>JASDDO010000028.1:48996011-50196011 GCA_030015575.1 Agapanthus africanus | reverse complement strand
ATTCGAGCCCTACTGTTCCTATGTTCGTTGCTAGAGAGTTGGGAAAACCTAGTGATGGCGGTTAGCAACTCTATCTCGGGGATTCTCACGTTTAATGATGCGGTAAGCTGCATATTAAACGATGAGATGTGAAGAAAGTCCGTAAGTGGGAGTTCTGGAACTTCTGCACTTTCGGTGGAGAATCGTGGCAGAACAATAGAAAGGGGAAAGTGGAAAAAGGGCAAGTCTAAAAGCAGAGGTAAATCTCAAGGAAAAATCCAAGGCGCCTGTTGGAATTGCGGAAAGAAGGGCCACAGAAGAAGTGAATGTAAGCTTCCGAAGAAAGGCTCAGATGAGAAGACGGATGAGAAGGAAGCGAATGTGGTGTCTACACAAGAACAAGGGGAACAAGGTCTTTGTCTATCGGCGAGCGAGAACACAAAGGCGGAAACTTGGTTCCTGGATTCAGGGGCTTCTTTTCATTGCACTTCGGGCAGCCACCACTTTAGCGAGTATGTTCAGGGCGATCTTGGACATGTGACGGTGGGAAACGGTCAATCGTGTAAGATCATTGGAAAGGGGACGATCATCTTGCAACCATCAGGAGGTGGTCAAATCAAATTGAAGAATGCTCGTCACATTCCGGATTTGAAGAAAAGCTTGATTTCCACAAGTCAGCTAGACAACGAAGGGTTTACTACAACGTTTGGGAATTCTCAATGGAAGATTTCCAAAGGATCGTTGGTGGTCGCAAGGGACAAGCTGAGCAGTTCGTTGTACTCATTCAATGGGAGCAGCGAAGGCTCGGTTGCATTGACGGCAAGTTCGGAGAAAGATTCCGAGACTTCGTTGTGGCATAAAAGATTGGGACACCTCAGCGAGAAGAACATGAAAATTCTTCAAGCTAAGGGAGTTCTTTCGGAGCTGAAAAAGGTGGAGTTGGAGTTTTGCGAGAGCTGCGTTTGTGGAAAACAAAGCGCGCTCAGATTTCAAATTGGTGGCGTAGCGAAAAAGACCAAGAAACTGGAGATGGTGCATACGGACGTGTGGGGTCCGGCCTCGGTGGAGTCTTATGGAGGAAATCGGTATTTCGTGACGTTCATCGATAATACAAGTCGGAAGACATGGGTGTACGCGATGAAGAAAAAGTCCGATGTGTTTGGCATCTTCAAACACTGGAGTGCGCAGGTGGAGAACCAAACGGGGATGAAGGTTAAATGCCTAAAGTCCGATAATGGCGGGGAATACTGCACCCAAGAGTTCGAGGAGTTTTGCTCGAAAAAGGGTATTCGTTGGTTGAAGACGGTACCTGGGACGCCACAGCAGAATGGCATCGCTGAAAGGATGAACAGAACGATCCTAGAGCGAGTGCGAAGCATGACCTTGGATGCGAATCTGCCAAAATTCTTATGGGCAGCAGCGGTCGATACTGCTGTGTATCTGATCAACAGAAACCCGGCAAATGCGCTTGATGGAGGCATTCAGAAGAAATTTGGTAGGGTAAACCGGTCAACTATTCGCACCTTAAAGTATTTGGCTGTATTGCATATTCTTTGATTGATAAGGCAGAAAGGAGTAAGCTTAACTCCAAATCTAAGAAGTGTGCTTTCATCGGGTATGGTGGAGACGAGTTCGGATATCGGCTATGGGATTACATAAGTAAGAAAGTAATACGAAACCGGAACGTCGTCTTTGATGAGCAGCACTTATATAGAGAAGAAAAGCAAGCCAAAGATGGTGTTGTATCTGAGTTCGTGGAGTTAGACGGAACTCAAAAGAACAATCAGGTGTCTTCAAGTGGGGATCAAAACATGGAGGAAGCTACAGTGCAGGATCAGGTTCAAGAACATGATGGCGACCGTGTTCAGCAACCAGATGTACCAGTTTTGAGGAGATCTACGAGAGAAAGGAGACTACCTGAAAAACTTGTGACCGATTTCATTTTGTACACGGATTCGGGAGAGCCTGAATCCCTTGAAGAGGCGACGCAAGACGGTGCTAGTAAACAGTGGGAGCGAGCTATGGACGAGGAGATGGATTCTTTGAAGAAGAACCGCACGTGGGACCTAGTGAAGCTACCCAAAGGTCGAAAAGCGTTGCTGAATAGGTGGGTGTACAGGATAAAAGATGAGGCCGATGGTGTGAAGCGGTACAAAACTCGCTTGGTAGTCAAGGGATATGAGCAAAAGCAAGGAATTGACTATCAAGAGATATTTTCCCCTGTGGTGAAAATGACATCAATTCGGGTGATCTTTAGTATTGTGGCGGTGGAGGATCTGCACTTGGAGCAGCTTGATGTGAAGACCGCGTTCCTTCATGGAGATTTGGTGGAGGAGATCTATATGATGCAGCCACCGGGATACGAGGTGAAGGGAAAAGAATCTATGGTGTGTAAACTGCGAAAGAGCTTGTACGGCCTTAAGCAAGCTCCAAGACAGTGGTATCTCAAATTCGATCAGTTCATGCTAGAGACGGGATTTGTGCGTAGTGAGTCAGATCACTGTGTCTATATTCAGACTTTTGAGGATGGAGACTATATCATTCTGTCACTCTATATAGATGATATGTTGGTAGCGGGTCCGAACTTCGAGAAAATTCAAAGTCTGAAGAAGATGATGGCTGAAAAGTTTTCCATGAAAGATTTAGGAGCGGCCAAACAAATTTTGGGCATGAAGAACGTTCGAGATAGGAAGCAGCGGAAGCTGTGGTTATCGCAAAGCGACTATATCGAGAAGGTTTTGAAGCGGTTCAACATGGACAAGTCAAAACCGGTGAGTACGCCTTTAGCAAAACATTTCAAACTCATGAAGGAGTTTTGCCCTACAACTCAAGAGCAGAAAAACGAGATGGCAAGAGTGCCTTATGTTTCTGCGGTGGGGAGTTTAATGTATGCAATGGTGAGTACGAGACCAGATATTGCACATGCAGTGGGAGTTGTGAGCCGGTATATGCAAAACCCGGGGAAGGAGCATTGGAATGCGGTGAAGTGGATTTTGAGGTATCTTAAGGGTACGTCTAGTCACTGCTTATGTTTCGGGGGCGACTCTCTAAAGGTGCAAGGTTACGTTGATGCGGACTACTCGGGTGATCAAGATTGTGGGAAGAGCATAACGGGATGCGTATTTACAGTTGGGGGAACAGCGGTAAGTTGGATATCTCAACTGCAAAAAGTGGTAGCATTGTCAACTACGGAGGCTGAGTACGTGGCGATCACGGAAGCCAGCAAAGAGATGATATGGCTACAAGGGTTACTCGAAGAGTTGAGTAAGAAGTAAGACTTCAATACCTTGTGGAGCGACAGCCAAAGTGCAATATATTTGGCAAAGAATGCAGCATATCATTCTCAGACAAAACATATCAAGGTGCGGTACCACTTCATACGCATGGCGTTAGAAGATGGTGAGTTGACACTGCAGAAGATCGCGGGAGAAAAGAATCCGGCGGATATGTTCACCAAAATAGTAGACAGAGATAAGCTGAATCTCTGTTGCAGATTGGTGAATCTCTCCATGAAAAGTTAATGAGGAGAGAGCAGCAGCGGAATCGTGTGAAGTTTACTAATGCGAGAATCAAGCCAAAAAAAATTACTCCAAGTAGGATAATGTCGAGATTGTGATGAATTTGCATCAAGGTGGAGTTTGTTGAAAATTGATGCAAATTAAAGTCTATGGTTAGGTGCCACCTTTTGACATGCATGATATTGTTAGGTGATGACAATGATAGGTGGTGACTTTGTTAGGTGCCACCTTTTGACATGCATGACATTGTTAGGTGATGACAATGATAGGTGGTGACTTTGTTAGGTGCTACTTTTGACATCCATGACATTGTTAGATGATGATAATGATAGGTGGTGACTTTGTTAGGTGCTGCTTTTGACATCCATGACATTGTTAGGTGATGACAATGATAGGTGGTGACTTTGTTAGATAGTGACATTGTCCTAGGTGCTATAAAAGCACATCTTATGAGTGAGGCATTTTGTATCAATCACAAGTATCATCACAAAAGGCAAAGGCTAAGAGAGATTTGTATAGAGAGATTTGAGAGAAATCTCCTAGGGTTGTTCTTGTGTGTAAACTTTATTCAAGTATAGTAGACGTTTGCAGATTCCGCTCTGCTGGGGGCTAGCCATACGGTGGGTGAACCTCGTTAACAAATCTATCTTGTTTGTGATTAATTGTTTTCTTATTCCTGCATTTTTAATTTATATTGTTTTTCGTCGTTTAATTGCGTGATTGTACTTTTGCGTGATTTGGGTTTTGTCGCGAGCATTGTTCCGTGGATTGACTCCCCCTCCCAACAAAATGAACAAGGAAAAGATCGATTATAGAAGAAAGGTAGGGAAATAAACAAGAAAGAAACGGGAGAGGCTCAGATTAACCGTCAATTCATCAAGGAAATAGATTTAATTCCCTATTATAATTGTCTGTGACCCTCACTTTGCTAGCAAGTGGCTGCATCTGCTGCTTGCAGATCAGCAAGCTGTCCAAGCTACCTCGCCATTTGCTCCAAAACGAAACCAAAAAGGGAAAAGAAAAGAAAAGAAAAGAAAAGAAAGAAGAAAGAAAAGATAGTTTCAGACCTATAGTCATCTGAAAATATTTTGGGTTATCATCATCGCCTCTTCTGCAGATAAAAATGAAAAGGAGCAAGAGAAGCAGCAGATAGTGTGAAGAATAATTAGCTTTCAGAGAGCAGGTACAAAGTGTGCAGCGTCAGAAGCAACCAAAACCGTTGCAATTTGTTACACATCCCCCAGAGAAGCGACATGCTTGAATGCCTGTTTGGCAGCTGGATTTGGAAAAGGAGACAGGAAAGAGGTGAATCCATGTACATTTATGATCCTGTGAAATGGGTTCTGTTCAAGTGCCCAATGTGTTTTTATGTGCAAAGAAAGCAAAACATTGAGGTATTTTTCTGCAATTTAGCCCAAAAAAACATGGAAAAAAGACTTTGCTTGTGTTGTTGTTGTTGTTGATGCTGCTGCTGCTGCTGCTGCTGCAGCAGCTGGTGGTGGTGGTGGTGGTGGTGATGTAAGAGGAACCGAGACTTATAACTAAAACCTAATAGCCTTGATCTTGTTTTCTTGTATTTACTATTTTGTAACTATTTTCCATCTTAAATATATAAAAATTCAGGCTTTTGTGTTAAATTTGATTTAAATTCGGATTAGTTAAGAATTAGTTAGGATTTAAATCTAATCTCTTAACTTTAGATTTAACTCTAATCTCTTGATTAAATTCATATTTATCTATGGTTATAATATGGATTTATCTCCTAGCATATATATATATATATATATATATATATATATATATATATATATGAGGTTTTCTCTAGATTTTTTAAAATATCAATAATTCTCTAATAACCTAGGATTTGATTAGAATGGGAGTGGCGCCGAAGCGCGGTCGCAGATAGAGCAAGGTTTTGTAAGAGAGGATAATTCTTTGTAAAGAAGGAATGAGCAGTCGATATAATCTCTTCTAATTCTTTCTTATAGTGGAAGTTTTCGTCGCGGTTTGCAGGATTAGGTACTAGTTGCGCCGAACCTAGGTAAATCTTGTGTGTTTTTTATGGTATGTTCATTTCGTGTGATTTGGTATCCGTCAGATAGTTTTTTTTCAATCTACCCTAAAACAAAGGTCTCAAATTTTCCGCTGCGCATAAATACATAATCCTTACAATAAGTGGTATCAAAACGTCAAGTTCGCGTTTTGGAATTGATTGGGTAGACGGCGTCTATAAATTACGAGATTGAAAAGTTCGATAGACGCAATAAATTCAATTTATGAAGATTGAAGATAACGACGCTGCTGAAACAACAAGTTGTGCACAAGATTGTTTTTGCGAAAGACAGGAATCCGGTGACAACCACGGTAGCGGAAAGTGTAGAGATGGAAGACAAAGCTCAAGGTTTGATCCAGTTTTTAATAGCCGATAAGATTCTTCGCGAAGTAGCGCAAGAAACGATCGCGGTAGGATTGTCGAACAAGTTGGAGTCCGTTTATATTAAGAAATCTCTATCTGACCGATTCTATCTAAAGCGGTCCGGGAAGCGCGTAGAGATTCTTCGGTTTGCTTCGCTGGGGTTCGCAGGATTGCGCAGGCCGGAGAGGATCGTGCATCAGTACACCACATTGGGAGATCCTCGGTTAGATGGCATTGCATGGTGAATGGTTCGAAGAACAGAACTTTACGGCTTACGACTAGTTTTCCAAGGGAATTTCGGGTTGGAGCCTTGTCCAGTGCCGAGTATCTCATCGATCGGTCGAATATGAGAATTCCTGAGGATTTATGGACATGAGGGGCTAGAGATTACTCGGGGCTTCGTGGAATTCGATGCATCGAGGAGCCGAAAATTGAAAGATGTTCTTTCATCAGCTTTGGAGGCAGAGCAAATGGGTACTGGTCGTGGTATTTTGGGACCCAGAGTGGAGTAATCAGCCAGATGACATTCGTTGAGTCTTCGATACTTCGAATAAGACAGACTCGGTCAGATGGTGAACGGAGAACATGTATGCCGCTAAACGAGGTGGAGTTCAAAGTCCCAGTCCAAATTATAAAAGATGAGGTGGTCGGTACTTCGATTCAGGTAAAGAGTCCAGTAGAGCCAATGGTGCAAAAATCGAGAACAGTTCGGCGCACAGGAATGGCTAGGGATCTCCAAGGTAAGATGATCAAAAGTTCGACAGAAAAACTGCATGTTTGATTCGTAACATGGATAGTGTCATGTCTGGGGAGTTGCGTCGGTTGCAACAATGTATCGAGCATGTTCTAGCTCGATATAGGATGGAGAAGACATGACCCGTGACTTCTTACTTAGAGGCGCACTTCAGGTTTTCGGCGATGTTATCATTAGGTATAGATTACGCTGATGATAGGGACAGACAGAGGTTGACAAGGGGTTACATGTTGGGCACGGATGCAGTGCTAGGGAGATCGACGTTTCAGTCTGGTATCGCAGTTTCAACAATGGAGGCATGGTTGATAGCCGCCGTGCAGACGGTTAGCGAGTCCATCGATTTGCGGAGATTGTTGGGTTTAGGAGTTCTAAAGGAAGTGAGAGTATTCTTCCTAGAGACCGAAAAGAATGTGATGTCACTTACGATGGTTGGTGTTGGATAAAGTGCCCTCAAGGCAATTATTGTACTTGCAGGTAAACGATTATGATAATTGAGAGATGACCTATACAAGTAGAACAATCTTACTCGAAATGATAGTATGCTATCTGATTTGTCTTTATCAGTAATGTGTATATGTTTTACTTATTATTACGTGTCGCTAATAAATAATAATAAAGCCCATAAAATTCTTATTTGACTACCAACATTATGATGGCAGTCATATACATGAGAGTTGGGTAGTCCATAAGCACATCCTTAAATGTCTATAGTCGTGAGAGTATCGAGACTGAGTATCGATATTCCGGAATAAACTAGTGTATATGTTTTGAGACCCCGACGAGAAGCGGTGGCCAGTCTCATAAGCCATTGGTATTGTGTCACCTAAGATAGTATACATGTGCTCACTGGAGGTGAGTACACTGAACGGACTCGCCGAGAACTTCTAGATGGTATTATATCTATCATCATATGGAAATTCTCTAGTAGCATGAGTACAGGTTAGTCTTTTGATCTGAGATCGCCATTTGTCTCGTATGAATTCCCACCGTACTTAGATTACTACCCTACGACGGCTCAAGAGAAGTAGTGCAAACAGGTCTTAGTTGGGTACAGTTCTGAGCCACATGGAGACAGTGGACGATTGTCGGGGATTCGTTTTTCCTGGTATTAGGAGTCGATGTCGCGTTGTGTTCGGTTGGCCATCACCCTAAATCCGTGGCTACTGTGGTTGAGATTTACCGATAAGAGTTCAGTAGTTTCTCGGTAGGTGATGAGCTTGACTCTGGCATAACTTATCAGGTTATTATGGGTCAGACGTTATCCATCCCCAGACCCGGTATGTGATACTCGTAGATGAAGAGATCGTACTGTACGGAGATTATCACATTCAGGCTCAGTAGGGTACGGGCGGACTTGATTGTCGACCTCCTTTTCGGCATATACCTAAGTAGCCGTTACGTACAACTAGTGCCGCTGACGTACTTGTGGTTATGGATTTATCCAGTAATTATTGCCGAGTCTTTAGAGCTCACACAGAGAGTTTTCCCGGTTCATGCGATTTTATATAGATGACGTATGTTGGTACGTACAGATGTCCGATTAAATGTGTACATGCTACACAGACTTTAATCGGACGGTTGATAATACTAACCGACTTAGAATTAAGCTGGATTATTAAATCAAGTTCTGATTTAATAATATATATATATATATATATTTGATATATATATTCTAGTATTATTGTTCACTATTCATTTTCTCTCTCTTAACTATTTGTATTTTTATACGGATGCACGTATATGTATTTCGATACGTATGCCAGAAAGTATTCCGTATTTATACGGAAATACTTCTAGAAGGACACATCATTTATGAATATTCTTTTATGAATATTCTAGAAAATGAGATGGAGGATGAGATGGCTTTGAGTATGGTTGATGGTATGTAGAGATGGATGGGCTTCTTTTGTTTATTTGTAAAATGGTTAGATATTTTATTTTAGATGGTTAAAAATATATGAAGCCATTTTTCCTTCTCTCGTTCTTTTCAACGCACATGCAAACACTTGGCCATTTTTGGACTAGCCTCTTCACCTTCTCATCCTCCTTGCATGCTCTCTTGAGCTTTATATTGGTGAGAAAATGATAGTGGAAAATTCCTATATCCCCACTCTCCATTCCTAACAAGCTTGGAGCGTCGGTTACTTCACTAGATAAAACTGGAGTTTGGATTGGTTTTCTCAGATGGATCATCTTCGGTAAGGACGATCGCCTCTCAAGCTTGTTCCCGACGGCCTACAAGGAGCTTGGAGGGATTTTCTACGATTGGGTGGACATGCATCGAAAGTTGTAATTCCTAAATCTTGCATGCTTGCTTTCTAGTTTTAGTGTTTCGATCAATTGCTAAGGATTGTTTTCTATTGCCATCTTGTAAATTTTCGTTTTTCGGTTCCGCATCGGCCGCGGTTGCCGCGGCGTAGGCACTATGAACTTTCAATGGTATCAGAGCCAACACAAACACTAGAACTAGGTTTAGACAATGTGATAGTTTTGAAGCCAAAATTTTCCGTAACTAATTCCACAAATCCAAGTTTCTGTTGGGATTTTCAAACTCTTTTAAAAAAATTTAAACGAATGCAGAAGACTCTTCATGATGTCTAAATTACCCAGAGAAAAAACGAGTCCAATCAGTGAATGGTAAACCGCCATAAATTTCATTTTCCCCAACCTGGGCGGTTTTTCTATCTGTCCGGCTCCATTTTTCTTCAGTTGCTTGGAAATATGGATTAGGATTTTTAGACTTGTTTCGTTTTGCCCAGATTTTGTTTTGTTATGTTTTTCATTTGGGCAATCACGGAAAAACTTTCAATCGAATTTTAGCATTGTTTATTGAACTGTAGTTTGTATGTAGGTTGTTAAATATCGTCTAATTGCTATATGTTCAATTAGACGAGATTGCACACTTACTGGCATTACTTGTTTCTGTGATATGTGTGTGTGTGTGTGTGATGTTTTAACCGGATTATTGTGTTGGATAGCTCCTCGTGCGTTTATTTGTACAGTTTTGACTTATTATGTTGTGTTCATTTATTCGGAACGAGCTCCAAGTTGTGGCCGTTGTTTCCATATTAAGATATTCTTTTATTGGGGCTCGACTAGGATGCGGTCGATATCATCGTTGTATATTTTTCGTTTCTGTGCTAGGATTACCCTGCGGATAAGCGCACGAGTCACCGGATTCCAGAATTCAGAGGGTGGCCATCTCATGGAGTTGAGATCGTGTTGTCTATTTCTAGGATTGATGGGTGGCTCGCCACGGTCGTATGGGTTAGGATCGATGTTGTACGGGCTATCCACACGACCGCGGAACGTCGCATTTTATTTGCGGCTCAAATGAAACGCGAGGCTCCTAGTTTATTCACTATTCCATATTGGTCTTTGTTCGCATGGATGTGATGTTATTATCTGCCTGCGATATTGATATATATATATATATTATATTTAGCAGATGCTTCTATATGTTTTGCATCCACGCTAACCATGTTCTCGCCTTGCAGTAAGTTAACCTTACGGTGAAGACCCAAGATCCCGTGGCGAATGCGGATAAGATATAAAAGCATGCTATTTTGGTTGTATGTTGTGTAGCTTAGAAACTTGTTTTGACGGGACTGCGTTATATCTTTAATGCAAGAAAAACAAACATATTTGATGTTGTCAGAACCAATTTTTAAAACTACTCGGTTTTCTTTAAAACTATAGTCGTACTCTTTTACTTTGTACATAGGTATTCGGTTAGGAATATACTGCACCTCATTCTATGAGGAAAGATCCTTGATCCCTTCACGGGGAGTTCGCTCTTAAGCAAAAGTTTATTTTACTAGTTTTAAAAGCGTAGCCTAAACCACTCCATTTCAAAGCCACTCGAGTTCTTTCAACGATATCAAATTCATTATGTTAAATGTTTTTCGCCAAAAACCAGTCGTAACCCTCCGTCATTTCCTACAAGTATTACTTAGTATTCGTGCTATGTATGTTGACAGTGTCAAGGCATAGTGATCGGTAACTGAGTATTGCTTGTTTGTAGTTTTGTTTCCGATTATTTAGGGCAGTCGCATAGCTATGTTGGTATTATCAAGGGTTATACGGGTGGGTCTAAATTAATCATGATAATATCGGACCGAACTTGACTAGCGGCTTATGATATGTTGGCATTGTCAAGGTCATATTATCGTTAAGGGCAAAAACCATATCAAGAGTTTCAAATATAAGGAAAACTTGCCAAGTTTACGTATACCTTCTGACGTGCGGTAATTTTGGTCAGATTCCGTCAAAATTATCACACAATGATAGTTGAGTCCTGATTCCCACTGATGGTAGGTATTATTACTCAGGAGATTTTCACCTCACAATTAGCTAATCTATTAGGTGTCTAGAAAGTGTTAACGAGGTTACGCATCTGCAGAAACATAGTTATTTAATTGGGTCTGTGCAAAAGCACGGGGCACCTCCCTCGGAGTACCAACACTGGTCTGGCTGAACGGTTAGCGAACTTATATAGTGTAAATGATCCCGATCAGTTCTTCTTTTAGGATTTGAAGGAGAATTCGAGAAAACAGTAGGTCATCCTGATTAGATAAAGGGATTAACCAATCTAATCTTGATAGAGTGCGCGCCGAGTGTTTCTTTTCTCTCTCTGCTTACAGCGACCCATGACTTACTTAAACTAAAACTCGTTAACCAAGTTGACCGAACCTTTTTACAATCTGGCTTTTGGATTGTCATAATTCACGACAAAGTCACATATTTCTCTGGCACTCCTACTATCACTTTACTTTCTCCAGAACACTTCGTATCACTATGATAATCCATATTGCTTAGAACGGCCATCGTATAGTGATATACGAACTCGAAAAAGTTACTTCAGTCGAGATAGCCATTGGTTTTGGAGAAATTGAATAGGATTATTCGGTTGTCTCTTCTCTTTACCTTCTCTCAGGTTGCGAGAACTCTTTATATTAGGAGAGTATACCTATTATGCTTCTTGGATAGTTTTCTTCCAAACCTTGGGCTGGTGTTGAAAAATTGGGAAAGAAGAAAACCAATTAGCCTAAGTATGGTACACGGAAGATAAGATGTAAAGACATATAAAGAGGTTGAAGTGAGGACAAAAAAATTGCAACTAGTGTCATGAATCTAGATATTGGAAAAGGCATTACTAGGAATACCCGACCACCCTCTGAAACAATTTCATGTTTCAGATTTTCTGTGTACTTATAAATAAGAACTGTTTTCCCAATTAATTCTGACTCCAGAGTATGTATTTATTAGATTTGGATCTCACAACTGTATGACGTTACAGATACTGAGTAAGAGTAAAATATTAGGAAATGAACGATTTAATTCTCAATATCGGAATTCGTAGCAATTAGTGATATTGGATTAAATCGTCTAGCTTTGCTTAACGGAAAATATTTGGTTTCGAATAATCGTTGTTATGCATCAATTTTTAAAATTGAATATCTGTATCTTTATTTTATAAAGTAATATATAAATTTTGAAAATTGTGTTCTGAATATTTGACTTTATCCGTTGAGAATAAGGTAAGGTATATTGAATAACAGTATAGACTTTTTTTAATCAAAATACAGTTTTCAACCTACGACACACGGAGTTTGAGTTAGTATACTCTTGGGACTTATACATGGTAATATATGTTCTCCGGTGTCCTTTAGAACAAAGGGTCGGTACTCTTACTTCTTTCAGGTTTACCTATAAGTTCTCTGGTTTTAGACATGCATTCGTTGAAATGCAAAATCCAAAGATTTTGAGAATAAAGTAGAGAACCATGCGTTGGAAGTATCAGAATTCTTCAAAGTGATCGAAGATGTAGATACTCATGCCAGGTATTCCGTCATAGTAATATTGAGAACTTGATTCTCTCACAGGTTTGTTGGGGTCAAGAATTACATCCCGATTTACCAAGTCAAAGTCAAAGTCAAAGTCAATCCTAGGTAAGCAGGTCCAAGCCCAGGTCAAGTGGGTCCATGCCCAAGTCGAGCCCTGCGGCCGGCCTTTCTCATGCCAAAATGAAAATCATGTAATAAATAATTTTGATATAATTTTTATGAATAAATGTAAGAAAAATAGGCATAAAGCCAAATTTTTGTAAAACTCATAGCTCGTGTGCAAAAGAAATGAGCACATGAGGCATGGGATAGGCAAAATGCCATTTTGTAAAGCCCAATGGACTATCTGTAAATTTGTAAGCTATATAAGGCAACATGATGATGAAATGAAAGAAGAATTCATTCCCTCAAAAGCTAGGGTTTTTGTGCATCCTTCTCCTTCTCCTTCCTCAAGCTTCTAAACCTTCATATTTTTGAATTAAATCAAGAGTTTCACTCTTCCTTTTCTAAAAAAAAATAGTTTTTCACCATTAAACCCTTAAAGGGAAACACGGATCTTCCATCAAATCTCCAAAAGGGGAGATTTTTAAATCTCACCCTCCTTTCTCCAAGATCCAGCCAATAGAGAGGATGAAGGAGACCCATCCCCAAAAATCCCATTTTGGAAAGATCCAAGGCTCAAGAGAAAACGCGGGGCTTAAGGGAGAATAAAGGGGTCACCTTTCATCATCATCGAAAATATATTGGAAATTTAACTCCACAAAAATAATATATATATATATATATAATAATAAATCTTTCTTTTTGGGAGTACAACTCCCAGTGCAGGGGCTAAGCCCTATTTGTCCTCTTTTTCAGGAGTTCAACTCTAACAGTCAATTGGGAGTACAACTCCCACTATAGGGGCTAAGCCTCTTTTTCCCGCTGGCGTCCAGCGCCCGCGTGCCAAGCAAGTGAGGCGCTGGCACCCAGCGACTAGCTCCTGTGTGCTGGGCACGTAAGGCGCTGGTACCCATGCATCCTTTGGACGCTATTTTTCCTCTTTTTTATATATACACTCCACAACACTTTCCCCGTTAGAAAAAAATTTTAACGGGGCGCTGCCCTGCACCCCGCAAGGAGGCTGCTAGCCCTCTTGACCCCTAACCCCTTAACCGGGTAGCGGGACCCCCATAAACTCTGCGAGGCCCCCGATATATCTCAAACCCCTCAAGACACATATGCACATTGCAAATTGAGTTCGCATGACCAGTTTGACCCGTCAATCGGAGTTCTCTCGCTCCAAAAACGAGGGGTAATTAACGGCAGTTTAGTCCGCGGCTGCCGGAGATTCAGATTCCCACAATCAATAAACTACAGCTTATCCTAGGCAGGGGGAATCTGTAGTACACCTGACAAGCGACGCGTATTCGCATCTCAATGAGGTGACGAAAATCACCATACAAGCTTACTCATCCGTGGGTACGCTCCTTGATGAGTAATGTTGTATTGGCATTTTTCCATTTAGGTGATAAGCACCGGAAACAGTTGCATAATATTTGAATCCGGTTCCATCTAAATTAGTGCTTTTGATTCTATATGGACATAAATTGGTTGCATATCTTGAGGTTGTTAAGATATAGAGTTATCCGGTTTCTGTTTAAAAACAGAATCCGGACAAACTCAAGGTATGTTTCGGTAATGGCAGTCTGTGGATTATCCTAAGTATTCGCTAGAGTTTTGCTTCTGCCATTTTCAAGATCAATAATTACATTGTTTTTGGCTCGCCGCCTTTTTATAAAAGGAATGTTTTTTGCAAAATAAACTAGTGGGAGTATGGTAGAACTGGAAGTGATTCCAGAACCACAAACGGTTACTGAAAATTTAGTAGAACCTGGAGATTCAATTGGACCCGACAAATCATAGCCACTCCGCGGATTTTAGTAGGTAACCTCAGTCATCCGAGAGATACTTTGGTTTTCTCGTAGGCGGTGATAGCATCATGGTTATAATGGCCCTACTAGTTATCTGCAAGTCATAGAAAGTGGTAACTTCCAAGTGACCAAATGCTTTATATCCAAGTTGGACTCCACGCACTTCAGCAAATTATGAATTTTAGACTTTGCTGGGTGCTCTTGAAGGGCTAAAATCCATTAGGAGCAAGTAGATCTTTCGAGATCTGTGCAGGTAGAAAGGTATTAACCTAATATAGCTAAACTTGTAAAGATTCTCATCAAATACATGTTGTGGATTGTGATGAGACTTTTACTTCAGTATTCACGCTGAAATCCATATGGATATGACTTGCCACTATTACTATTCAAGACTATGATATCTGGCAAGAGAATGACTATAACGTCTTTCTAAATAGGAATTTGAAAGTGTGTGTGTATATGACTCTGCCAGAGAGTTGTCGTAGTCAGTGGGATCAGCACAAGGTGTGCAAGTAGCTTATGTCTATTTATAGACTAAAGCATGCATAGCGGAGATGGATCATCTGTTTTTAATGTGACAGTCAATGTGATTGACTTCATCAAAACAACAGATGAACCAAGTAAGAAGGGTGTAGGGAATATTGTCCTGAGATTTGGATGACATACTCCTGATAGGAAGTGGAGTTTCTATACTACAATCGGTCAAAGTTTGGTTGTCATAATATGGTTTCTCCACATTAGATATGAATAATATATCAGGGATTCTGATGACTAGATCTATGGTTTTAGATCTAGATTTAGGAAGTGTTCCAATCCGGGTACTTAGATAGCATTCTAAAGTGCTTTAGAATAGGCGACTCCTGGCATGGTAGTGTACCTGCAGGTGATGGAATCTCCCTCTCTAAAGAGATGTATTATAGACTAATGGGGAGAGGGAATGTCATGAATGACATATCATTTGCTTAGACAATTGAGTCAATTATGCAATGTCTTGTACAAAACCAAATGATACTTCTACACTTGCTGTAATAAGCAGATCCAAACCTGAAGAAACAAAGGGAAGTAGTTAAGAACGTAACATGATATTCTTGGTATATGGTAATGGCAGCCTCCTT
Source organism: Agapanthus africanus (assembly GCA_030015575.1). Taxonomy (NCBI): domain Eukaryota; kingdom Viridiplantae; phylum Streptophyta; class Magnoliopsida; order Asparagales; family Amaryllidaceae; genus Agapanthus; species Agapanthus africanus. The sequence continues at coordinate 50,180,470 of JASDDO010000028.1, read as the reverse complement.
CAGGAGGCGGTTATTGGTTTAGGCTTCCAAGATAACCTGGATTACAGAGATGTTGTTAAAGTTTTGAGTTTACTCTCTTCTGAGGAGCAGTATATTGGATGGAGTTTCAATAGGGATACTGAGGTAGGCATGGTGCAGGATGCTGGTTATGACTCAACGGAGGATACAGCCCAAGAGATTTGTTGGATAAAGTTATTCATTTATCAACTTGGTCCCATCAAGTATCCAGATAAATTCTGAGGCGGAATATCGCTTTTTTGGAAGATTGTTGATCTCCGCGATATTGAGACATGGAGAAAGGAAGTTGAAACATTGTAACGGATCCATTCACTGAGACTATTTCTCGAACACGAATGTTTCTCAAATGAGTTTTGAGAAACTAATTAGTAGAGAAATTGGGTATTCGGTAGCTCATGAGATATGGGTATGTGATACCGCAATAATTAGCCTTAAATGCAAGTGGGAGAGTGTTGGATATAGTGCCCTCAAGGCAATTATTGTAATTGCAGATAGGCGATTATGATAATTGAGGAAAGACATATACAGGTAGAACAGTCTTACTCGAAATGATAGTATGCTATCTAGTTTGTCTTTATCATTGATGTGCACGTTTTACTTGTTATTACGTATCGCTAATACATAATGATAAAACCCGTAGGATTCTTGCATGACTACCAGTATTATGATGGCGATCATATACGTGAGAATTGGGTAGTTCATAAACACATCCTTAAATGTCCCTAGTCGTAGGAGTATCGAGACTGGGTATCGAAATTCCAGAGTAGATTAGTGTATGTTTTGAGACCCCGACGAAAGGGTGGTGACCGGTCTCACAAGCCATTGGTGTTGTGTCACCTAAGATAATATACAAGTGCTCACTGGAAGTGAGTACACCGTACGGACTCGTCGAGAACTTCTAGATGGTATTATATCTATCGTCAAATGGAAGTTCTCTAGTGGCATGAGTACATGTAGTCTTTTGACCTGAGATCCTTATTTGTTTCGTGTGAGTTTCCACTGTACTTAGATTACTACCCTACCACGGCTCAAGAAGAGTCGTGCAACCAGGTTTAGTTGGGTACAGTCCCAAACCACATGAAGGCAGTAAGCAATTGTCAGGGATTCGTCTCTCCTGGTATTAGGAGTCGATGTCGCGCTGTGTTCGATTAGCCATCACCCTAAATCCGTGGCCACGGTGGTTGAGATTTACTGATAAGAGTTCAAAGTTTCTCGGTTGGTGATGAGCTTGACTCCAGCACGACTTATCAGGTTATTAGGGGTCTGGCGTTATCCACACCCTAAACCCGGTACGCGATACTCTTAGACGAAGAGACCGGATTGTACGGAGATTATCACATTCAGGCTCAGCAGGATACGGATGGGCTTGATTGTCGACCTCCTTTTCGGCATATACATGGGTAGCCGTTACGTACAGCTAGTGCCACTGATATGCTTGTGGTTATGGATTTATCCAGTAATCATTGTCAGTATATTGTCTAGTTGTTTGAGTCCCACACAGAGGGTTTTTCCGGTTCAAATGATATGATATAGATGACGTATGTTGGTACATACAGGTGTCCGATTAAATATGTGTACAGATTACCCGGATTTTAATCGGACGATTGATAATACTAGCCGGCTTAGGATTAAACCGGATTATTAAATCAAGTTCTAATTTAATAATTTATATATATTTGATATATATATATATATATATATATTCTAGTATTATTATTCATTATTTATTTTCTCTCTCTTGGCTATTCGTATTTTTATACGGATACGTGTATATGTATTTCAATACGTATGCCGAGAAGTATTCCGTATTTATACGGAAATACTTCTAGAAGGACACATCATTTGTGAATATTCTTTTATGAATATTCTAGGAAATGAGGTAGAGGGTGAGATGGCTTTGAGTATGGTTGATGGCATGTATAGAGGAATGTGCTTCTTTTGTTTATTTGTAAAATGTTTAGATATTTTATTTTGGATGGTTAAAAATATATGAAGCCATTTTTCCTTCTCTCATTCTTTTCAACACACATGTAAACACTAAGCCATTTTTAGACTAGCCTTTTCATCTTCTCCTTCTTGCATGCTCTCTTGAGCTTTGCGTTAGTGAGAAAATGATGGTGGAAAATTTCTACATCCCCACTCTTCATTTCTAGAGAGTTTGGAGCGTCGGTTGCTTCATTAGGTGAAACTGGAACTCGGATCGATTTTCTCAGTTGGATCATATTCGATAAGGGCAGCCGTCTCTCAAGTTTGTTCCCGACGGCCTACGAAGAGCTTGGAGGGGTCTTCCACGATTAGGTGGACACGCATCGAAGGTTGTAATTTCTAAATCTCGCATGCTTGATTTCTAGTTTTAGTGTTTGGATCAATCGCTAGGGATTATTTTCTATTGCCCTCTTGTAAATTTTCGTTTTTCGGTTCCGCATTGGCCGCGGCAGCCGCGGCAATGGCACTAGGAACTTTCAGTCGGTGCCCTAGAGGATCCAGCTGATACGTTTCTAAGATGATTTCGATCTAAATTCAAGTTTTGTCTAGTAGATTGTTAAGGTGCCTTTGGACTCAAGGCGAATGTTGAGAAAGTGAAGAGATTATGACGAATTTGAATAAAAGTAGAGATTATTAAATTTGATTTAAATTCGGATTAGTTAAGGATTAGTTAGGATTTAAATCTAATCTCTTTAGTTTAGATTTAAATCTAATCTTTAGATTAAATTCATATTTATTTGTAGTTTAAATATGGATTTATCTCCTAGCATTTATATACCATATATATATAAGGTTTTCTCTAAGTTTTTTAAAGTATCCATAATTCTCTAATAATTTGAGGTTTGATTAGAGTGGGAGAGATGGCCAAGCGCAGTCACAGATAAAAAAAGGTTTTGTAAGAGAGGGTAATTCTTTGTAAAGAAAGGGTAAGTAGTCAATGCAATCTCTTATAATTCTTTCTCATAGTGGAAGTTTTCGTCGCGGTTTGCAGGATTAGGTGCTAGTTGCGCCGAACCTGGATAAATCTTGTGTGTATTTGTCGATGTGTTCTTTTGTTGTGATTTAGTATCTGGCAGATAGTTCTTTTTCAATCTACCCTAAAACAAAGGTCTTGGATTTTCCGCTGCGCATAAGTACGTAATCCTTACAACGTTTTGCCCTCGCCTTTGGCAAAGGAAATAAAAACCTACAAGAACTCAAGCCCATATTTCCATCACAAACCCCAGATGGAGGTTGGAGTTCAATATGATATGAGAGGAAAGCTCAGATTTGCTATATAATCATAAAATGTGACAATGAAGGGAGAATTTCTTATATGGCTGCAAGCTGGGTAGTCCATCTCAAACAGCAGATGGTCTGAGCTTGCCTCGTCAATTCATAGCGCAAAATATTCAAGCATGAATGCAAAATACTCAAGCATGCCAATCTCTTTGGGCAAATCATCATTGCTCATCTCATATGAAGATTTCAAGGGATTCTTCACAGCAATTTAAATGATCACAAAGGGGAAATATACAAATATGGAAAAATTTGAGGCAAGTATATACATATGAAAGATTTCTAGGGGGTATATAAATATTAAATAATCCCTTTTTTTTAAAGGGATTCCTGCCATTTGGAGGCATATACGATGCAAATAGTGTCAAAGTTCCAATTGCAAACCCCACATAGGATTTGGATATCTGGCTTTAACCCATGTAGAAATTGGAGAAGAAGGCTCAGATTTGCCGATTAATCATAAAGCGTTACGAATAAGGAGAATTCTGTCTATGGTTGCAAGCTAATGGTCTGCATAAAAAGCAGATTGTTTAAGCGTGCCTCGCCAATTTATCGCCAATGTATCACAGATAGTATCGTGCATGCCAAGCTCTTTAGGCATATCATCATTGCTTCCCCAAAATGAACATTTCAAAGGATTTTTATAAAAATTAAAAGATTCCAAAAGGTTACATACAAATATGAAGAATTCAAGGGATATATGTTGCAGAACATGTTTTCATTCTCTAATCGTTCGGCCAGCACATAGCACATAAACGAATTATAGATTGTATAATTGGATTATATGCGGAATCACACGAAAATAGACTTTAATATGTATATGTGTGCAAAATAAGAAAAGAGAGAAGTCATATACTGAAGGGAAGGACAAAAGGTAGGCCTTTATTGAGTGGATATTGAGTTTCAGCACTGTGTTTTAGGTATTCGATACGTTATGCATGTACATAGGATGGTTAAATTTTTTCCCGTCTGCAATTTTGCATACGAACAATTATGCGGTTATTCGACCTCTCAATTTTATTTGAAGTAGTTGCTACCTGAAACCCCTTAAGCTCCGATTAATCGGACTTTTAAACCTTACTTTACAACAATGCAAGGGAATTACGTCATGATATCATTCGATGCAACGCCAAAAGGCATCCAAATTATATGAAAATTGACATACACGTAATTAAGGACGTGATGATCACTATGGCCGGAGCCAATAATTGAAAAAATCAACGGATAGTTGACTTTTAAAGCCTATCGGAAACATTCTATTGTGGAACTGGCATTTTTATACACTATGCCCTCTATATATAAATATGAAAGAATTCGATTCGGCAGGTACATACAAAAATGTAAAGGGATTTTACGTTCTTTAGCCAGCCATGTGGTGCTATATCTTAGGCAAAAATCAATATAAATTCCCGTCTGCGGTTTGCATTATATAATAGTATTTATATACATCCATGGAGGACCAGGTTCAGATTTGCAATTTAAACATAAAGCGAGATAGAAAGGGTGAATTCCTTATGTGGATGCAAGCTAGCAAATCATTTAAAATTGGCATATAATCTGAGCTTTCCTTGCCGATTCTTAACTCACTATATAATGCATTTCAAGCTCTTTCTAAAACTTACCTTTTTTCCCTTGTATTAAGATGGTGATCATCGCTTCTCCGTTACTAAGAAATCGACGTTTAAAGCAGGGTAGCTGAAGTAAAAGATGCAATGCAGTACTATCTTGGAGTACTATCAGAAAATAGATATTAATGATGTTTAAGGAATCGTTTCATAAAATGATTTGCGGTTAACCATGCTTTAATCTTTAAAGGTCGCAATGTCCCTCCATTAAGAAATAACATATCTAAATTTTTTTATTAAAAAATGGATTATATATAAAAAAAAATAACAAGTGAGTGCCTTAATGATTGTAGTTATGGATGAACAAAAATCTGCTAAATGATCAATAAGACATGGTAACAAGTGAGTGCATTGGCTAGAAGAGTTTCATATCATATCATATAAATGTAAAATGAATAGAAAACAAGCGAATTGCAGCTGCCAAGATTAAAGGTCAAAAAGAGCAAGTTCATATAACTGATAGTAGCTAATCTAACACCAAACGTCATAAATGCAAAATAAATATAAAACAACACAACAATAAAATAAACTACAAAACCTAGAAAATAGTTTTACGGGATTGTGGTCTGAATCAGTGTAAATCTATAATGAAACATGATTTTGCCTAACAACACCCTAGAACTTGCACTAGATCAAAAGCAGTTAATTTGATGAGTTCTAAAATATTATATCCAAATATTAACATAAAAAGAATTAAGCTTTTTAACATGTAAGAAAACACATTTTCCATCCAAGCTCTGATGATGTTAACGAAGTTTACATTCAATATTAAAAAAAATAGGTAATAACTGCGTTGTGATTATCTCTTGGGTACATAAATAGCATGCAATGTGTATGCCAAGTGCGGCGTTCAATTGAAATTTGATAACTTTGTAAAGAAGGTGTGCAGTGTGATTCAATGACACTAATGAATCAAACTCCAAATGCTGGGGATATTAAAAATGCAAACTTAACTACAAACAAAAATCAAATGATATTAGGTGAATCTGGCCTCAACTAAGATTTATGACTTTGTAATGAACAATATTTTGCATTAGTAAAACCTATAACTTATAGCAAGTAAAGAAAATAGTTTATTCAACAAGTTCTAAAATTTCAGATCCAAAATTAGAATATAAAAAAAAGGGGGGGGGGAATTAGTGAAGTAGAATGGGCAAGAAGAAAGAATAAACCTGGGCGCAGCAACATTAGGGCAAATTTGGGGGCAGCATCCTGTGCTTTGATCGAATCAATTGCTGCTGCTTCAAGCATCCAACTGGACCTGTGAATGAGTCAGTCGGGTGCAGACCCGGGTTCGACCCAGACCGGTATCTAAAATCCGTCTGGTTTAGCTTCTATACCCTTTTACCAGACCCGACCCGGATATGCCCAGTTCAGATCCGTTTAGACAGGATCCATTTAGATCAAGGTAAATTGTCAAAAACGCCATGTTAAAATTTTCCGCTGTCAAAAATCCTGGCACAAAAATCTCGTCAAAACCCCCATGGAAAAGTTTTCCCCTGTCAAAAATTATATATAGTTTTCATACTGTGTCTTAGTTGCGGAGTTTTCCGCTGGCAATATCTAGTTAGCGCATACATATTGGGGGTTTGACGAGTTTCTTTGGGACAAGGGTTTTTTTAACAGAGGAAAACTTTGTCCTGGCGTTTTTGACAATTTTCCCTTAAGTTGATTATACATGTCCCATTGCTTACACACACATCCTAGTGTATATCTCAGACTACATTCTTCGGTAAATTCATGCAACCATGTTTCATTTTTTTGCTGGCTTTAAACACTTCAAAGGAATGCTAGCATACAGCATTGAAAATGGTTTAATTTCTTCATCCGTCCTATTTAATTGTCATTTGTTTATTAAGAATTCAAGTGTTCTATTGTTAGAAATTTTTACAGCATTTATTTCATTTATTTGCTTTTAAGCGATAACAGTTGGTTGAGCATGTAGCTTTGTTTGGTTTTTTTAAGATAATAGGTGAGATAAATTAGCCGCTCCCTTATTAATGGGATATAGGGGCTCGATCGAGGGACTACTCCAAGCATGATTTTGTATTTTTGGGGCAAATTATCAAAAAGGCCCCAGCCCATCAAGGGTTGTTAAAACCTCTTGTAATTTTTGAAATTGTTGGGAAGACCCTACTGTTCAAAATCTATGTGAAAAATCGCTGAGCTGTGTTTCATTTAGGCCTTGTATTCTCTCAACTGCTTGGATATTGCAAGCAACTGTTAAGACATTACATGCAACTAGTATACATGGGTTTTTTTAACAAAAGCAAAAAGCCCAGATTTTTACACAAGTTTGAAGCGGGCCGAGGGCTTTTTGATAATTTACCCTTTCTTTTTCTTTTTCTTTTATGTGATTTTTTTGAGGCTTATTACATTTTACCATTACCTGCTCTTGGCCATTTTTATTATTCATTTGTTACGTGGTCCAAATTTGCCGTTGAACAACCATGTTTCATTTTTTTGCTCGCTTTAAACACTTCAAAGGAATGCTGGCATACAGCATTGAAAATGGTTTAATTTCTTCATCCGTCCTATTTAATTGTTTTCACGTCCCGCTTTCCAAAATACGAAATACGATGGGTGACAAGACCAGTCATACTCCTACGGTCAAGGAAATATCTTGCCGTAGTCACACTTCTATTTCTACCATTACGTTGTAATCAGTAATCATAGCACCGGTAATGAGATGTCGCTAATTCTATCAAACAGATATAAACTAACTAGATAGAGTCAACGGAAAGGATAGCGCTGACGTCGCTAATCTAGATGTCCACGGTATTCTCGAGGTAAAACAGATCCTGATCCGAACTAAGTCCACTTCCAACTCTAAGCATGCATGCTCAGGTTGTCAGAGCGACACAATAGCAATATATACTTATATAATATGTGGAACGATGATAAACATAAAGCGATAAGCATAGAGTAATGACGCGAGCATGAAATGACCGGTACATGTAATGATAAAACAGATGTATCAGATCAGTAATCAATGCAATGTCCGCGTCACTAAAACAATCAGTCTCTAGGTCTCAATGTCCAAGTCACTAAACTTATCGTCAATCCAAGTGTGAGCGTCAACCACCGCAGAAGTATCCACAACCCAAGGATAAGCCCCCAGGGGCAAAGGAATACGGGCCTGAATCACGATCAGTAAGAATCAAAAACACTATTAGTACAAATCCCGAAATCACTATATATACCGGCAGTGAGACTCCTGAGATTCCTTTGATCGAACTCACACTCAAACTATCTCATACCCTGCGGTCTACATCAAACACCGACCATGAATCTAAATACTAGTCGCTCCATGATAAGTCTACGCGAGAACCGGAGACAGGGTATCTATCAAGCATGTCTCGACTGGTATCCAAGATAAATGGACAGTGCTGGATGTCTTACCCATGAAACTAATATAAGTGTTTCCATACCTGTCCCATACTAGTTATAGTTACACTTATATATGTCTCATAAGCGTCGACAATGTAATAACTAACTGGTTCCGCTGATTATGTACAAGCACGTGCCGCTTTCACTATTCAATCACTCTTTTATACCAACGTACTTACTACAATCCAATCACTAACATTTAGCACTTGGTAATGTAGCACGGTCACTGGGATATCGATGCAAATGAACACCATTTACACAGGCATAACAGTCATGCAATATGATGGGGATACAGTAAATACACCACTGAATACATATGAGCAACCGGTGTTGGTTGGGTTAGAAAAATTATATAAAATCACATGTGCATAATTTGGAGAAACAATATAAAAGGAGTAAATAGAGTATTAAATTATCTGTACGGAAAAATTGATTTCGAATCAATCGGGTTTCAGGTTTGTGAGTTATGGTAATTTCATTTTAAGTGTTTACTGCTGGAAATCCAATTTCTGAACTGAAAGTCTGTTTCGTAACACGTTTTACTCTCTGTTGGGATCATAATTAGGCGACGCTGCTGTTTAACTAATCGTAGGGCTATGAGTTAACTTTACAGCGCAGGAGACAAATCAACAGTATTTATCTTGTCTTAGGAGTTATGATCAGATTACCGATGAAGGGTGCAAGCTGAAATGACAAAAATCTACCGTACATGTCATCCGTTTAAAATATGATTTAAATACCAAATGTTACTGGAATTTAGTGAAACTAGTACCATTGGAAATCTAAAACAATTTTCTACGCAGCGGTAATTGGCTCCACACACTATCACAATTAAACATTAAGATTTCAGGTGTATAAATGCATGTCAAGGGGTAGGTTCCTGCTTTGGATTGCAGTCCAAGGTCAGGTAAGTTCTTTGTTTTCGATGTTCAGATGATACATCTAATAGTAAACCTACATGTAGTATTAAGTATTATGCAATACCCTTCGCAATAAACCCAGGCACACTGCGATTGGATTTTCCTGGAATTAATTATGAATTTAACGATATCAAGTGTTCGGTAAAACGAGAGTTTTGGTATAGACGCTAAGGGCGTCGCTTTATGTGTGAAAACGGCTTCAATTTGCCACCAAATTTCTACGGGGTGTTTATTAACAGTATTAGAGTCTAAATATCATGAGTTCCACCAGTTTAGATTTTGTTTTCTCATGAGATTCGCATCAAACACCTCGGCTACAGATGTATATGATATTCCAGCAAATTTTTGGTTTCATTTATTCAGCTGCATGAAAATCATTTCATGAATTTCCTACTTGATTTAAACACGGACAGTGCCCTTTAAAAGGTCCCAACGTTAAATTAACAAGATGATTAGCAGTAATTAGTTGGATCTAGGTAGCATAAATGTAGACTATATATATAGCATGTACAGCAAGTGTTTAACTTGCCTGAAGTTGATCGGGGACCCAACCGTGACGACGACGACAACAATAACACGATCACGGCGCAACGACACAACGCAAGCAGCAGCAGCAGCGATAGCCACAACAAGCTTGGGCTCGATTAGGTGGTTCGACTTGGAGATGCTTGGTCTTTTGTCGGCGACGTGTTGGGGATCGCTGCAGACGACAGCGAGGCAAGGAGTCGCGTCGGCGGTGAGAGGAGGTGCTATGGGTTGTGGCCGTGGAATTGGGGAAGAGAGAGAGATAGAGGCTCGAGTTTGTGGGTGGAGGTGAGGGGGAGCTAGATAGTGGTGGATGATGTTGTCGTCGGGGATGGCAACAGCGAGGGAGGCAACGGAGGCTCGAAGGCGTTCGATGGTGGCTGAGGTAGGCTCGGCTTGGAAGCTCAGCGGAGGCTCTAGTGCATAGCAGAGGGAGGCACGAGGCAGAGGCGGCAATAGCACAGGCATCGGCAACAGCTAGAATTCGAAGTGCTCGGGCTCGTTAGCTGGGGCTAGACGAGGAGAAGTGGGAAGCTCGGAGGTTGGTGGAGGTGGTGAGCTGCGGTGACGGTGATGCAGATGGTGAGGGGGTCTCGGGTTGCTTGAGGAGGAGCTGGTGGTGGGAGGAGCGTGGAAGCGAGGAGAAGATGGTGGAGCTGCCATGGAGGCGTGGAAGAGAGGATGAGTGGTGGGTCGGTTGTTAAGAGGGAAGCGAGGGGATCGCGGGGCGGTTGCGGCGAGGGCGTGGATCTCGGGGAAGTCATTGAGGCAAGGGGATCTCGCGAGAGGTGGTCGACGTCGAGGGGAGCGGGTGAGGATTTGGGGGAGGGGATCTCGGGAAAGTTGTTGGCATGGTGGGCGCGGCCATCGTGGACGCGGCGCGAGGAAGGAGGGGACGGGAAAAGAGCGGGATAAGAAAAGATGAGGAGAAGAAGAAGAAGGGAGTCGGGGGTGTTCGGGTCGGGTCGAGTCGGGTATGGTTTGTCGGGTCGGGTAGGGTGTGGGTTCATGGGCCGGGCTGGGGTAGTTTAGGGTTTGGGTTAGATTAGGAAAAAATAAAAAAAAGGGTTAGGGTTTTGAGTTTAGGGTTTAAGAATTAGAAAAATATAGAAAATTATTTATAGAAAATATTCAAAAATAAATTAAAATGGAAAACATTTATTTATAAACAAGGAAAATATTTACAAGGGAATTAGGTATTACAATTGTCATTTGTTTATTAAGAATTCAAGTGTTCTATTGTTAGAAATTTTAACAGTATTTATTTCACTTATTTTCGTTTAAGCGATAACAGTTGGTTGAGCATGTAGCTTTTTTTTTTTTAGATAATAGGTGGGATAAATTAGCCATCCCTTCATTAATGGGGTATCCGGGCTCGATCACAGGTCTTCTCCATGGACCACTCCAACCATAACTTTGTTTTTTGGGGTAAATTATCAAAAAGGCCCCGACCCACTCAACGGTTGTTAAAACCCCTTGTAATTTTTGAAATTATTAGAAATACCCTACTGTTCAAAATCCATGTGAAAAAAATCCCTGAATTTTCTTTTTTGTGATTTTTTGAGGCTTATTACATTTTACCATTACCTGCTCTTGGCCATTTTTTATCGTTCATTTGTTACGTGGTCCAAATTTGCCGTTGAGGGCTAGTTAACAGTGGTTTAATTACTGTATCCATTCCTCTTAGTTTTCCTATTGACATTCTTAAAGATACCACTCTAATGTATTTGGGGTGTAGCGATCTTATAATATTTGAAATCAATCCCTTTGGGGAACGAACCTGCGAGCTCTCTCACGTTGAAGAGAAAATTGATACCAACTAAGATAAAACCCAATTGGTTTTAAGGTTCTTAAGAGTAATTTATAAAAGTTTTGAAAGACCTCTTAAGTCCAAAAAAGAAAGAGAAATAAAAGAAAGGAAAAAACATCATAGCTGCCTGGCCATCTCTTTCACTTTTTTTTTTGCTCTCGTGTATATGTTAGGTGAGCTTTATGAGGTATATGTCAATTAAGATCGCATTATCCATACATGCACACCTGATTATTAACTAAAACCTTTTTAGAACAGCGCAATTTGCGGAGCAGCTAGCAAGACACACCAACTACTCTAAAGTCAATCATAAGCAGCTGCCAGGTTTGAGTCGAGCACTTTTATATATATATATATATATATATATATATATATAGTAGGAATAGATTAAAGCATTATGACAATCATTCTACAATCACAAGCAAATTCCATGCTGATCATCTCTGCTTTGCATCTCTAGCCAAAAGTAGAAACACATGCTGCCATAGCTCTCAGATTTTGCTTCAAGCCTTGCATCTCTCTTTCTCTCTCGCTGTTTGCCCTTCATGATTGATGCTTTGAGAGAAAAATTCCCAACAGCAACCCTTCTTCCTGTAGCCAACAAAGTCTTTAACCAAATGGGCCCCAGACAGTGCAACAAATAGCTAGGGAAAGAAATCGTACATGCAGCACAATGGAAACATTGTTTTCCTGTTCAACACTCATATATGTAAGATATAATTAATAATTGCCTTGAGAGTTAAGATAATGCATATGACGTGTCTCGTCGTCCATGTAAATCAACATCATCACGGATCAGGAGGGTTTTGGACCGTCAATGTAATCGAACCGGATTTTTGACCCTTTAATAACCACCTAGCTATTGGAACAAGTTTAAATTCGCACCCGCATCTGATGAAAACGGATGGGTTAACATGGGCTTAAACAAATATCTGGTTTTACATATATTATTTGACATTTGATATTGGGGGTGGGTGGGGGTGGGGGTGGGGGTGGGGGGGACTTAACCATAAACCTAAATAACTAAACACCATAAACATAAAAAATTAAGTATACAAGATCAACTTAACCATGGGACCTCAACCCCTTCTTACTCATTGTCGGGGCATGGTCGACCACGGCCTCATTAATGGTTTTTTTCTGTGCACGTGCACAGCACGTGCCGGACACTAGTTGATGCCTAATCCCAGGTCTTAATTTGGCGGTTCTTTTGGTAGCTTAGTTATGGCAAACAATGGGCACATATCAGATGCAGAGACTTTTCCCTAAACAAGCTCAAAAAAGAAACATGGTTCACAGAGATAGATTCACAAGTTACTTAATTGGGTAAGATTTCCATCAAAACAGAGATCCAAAGCCATAAAAACATCATGTGAAGCAAAAGGTTGGAAGGTGAAAGAAAATGTGCATGAGAGGCAAAGAGCGAAGCAGATTAAAAGGCCTTTACTCCCCTCACCTGCCAATGCTCAGGGATTCCTTGGAGTAGCATTAAAGCCTTTGTTTCTCCTTCTCCCCCATTGAATTACCTCTGCTGCTATGCTCCTCTTGTTTTTTGCCTTGTCATTCTCATGAATTTTTTTCCTCTCAAACACAAAAGATGAGCGGCCTTCGCCTCCTCATTCTCATTTGTACCTCAACCTTCATCTTCTCCACCTCTCAAAAGATGGAGTTTGTCTCAGGTGAAGACAATGTGAGTGCAGAGATGGGCGCTTCAGTCATCAAAAAGTTTAGATTTCTACTTGGCTTTCATAGTTCAAATTCCATTAAACAAACATCTCCATCTCCATCTCCAGCCCCATCCCCATCCCCGGCATTGTTTCACCCTCACATGTACAACAAGTCCCCATTTTCTCACAAGGGCCATAACCAACCTGCCCATAAGTTAAAAAACGGAGGAAGAGATCATAAAGGTAACTCTAGGCTTCATACAATCATCATTGCTTTGGTTATATCTAGTGGGTCGAGTTTAGTTATCATTCTCTCAGTTTCGGTCTTTTTGGTTTGTAAGAGGTCTCGGCGAGAAAGGGCGGTCGTGGCTTCCAGTGGTTCAAACAAGGTGAGTTATGATCCTGATCCTGGCCCTGACTTGTTTTATTTGGATTCATTAGCACCCATTTTGGACATTGAGTCCAGTCTGAAAAGTTCTTCTCGAGATCAAGAAATGGTTAAGCAATGTTGCGGATCCACGCTGGATGGGGTATTGGATGATAGTGTGTCAAGTTCTGATGATCAGTTGGATACTGTTAGTTGTTTGGATGAAGAGATTCTTCGTGTCGAGTCTTCGTCGTCTTCGGATGATGAATCTTTTCATTCCGCGCCCAACTCTCATTCTTCTTTGGTTGAGATGGATTCCGAGTCCAATTTGAGTTGTGCATCTGGAAAATGCTCTCCTTATAATTCAACCAATGGATCATCATCGCCGGGTTGTAATCTAACTAATTTTCCTTCGGAAACTAACCCTGTCAATAGAATATCTCGAGTTTTAGCTAAGACATATATTGATCCTTTGAATGAAAAGATCAATTCAATGCCAAGACCAACTAATCTAATCCAGCTTAAGCCACCTCCACCTCCTCCATTGCCATCAATTAGCAAAGGAAATATTTCGAAGCCGCCGCCGCCCCCTCCTTTGCCTTCGATTAATAATAATGTAAATGTACCGAGGCCGCCTCCGCCTCCATTGGCTTCGATTACTAGCAATGGAAATATTGTACCGAGGCCGCCGCCGTCTCCATTGCCTTCAATTAATAGCAATAGAAATGTACCTAAGCCGCCGCCGCCTCTAATGCCTTCAAGTAATAGTAATGGAAATGTACCAAAGCCCCCGCCTCCCCCTTTTCCGCAATTTGGACCCCCTTCATCTCAAAATGGATGCGATTCTACGCAATGCACTCCACTTGGTAAAGACGGCACTCCGCTCCCCAAGCTTAAGCCTCTTCATTGGGACAAAGTACGAGCTGCCCCGGACCGTTCCATGGTATGGGACAAGATCAGATCAAGCTCATTCGAGTACGTAAAGCTCAATTACCTAACTATATTAGCCTTTTGTATTCTTTGTATCTATAAAGGTTAATTGCATATATATAACACCCTTCCTGTATAGATGAAGGGTGCTTAACGCAATTAAGCATATCTATAAAGTACATCGTGAATAATTTCCTTGGAAATACTTCATATAGGTTGGATGAAGAAATGATTGAATCGCTTTTTAGTTACAATACGCAAACTTCGGCTAAAAATGAAGAAGCAAAGACTAAGAGCTCTTCACCTGGCAAGCAAGTTTTAGATAATAAGCGACTGCAAAACATTATCATTCTGTTGAAGGCCTTGAATGCAACCAGCGAACAAGTTTGTGAAGCTTTAATTCAAGGTAGTTTACGGAACATGAGTGCCTTTTCTATTAATAGGGCAGGTAAAGCTTAATCGGTATGTGTTTTTTGATTGAATTGAATTAGGTAGAGGATTGAGCTCTCAACAATTAGAGGTACTTGTGAAGATGGTTCCGACGAAAGAAGAAGAAGAGAAGCTTTTCAACTTTCAGGGCGATATAGCCGAACTTGATCCTGCAGAGAAATTTGTTAAGGCGATTCTCAACATACCGTTTGCATTCTCAAGAATCCAAGTCATGCTATACAAGGAGACCTTCGAAGACGAAGTTGTTCATCTTAAGAATTCATTCGCAATGCTTGAAGTAAGAACCAAAGAATTGTTTAAATTATATTACTTCGAAAATGCGCACGATTTCATAGAAATTATAATTTTCTGATATCGCAAAGTAGTCAATTTTGCTATTTCCCGTGTTATAATGAACATGCCGAGGATGCAGCAAATTTGGTTGGAGAATTTTTCTACCTTTTAAATTACTAATCGCTCTTTTTGTTATTGTTACTTAATAGGAAGCCTGCAAAGAACTAAGATCAAGCCGGCTCTTCTTTAGATTGCTAGAAGCTGTGCTCAAAACAGGAAACCGGATGAATGTGGGGACGATAAGGGGAGGCGCAAGAGCTTTCAAGCTCGACACACTTCTAAAACTCGCAGATGTCAAAGGAGCAGACGGCAAGACTAGCTTACTCCATTTTGTCGTCCAAGAGATAATAAGATCCGAAGGTGTTGTCGCAATGGAGAAGAGCATTAAGAAGAATAAGCCTAGGACTTCTGAGGAAAGAGAAGAGGGATATCGAGTGATGGGCCTCGACATTGTCTCAGGATTGAGTACAGAGCTCTGCAATGTTAAGAAGACCGCGAGTATAGACTTGGATGTTCTGGCAAGCTCGGTCTCGAACCTGACGGAAGGAATGAAGCAGCTGAAGGATTTGGTAGAAGTAGATATATCCATCGGGGATAGAGATAGGTGCTTCGCTAGCGCTATGAAACCGTTTTCGATTCATGCGGAGAGAACGATCAATGAGTTGAAGGAAGATGAGGATCAAGTGCTAGTTCATGTGAGAGAGATCACGGAGTACTATCACGGAGATGTGAGCAAAGACGAAGCGAACCCTCTTCGGATATTCATAATTGTGAGGGACTTTCTCGGGATGTTAGATAGGGTGTGTAAAGAGGTTAAGAGCTTGAAGAAAGCCATACCATTTTAAGTAGTTCTTGCTTTTTACATTTCTTATTTTGCTTTTGCATCCATTAGTTTTGTTAAGATTACTTTTAGAATGGTGATACGTAAGAGAGTGCTTGAATTTCAATTTCATTGTTCATAATCTCATGAATTATGATGGATGAACCTCTTGGAAAAGGGCATGGATTCAGATGAAATGATGTATGATTTGTTAGATAATTTGTTGCTAAATATACTCTTGGGCTAATGTTTGAGTGCACATAGCCCTACAAAATTGGGAAAATTGACTGCATTGCCTTGATATATTCTCAACTTATCTACATATCCTCCCTTGATTTTTTTGCCGCCTCGCCTCCCTTGACTTTTTCAATCCGTATTTTACCCTTTTTAACCCAAAATTGCCTTCTCTCACTCTCATTATATTTTCCCTCCTAAATCCAAAAACAATTTTTTTGCCCCTTTATCTTCAAAACTCAATTCTCTTTTCATCTCAGATCTTATTTTTTCTCAGATCCCATTTACTTCTCAAACCAATAGATAATGAGTTTTCGATAATCGGCTTAGTTAATGATGTAAAAGAAAACGGTTGGTTGGTAAAGTTCCATCATGGACGAACTATATACGGCATAAAAGAGGAGGTAAAGAATTCCATGAATCTTCAATTTTCAATTGACATAACTTTTCGTTACTCATTGCTGAGCAGTCCAAATATCAGTATAACTTGAACTCCGACTAAGAATTATAGTATATGCTTGAAATACAAGAGAAAATGAAGACTAGTTTATTTGAACTTACAGCTTTTGTTGGAAATGGTACTGGTGATTGCTCTATTCAACCCATGTAAGTCTATCTTATTTCGCCCTTCCATATCTTTACCTTTGTTTTCGACCTTTATTTATTCATCTTTACAGTTTTATTTCGACCATAAGTTATTACTCTCCATGTTTACGGTTTTATTTCTATTTTTAGTGATCTTTCATCGTTTACCGTATGTTAAAGTCTAATATAGTGATCTTTAAACCATTATTTTTTTAGTTCAACTATTGGTACACAAAAGTCTGTAAAAGCAAGCAATCAACAAAATAGACAACATGTTTGGAGAAGCGATGAAATGGTCATTGATTTTCTCTGAATACTTGCATGGTGGCATTCAGCAATTGTCAGTGTTGGGTAACAATTTGAAGGTGGAAAGGAAGTAAAGATGGCATTGACATATTATAGCATTGCGAAAAGATTTAAATATTCATTCATGAAGAATGATCTTAAAAGGGTGATATTTATTTTTGCAAAGAGTGGAGAATCTGGTTGTAAGTGGAGGCTACATGCTTCAACTATGACGAGATCAACCAAATTTTCTATTAAGACTGATAATGGTATCCACATTTGTAGAGATGGTATGTGTGCTGATGATCACTTTAGAGCATCTCGAAGTTAGATTTCTTCGGTAATACAGACTACACTAAAGTAACTACCGCTATATCGTCTTATTGACTCGAAGAAAGATATACACTTAAATTACGGTGTGAAAATTAATTATCATAAAGCATGGTAGGAGAAGGAAAGAGCTCAAGAAGAACTCTATGTTGATGCGCGTCATTCTTATGATTCACTAAGATGGTAAAGATATACACTTAAATTATGGTGTGAAAATTAATTATCATAAAGCATGGTGGGGAAAGGAAAGAGCTCAAGAAGAACTCTATGTTGATGCACGTCATTCTTATATCAGAATTTTAAGCTATCTTTTCTGTAGGTCCAAATCTTAACCATCCGTGCATCACAAAATATCAAATCTTATGTAACATTTCAGAAAATATTAAATATTATTTTTGGAATTTAATATTAAAATAATATATTTCGCGAAAACTACCCGATTTGCTAATTTGGGGTTTTCGTAAAATGGTATAAATATATACCGATAATTGTAAAATAATTGAAGATTAAAATGATTTATTCATTTAAATATATATTTCTTAGATTTGGCATTTTTATAATTAATTATATGCAGTTTAAATAAAAAAAATTGATTAGTGCACTACTAATCGTGATTAAGCCAAATCCATGTTTCTACATTTTTCCATGATTAGTGCACCACGGCATAATGCATTTGGTTGCATATCGTTTCATTGGTATCAGTTGATATTTGGTTTTAAAAGAAAAGGAGAAAAGAAAAGTCAATGGCATATGATGAGAGAGAGAGAGAGTGAGGCATGGCTTGTGAGTGAGTGAGGATAAGAGAGAGAGAGGGCTGCCCATCATTCTCTCTTCATTTGTTTTCTTCACCTCTTTTATCCTCAAGCTTCCCTCCACCTCCACCTCCATATATCATCTCCATTTCTTCACCAAAACCATATACTTCTTTCATTAAAAATGATCCCTACCTCATCCTCAACACTTTGGACCTTTCAAAGTTGGATTTTGAAGACTTTGAGCAACTCAAGAAAATTCTTGAGTTGCCAAATGGGGTATAATTCTAAATCCTAGTTAAGTTATTGTGTGTAGTATACCCTATTGTTAGTTTAGAGTTAAATCGGTGTTGATTAGTGATGTTTGGAAAATTCAAGAGAGGGTTTGGGTGTTTGTGTGGAATCATGAGGTGTAGTGGTTGTTACAAGACTTTAGTGTTAGAATTCTGGACAAAACCAGAGACAAGACACCAAGATGCGAACTTTAGATTTGCCGATATCGTATTTTTGTGGAATTAGTGATGGTATTTAGAGATCTGCTGCTACCCTGAGACCCTAAAAATTATATAGCGATTACAGTGAGTCGTGCAGGCAACCTTGAAGCTACCCTGGAGCCCCGAGCCCCTAATTCTTTGGCCTGGCCGTAAATAATCCCTTTCTGGCCGCAAATGTCGGCTTTGGTGTGAGCAAATAGGTTCGTACTTGGTCTGTGGCTCCCTTATCTGATAATTAGACCCCCTATATATGCAGAATTGGCTAATTTAATCTGAGATGAAATCTGGGAGTGATTTCCTTTGTTGCTGATTTGGTATTTGTAATTTATGAACTTGGGTTTTGGGATTTGATATTGTATTTGGTCGTTGGGCGTTTGTACGTCAACGGACGAGGGTTATTTGGTTGGTTTTGCATGCGTAGGCTATGGGTTCTAACCTATAAGCGATCCGTGTGCCGTATTGGTTTTCCGGACTTGATTTTAATGGTATTGCGACTGTATATGTATTGTAAGTAATTTTGCATGGATTCCGAGATGACGAAGCACATCGACTACGGCTGAACAAGGAGTTCCACAGATGAGTAGATTTATATCTACGGGTGAAGTCGGGTGGATAGCGTATAGCACCCCCGCAAACTTTGATGGAAACCGATATATAGAATATGGTTAAGGAAAGCTATATTAGAAAACTATGGATATGGTTAAAAAGATAGTTACAGATGATATGAAAAGTGAATGTGAATCACGATATATAGACATGTAGTTGCAAGAGAATAAGTATGAGATTTATAATAGCATGATATGAGATTAATAAAATAGAATGTATATGTAAGATGACTTGATATGAGATATTGATGTGATGGAAAGAGTATACGATGAGATATGATGACTTTATTGATATGTCGTTATGTGGATGCGAGTCGATATGAGATAATTGATAGCTCTGTCGGTCCTATGATATGAGGAGGATATGGATGTGACCTGAGAGATAGGTATATACATATATAATGATGTGAATAACGAGTGATATGCCGTACGCGACGTTAGGTCTGTACCCTCATTGTCATATAGGTTGATAGGATCCCTAATTGTTAATGCTGCCGTACGATGAATTACCGTACGTGATGAGTTTTATCTGATGATTGATCCATACTCTTGACCAGAGGATGCCGTACGATGGATTATACCGTACATGATGTTGTGAGGCTGGATACCGATTAATAGATTCACCGACTCGGATATGTTGTAGATACACATACCTTATAGCATTAAGCTCAAAATTTACTTGCTGCTACGTTCGTGATATTCTCATCTTATTATATATGTGCCTGTGCTGGCACACTTACACCATTATCGATGATGCCTATGTTACACTTACACAGATTTGCCGGCTCACACACTTTCATCATCGATAATTGCTATGTCACTTACACAGTAGAATTGCCATATCATTATGCTATGTTGCATGATATACTTTCTATACTCACATTATTATGATATGCCCATGCTCACATCACTGTTCTATGTTGCACGAGACACTGATATGCTTACATTTCTGTTATATGTTTGCATACATCATGTTTTACGATTATATGCATTGAGATGCTGTTTTCATGAGATTCTGGATTTGAGAACCGTGGTTATATTTCAAAAGAAAGTATGTATTCTTTTAAAAAACTCAGTTTCTTTTGATATGATATTTCGAGATGTCCACCATGTGTTTTCTCGGTTCTGAGATTGATATGTGAAACCCGATTCGAGGAGCGGTAGGCACCGTCTGCGGGTACATGGTGGACCCGGTGAGGTATCCCGGGGCAAGAAGAGTCGTATAGCTAAATGGTGAGCCTGGCTGGGGAGTACTACCTACCGGCGATAGTATTTGGACTCGG
The DNA here is from genome assembly GCA_030015575.1 of Agapanthus africanus. Taxonomy (NCBI): domain Eukaryota; kingdom Viridiplantae; phylum Streptophyta; class Magnoliopsida; order Asparagales; family Amaryllidaceae; genus Agapanthus; species Agapanthus africanus. The sequence goes on along the minus strand of JASDDO010000028.1, from coordinate 50,159,783 downwards.
CGGTTATCCGGAGGATACCGACCAGAGTCGTGAGATAATATGGGCCGATCCGGACTGACGGAGCCCGTGGGCCGATCCGGACTAACAGAGCCCGAGATATGAGGATTTACATGTCGATGTTGGATACGGGTTTCATGATATTTCTGTAGGGTTTCTAGGCACACTAATGAGGTCTCACAAGTGATCAAACATGGCTAATTCAAAATTTTCCATGTGCCTACAAACCCTAATACGGATCGTTAACTAGATGTATAGACGATGCAATGCAAGTTAACGACTTTAACTAAAAGGGAAGGGGCTACAACCTTTGTAGATCCGGTCCTCCACCTCAATAGCTCCGTGATGAAGTCCCTCCGCTGTACCCATCGGATCTCGGACTCTCGCGGTGGTTTCATCGAAGAATTGATCGGACTAGGTCGTCGACTTCGATGCCTAAGATGATCTACGTCGAGGCAACTCAAGATCAAACTCCAATTTCACCAAGTCATGAAACTTATGAAGAAAACACCCTATACTACTTGGAAAGTGGTAGAGGATGAAGAAATAAGAAGTACTTTAGAATTGGATTTCTCACTCTTTTTCTCAAGTTGCCATTGATGGAGGCAAGTTTTTCTTCTTGTTGATGAAGAAGAAGAAGAAGAAAAAATATGATAAGTATTATTCAAAATAGAAAATAAAATGAATACTTATCATATAGCAACCATGGTTAGGTGTAGAGAATAAACTATGGTTAGGTTGAATGGTTAGGGTTAAGTATGAGACAAAAATGGTGGACTTGTTCAAAACTTCATGAAACTTCAACAAGCAAACAAAGAAAGCCACCATGACTTATTTTGCAAAAATGAATAAATAAATAAATGAATAGATAAGTAAACAAAACCCTAACCATTCATATAACCATGGTTTAATCATACACACAAACTCAAGTTAGCATGTATCATCAAACATGATACAAACAAGTGCACAAAAATATATCACATATACAACTTGTGTACTTCAAGTGAGAAAATCCATTTAAAGTAAACAAATACTAGTTAATGCAAATTATTATATCAAATATATAATTATGCATTAAATCATTAAATCAATACTTGATTTAACGATCCGGTCATATCGCATATAACCGACTAATATCCAATGTATCGGCTTATCGAATCAATCCTTGATTCGATAACTAGGTTATATCGCATACAACCAATCGATACATTCATCGCGAGAATAGAATACGGTATCACATACACGCATTATTCTCGGTCCCGCACATATCTCATATGCGCTCCTATTTCGTTTCGCTTGAGCCAGGAAACCTCTGTGTAGGACTCTAAAGACTCGTCAATACGCCGGCAGCAGATGATGATCATATCAAACACCCACAGGCCGCAAGCGGTCTGCTAAACGTAACGGCCACCCGGGTATTGAGCGATAAGAAGATCGACGAGCAAGCCCGCTCACACTCCTGTGAATCCAACCAGTAACACTTACCGTACAGTCCGGTCTGTTCGTCTGATATGTCGCATATCTCGCCTAGGGGTGGTAAACGTCAGAACCCAATAGCTCGATAAGTCATGCTGACGTGAGGTCCATAACATGTGTGAAACTATTGATAACACTTACCAGTAGATCACTGCAACCCTGGCCAGGGATTTCCTGTTATGGCCAGTCGAGCATAGCGCAACATCAACCCCCAATACCGGGAGAGACGAATCCCCTCCTATCGCTCATTGCCTCCATGTGAATTGGGACTGTATCCAAAAACCACCTGTTTGCACGACTCAGTAGAGCCGTGGTAGGGTGGAAATCAAAGCACAGTGGGAGACACACAAGACTCTATGACGATTTCGGGTCAACAGACTAAGCTGTACCAGTGTCACCAGAGAACTGCCATCTGACGTGAGGTATAATACCATCTGGGAGTTCTCGGTGAGTCCGTTCAGTGTACCCAGTCTTCACTGAGCACCCGCATACCATCTCTGATGTCAAACACCAATGGATATGGGATCATCCATCGCCCATCATATGGGTCGAAAAGATATACGCTAGTCTACTCTGGAATATCGATGCCCCGTCTCGATATTCCCACGACTAGGAACATTGAAGGATGTACTCATGGACTACCCAGGCCCCACTAGTATGATCTGCATCATAGTCCTGGAAGTCGACTACACATCCTAAGGGCTTTATCAACATGTAACAGAGAGAGACAGAAAGTATGCATGTTAAGATAAAGAGCAACCAGATAGCGTACTATCATGTCGAGCAAGAAAGTCCTACCTATATATGTCCCAGCATCCACTACAATATACATCTAATGTACAGTAATGGCCTCTAGGGCATACATATAAATAACAATCTCCCACTTTCACTAGGGCCATCTGTAGCAGTGGTTGCAGTATCACATACTCAACCATCCCATATAAGTCTCTCTCTGGGAAAAAGCCTTTGTGAGTGGATCCGCCGTGTTGTCCTCTGAGTCTACTCTCCTAACCTCGATCACCCTGGAGAACATCTATCTCCATGATCAGGTGATGCTGCCTCAGAATATGTCTGGGTCACTGATGGGACCAGGGTTCCCGGGCCAAAGCCACACTTCCATTGTCGTACAATGGTAGGAACCTAGTTCATCTTATGAACCAATATACACCCAAACTGCCTCTTTGGTAGTATCTTTAATAGCGATGTTACCAGCCTTTATCGTCTAGTTTGCCACGGTATCTAGCTTGGAACTCTTCCAACATACCGTTCTTTTACTGAGGATAAAGACAATGCCTGCGACTGACATTCAGTCGTCCTTATCACCCTGGAACCTTTCCAGTGATTCACCTTTATCCCATTTGGAGAATCCTTGTGATAAGAGGAGATTGACCGAGCGTAGCATAGGAAACTCCTTCCCTATCAAGAGTATGTCATCCACGTACTCTACGAGGATCACCACCATACTCCCTACCACCTTTTTGTATATACAAGGTTCATCTACCATTTTGATGAAGTCAAACACTTTGACTATCACATCAAAACAGATGTTCCAACTCCGCGATGCTTGCTTTATTATGTGAAGCAACTTGCACATGTTTCCGCTGCTCCCACTGTTTACGAAGCCCTCTGATTGTGTTCTTATAGACGTTCTCTTCTAAATCATTATTTAGAAAAGCAGTCATGACACCCAACCACCAGATATCGTAGTCATGGTATGTAGCAATGGCAAGTAGGATTTGGATGGACTTAAGCATAGTTACTGGAAAAGGTTTCATCATTTTCCATGCCTGGTTGATGACGAAAATCTTTAACAAGTCTAGCTTTGAAAGTCTCAACTTATCCATCTACACCAAGTAATCTTCTCAAGATATACTTGCTCCTGATGGGGATTTAACCCTTCAGATATTGCAACCAAAGTCCATACTTTGTTGGTGTATACGGATTCCATCTCTGATCGCTAAGCATCCAGCCATTCTTACAGAGTCCCTACTCTCGATGGCCTGCTCGAAACTAGTTGGGTCATCATCTCATGATGCATTCCTCGCTCCCGCTGTCATCGAGAAACCGAGGTATCTCTCAGGCGGATGAGGAACCCTACCAGATCCGCGGAGAGGCTGAGGTTCGTTGGGAACTATTGAATCCTTTGGTTCTGTCAAATCATCAGCTGCAGTTTTGTATAGCTGGAACCTTTCCAATTCTACAGAACTGACTTTGCCTCAATCCTGTCCGGATTTTGCTTTTGACATAGGCCGAACAATCCCAAATCTTAACTTACTTAAGAGATAGGTTCTTCCCATACCATATTTTATATGGAGTGGTAGGCACTGATTTGACTCGACCCCAATTCAATAGGTATGCAGCTTCTCAAGTGCATAACCCCCTTAAAAGAAACAGGTAACTCAGTAATACTCATCATAGAGCACACCATATCATATAGGGTGCTATTGCTCTGCCCTGATACACCGTAGTGCTGTGGTATATTCAGAGGAGTAACACTGAGAGAGAATCTCATTCTCCTTTAGAATAGTCCAGGAATGCCATGCGCAAGTATTCTCCTCCCTGATCTTATCATAGGACATAATACTTATACCCGTATTGGTTCTCTACTTCTAGCTTATATTCTGTGAATATCTCAAAAGGTTCGGACTTGTGTTTCAACAAGAACATATGTCTGAATCTTGAGAGATTATCAGAGAACGTAATGAAGTATAAAGAACTAGTCCTGGCATGTGTAGACAGGGGACCTTACATACATCATCATGTATCAGTCCCAAGAGTTTACTAACTCTTTCTCTGTTTCCAATAAACAGAGCTATGGTCATTCAATCTTTGTGACGTGACTGGCAAGTTTCACAAGATGTAAATTCAAACTGATTTAAATATGCATCTAAAATGTAACTTCAGCCAGTCAGGTCGCATTGATATGACCTAGTCTACAATGCCTCAAGAAGAATTCGTTCATTTCTGAACTCTTCCTCTTGTGTGTGTTCTGTATACTAGGAACTGTAGTTTGATTTAGAACGTCAATACTTTTAGATAACGTGCCTGAACCGATCAACTTTTGATATAGGAAATGTTCAAAACATTGTCCAACAATACAAAATTTTACCATTTCTTTACTAATAAAGAGACTGATATGATTTTGTATATCAGGTTCGGTATCTAATAGAATTTATTCAGAATCAATGCATTGGTAATACAGGGTGACAGTGACCAACAGACTTGGCTGCAACACTTGCCCCGTTTTCTGTCTCATGAAACTTATCACCCGTTCTCAGTTTTCTACCTTTTTGTAGCCCTATGTAACAGATTATATATCTGGGATCTTGATCCGGTATCAAATACCCTGGATGCAGAGGATACTGAGAAACAGTTCTTTGTAATGAACACACCCGAAGGAGATGCATCATATGCACTTTCTTCGTTTGGGCGGTATAGGAATTCTGGTATTCCCTTATTTCCTGCTCTGCCTTATAACAATTATAAATTGGAGTGGGACCAACGTTCCCCAGCTCAGTATAACAAGCGGGTTCGGTCAATACATCCATATTATTATCTTGATTAAGGCGTGATATGGTCGCTACCTGGAGAGAGAGAGAAGAAAACACTCAGCGTGCGCTCTTGCAAGATTAGATTGGTTATTTATTTTATCTAATCAGGATGGCTCCCACTGTTTTTATCAAATCTTCCTTCAAACCCTAAAAGGAAAGACTAGCCGGGATTAATTACACTCTACAAGTTTGCCAATCTTTCAGTCATGCCAGTGTCGGTACTTTGAGGGAGGTCTCCCGTGCTTTCGCACGAACCTAATTAATATAAACCTCGTTTTCCCAGTGGCGTAACCTCGTTGACACCTTTCTAGACACCTACTTGATCGGCTAATTGTAAAGTGCAAAACTCTCCCAGGATTAACAATTACTCGTAGTGGGTATCGGGATCCAACTATCATATAGAAGGTATGCAATCTCATTGCAAATTTCAACACTTGAAACTCCCGATAATGGTTTTTACCCCTAGCACCTATGACCTTGGCTAAGGTCAACAAATCATAAGCACTAGTCAAGTTCGATCCGTCATTTCATGATTAATTAGACCCACCCACATGACCCTTGGCTATGGTCAACAAAGCCACATGACTGTCCTAACTAATCGCATCATATGCAGTACAGGAAGACATCACTAAGCTACCGTACACTACGCCTCGGCTATGGTCGACAAACGTAGCACGAATACTAAGTACTCTACTTCCTAAAATGACGGAGGGTTGCGAATGGTTTTTATGAAAACCTTTAACGCTTTGAACTTGATCTCGTTGCGGAATCAAATGGTTTTTAAATGGAATGTTTTTGAGGCTTTTCTAGTTTTGCTAAAGGGGTCACTCCCGGTGAAAGGATCGTCGGCCTTTTCCTCGTCGAATGAGGTGCGGGATATATCATATATATCACTGTGCAAAGCGGAAACTATAGAAGCGATCAAAAGACAAACCGAGGGTTGTAGCATCTGCCAGTTATTGCTAAAGGAGTCACTCCCGGTGAAGGGATCTCGGTCCTTTCCTCATCGAATAAGGTGCAGGATGTTCTATAATGAACACCGCGATGCAAAGCAAGAACTGTAGCTACCTGTTTTTATTTTGAAATTCGATTCCACAACATCAATTAGGTTTATTTTCTTTCATTAATCTCATTAATGAATATCCCATCATTTAAGTCCACCTAAACATCACAGATAAATATAACGTATGCTTATGCCATCCGCATTCGTCTCGATGTCCCGTCTGCACCGTTAGGTTAGGTAACTAACGCCAGAGCGAGGCAGGGCTAGCGCGGGTGTAAAACATAAGCAACGTTTATATAATATATCATATATACTATATATAATATCTATCTGAACATATCACATGATCACATCACAGATAACGCAGCAGATAATATCATATGAAATATTGGATATACTAGGACGTCCGTGTTTTTAATACAAGCCAGTATAAAACACGGATTCCACGATCGTGATGAATAGCCAATCCCACACCCCTAGACCCCTACGAGAGCGGCAAGCAACCCTACCAATTCTAGGGTTAGGAGACCCGAACTCGACTCCTCGAGATGGCCTCCCACTGGACCCTAGAACCCGGTTACTTGTGCTCCCCTCCTTGGGTCTATCCTAATACGGAAAAGTAAATAATATACAAATGGTGACATCATCCGCAACCTGGAAGTGCCCCAATAAAAGAATATTACATACAAGTTTTTACATGAATGAAAATGAAAAACACTCATCTCACATAAAAAAACCCCGGCTATTCGAACACGACGATCCAATATAACATATCCAGCAACACATAACATCACATGTCATCAACGTAAGTAAGTATGCATACACCGATTGTTGTCGACGTATAGCAACAACAATCGGCAATACCACTACATACTGCACTTACGGTCACAGAAAAGAAAGTGTAAAACTACAACAGTTGGAATCCGCAACCTCTTTAGACATCGCATGCCTAATCAAATGAAATACTTAGACATCGCATGCCTAACAATTATAAACCCCGCATTTTAGTCTCATTATCGAAAACTCTTTTCAATATCAAGTCGGGCAATTCAACAGGATTCCCGAAATTCTGATCGAATACTCGTCGCAAACTTTAGTAGACGGCCGCACCCCCGATACCGTCGACGAAGTGCACCAAGGCGGAACACTGCTGCCGTGAGCACCCGAACGGATGCTTTCGGAGACGGGGTTCTCCTACAGTCACTTGGTCGGGGTTATGGAGTGAAGCTGTCTATTAAGTTTACCCGGCGAGTATCCGCGTACGCTACGTGATTGCGACGGACTTCTGATCACATCAAAATTCCGTGGCAACCGATCAAGTGAGACTAAAGCGCTATGTTTATAACATTCAAATCAGTTATCTCATAACTACTTGTGGATTCCAATTATTGTATCACATTCCGGATAAGATAGAAAATGTTAAACTTTCCGATCGAACAATCGAACACCCAAGTTTTCCCGAAACTGCTCAACACATGAAATAAGTTTAAAAACATTCACTTCGTGCCTCAGTACCAACGATCCAGCCGTAGAAGGGTCAAGCCAACGCCTCACATGTGGCACGCCGTACTGCCCCAAACCCTAAGGTTCAAAGAGCAGTTCAAGATGGTCACATAATCGAGTTAAGGTTTGTTGTCTTCTAGAGGGACCATCGCGTTACTTGCACTACTTGGAACATCATTAAACTATGGAAAATCCAACAATTGGAAATTTTCCGGCAGGGGAAAAAGTGGGTATTTATATCCGGTCGAACTTTTTAACATATTCTAAAATTATCCGGAAAAGCACACAGACAAAATTAGACAATCCGATCGAAACACCGAGTCCCCAATACAACCCAGAAAACTCAACTCTTGAGTGATATTTAAAAAATCCTAGAAAATCCAGAACCAAAATATAAAAATTACCGTGCAAAAATTATGGGGCAATGTGACCATACGGCCGCGGAACCGCCGCAGAAGCCATGCTTCTGCCGCTGTTCCGCGGCGGTTTAGATGAATCAGGAGCTCGTTTTGCACCATAATTCTTAGATCTTCCTGCTGAATTTTTAAAGAATTTTTAATTCAGAAAAATCCACAAATCCAGAAAATGTCCAGAGAGCCGTTTTGAATTAGGGTTTCGGTTCGATCGGACTTCTAACCCCGTCTACGCATCGCCTAAGGCTCTAGCTAGGCTCTGATACCACTGTAGGGTTCCTAGGCACACTAATGAGGTCTCACAAGTGATCAAACATGGCTAATTCAAAATTTTCCATGTTCCTACAAACCCTAATACGGATCGTTAACTAGATGTATAGACGATGCAATGCAAGTTAACGACTTTAACTAAAAGGGAAGGGGCTACAACCTTTGTAGATCCGGTCCTCCACCTCCATAGCTCCGTGATGAAGTCCCTCCGCTGTACCCATCGGATCTCGGACTCTCGCGGTGGTTTCATCGAAGAATTGATCGGACTAGGTCGTCGACTTCGATGCCGAAGATGATCTACGTCGAGGCAACTCAAGATCAAACTCCAACTTCACCAAGTCATGAAACTTGTGAAGAAAACACCCTATACTACTTGGCAAGTGGTAGAGGATGAAGAAATAGGAAGTGGGTTCACTTTAGAATTGGATTTCTCACTCTTTTTCTCAAGTTGCCATTGATGGAGGCAAGTTTTTCTTCTTGTTGATGAAGAAGAAGAAGAAGAAAGAATATGATAAGTCTTATTCAAAATAGAAAATAAAATGAATACTTATCATATAGCAACCATGGTTAGGTGTAGAGAATAAACTATGGTTAGGTTGAATGGTTAGGGTTAAGCATGAGACAAAAATGGTGGACTTGTTCAAAGCTTCATGAAGCTTCAACAAGCAAACAAAGAAAGCCACCATGACTTATTTTACAAAAATGAATAAATAAATAAATGAATAGATAAGTAAACAAAACCCTAACCATTCATATAACCATGGTTTAATCATACACACAAACTCAAGTTAGCATGTATCATCAAACATGATACAAAAAAGTGCACAAAAGTATATCACATATACAACTTGTCTACTTCAAGTGAGAAAATCCATTTAAAGTAAACAAATACTAGTTAATGCAAATTATTATATCAAATATATAATTATGCATTAAATCATTAAATCAATACTTGATTTAACGATCCGGTCATATCGCATATAACCGACTAATATCCAATGTATCGGCTTATCGAATCAATCCTTGATTCGATAACTAGGTTATATCGCATACAACCAATCGATACATTCATCGCGAGAATAGAATACGGTATCACATACACGCATTATTTTCGGTCCCGCACATATCTCATATGCGCTCCTATTTCATTTCGCTTGAGCCAGGAAACCTCTGTGTAGGACTCTAAAGACTCGTCAATACGCCGGCAGCAGATGATGATCATATCAAACACCCACAAGCCGCAAGCGGTCTGCTAAACGTAACGGCCACCCGGGTATTGAGCGATCAGAAGATCGACGAGCAAGCCCGCTCACACTCCTGTGAATCCAACCAGTAACACTTACCGTACAGTCCGGCCTGTTCGTCTGATATGTCGCATATCTCGCCTAGGGGTGGTAAACGTCAGACCCCAATAGCTCGATAAGTCATGCTGACGTGAGGTCCATAACATGTGTGAAACTACTGATAACACTTACCAGTAGATCACTGCAACCCTGGCCAGGGATTTCCTGTTATGGCCAGTCAAGCATAGCGCAACATCAACCCCCAATACCGGGAGAGACGAATCCCCTCCTATCGCTCATTGCCTCCATGTGAATCGGGACTGTACCCAAAAACCACCTGTTTGCATGACTCAGTAGAGCCGTGGTAGGGTGGAAATCAAAGCACAGTGGGAGACACACAAGACTCTATGACGATCTCGGGTCAACAGACTAAGCTGTACCAGTGTCACCAGAGAACTGCCATCTGACGTGAGGTATAATACCATCTGGGAGTTCTCGGCGAGTCCGTTCAGTGTACCCAGTCTCCACTGAGCACTCGCATACCATCTCTGATGTCAAACACCAATGGATATGGGATCATCCATCGCCCATCACATGGGTCGAGAAGATATACGCTAGTCTACTCTGGAATATCGATGCCCCGTCTCGATATTCCCACGACTAGGAACATTGAAGGATGTACTCATGGACTACCCAGGCCCCACTAGTATGATCTGCATCATAGTCCTGGAAGTCGACTACACATCCTAAGGGCTTTATCAACATGTAACAGAGAGAGACAGAAAGTATGCATGTTAAGATAAAGAGCAACCAGATAGCGTACTATCATGTCGAGCAAGAAAGTCCTACCTATATATGTCCCAGCATCCACTACAATATACATCCAATATACAGTAATGGCCTCTAGGGCATACATATAACTAACAGTTTCGAGTGTCGATGTTGGACACTCAGGTTTCATGATTTTGATGTGTCGTTGATGGACACACGTTGATTGATATTCTCATATTTACATGCATATGCTTTCATGATATTTACATGCATGATGTTATTGTGTCATTGATGGACACGTAGATTGTAACAACTCCATTTTTAATGTACAAAGAATTGATTTAAATTCAATATATACTTGGAGTATTTATTGCAGCTGATATCTCTTTAAGTATTTATTTCACTCCATAATTACAAGAAGGAGCTTGTGGCTCATTGGTAATACCTTGCACTGCTGAACCAAGCCACCAGAGTTCAAATCCCATGCCCCACATTATTTTTGTATTTATTTTATTTTAATTTCTTTTGGAAGTGAACGGTAAAAAAGCCATAACTCCCAAAATATGTACAGGATAACAAAAAGTAAATATACCATATTGTACCCCCGAAGAATCCCCAGCCATTAGAGCCCTGACTCGGCCCGACTCAGCGCCGCCGGCCGGCGACTCGGCCGACTCGGTCCGGCGCCGCCGGCCGGACTTGGCCGGACGGCCGAGTCACCAACAGAGAAAAGATGCTCCTTGACTTGGTCAACCCTCCTGCACACTTATTATACATGGATCGGTTTTAAATTGCCCAATAAATCCCTTTTACTCCTATTTTTAATGATTTTATATATTTTTTAATATTTTTTATTAAAAACCCTAACCCTAGCCTAACCCTATATAAACCCCCCATACCCTCTACCCTCTCATCACTTTTTCTAAGTCCACTCTCCCAAAATTTCAAGAGAACTTCGTACGTTAGAAAACGAGCGAAAGGCGAAGCGCTGACGAAATCGACGGCGAAATTCCGACGATCGTGCTAGGACCTCTCAACGACGATTTGACGTACCGGCAAACCCTCTACCTCCCCCTTACTCTCTAACGTTGTCCAAACCCGTAAGTCCCCCTTTTCTATCCTTCTTTTCTTTCATTAAAATACGAATTTATAAACCCGACGGAAATCGGAACAAACCGATTTTCGATTCGGTTTTCTATCAAAACTCACTTATCACTAATTCTATAATGCTTAAACATATTCATGTTGACTACTAATCACTTAAAAATCAATTTGAACAAGTTTTCACACATGAAATGATAGCTTTTACAATATATCGTATTCTTTCACTTAAATACCACCATATTTGGTTTATCACATTTAACCCTTTAACATTGCTATACCTTAAAGTAGATCACGAGGAAATGACCTCCCTCCACACACACTCATATGTAATCATAACACGCTACCTTGAAAACTTAGAATACGATAAAACAAGATTTTACATTAAAATACCATTTTCTTTATAAGCCTTTTCTAAAAGTTCTAAGTTGCATACAATTTTAATGCAATATCTTTTAATAGGAAATACGATAAGTTAGGGACATCGATCGTTTATCTAAACCTGACTTTGTGGTGTCTAGGCAAGTGTGTCTAAGGCAAGTGGTTACTTAATTAGGGCCACTACTTGTAGTGGAGAGCCTCCCACTTACCTGGCACTTACCTGGCCGCAATTGGCGGTGAAGAGACGATTTGAGACTTCTTATGATTTGTCGTTTAGACCATTTAGAAATAAGCTAGTTGGTTTAGAAAACCCTAGAATCTAAAATACGGAAATTTACACCTTTTACAAATAAATACCTTATCTTTATAAAACCGTTTTCTAATATGACTAGTATTTATTAAATCTTTGCAAAGCGCCACTACAACCCATCTTTGGGGAACCCGTTAGGAATAGTACGGTTTATCGTGCACCTTCGGGCTTAGTAGTGCGAGATTCAGACCTCCGCAAGGAGCATTCGGTCTCGAAAGGTTTAAAATACGACATTTAAGAAAAATGAGATTTTTGGAAAATAAAATATTGATTAAAAATTATTCTTGTATAAACATATGTATATTTATCATTTAAACACCTATTTTATTATAAGATAAAGTTTCCACCTTTTTCTAAAAATTACAAGATTAAAAGTTACATTAAAATACCATGAATTTCAAATAAATCAATATTATAAATTAATACATTTTTTTATGTAATTAGGATATTTTCACTAGAAATAAGACAAAATAAAATCATACTCATTATAACCATAAAGACGAATAATAAATACTTGAGGTGTATCTTGAAAACTATACAAAAGTATTTTTACATAAAACCCCCTCAAGTTTTATAAATTACAATAAAGACCCTAACAAATATAGAACTTAGACTTACATTTCTTTTAGTCTGACTCGGGTTTGAGTCTGATTATTTCTGACTTGAATATGATTCAAGTCAATTTATATTCTTTAATATTCCAACTTAATATGAATACATGAATCCCAGAATCCAGTTAACAAACTATACAACTTGACTGAATCAAACCATGGATATACATCCATTATCCCGTTATTCCATTTACCTGATTAAGCAGTTACAATCTGTTTACTGATATCATGGTTTTGGGCAGTCATCTAAGTTACACAATACAATACAACAATACAATCAAAAAATTACGGGGTTTAAGGGGTAGATTAGTACGGAAGGTGTTAAAGGTGGCACGAGGTGGTCAGATTAAGACACCTAACCTATATTCCGTTGCTGTTGTACCGTGGCTTAACGGTTCCTTGTACATTCTGTTTGCCCTGATTTGTAGCATATAGAGACCCCTCTCGTATACACTGGCACCCTTCTGTACCAAATTACAAACAACAGCGTTAACACAATATTCTACAATATTTTACAATCTCTTTAGAAAATACTCTTATTCTGTCTTTTCTAATTCTTCTTTATCTTTGGTACTTACCGAGCGACCTGTTCGCTGAAGACATTCTATTTCTTTCTTCTTTGAATGTCGTCAGGTGCTTTGGACCCAGCAGAGATCGAGCCCACCAGTGAAGACTTGGATCAGTTTCACGAAGACCCCGAGTTCTAGATATTGTACCTTGTTCTATTCAGTATTTTCATTTCCTGTTATGCCATTGTTTAGGCATCGTTTTTCATTTCAGTTGTATTTACTTTTCATGTATTGTACAAAAGAATGTTATTAATAAAGTTGCTGTTATTTCTATATCTCTTGTCTCTTGTGATTTACTTTACATTGCTTAGATACGCTTGGCGTATGTACTTCTAAGTATATACGTAGCGGACCTCATCGCGTCCTCTTCGCCGTATACTGGGAAGCGGGGCGTGACAAGTTTTGTTGGTGGCCCATGCAGGTCAGAGCTTTATGAATCCCTATCATGCAGTTCTGGTCTGCGTGAACAATCTAAGCAATATAACACAAGAACCAGCAACTAAAACATTCTTTAAAATTCATGTTTCTTGAATCTTACAAATTTCTATTCCTTGAATTTTATCATTTCATGTATTTGAATCTGTCATAACCCAAATTTTTCTTCAAGATTATGGATTCCCCGAACAACACCAACGTCAACAACACACCTTCAGCACTACCTCTTGCACCAGCTGTTCCTGCACCACCCACTGAGCAAACAATGCTACTTGAAGCGATCCGCAGCCTTCTCGAGGGACAACAACAACTCCTGAACCGTCCTGAGACCGACGCACCAGGGGTAAAGCAATTCAGGGCTTTACACCCCAAGCAGTTCTCTAGTAAAGGAAGCCCTCTTGAAGCGGAAGAATGGGCACAGAGCATAGAAGATGATCTGGCAACAGCTCAAGTGCCAGACCTAGCTTGGGTCCGTGTGGCGAAACTACAGCTCATGGATAATGCTCGCAACTGGTGGAAGGCGGAAGAAAGCCGTCTGGTACAGCCAATTGAATGGAAGACCTTTCGCGAGAAGTTCAACGCGAAATACTTCCCTGTGACTGCCAGGTTTGCAATGGAGCAGCAGTTTATTCATCTACAACAGGGTTCAATATGGGACAAATCAGTAGATGAGTACGACGCTGAATTCACTATGCTAAGCCGGTAAGATATGTCACAACAGTTCAAATTTTTTTAAATATCACATACTACACAGCTAACACAATCCTTAAACAGATTCGCGGCACACTTGATACCGACGGACGAGATCAGAGCCCATCGCTTTCAACAAGGACTGGACACGGAGATTCAGGCTGCTCTAGCCACAGGAAAATTTTTGACTCATGAGGATGCTCTGGAAGCTGCCCGCAGTTATGAGGCAGTGATAAAAGCAAGGGGCAGACCTCAGTCTGCAGGAGTCAAACGCCTGCCAACCAGATGGCAGGTGGAGCCTCATCTGGGCCACCTTTCGTGCCAAGGCGACCCGGAGTACCAACCCATCGTCCCTGCCCAGCCTTTTGCACCTACTGCAAGAGAACTGGACATATGATGAAGGATTGCCGTCGAGCCAACCGCCTTTGCTTAGTCTGCGGCTCAGCTACTCACAATATTGGGTCTTGTCCCCAAAGACAGAACCCAGTTGCTGCACCCAGGCCAGCAATTACCTATCCACAGCGACCAACTCTTCAGGCACCTGCTCCCAGACCTGCACTACCTGCACCACCCAGAGGACCACAAGCTGCACCACCTCCTCGTCAGTTCCATCAAGCTCAAAGGAACGTTCCGAGGAATGCTCCTCAGGCCAGGAGGAATGTACCAAGGCGCCAGACTTTCACGATGTCCGTGGAAGAAGCTGAGGCCACTGGTCAAGTCATCACTGGTAAACTTTTCTTTTCAAACTTTTCTTTTCTATCCTGCTACTTAGTTACATATTTCCTATATCTAAAACAAATCCCACATACCTTAGGTACAATCTTAGTATCCTCAATCCCTGCACTTGCACTGTTTGATACTGGAGCATCACACTGCTTTATGTCGCAACGGTTTGTCCGAACCCATGCGATTCCAGTCTCACCGCTTGTATCCAGCTGGAATGTCAGTTCAGGAAATGGCGTTCTAAAGGAAACTATGGGATACAGTTTGTGTCCAGTCGTCGTCTGCAGTCGAGAGTTTAATGCTGACTTCAAAGTGCTGGACATACCGAACTTTGATGTGGTTCTAGGAATGGATTGGCTTGGAACTTTTTATGCTACCATCGACTGTCGTCAAAGGAGGGTAGTATTCGAGATTCCAGACCATCCGGTCTTCTATTTTGTGCTAACTTCGATGTGGTTCTAGGAATGGATTGGCTTGGGTCATCATCTTATGATGCAATCCTCGCTCCCACTGTCATAGAGAAACCGAAGTATCTCTCAGGCGGGTGAGGAACCTTACTAGATCTGCGGAGAGGCTGAGGTTCGTTGGTAACTATTGAATCCTTTGGTTCTGTCAAATTGTCAGCTGCAGTTTTGTATAGCTGGAACCTTTCCAGTTCTACATAACAGATCTTGCCTCGAGCTTGTCCGGATTATGCTTTTAGACATAGCCCGGACAACCCCAAATCTTAACCAACTTAAGACATGGGCTCTTCCCTTTCCATATCACATATGAAGCGGTAGGCAACTGATTTGATTGGAACCCAATTCAATTGGTATGCAGCTTCTCAAGTGCATAACTCCCAAAAGGAAATAGGAAACACAGTAGTACTCATAATAGAGCACACCATATCACATAGGGTGCTATTGCTCCGCCCCGATATACCATCGTGCTATAGTGTATACGGAGGAGTAATGCTGAGTGAGAATCTCATTCTCCTTTAGAATAGTCCAGGAATTCCGTGCTCAAGTATTCTCCTCCCTGATCACATCAAAGGACATAATACTTATACCCTCTCTTGGTTCTCTACTTCTAGCTTATATTCTGTGAATATCTCAAAAGGTTCGGACTTGTGTTTTAACAAGAACATAGGTTTGAATCTCGAAAGATCATCAGAGAATGTAATGAAGTATAAAGAACCGGTCTTGGAAAGTGTAGACAGGGGACCTACATACATCAACATGTATCATCCCAAGAGTTCATTAACTCTTTCTCTGTTTCCAGTAAACGGAGCTATGGTCATCTTATCTCTGTGACATGACTGGCAAGTTTCACAAGATGTAAATTCAAACTGATTTAAATATGCATCTATGTGCAACTTAGCTAGTCGGGTCGCATTGATATGACCTAGTCTACAATATCTCAATAAGGATTCGTTCATTTCTGAACTCTTCCTCTTGTGTGTGTTCCGTATACTAAAGAACTGTAGTTTGATTTAGAACATCAATGCTTTTAGATAACGTGCCTGAACCGATCAACTTTTGATGTAGGAAATGTTCAAAACATTATCCAACAATACAAAATTTTATCATTTCTTTACTGATAAAGAGACTGATATGATTTTGTATATCAGGTTCGGTATCTAATAACATTCATTCAGAATCAATGTATTGGTAATACAGGATGACAGTGACCAACAGACTTGGCTGCAACACTTGCCCCGTTTTCTGTCTCATGAAACTTATCACCCGTTCTCAGTTTTTCTACCTTTTTGTAGCCCTATGTAACAGATTACATATCTGGGATCCAGATCCGGTATCATATACCCAGGATGCGGAGGATACTGAGAAACAGTTCTGTATAATGAACACACCCGAAGATGATGCATCAGCATGCACTCTCTTCGTTTGGGCGGCATGGGAATTCTGGTAATCCCTAATTTCCTGCTCTGTCTTATAACAATTATAAGTTGGAGCGGGACCAACGTTCCCCAGCTCAGTATAACAAGTGGGTTCAGTCAATACTTCCGTATTATTATCTTGATTAAGGCGTGATATGGTCGCTACCTGGAGAGAGAGAGAAGAAAACACTCAGCGTGCGCTCTTGCAAGAATAGATTGGTTATTATTTTATCTAATCAGGATAGCTCCCACTGCTTTTTATCAAATCTTCCTTCAAACCCTGAAAGGAAAGACTAGCCGGGATTAATTACACACTACAAGTTCGCCAATCTTTCAGCCAGGCCAGTGTCGGTACTTTGAAGGAGGTCCCCCGTGCTTTCGCACGAACCTAATTAATGTAAACCTTGTTTTCCCAGAGGCGTAACCTCGTTAACACCTTTCTAGACACCTACTTGATCGGCTAATTGTAATGTGTAAAACTCTCCCAGGAGTAACTCTTACTTGCAGCGGGTACCGGGATCCAACTATCTCATAGAAGGTATGCAATCTCATTGCAAATTTCAACACTTGAAATTCCCGATAATATTTTGCCCCTAGTGTTCTATGACCTTGACGAATGCCAAACAACCCATAGTCCACTAGTCAAGTTCAACCCGTACATTTCTTGATTGAATTAAACCCACCCGCACGACCCTTGACGAATGCCAAACAACGCCGTACGAATACCCTAATCCAATCTGCATCATATGCATAAACAGATAAATACTAGTTAGCTACCGTACACTACGCCTTGACGAATGCCAAACTACCGCAGTACGAATACTAACTAGTACTTATCTGAAATGACGGAGGGCTACGACAGGTTTTTCTGAAAACCTATTGCGTAATGAACTTGATATCGTTGTAGGATCGAATGAATTTTGAAATGGAGTGTTTTTGAGGCTTTTCTAGTTTTGCTAAAAGAGTCACTCCCGGTGAAGGGATCGTCGGTCCTTTCCTCGTCGAATGAGGTGCGGGATATATCATATATATCACTGTGCAAAGCAAAAACTTTTAAAAGCAATCAAAAGACAAACCGAGTGTGTAGCATCTACCAGTTATTGCTAAAGGAGTCACTCCCAGTGAAGGGATCTCGGTCCTTTCCTTATCGAATAAGGTGCAGGATATATCATATATACCGCTGTGCAAAGCAAGAACTGTAGCTACCTATTTTATTTATGAAATTCGATTCCACAACATCTTAAGGTTTCTTTTTCTTTCATTAATCACATTAATGAAGTCCCATCATTTAAATACCTAAACATTACAGATAAATACGACGTACACTTATGCCATCCGCATTCGCCTCGATGTCCCCTCGTGCACCGTTAGGTTAGGTAACTAACGGCAGAGCGGGGCAGGGCTAGCGCGGGTGTAAAACATAAGTAACGCCTATATAATATATCATATATACTATATAAAGTATCCATCACATCACATATCACATGATCACATCACAGATATCGCTGCAGAAGAATCATATGAAATATTGGATATACTAGGACGTCCGTATTTTCAATACGAGCCAGTATAAAACACGGATTCCACGGTCGTGATGAATAGCCAAACCCACACCCCTAGACCCCTACGAGAGCGGCAAGAAACCCTACCAATTCTAGAGTTAGGAGACCCGGACTCGACTCCTCGAGTTGGTCTCCCACTGGACTCCAGAACCCGGTTACTTGTGCTCCCCTCCTTGGGTCTATCCTAGTGCGGAAAAGTAAATAATATACAAAGGGTGACATCTTCCACAACCTGGAAGTGCCCCAATAAAAGAATATTACATACAAGTTTTTACATGAATGAAAATGAAAAACACTCATCTCACATAAAAAACCCCGGCTATTTAAACACGACGATCCAATATAACATATCCAGGAACACATAACATCACATGTCATCAACGTAAGTAAGTATGCATACCCCAATTGTCGTTGACGTATAGCAACGAAACCGGTGATATCGTCATACTACACTTACGGTCACAGAAAAGAAAGTGTAAAACTACAACAATTGGAATCCGCAAACTCCTTAGGCATCGCATGCCTGATCAAATGAATTCTTTAGACATCACATGCCTAATAATTATAAACCCCGCATTTTAGTCTCAAAATCGAAAACACTTTTCAATATCAAGTCGGGCAATTCAACAAGATTCCCGACATCCTGATCGAATGCTCGTCGCAAACTTCAGTAGGCGGCCGCACCCCCGACGCCGTCGACAAAGTGCACCAAGGCGGAACACCGCTGCCGCGAGCATCCGAATGGATGCTTTCGGCGACGGGGTTCTCCTACAGTCACTTGGTCGGGGCTATGGAGCGAGGCTGTCTATTAAGTTTACCCGGCGAGTATCCGCGTACACTACGTGATTGCAACGGACTTTTGATCGCATCAAAATTCCGTGGCAACCGATCAAGTGAGCCTAAACTGCTATGTTTATAACATTCATTCAGTTATCTCATAACTTATTGTGAATTCCAATTATTGTATCACATTCCGGATAAGATAGAAAATGTTAAACTTTCCGATCGAACAATCGAACACCCAAGTTTTCCCGAATCAGCTCAACTCATGAAATAAGTTCAAAGACATTCACTTCGTGCCTCAGTACCAACGGTCCAGCCGTAGAAGGGTCAAGCCAACGCCTCACATGTGGCACGCCGTACTGCCCCAAACCCGAAGGTTCAAAGGGCAGTTCAAGACGGTCACATAATCGAGTTAAGGTCTGTTGTCTTCTAGAGGGTCCATCACGTTACTTGCACTACTCAGAACGTCCTTAAACCACAAAAAAATCCAACACTTGGAAATTTTCCGGCATTGGAAAAGTTGGGTATTTATATCCGGTCGAACTTTTTAACATATTCAACAATTATCCGGAAAACACATAGACAAAATCTGATAATCCGATCGAATCATCTAAGCTCCAAAACACCCTGGAATAATCAACTCTTGAATAAATATTAAAAAATTCGCAGAAAATCCAGCACCTGAATATAGGAATTACTGTGCAAAAATAGTTGACTGAAGAGACTTATTGGCCGCGGAACTGCCGCAGAAGCCATGCTTCTGCCGCGGTTCCGCCGCTCTTTGGGCGAATCAGCCTCTCGAATTTCACAGTAATTCAAATAACACCCTGCTGAATTTTTTAGCAATTTTTAATTCACAAAAATTCAAATTTTCAGAAAATTTCCAGAGAGCATTTTGGGTTTAGGGTTTCGGTTCGATTCGGATTTCAAATGTCGTCTACACTTCGCCTAAGGCTCTAGCTAGGCTCTGATACCACTGTAGGGATCCTAGGCACACTAATGAGGTCTCACAAGGCATCAACCATGCCAATATCAATTTTTACAAGTGCCGAGAAACCCTAATACGAATCGTTAACTAGAATTTTAGGCGACAAAAGCAACTAGTTAACAATTTAACTAAGTGAATGGAAATACAACCTTTGTAGATCCGGTCCTCCGCCTCCATAGCTCTGCAATGAAGTCTCCTCGCTGTCCAAATCGAATCCCGGGCTCTAGCGTCGGCTTCATCGGAGAAATGGACGGGCAAGGTCGTCGGCTTCGTGCCGAAGATGATCTACGTCGAGGCATCACAAGATCAAGCTCCCACTTCACCAAGTCATGAAACTTGTGAAGAAAACACCCTATACTACTTGGCAAGAGGTAGAGGATGAAGAAATAGGAAGTGGGTTCACTTTAGAATTGGATTTCTCACTCATTTGCTCAAGTTGCCATTGATGGAGCAAGGTTTCTTCATGAAGAAGAAGAAGAGGAAGAAGATGATAGAATATGATAAGTATATCCAAAAAGAAAATAAAATGAATACTTATCATATTGCAACCATAGTTAGGTGTAGAGAATAAACTAGGGTTAAGTGGAATGGTTAGGTTAAAGGAAAGAAACAAAATGGTCAACTTTTCAAACCTTCATGAACTTTCAATGTAAAACAAAACTAGCAACCATTTTATTTCTTGCCAAAAGGAAATAAATAAATGAATAAATAAATAAAAACCTTAACCATTTACATAACCAAGGTTTAAACCAAAACTACACCCAAGTGAGCATGTATCATCAAACATGATACAAACAAGTGCACAAAAGTATATCACATAAACAAGTTGCGTACATCAAGTGAGAAAATCCTTTTAAAGTGAACCAATACTAGTTAATGCAAAGTAATATATCAAATATATAATTATGCATTAAATCATTAAATCAACACTTGATTCAATGATCCGGTCATGTCGCACACAACCGACTAGTATACAATGTATCGATTTATCGAATCAATCCTTGATTCGATAACTAGGTTATATCGCATACAACCATTCAACACATTCATCGCGAGAATGAAATACGGTATCACATACATTCATTATTCTCGGTCCCGCACATATCTCATATGCGCTCCTATTTCGTTTCGCTTGAGCCAGGAAACCTCTGTGTAGGACTCTAAAGACTCGTCAATACGCCGGCAGCAGGTGATGATCATATCAAACACCCACAAGCCGCAAGCGGTCTGCTAAACGTAACGGCCACCCGGGTATTGAGCGATCAGAAGATCGACGTGCAAGCCCGCTCATACTCCTGTGAATCCAACCAGTAACACTTATCGTACAGTCCGGTCTCGTCGTCTGATATGTCGCATATCTCGCCTAGGGGTGGTAAACGTCAGACCCCAATAGCTCGATAAGTCGTGTCGATATGAGGTCTATAACAGTTCGAGAAACTACTGGTAACACTTACCAGTAAATCTCAGCAACCCTGGCCAGGGATTTCCGGTTATAGCCAATCGAACACAGCGCAACATCAACTCCCTATACCGGGAGAGACGAATCCCCTCCTATCGCTCATTGCCTCCATGTGATTCGGGACTGTACCCAAAAACCACCGTTTTGCACGCCCTCTTGGACGCGGTAAGGTGGAAATCAAAGCACAGTGGGAACCACACAAGACTCTATGACGATCTCGGGTCAACAGACTACTCTGTACCAGTGTCACCAGAGAACTGCCATCTGACGTAAGGTATAATACCATCTGGGAGTTCTCGGCGAGTCCGTCCAGTGTACCCAGTCTCCACTGAGCACCCGTATATCATCTCTGATGTCAAACACCAATGGATATGGGATCATCCATCGCCTATCTGTATGGGTCGAGAAGGTATACGCTAGTCTACACTGGTATATCGATGCCCCGTCTCGATACACCCACGACTAAGGACTTTGAAGGATGTACTTATGGACTACCATGTCCCCACTAGTATGATCCGCATCATAGTCCAAGTAGTCAAGTACACATCCTAAGGGCTTTACCAACATGTAACAGAGAGACAATCGGTGTACACGTTAAGGTAAAGAGTAACCAGATAGCATACTATCATGTCGAGCGAGAAAGTCCTCCCTATATATGTCCAAGCATCCACTACAATATACATCCTATGTATAGTAATGGCCTCTAGGGCATACATATAACTAACAGGTTTCACTCGAAAGGGGTTCGTCACAATCTGGCAAATCAAGCACTACAAAGTCGCACAACTCATCATTTTGGACACATGTTTGAAAATTGGAGTTGTTGGATTCAATTGGGTATGGGTAGGTTTGATTTGGAAATCCTCTCACATTCTCACTCTGTCCAACCGCCTCCTTATACATTGAAAAATTTGGAACTAGCGGGAAACTAGCTACCGGTTCACTAGGTTGCATAAGGGCGGCAATGGACGCTTCCACATTCCTAGTCATTTTGTTTGTTGCGGCAATATAAGCTTCCAACGACTGTTCCAAACTAGACTTGGGTGGTGAAGGGGTTTCAGGAAAAGATTCGAAATTGTTTGGATACGTGAAACTCCCAAAAGGCTGTGTAGAAACAGGGTCTAATGAAGGTGGGAAAGTCGGGTAGGACTGGTAGGAAGTGGATGGTTGGACAGGATTAGGGTCAACATGTGGATAAAAGGATGAATGGACTTGTTGATCCCTAGAACTAGATGTATGGAGAGGTGTGAAAGATCGGCTACGAGATTAAGCAATATGCTCAGCAATGGACATCGGCTTAGGAGTTACAGCAGAACTTGGAAAAGTGGTGTCAACGTACGAAGGTGGTGAAGGTTGACTTGGTTGACACAAAGTGGGTTGCAAAGTCAAACTGTTTCTCCTAGACGCTTTTATTTGATCTTTCAAAGAAATTTTTGGCACGGAGGGATCTTCCTTAAATCGACCGAAATAATTGACGTACGACGCAAAGTTAGGTTCGGGATACCAAAGTTCGGCAAGTGATTTATGGTTTGGGGTACCCATGTTAGAAGAAAGGGGAAAAAAAGAAGCTTTGTGGTGCAAGGATTCTTAGCGGCAAAATTTGCAAGTTTTTATAAAAAAATTTCTTTTTTTTTCTCTTTATTTGAAACTGTTTGCAACAAAAAAATTTCGATAAAGGGTTTAGACACAAATGCAATCAACCAAAAATGCACAATCAGACCTAGATCTAGGGTCACCTAGGTCAGCTAGACAGCTCCTAACTGTTCCAAAGGCTAGAAATAGGACCTCAAACCGCCTCTTCACCGCCAATTGCGGCCAGGTAAGTGCCAGGTAAGTGGGAAGGAACCACAGTAGTGGGCCTAATTAAAAACCACTAGCCTTGACACACTTGCCTAGTCACCGCAAAGTCAGGTTAGGATAAACGGCCGATGCCTATAACTAGTCCTCTGTCCTATTGAGCTCGAAGTCTTTAGGGCTGAGTCTAGTATTTTTTAATTAAAGATTTGGTCAATGCAAATGCCTTATGTGATTTCTGGGGTCCTGAGAAGGGTGATGAAATCCCCACCCGATCTGAATTGGTCAAAAGCCCCTTAAAGTCCGATTAAAATATGCAAAGTAGTAAATCACTTGCAATCAATTATTTTTTTAGCGCGGCGCAAAGAATCCTGCAGAGAATCAATTATTGGAAGGAGGGAGAAGATTTTTAGCGCGAAGAATCCTGCAGAAGATTTGACAAAAAGATATATGGGGATTTGCAGAGGGGAGAAAAAGGAAACAAACCGACAAAATTTCGCGCGCTGATGTCACAAGGGGGCCGCGGAAGAGCGGCGGGAGCGCGCTTAGGCCGCGGTTTAGCGGTGGGATGAAGAGATCAGGTCCTTAGAAAATTTGTACTGCTCTGTTGTAGCTATCTCCCTCTGTTCTGATGTACCGTTTTCTGTTTCGAACTCTGGAGTTTTCCAGATCCGTCAATCCTGCAAAGATTCACAAAAGAAACCCTTCAAACAATAAAAAATGATAAAATTTTTATATTTTTGATTTTTTCTGTTTTTATGATTTTTTTTTAATTTAGATTAACCCGAAATCGCAAAAAGGAAATACTACGCCATCTCCGGCAACGGCGCCATTTGATTAGTCTCAAAAACTATTTATTACCGCAATCAAGAACGGCGTCGTATGTAGCTAGCCGGTGAGTACGGGTCGGTCCACAGGGATGTTGTGAATTTCCTAATCGCTCTTACGAGTTAATTCCAAACGGTGTGAATGGATTAATTAAATCTAAAAACTAAATTAATCTAGGGCAATTGAATTAAAAATCTAACTATCTAACTAGGGCAAGAAATTAAATTTAATCTTGGTCAGAGAATGAAAAATTACCTAGGGCAAGAATTGAAATTACCTACTTATTTTACAGATGGCTCTCTCCAAATATCAACACAGGGTTGTCAGATCTGAATTCATGATATGAAAAGAGGCATCGATGCTCTCCAAAAGAAATCTAAATTTTATTGATAAAAAGAGGCACAGGGAGGCATAGCCTTTACAATGATTTAGAGTTCCTATTTATAGAGGATAGGAAACCCTAGCTTACAATTGATTCGCACGTCTACATTTACCAAAATATCCTTAGGAAGACCTAGTCAAAGTAGACTTCAAGTTTTGGTAAAATTTTATGTCTGGAAATTTTGGAACTGATGCTGGGCTTCTTGGGCTGTTTATTTCTTTGGATCTTTATTCAATTTGGCTTCTCTATTTCTTCCAGATCTCCAGTGAACAATTGCAGTGGACTTTTAACCGTTTGCTTTGTAATCTTGGACATTGCGTTGCCTTGTACTGATCTTTTGTGTAGGCTTTATTAAGATCCTTCTATTTGTTGGTCAAAAGTCCCTTTTTTGTGTCGTCTTTTGTCTTTTTCACTGTTTTCGCTCCAAGAACCTGTAACCTGTAATATGTAGCAGACATGCGTCAAAAACACCTGTTTATTTATAAAAAGAATAAGAATGGGGAATATAATAATACAATATTATGGTGTGAACAAGATGCAGACCTCCGCAAGGAGCATTCGGTCTCGAAAGATTTAAAATACAAATATCTTAAGAAAATGAGATTTCTAGAAATAAAATATATATTAAAATTATTTTTATATAAATATGTATATATATCATTAAAATATCTATTTTGTGATAATATGAATATTCCAACTTTTTCCTAAAAACACAAGAATCACTTTACATTAAAATACCATGAATTCCATACAAGTTCAATATTACAATTAAATACCATGTATTATGAAAAATAGATTATTTTCACTAGAAATATCACAAATATAAAATCTACATTTATGACAACTCTAAAGACGATAATTAAATACTTGGGGTGTATCTTGAAAACTATACAAATATTTTTACATAAAACCCCCTCAAGTTCTATAAATTACCCTAAGGAACCTAGTAAATATAGGTTTAAGCGGGACCACTCTCTTGAGCCTCAGGGAGCCGGAGAAGTGGGTGCTTGCCTATTTAAGGTAGACAATTTAACAACGGTGTTATCAACACGGTAATCGTTTTTGAAAAAGACACAAATCCTACCGCCCATGTGCAGCGGTTACCGATAACATCAAAACCTAATTCAGGACTTCAATTTCTTTTCTAATTGTTCTGACTCAGACTGAGTCTCATTAAATAATCTGACTTGAATATGATTCAAGTACAATCTACAATCTACAATTCAACATGAATCCATGAATCCATATATTCAATCTATTCAATCTGTATTGACCGAACCGAACCATGGATATACTTCCATTTACATGATTCTCCAGTTACATCCATGATTCTCCAGTACATCCATTTTATTGATATCATTATTTCGGCAAGTCATCCAAATATACAATCTATATTACAATTCAATTATAAGTTGAAATACAATATAAACAATCAATCAAGACATCACGGGGTTTAAGGGGTAGATTGGTACGGAATGTGTTAAAAGTGGCACGAGACTGCAAGATTAAGACACCTAATCTGAATCCAATTGCCGTTGTTCCAGATTGTATAACGGAGCCTTGTACATTCCGTTTGCCCTAGTCGCTAGCATATAGAGAATCTTCTCGTATATACTGGTATCCTTCTGTACCAAGCTACAAACAACAACGTTAGTACTAAATAGAACATTATAAAAATATAATACAACTTTAAAAGCTACTCTCTTTCTCTGTCTATTCTATTTCTTCCTTATCTTTGGGACTTACCGAGCGATTGTTCGCTGACGACATTCCTTCTCTTTCTTTTTTGGAATGTTGTCAGGTGATCTAGACACTCAGGAGATCGAGCCTACTAGTGAGGACTTGGACCAGCTTGCCTACGACCCAGAGCTCTAGCTTCATTGTACACATTTTTATTCAGTACTTTTCATTTCTGTCATGCCATTGTTTAGGCATTGCTTTCATTCAATTGTATTTATTTTTCCATGCATTGTACAAAAGAATGTTAATAAATAAAATTGTTGTTTCATTATATTTGTCTCTTGTGTATATTTCTTTTATATTGCTTAGTTACGCTTAACGTATTTATTTCAGAGTGAATACATAGCGGCCTCATCGTGTCCTCTGCCCGTACACCGGGAAGCGGGGCGTGACACTTACCGACGAACTGGGTGGGGATGAGCCCGACCCAACTAAGGACCCGCTCAGAAAGTAGCACGTCTGTTTACCCCAATCAGAGCAAAGCTCTGTTCAAATTCCAAAATGGGATATGAAGCAACGCTTCATCTTTCCCCAATCAGAGCAAAGCTCTACTTTGAAAATTTAAATTTTAATAAATGAAGCAACGCTTCAAATTCTTTGCGTTGCGCGCAACACGCCACGTATCGAAAGCTGATATGCCCGCACAGCGCCCAAAGCAGTGCGTCCAATCAGAGCAAATCTCTATTAAAAAACAAAATTAAAGAAGCAAAGTTTCAGTTGCGCCTGCGCTGTGCGCTGCGTGACACGTGTCAGCGCAGTTGCGCTGCGCTGTGCGACACGTGTCAGCGCAGTTGCGCTGCGCTGTGCGCTGCGCGACACGTGTCACGCGCTGGGGCATTTGCGCCAAACAGAATCAAGATTTTAAAGAAATCTTTCAGTTCTTGTTAAAACAAGAAGATTTTCTTCTGTAAAACAGAAGCCCTTGGATCAAAGATCCAACGGTGGGGAAAATTCCCCAAATCACTCAGAGAAAGATCTCTTTAACAAGTTTAACTAATTTATGGGTACTATATAAAGGACCCTAGACCTCAATTTAAAAGGAGGAGGATCATCGTTGAGAACTCTGAAAAATTGGAGAGAATTCCTCAAGAACAAAAAAAGGTAAAAACCTTTAGAAAAAAAAACTCTCTTATGAACAGATCATTGATATGAGAACATGATCGATGATCTTCAATAAAAAAGAAAAATAAATAATAATAAGTGCTTTGCACTTTCTTGTGAACCATTGGTTCTGGAATCTAAAAGATTCTCAAGTTAATAGTGCTTTGCACTTGCAAAACTGCACTGTTGCGCTCTTGGGTTGGCCCAAGCCACCAGAGAGCGCCACGTGTCAGCATCTGACTCACTTGCGCTGTGCGCTTTTAAGATAGAGCTTTGCTCTCTAAAATTGACGCAACTCACCAGAGCGCGCCACGTGTCGGCAGCGCAAGCACAGCGCACTGGCGCAGCGCACTGCGCTTGTGCTCACTAGAGTGTGACACGTGTCACCTCCACATGGACTTGCGCCTTGCGCTCCTCAATCAGCGCAAAGTTCCTGACAAGCCATATGGCACTCTGTCAGACTAATTAATGCAATGCATTATTAAGGGCAGAGCCCAATAAAGAAAGGTCTAGCAGACCAAACAAAGTGCTATGCACTATTAAAGGGAATAAAGCCCAAACAGAGGTTTGTCAAGCTCAAAACATATGCTATACATCATTTAAAGGGACAGAGCCCAAATCAAAAAGGCCTAGCAGGCCAGAATGAAATGCAGTGCATTATCAAACAGGGGCAAAGCTCTAGCACAGACCTAATAGGCCAAAGATAAAAATGTTGAACATCTTCAACTGGACTTAGCCCAATCATGGCCTTAAGTCCTCAAATTAAATTGACTGAGCACGACTGCTCTTTTAAATCAATCAACTTTGGTCTAAGGGTACATCTCCGAACTCCTCTGACACATGTCGTTGTAATCCTTCAACGTCGTCAGAGAGGTGATGGGTCTCGACGGCCACATACCAATGGACCGCAATGTTCTTAAACTACCAATGGACCGCAATGTCCTTAAACTACCTATGGACCGCAATGTCCCTAAACTGGAACAATAGAGCCCCCTAAACGCTCTTTTGTTGGATCTAAACGATCCCGTTTAAGTTGATCTTAGCCTCAAATATGGCTAACGTATCCTTAAACATCCAAACAGACTTTAGTCCCAAATTGGACTATAAGACCCCCAATCAACATCGGTTCAAGGGTACATCTCCGAACTCCTCTGACACATGTCGTTGTAATCCTTCAACGTCGTCAGAGAGGTGACGGGTCCCGACGGCCATATATTAAATGGACCACCATGTCCCTAACTGGAAATGGATCTAGACGATCCCGTTAAGTAGATCTTAGTCTGGAAATTAGACTAACGTATCCTTAACAAACGTTTAAGTTGATCTTAGCCTCAAATATGGCTAACGTATCCTTAAACCAAAACCCAAAATCCAAATCTAAGAAAGTACGGATTTGGACTAATCCACGTCCTACGGGTGACGAAATAAATAGTCTCCGTATACAATCCACGGTCAACCACAAACAAAACAAACACCCACGACACGAAGTGAAATTCTGGAGAAGGAGAAAGTTGTTACCGCGACGCGGTAGCGTAATTAACTGCAGGGGCTTGCGCCTGCAGGGAAGAGCGTCCCCACAATCAAAAACCCCTCAAGCGAGGGGGAATCTGACGAAGTCTGCTACATCGGCCGCATCCGTCTAAACCTCCGATACACGGTGCCATAAATCAACTTGGCATCTTCGGAGAGGTGGACGGATAAAACCAAATAGCATCTATCCCGAATCTCAGGCGAGACGTCTTAACGTCGCGGCCGCCGTTCGGAGGGGAACAGAATCTGGCACGCCCGGTGGGACCTTTTCTTCTTCCACTCCACACTTCGTGTGTCGTGTTCGCGAACGAATCACGGTTTGCTGTGGCTGCCTGTGGATTCGAGAGATTTGGTGTCTTGCTCCGTGTAGAAAACTGAAGATCAATGGCTTTAAACTGCACTGCCTGCAATTGCAACTCTCGCTCCGTCCTTGCTGGAGAAGTGACTTATGGGCCCCAAGCGGCCTCCCTTTTCAAGATGCCGGTGGAGCAAGTAACTCAAGCCACCACTGGATTATTCTTCGGGACCATATTCCCACCAATGAGCTTCAATGTCCCAATGTCGTTATAAGAAGCCCCAAAGAAGTCGGTCTTTGATCGACTTACCACTGCTGCGGCCCCTCTCAACGGGTCGCCCAACTTCAAGACCTCAGTGTTAAACAGACTGGGCCAGAGAGTCTGCAAGCCCGCGACACCCGAAGTTGCCATCCCAAAGCGGATAGCCATCCCGACTCAAGCGGACGAAATCATTGGAAAGGCTTCTCCTGCCAAAAAGTCGATTTTTACGAGGGTGGCCATTCCGGCTTCTGCTCCAGACGAGGCCCTCAAAGCTACTTCCTCTGCCCAGAGCAGGGGACACAACGAAGTCACCCTTATGGCTGAAACAGCTCCATCCGCAAGACACGCCCGACGTCGCCACTGGCGCCGAGTGAGGAAGGCTGGGGGCAATTCCCCCTCGGGGATAATTCCGCCAGCTCCAACGGCGGAGATGGAGGCTGCTGTCCCAACTGAGAACAGCTTGGAATTGCTGAACAGGGTGTGCAGAAACTCTCCTACTGCGGTGTTGAAACGAACTCCTTCACCTGTGAAGAATACTTCGGAGAAGAAGCTAGAACAGCCCCCTCAACGGCTGTCCTCTAAAATTTACAAAGCCTGGCGACAGGTCCAAGGGTTGGTGATTGATGAAAACTATCTCCGCTGACAGGAAAAGATGAAGGCTCGGCAGGAGAAGGATTACTCCGTTAAGCCACAAAAAGCAACAGCTGCGTGGGTGCCCATTGCAACGGCCCCCTCATCTCCAATCTCTCAAAGGAAAAGGAGGCCGCAAAGAGCCCCTGTGAAAATGGCGAAGCGTGAAAGCGCTGAACACAAAAGCTCCAAGTCTGGGGGCATGGTGGTGCACACTGTTTATATGGCTTCCAAAAAGGAGGAAAGCCGTGCTTCGACAGGTCACCGACCGCTCACCCGATCCGTGACAAAAGCCCAGGAGCAGCAACAGAAACTTCAGGAAATGATGACTACAATGACTGCACTTACCGGGCCAAAAGAAAGCTCGGAGGCATCATCAGAACAGCGTCACGAGCAAGAAACCGATGCTGACTACCTACGCAGAGTCCTCAAAAAGAAGGACAAAGAAGCCGCAGAACAAGCGGCTAACATAAAACAAATGGCACTCCTCTTTCAAGATATGGTAGGGATGATGTTACAGCCAGACCCTCCAGCTGAAGACCCTCCGATCATTGTCGGAAACGACAGGGGGGAAACATCTAGTCCTCCTCCGGCTTTTGCTGCGGCTAAGGAAGAAACCATTTCCAAGGCCGCACTGGATGACTATATAGCTCAGCAAATACGAGCTTATCAGGCGGGTGAAGCGGCTGGGCAAATTGTTAGAACTGGACGACCCTATCCGGGCTGGTATGACCAAATCAGTTACCCGCCAGGATATACGATCCCTAAGTTCCACGTATATAAAGGGACAGGGAATCCACATCAGCATGTCGCTCAATTCAGGGCCTTATGCGGCAATACTGGAGGCGATGACAAATTGTTGCTTCGACAATTCGTCAGCAGCTTAGCAGAAACAGCCTTTGAATGGTATTCAGAGCTACCTAACGACTATGTCAAAACATTTGCGGAGATGGAGCTACTGTTTACACAAGATTCGCGAGTGCTAATGAACGCGCCCCGATAACAGCACTGATAAATGCCAGGATAAGGCCAAGTGAAACGTGGGTCCAATACGCAACACGATGGCGGAACCTATGGTCAAAATGCGAACAACGCATAAAAGAGGCACCTGCGGTAGGCATGTTCGTGGGTATCCTTGACCCTCAAGCGATCATCTCACAATTCATAATGTTCTTCAGGCCGACCACCTTCCAAGCCCTGATCGACAAGCTAGCTCAAATGGACCAGATGGGCCATGGACCATCTCCTCCAAAATCAGATTCTAGAAATGAGAAAGGAAAAGGGAAAGCGATCGTCGTCGCCAATGCTCAACAACCGCTGAGCAACTCAAAGCTGGTCGCTCGCCAAAACAACGTGCGTCCACGCCAATCCCTCGAAGAGAGACTAAGACGTCCTTACTCGTTTCCTCAGAATAAAACGAGAAGACTGTTCGAGCTGGCAGTGCGTAACAGACTCATCAATCTGCCGAGTCCAAAACGTCTGTCGCAGTCAGGCGATCTCAATAATCCCAATTATTGCCCTTACCACCAAACGGTAAGTCACCCGATCGAGGATTGTTTCGTCTTTAAGAGATGGATCGAGGATCAGTACCTACGAGGCAAGTTCGCGCTGTCTGAAAGCTGGAAGGTGAGCCCACCACAGCCGCACTCTCCAAAGAAGACGGACACGCCGGGGGCAACTTGTTCTTTTGTCGAGGATGAAAACGATGGAGAAAATTCATCAGATGAATCCAAAGACTACGTAGCGACTTGTTATGTGATTTCTCATTCACTGACGGAGGATGAGGAGGCTCCTTGCGCTGAGAAACCAATGGCGAACCCTGATCCGGAGATTCTACAACCATCAGACGAGTTGATCGATGTCTTCCTAAATGAAATTCGTTTGAAAGCAAAAGCCAATCAAGAGCGTGAGATGGCCATACTGGAAAAAGCCAAGGCATTCTCGTCAAATCAAAAGCCATCCAATGCGGATAAAAACAAATTCAAAACGAAGAAAAGGTTCACCAAAGCTCTATCAGTAGGAATGAAGCTACCGCCCTCTGAAGAAAATACTCTCGCTGAGGTAGAGATGCACCCTAACTTCTGTTTATATCATCAGAAGATCATACATCCTACCGAAGACTGCGAATCCTTTAACTGTTGGTGGCAAGGGTATGTCGCTCAAAAGCAACACTTTGACAGGACAAAATATGAAGCTCGTAGACGTCGAAAAACTGCGACAGATGAGCGCAAAAGAGCCGCCGCCGATTGTCATATAACCGACTCCAAGGGATCACAAATTATCACCTTTGGAAGCGACTCTGACGAAGAAGCTACCCCCAACCCCTACCTCGGGGAGTCTATTTCAAAAATGAAGGAATTGAGGAGCTGCGAGAACGTTCAGCCGTGCAATCGCACGCTATTCAGAAAAAATCTCGGCCCCGTAAACAAAGGATCGAGCAAAAAGGATAAAGGGAAGGGGAAAATGACCCTCATCGCCAACACTCAACAACAATCGAGTGGCCCTAGACCGGTCGTTTGCCGAAACAACAAGCGGCAACCTCTCCAGCAAAAGTTGAAATGTCCTTACTCGTTTCCGCAAAATAAAACAAGAGGACTGTTCGAGCTGGCAGTGCGCGATAGACTCATCAATCTGCAGAGTCCAAAACGTCCGTTGCGGCCAGGCGATGTTAACAATCTCAATTATTGCCCTTACCACCAAACGGTAGGTCACCTGATCGAGAATTGCTACGTCTTCAAAAACTGGGTTGAAGATCAATACCAACAGGGCGAGTTCGTCATATCCGAAAACTGGAAGGTGAGCCCGCCACAACCGCACGCTCCGAGAAAGATAGATACGCTGGGGGCATCATGCTCAGTCATAGAGAAAACCCCATAGACTGAAAAGTCAATAAACTAGACATTCGCTCAAATACGACGATGTTGAACCGAAACGTCCTTAAACTAATGGTGGACCGAAACGTCCTTAAACTAATGACGGACCGAAACGTCCTTAAACTATTACCGCAGCATCTTCAGGTTGACGAGATGAATAAAAAAAACGGTATGTCCATAAGCAAAATGGGCACGGATGAAAACCTGAAAGGGCTCCGTGAGTAAAAACAGCAAGGCTACCGGCGAGTGTTTGTGAAAAACCCGAAAGGGCGCGACCTCGTAAAAAAAAAGAGAAA
The DNA here is from genome assembly GCA_030015575.1 of Agapanthus africanus. Lineage (NCBI taxonomy): Eukaryota > Viridiplantae > Streptophyta > Magnoliopsida > Asparagales > Amaryllidaceae > Agapanthus > Agapanthus africanus. The sequence continues at coordinate 50,126,294 of JASDDO010000028.1, read as the reverse complement.
ATAAAAAGAATAAAAATAAACGGTACGTCCATAAGCAAAATGGGCACGGATGAAAACCCGAAAGGGCTCCGTGAGTAAAAACAGCAGGGCTACCAGTGAGTGTTTGTGAAAACCCGAAAGGGCGCAATCTCGTTAAAAGGCACTTACAAGGTCCTCTCGACCTTGTAAGGAGAAACCACCTGCGTGAGATCCTTACGACTCACAAAGGAGCAACACACTTAGGGATCCCCACGATGCCTAAGGAGAAAATACACTTGCGAGATCCTCACGACTCATAAGGAGAATTCTCTTATGGGACCCTCACGGCTCATAAGATTTGAAAGTCTTAAGTTACAGAAACCTAAACCTGTGCTTAAGCAACCCCTACAACTTTCGATATTGCCCTACAAGCGGATCAATGCTGACCCTTGTATACAATCCACGGACGCGAATAAACATTTCCCTAACCAAGTCCCATCCGTGACTGGGGATATGTACGCATGATAAACAACCCTTATAAGTCCTCTCGGCTTACAAGGAGAAAACCCTCTTGTAGGATCCTTACGACTTACAGAGGAACATACACTTAGGAATTTTCACGATTCCTAAGGAGAGAGTACACCTACGAGATCCTCACGACTTGTAGGGAAAAATACCTTTGTGAGACCCTTACGGCTCATGAAGTTAAAAGTCTTAGTCGACAGGACCTTAACCCTGTTCACTAAGCCACCTTTGGTCGACATCAACAGAGGCAAATGATGATTCGCTCCTGGCAATATCCCAGTTGTAACGGTGCTGATGCCGAAATCGGTGTCTAATTCCAGGCTTATAGCGAAAAGCCAGTAGGCCGCACATGCATACGAAATAGCCGAAATGATGGGGCAACTTGCAAACAAAATAAGCAAGTAAAAATGTGTGCATGCCAAAACAGCCGAAATGATTGGGCAACTCGCAATAAGTAGCAGCGAGTAAAATAAAAAAAAACAGCCGAAATGATTGGGCAACTTGCAATAAAAAGCAGCGAGTAAAAAAAACAGCCGAAATGATTGGGCAACTCGCAATAAAAAGCAGCGAGTAAAAAAAAACAGCCGAAATGATTGGGCAACTCGCAATAAAAAGCAGCGAGTAAAAAAAAAGAAAAATAGCCGAAATGATTGGGCACCGCGAAAAATAGCCGAAATGATTGGGCAATCGCGATCTTCGCGATATAAAAAAAAAGAAGCTGAAATGATAGAGCGTCGCGGAAAGAATAAAAGAAATGAAAATGAATGATGAAAGAATGAAAATTTTTGCCCTACAGGTGAGATCGCATCGATCCCTGTCTACAATCCAGGGGCACAAACAGAGAGGGAACCATTCCTTCCCAACAGGCTTCATTAGAAGGCAAAGCCAAATCTCGATGGTTCACAGACAACCTAGAGACAATCTTGACATTTGTCGCAATATTGCAGACACAATGTCAACAAACGAAGCGAAGAAAGATCCCTAGCCTCAGGGTCTCGACGTCGATATCGACAACTTAGAGATCACCAACGACGTTTCTCCTCACTCTAACTAGATGCAGACATGACGTCAACAACCGACCTCAGAGTCACAACGGAACGGAGCCATGGCAGAGTCCCTAGTTCCAAATCTCAATGGCCACATCTACAGCCTGGAGACCAACGACGGTGGGCCTCTTCATTCCAGCATGACACAGATGTTACACCATCAAACGGAACCACGGCATAGTCCCTAGTTCCAAATCTTAACGGCAATATCTACAGCCTAAGAATCAACAACGGCGTTCCTTCGCAGTCCAGCAGGATGCAGATGCAACGTCAACAAAAGACCCCATGGTCAGTAAAGCGGAGTGACGGCAAAATCCCAGCTCCACCTCAGCATTTGTCTCGATACAGCAGACGCAATGTCAACAACGGCGTTCCCTCGCAGTCCAGCCGGATGTAGATGCAACGTCAACAAAAGACCTCATGGTCGAAATAAAGAAGAGTGATGGAAAAATCCCAGCTCCACCTAGACATTCGTCTCGTTACATCAGACGCAATGCCAGCAAATGAAGCAAAAGGCCAAATTCCTAGCTTCAGGGTCTTGACGGCAACCCATATAAAGCCTGAAAGACAATCGGAGATCATCTCGCACCAGCACGGAGTGGTCACCACCTCGACGTTCGTCTCGATACAGCAGATGAAATGTCACCACAGCGTTCTTCCCCCAGCAGGATTCGGACGAGCAAAAGCAAATGAAGCAAAAGGCCAAATTCCTACCTTCAGGGTCTTGACGGCAACTCATATAAAGCCTGAAAGACAATCGGAGATCATCTCGCACCAGCACGGAGTGGTCACCACCTCGACGCTCGTCTCGATATAGCAGACGCAACGCCAAAGCAAACGAAGCAAAGGCTAAATAAAACCTGAAAGACTACCGGAGATCATCCCACATGGAGTGGTCACCACCTCGACGTTCGTCTCGATACAGCAGACGCAATGTCAACAACAGTGTCCTTCCTTCGACAGGATTCGGACCAAATTCCTAGCTTCAGGGTCTTGACGGCAACCCATATAAAGCCAGAAAGACAACCGGAGATCATCTCACACCAGTGTGGAATGGTCACCACCTCGACATTCGTCTCGACATAGCAGACGCAACACAATCAAACAAACAGAGCCACAGCAAAATCCCGGCTTCACCTCGACGTTCGTCTCGATACAGCAGACGAGATGTCACCCCAGCGTTCTTCCTCCAGCAAGGATCAGACGCGATGATCAAACAAACAGAGTGACGGCAAAATCCGAACTCCACCTCGACATTCGTCTCGATACAGCAGACGAGATGTCACCCCAGCTTTCTTCCTCCAGCAGGGTTCAGACGCGACAATTAAACAAACGGAGCCACGGCAAAATCCCTAGTTCCCACCGCGACATTCGTCTCGATACAGCAGACGCGATGCCAGCAAACGAAGCAAAGGACAAATTCCTAGCTTCAGGGTCTTGACGGCAACTCATATAAAACCTGAAAGACTATCGGAGATCATCCCACACCAGCGCGGAGTGGTTATGACTCATCCGGGCTTGCCAAAATGAGCCTAACCTCAAGTAAAAAGCGGCATGGAAAATTCCTAACGCTTGCTCTTCCGACGGTCAAACTGCCTAGGAAGATTGCTTGAAGACGTCTTGTCCATCCCCCGAAGGGATCAGAGACACGGCAGTCGCAGGGCTACTCGAACAGCACGATTGCCTATCGAGGAATATATCAGCTTATGCGACGGTACGATGGCCAAAACCCTAACTACCACAGACCCTAACGGACTTCTGTCGTAAAGAGCAGAGGTTAAATGCGGCGTTAGGATGTTCTTGCGAGAAACGCTCGATTCGTCTCGACTTGTGAAGAAATTGATGTCATTGCGAGAAATTCTTGAGGCGGCTCGACTCGTGAGATAAAGCCTTAGGTAGTGGGAATAAAAGAAGCATGTTTCTTAAGTACTGGGACCCTGCAAGTCGGCCCAAAACGGTCTCTTGCATACTATCCACGGGTCTCACTCTCCAACGTCGAATTTCGACAAGGAGGGAAACAACCGCTTACAAGTCCTCTCGACTCGTAAGAGGGAAAATTCTTTTATAAGATCCTTACGACTTATAAGAGAAAACACACTTAGGAATCATCACGATTCCTAAGGAGAAAATCCACCCACGAGATCCTCTCGATCTGTAGAAAGAAAAGTCTTTATGAGACCCTCACGGCTCATAGAGTTGAAAAGTCTTAGGCGGCAGATCTGAACCTGCAGCCTAAGCCATCGCTATCTCCGGGCAAAAAAAAAAACTAAGATGCTTACTCTATTATCTGCCAATTATGTTTATTAAGACAGCATGCTAAGAATAAAAGAAAGAAGAAAGCGACAGAAAGAGCATCCGATTTACATTTGATCAAGCGTTCGAGACACACTCATTCATGCCTAGGCAAAAGACTCAGAACGTAAAAATAAAGACAAGCTGAGATAAAATTTTTCCATTAATATTGCCAAAACTCTTACAATCATAAAAAGCAATAAATGAGAAACATTATTACAATGGAATAACCTCAAATTCAGGGCATGGATTGAGGAATTCAAAAGTAAGGCCATTCAGAGTTCTTCTAGCCTTTCTGATTATTTTCGAGCGCAACCTCTCGCGCTCCTGTGTGTCAAGATCCTCGGTGAGGCCCCCCAGCCTTCGATAAGCAGCAACTATCATCGTCTGCTGGAAAATCTGATGCAGGATGTCGATAAGGCTATCCCGCCGTTTCTTCGAGATCAGCCCCGACAAGTACACTGAATGCACCTTGTCTTCGGCATCGTCCAGCGCATTGAGCGGTAGGGCCTCGTGGAACCCCGGGAGTGCCCTCCAAATTGCTCCCAGCACGACTTTCAAGAGAGCAGAGCGGCGAGGGAGCAGCCAACCAACATGTGCATTCAGACGACCCATGACCTCTGCACACTGGGCATCCATAAACTCCTGGTCTTGTTGACGGCCCTGTACACGGATATCCTCGTAGGTGATGAATTCATGCAGACTGTATAAACGCACCGCCATAATGCCTGAAGGAAACATCATTGGAAGATTATCAATGATAAAAAGAGGGTTAAAACTCCTCGAGAGCAATGCTTTGCAGACAGGAGTGACACCTGTCAAAATCAGTAATGAGGAGAGTTTGAGGAAAATCCCCTAAGAACATTGAAAGTTTTGCTCTGAAAAGATGATATATAATGATATAAAATGCCATCTTTAACTTCCAAGATCCATGAAGAATTCTTAAGAGTTCTTCTATATGATTTGGAAGGAGCAAAGCTCCATTGCTAAATTAAGAAAATCCCAAGAAAATCTTTTAGAGAGCAGAGCTCTATTAATGGAACCCTAATAGGGTTCTCCTTAGTCCTCTTTAGACCCCTTTAGAGCAAAGCTCTGCTAGATGAAACCCTAAATGGGATTTCTTTAGATCAGGGATCTATTGAGAGCAAGGCTCTTAAAATTGATTTAATTTAATTCAAATTATTTTATTTTTTAACTAAAATTCTCTAAAGATTAAACTTTTAAAAGCGTTTAAACAAAAGAGCAGGGCTCTGAGATTCTGAAAATAAAATTTTTGGAGATGATGATCATCTGTTGAGGACCAAATGTCCTATTTATAGGCATCAAATGCCCTTTCAACTTCCAAAAGCTGCCGCGACGGTTGGAATTCTGCCACCGCTGCGCTCACGTTTGGAGGCCACGTAAGCGCAACGGTGGGAGGGCATTTGTTTACCCCAATCAGAGCAAAGCTCTGTTCAAATTCCAAGGCGGGATATGAAGCAACGCTTCATCTTTCCCCAATCAGAGCAAAGCTCTACTTTGAAAATTTAAATTTTAATAAATGAAGCAACGCTTCAAATTCTTTGCGCCGCGCGCAATACGCCACGTGTCGAAAGCTGATACGCCAGCGCAGCGCCCAAAGCAGTGCGCCCAATCAGAGCAAAGCTCTATTAAAAACAAGATTAAAGAAGCAAGGCTTCAGTTGCGCCTGCGCTGTGCGTTGCGCGATACGTGTCAGCGCAGTTGCGCAAGCGCAGTTGCGCTGCGTTGTGCGCTACGCGACACGTGTCAGCGCAGTTGCGCTGCGCTGTGCGCTGCGCGACACGTGTCACGCGCTGGGACATTTGCGCCATACAGAATCAAGATTTTAAAGAAATCTTTCTGTTCTTGTTAAAACAAGAAGATTTTCTTCTGTAAAACAGAAGCCCTTGGATCAAAAATCCAATGGTGGGGAAAATTCCCCAAATCACTCAGAGAAAGATCTCTTAAGAAGTTTAACTAATTTATGGGTACTATATAAAGGACCCTAGACCTCAATTTAAAAGGAGGAGGATCATCATTGAGAACTCTGAAAAATTGGAGAGAATTCCTCAAGAACAAAAAAAAGTAAAATCCTTTAGAAAAAAAAAGAGAAAACTCTCTTATGAACAGATCATTAATCTGAGAACAAGATCGATGATCTTCAATAAAAAAGAAAAATAAATAATAATAAGTGCTTTGCACTTTCTTGTGAACCATTGGTTCTGGAATCTAAAAGATTCTCAAGTTAATAGTGCTTTGCACTTGCAAAACTGCACTGTTGCGCTCTTAGGTTGGCGCAAGCCATCAGAGAGCGCCACGTGTTAGCATCTGACTCACTTGCGCTGTGCGCTTTTAAGATAGAGCTTGCTATCTGAATTTGGCACAACTCACCAGAGCGCGCCACGTATCGGCAGCGCAAGCACAGCGCACTGGCGCAGCGCACTGCGCTTGTGCTCATCAGAGTGTAACACGTGTCACCTCCATATGGACTTGCGCCTTGCGCTCCTCAATCAGCGCAAAGTGCCTGACAAGCCATGTGACACTCTGTCAGACTAATTAATGCAATGCATTATCAAGGGCAGAGCCCAATAAAGAAAGGTCTAGCAGACCAAACAAAGTGCTATGCACTATTAAAGGGAATAAAGCCTAAACAGAGGTCTGTCAAGCTCAAAACAGATGCTATGTATCATTTAAAGGGACAGAGCCCAAATTAAAAAGGCCTAGCAGGCCAGAATGAAATGCAGTGCATTATCAAATAGGGGCAAAGCTCTAGCACAGGCCTAATAGGCCAAAGATAAAAATGTTGAACATCTTCAACTGGACTTAGCCCAATCACGGCCTTAAGCCCTCAAATTAAATTGACAGAGCACGACTGCTCTTTTAAATCAATCAACTTTGGTCCAAGGGTACATCTCCGAACTCCTCTGACACATGTCGTTGTAATCCTTCAACGTCGTCAGAGAGGTGACGGGTCTCGACGGCCACATACCAATGGACCGCAATGTTCTTAAACTACCAATGGACCGCAATGTCCTTAAACTGGAACAATAGAGCCCCCCAAACGCTCTTTTGTTGGATCTAAACGATCCCGTTTAAGTTGATCTTAGCCTCAAATATGGCTAACGTATCCTTAAACATCCAAACAGACTTTAGTCCCAAATTGGACTATAAGACCCCCAATCAACTTCGGTTCAAGGGTACATCTCCGAACTCCTCTGACACATGTCGTTGTAATTCTTCAACGTCGTCAGAGAGGTGACAGGTCCCGACGGCCATATATTAAATGGACCACCATGTCCCTAAACTGGAAATGGATCTAGACGATCCCGTTAAGTAGATCTTAGTCTGGAAATTAGACTAACGTATCCTTAACAAACGTTTAAGTTGATCTTAGCCTCAAATATGGCTAACGTATCCTTAAACCAAAACCCAAAATCCAAATCTAAGAAAGTACGGATTTGGACTAATCCACGTCCTACGGGCGATGAAATAAATAGTCTCCGTATACAATCCACGGGCAACCACAAACAAAACAAACACCCACGACACGAAGTGAAATTCTGGAGAAGGAGAAAGTTGTTACCGCGATGCGGTAGCGTAATTAACTGTAGGGGCTTGCGCCTGCAGGGAAGAGCGTCCCCAATCAAAAACCCCTCAAGCGAGGAGGAATCTGACGAAGTCTGCTACATCGGCCACATTCGTCTAAACCTCTGATACACGGTGCCATAAATCAACTTGGTATCTTCGGAGAGGTGGACAGATAAAACTAAATAGCATCTGCCCCGAATCTGAGGCGAGACGTTTTAACGTCGCGGCCGCCGTTCTGAGGGAAACAACGTCGGCCCGGGGAATGGGCTCCCACTCCGCCACTTTCACTACGTCGGGATCGTTAGAATGACTTTCCCGCCAGCATTTATCCTTAGACCACTGGATGGGCACGGGCCAGTCCTCACCCTCTGGCGGCCCAACAAAGAAAAACTTTTTCTTCCAATCGTGGATGGAAGAAGGCAACACGACGACTCCCGACCCGGCTGCACTCCCCCGTTGTTTCCTAAAGGAGAGGTAAACCCACCTCGGGTCGCCCGCGCGAGTGCCGGGTAACCTTTGTAAATGAGAGAGGAGGAAAGGACGGACAGACTGAAAGGGATCATCTGCAACTTCAAACATACTAAGAACCCAAGGAGAATCCTCCAGGAGTTCGGCACTAGCTGGCCCGGGGCTAACCCAAAGTAATTTAGCGCTCTAACAACCTCGGGAGAGAAAGGCAGGTGCATTCCGGCCCAGAAGGCTTCCAGGTTCAAAGCAATCTCTTTACCTCGTACTTGATCTGCCCTCTCTCCTTCTCCGGCCAAGCTTAGCGTATAGCCGGAAGGGATATGGAAACGAGTCCGAACGGTGGCAAGCTCATCCTCGTACCTCACCATGGATGAAACGCCAGGGGCTTCCGCGACATCTGCTCTGAGAACCACCCCCATCTCACGGCCCCAAGAAGAGGATCTGACCCTGACTTCCCGGGAAGACTCCGACTCAGTGGATGCCATGCCCCGCTTCCCAGAGTACGCTAAGATAGGCACGTGACAGAGCCAACCATGCTACCTGTGGATATGAAATATCCCTCCACAGTCACATTACGGCTGTAGAGATATCAAGAACAATAATAAACTATCTAACACATGTCCATGAGCCAGAATAAATGAGTCAAGAATAAAAATAATGCGGAAGCAAAAAAGATCCAATACAAGAATAAACTGGAATGTACGTCCCATAATGCGGGCTCACATCAGGAATGAAAATGCTGAAAGAAAGCTAAACTAAAATACTAACAGGTCCTCACTACTCGGCCTGTTCACTGAAATGCTCCTGCTCGGCCTGCAGCAAAGGTAAAGAATCTGGGCCATGCAAAACCCAGACGTCAGTGCATCATAATATCAAGCAATAATATAAACAGGGGGTAGCAATACATGCAGGTATGAGTATGAACGGTAAAACAGGTATAAAAGTAACATAAATAAGGACAGTGAAGGGTAAGGCATAGGTGATGTGCAGTGAGTACTCTAGACTGGTCTAATGGGTTAACTACTCTCAAGTCTTGAAATCAATTTGATGAATCATCGATATAACTCAATAGTATCCCGTGCATGCCCGGGACCACGGTCAAGATTCTCAGGCTGAATCCGAGACGCGCCGCTAGGCAGTAAAAGGTAGTATGTAACGATGAATGATGTCAGCAGCAGCATCCCGGGGCTGGCCTAGCCCGTAAGACTGATCAGTAAAGGTATTGAACTGTCGAGTTACAAGTCAGGTTTCATCATTGATTTCCCCATACCCCCAAGTTATGTGTTCAAGTCAGGTATTGATAAATCTGGAGCTAATTCCAACACAGGATTAAGCAGGTATAGATTTGTCTGTATAGACAACAGGATATGTCCGTAGGGACAACAGGTCAAGATTGTCGGCATTAGTAACAAGATCAGGTAACCGGTCAAGCTGTGGTACATCAGGTCATGTCAGGTGGTGTACATGTATCAGGTCAGATCAAGTAGTGCATAGGTATCAAGTCGTGTCAATCACTAGTGTATCAAGTCATGTCAGGGGGTGCACAAGTATCACGTGGGTGCTCATAATTAAATTGTAATAAGCATGAGTACACAAAAACAAGTATGGGGTACCAATATAACAATAAAATAAAATAGTGTGATGTGGTATGCAAATAAATATAAATTCAAGATATGGATGCACAATTATCGATTAGGGTTACATTAATAGTTCCAATATTAATTAGGATACACTTTATTAAACATGGGGCATAAATATCACATTATTATGTATTACTATGATCTATGGATGCATTTATATATATTCTAAATGAGATGGATGCAAACGGGTATCCGAAAAGTTATAAAACTATAAAATGGTAACGTGGGAAGTACAACTAAGCAATATGTGATATAAATATTGATATGGATGCAGTATAATAAAATCTAGTATGTAACAAGATTAGTTTTCATGATCTAGATTTAAAATGATATAAACGGATGGAAACGGAACATCGACATGTTATAAAACTAAACATGGGGTACTAGATTTAAACTACAGGTATAATATTTAATTAAATAAATATATAATGAGTTATATAGCATGTAGGCATGTAGCAAGATTAACTTGCCTTGACGGATCAAGAAACGGGTATGTACGGAACGTCTCACGTCGGCGAAATGTCGCGACGCACGCACGGTACACGGAACGGTTCCGAACAACGCACAAAAGTGATCACACAAGTCAGGTACGTTCGCTGGGTCGTCGGCGTCGTCACGTGTCACGACCCAAAGTTCGGCCCGTGACCGGCACTTAACCACGTAACGTAGCGTAACGCGACTAAGTAAGCCGAACCCAGAAATCAAAACCATTTAAAGTAGCGAGTGTTTAAAACATTTAATAGAAACATTTGTTAAAACGTTTAGAAAACCTTAAGCAATTTAGTAAAATTCTTTAAAGTTCAAGTTATTATCTTAAAAATTTTGGTAGCATTTCCTTTGTAAAAACTAGCCCCGAAATCGGGTACAAGACAATAAATGAGTAAAATGATATACAATAAGAAGGTATGCTACTATAATATATCTATATGAACACATACAACTAAAATATCCTATTATGCTCTGACGCTTAACGCCATACGAGCGATTTCCCCGTAGATGTTAAATCTACTCACCTGGTCGCATGCTAAGTGTAGCAGACCACCTGCTTCCCCTTCTTGGCGGTGTCCGAAGTACCCGTCTGCGAACCTGGAATTTACACAAAGAATCCATATATAAGCAAATATATCGCAAAACGCGATATCGAAATCAAACGAGAAAATCGCGTCGCGAACTAAACGCGCGTGTGTACGATACGCTGAAACGTGTGTATACGCGTCCAAAACTATCCCGACACGTCGCGATACGCTGGATCACAGAACCCACTCACGTATCGCGCGTATCGCGCAAACAAAACCTACTAGAAAAACGATATATCGTCCCAGATTTTGACACAGATGAAAACTTACAAAATTGCACATACCACTGGCCCTAAAAATATAGCAGACTCCTATAGCCAAAACCCTAACACCTAGCTCCCTCATCTGGCCGCAATTTGCGGCCAGAAAGAATAAACCGACGACCACTATTTGGGTAGGGGGTCTCGTGCTCTGGGTATATGATCAACATCTAACAACTATGCTCCAGTTAACTCAGATTTTATCTGAAATCACCGGGTCTATAGCAGATCACAAAAAGCTAAAAATTCACTTAAAAACGTTATATTTTGCACTAAATGAAAACCTAGGGTATTTTGGTGAAATCTGGGGTTAATCTCAGTTTATGTGGCCCTAATAACACTTAACTAGGTTAGGCTAACCAACAAAATCATCTCCTAACCAAAAGTCCCAAATAAACACCATTTCTAGCACAACAACTCACTTTTATCTCTAACCGAAGCTAATTCTACATAAACTTAGCAAACTAGGAACTAGGTTTAAGAAATATACCCCCAAGCGACCCTAGGAAGCAGGAGAAGGAGTGGAAGAAGAAGATTTGGTGCTGCTGTTGCTGCTGGAGCTGCTGTTGTTGAAGCTGGTGCTGCTGCTATGCTGATGCTGTTGGTGTTGTTGCTGTGGCTGCTGCTTCTTCTGTTGTTGCTGATGCTTCTGCTGCTGCTGCTGTGAGGAATGAGTGTGTGTGTGTGAGAGTGAGTGAGAGAATGAGAGAAGTGAGAAGAAAAATGAGAGGCAAAGAAATGATAGCACACTAGTCAAACCCCTTCCTCTCTCTCTCTTCATTTAATGCAAGTATGGCAAGGCCATCATGCCCACTCTCTCTCTCTCTCTTTCCCTCCAAGTCAACCAAATTCAAATCATTTTCCATTTTCATTTAAAAAAAAAAACACTTAATTAAAACCCAATAACTTAATTCAATTTAAAATTAGCTTAAGGAAGAATGGTTAGTTCACCATGGTTGCTGATCATGGTCTAACCCCATTTTAATCCTAGTTTACATGCACAAGTATGTGCAAGCCTAGGAAAATTCTAATAAAATATTCATTAAATTTGATAAAATATTTGAAAATCAATTTGGTAAACTTTTTATTAAAAACCATTTATTTAAATATAATTAGCTGCTAAACACATCCTAAGGTGTTACATCACGGCTCCGGCGAACTGCAGAAACCCAGAATTTACAGAAAAGAAAAGCAAAGAATAGAAAGAAAGAAAGAGAAGAAAGGAAAGAGGAAGAAGAGATTGAGAAGAAGAGAAAGCTCACTGGGTTGCAGAGAGGAGTCGTGAGGGTGTCGACGAGGTTGACGGACCTCCGGCGAGGCGATCTACAGAAGACAGAGAACCATTAACTTTAAAGACAGAAAGAAAGGAAGAAAAGAAAGAAGGAGGAAAGAAGAGGAGAGAGAAGGAAGGGAATGGCTTACTGTGGTGTACTGTGATCTGGGAACGAGGGAGCGACGATGAGATCGACGGCGGCGATCTACTCCGGCGGTGTAGCGTGTGCAGAGGGGGTGCTCGGGTTCTGTTTCTGGGTGTGCAGGGCTCAGGGAAAGAGAGAGGAGGTGGAGGTAATGATGAGGGTGAGGAGGCGGCGATGAGGTGATGAAGATGATGGGTACGGTCGTCGACGGCGAGGCAGACGAGGGAGGAGACGGCTGGGGTTCGCAGGTCTCGTGGGTTTAAAAGAAAATGAGGAGGGAGGAAGAAAGAATATATAATATATATAGGGAGAGAGAGAGAGAGGTAAAGAAGGAGAGGAGAGAGAGAGAATCTGAGGGAGAGAGGAGAGAGATATAGAATCTGAGGGAGAGAGGAGAGAGACAGACAGAGAGAGATCGAAAGGAGAGAGAGAGTGAGGGAGAAATGAATAGTGAGGAGATATAAAATTGGAAGTATGTGGGGGAGAGAGAAAGGGAGAGAGAGATCGCGGTGAAAGAGAGGGAGAGAGAGAAAGAGAAAGAGAAAAGAAGGAGAGAGGGAGTGGGGGCCACAAGACAGCCAAAGAGATAGCTGGGGTGAGCTGGGTTGTTAGGAATTAGGATTTTAAAAAAATTTAAAAAGATTTGTAGTTTGTGAATTAAATTTTAAATCGGTCGATTAATTTAATTAATTAATTTGAATTTTGGCGGGATACAAAAATATTCCAAAACACGCCCGGCTCGGGTCTAAAAATTCAGATTTAAAATATGAAAAATATATGCGACTTTCAAAATTCAAAACGAATGCTCTGGTAACGAAAATGCATACCCCCAAGAACGGATGCACGTACGTGCGCGTAGCCATCCAAACACGTCTGTTTCACTGAACGGGACGAGAATAAGATGCGCGGACGTTATCACGGGGTTAGGGGTATCATGCAAGCCATGTTATGTAATTTTAAAATATTTTCTGTGACTTAAAATGTTATATGGTAAAATATGTGATTCCGGATGAAATGCTAGTATGCAGTATACATGAAATACACGTGTCTATGTAATAAGTCAAGGTAATTCATAAGTATGAATCAAACAGGTTCAAGCAAGAGGGTCGGGTCGAATGCAAAGTAAAATGTAAAAATACCATTCGCACCGAAAACACAATAAATCAAGAAAATACCACAGATAAGTAAATACGGGAACTGGAAATGGTATAAATGAACTAGGTTGTTACATTATATCCAACTACAAAAAGAATTTCGTCCTCGAAATTCCAAGAACAAGATAGGATAAACAATCAAGAAACTACAAGAATAGATATGGAAACTTCTGCCGGATTTCATCCTCTCGTTTCCAAGTTGATTCTCCATGCGAGCGATTTTCCCAAGAAACAAGTACAAGAGTGATAACTTTGTTCTTAAGAATCTTTTCCCTTCGATCCATAATCGACATCGGTCGTTCCTCAAAGGTTAAATCTTCTCATACAGTCAGCTCCGAATGATCTAGCACGTGTGTTTCATCTCGAACATACTTACGGAGTTGAGATACGTAAAACACGTCATGAACATTCGCCAAGGATTGCCGTAACACCAATCGATACGCTACCTCTCCAACACGCTCCAAAATCTCAAAAGGTCCAACAAATCGAGAACTAAGCTTGCCTCGACTCCCAAAATGAATAATTCCTCTAGTCGGTGATATCTTCAAGAACACCAAATCACCAACCGCGAACTCTAGAGGTCTTCTCGATATATCTGCCCAACTCTTTTGTCGGTCTTGTGCTGCTTTCATATGATTCTGGATAGTGTTAACCTTCTCGACTGTTTGCACGATCAAATCCGGTCCCAATAATTTTCGTTCTCCAACATCGTCCCAACAAACAGGTGAACGACACTTGCGACCATATAATGCTTCAAATGGAGCCATCTGAATAGTCGCCTGGAAACTGTTATTGTAATAAAACTCCAAGTGTAGATGATCCTCTCATGAACCCTTGAAGTCTAACATGCAAGCTCTCAACATGTCTTCAAGAGTTTGGATCGTTCTCTCCGACTGGCCATCTGTCTGATGATGATAAGCTGTGCTAAACTTCAATCGAGTCCCCAAACTTTCCTGTAAGCTCCTCCAAAAGTGTGATAAGAAACGGGTGTCACGGTCGGACACGATGCTTACCGGTACTCTATGCAATCTTACAGTCTCCTGCATGTACCGTTCTGCCAAAGCTTCCGTCGATTGACCAACTCGAAATGGTATGAAATGAGCTGCCTCGGTCAATCGATCGACAATCACCCAAACAGCATTGTTGCCCTTTGGACTCCGCGGTAAAGCTGTCACGAAATCCATGGTTATATGTTCCTACTTCCATTGAGGAATCGGAAGTGGTTGCAATAAACCAGTAACCCTTTGATGTTCAGGCTTAACTTGCTGACACACCAAGCACTTCGCTACAAAGCGGGCAATCTCTCGTTTCATGCCTTCCCACCAGATATGTTGTCGTAGATCGCGATACATCTTCGTGCCTCCTGGATGTACGGAATATGTGGAACCGTGTGCCTCTTTCATAACTTCTTTGCGAATATCTCCCTTAGGCACACACAAACGGCTACCATATCGGAACGAACCATCTTCATGAATCAACAAATCCGTTCGAAGTTCAGCTTCAACCTGTTCTCGAAACTTTTGCAATCTAGGGTCCTGTAACCGCGCTGTTTAATATTTTCGATCAACAACGACTGTACTTACAGCTGCATCAATTGTCCCGAAGAATGCGGTAGTACAATCTCCAAATCGAATCTTCGAAAGTCTTCAATAAGTTCCTTCTGTGCAGTCAACATCTGAATTGCTGGCAACCGACTAAGCGCATCCGGCACAACATTAACTTTCCCCGGATGGTACTTAAGATCAAGATCGTAGTCAGCCATCAGCTCAAACCATCTACGCTGTCTCATATTAAGCTCCTTCTGTGTGAACACATACTTCAGGCTTTTGTGATCGGTGAATACTTCGACCCTTTTGCCCAATAAGTAGTGTCTCCAAATCTTCAAAGCGAAAATCACAGCTGCTAGCTCTAAGTCGTGAGTTGGGTAATTCTTCTCATGGGTCTTCAACTGTCTCGATGCGTAAGCTATAACCTTCTCATGCTGCATCAAAACACATCCCAATCCTTTTCCCGATGCGTCGTCGTGGATCACCAATCCTCCGGAACTGTCTGGCACGGTTAAAATAGGAGCGGTTATCAATCTCTGCTTCAATGCCTCAAAAGCTGACGCACATTTATCCATCCACACAAACGGTACTTCCTTGCGCGTAAGCTTGGTCAAAGGCTCAGCCAAACGAGCAAAATTCTCCATGAACCTTCTGTAATACCCGGCAAGTCCAAGAAAGAAGCTGATCTCTGCAACGTTTTTCGGAATCGGCCAATCTCGAATTGCTGTAATCTTTTCGGGATCAACGGCGATTCCATCTCCGGACACGACATGCCCCAAAAACTTCACTTCTTCAAGACAAAACTCGCACTTGCTCATCTTTGCATACAATCTTTCTTGCCTCAATGTCTGCAGTGCGATCTTTAAGTGTTCTGCATGCTCTTCAATACTCCTTGAGTAGACCAGAATATCATCAATGAACACCACTATAAACTGGTCCAAGAATGGTGAAAAGATTCGGTTCATCAAGTCCATAAATATCGCCGGTGCAGTCGTTACTCCAAATGGCATCACTAAATACTCGTAATGTCCATACCGAGTTCTGAATGCCGTTTTGCAAATATCTTTTGATTTAACTCGGACCTGATGATATCCGGATCGCAAATCCAGTTTCGAGAATACTCTTGCGCCACTAAGCTGCTCGAATAATTCGCCAATACGAGGGATCGGGTACTTGTTTTTAATAGTTACCCAGTTTAATTCTCGATAATCGATGCACATCCTCCTTGTGCCATCTTTCTTCTTGACTAGAAGAACTGGAGCTCCCCAAGGTGAGTTACTGCTGCGAATCCAACCTTTCTCAAGTAATTCAGTAACCTGCCTTTTGACTTCTTCCAACTCCACTAGTGCCATTAGATAATACGCTTTAGAGATTGGTGCTGCACCAGGAATAAGATCGATTGCGAACTCCACATCTCGTTTTGGTGGTAAACCTGAGATGTCTTCGAACACATCCATGAAATCTCGAACTACCGCTGGCGCTTCTTCTTTATCCACTTCCATAGACGAAAGAACATTATTTGTCGGCCTAGCCCTAAACTCGACTGGCCCGACAGAACTGCTTCCTCCAGTAAAGATAAACTCTGGATGTCCGGGAATCTGGAAAATTACTTTCTTTGCCCTACAATCAATGTGAGCGTGGAAAGTGCCGAGAAAATCCATTCCCAAGACGACTTCATAGCTGCCGGTATCAATCACCAAGAAATCTGCAAATAACTCCCGTCCGCAAACAACAACAGGACAATCCTTACATTCTCTACTAGATAGGATCTTCCCATTCCCAGTGTGTATGTGCCAGCACTAGACAGGGTCGTGCAAGCAATCGAGTGTGTAGCAATAAACTTGGACGACATAAAACAATGGGATGCACCAGAATCGAATAACGCTAATGCGGGAAAACCATGAACAAGTAGAATACCTGAAACAACTTCTCCTGAAGCCTTAGCTTCCTCAGCCGTCAGGTTAAATGCTCGAGCTTGATTGGGTCCCTGAGTCAGCTGCTTCTGTCCATGAAATGGTTTCTGCGGTGGTCTCTGAACATCATCTTTCGTGCGAAGCTTTGACGGACAAGCGTTGATAGTATGATCCGCCGATCCACAAACCAAACAGAGTCCCCGCATACTTCGGCAATCTCTTTGCACATGTCCGGGTAAATGGCAGTAGTCACAAATCACGCTCCTTCTTTGATCAACGACAATAGGTTTCTTCATAGGTGTTACGCTACGTCGGTTCATTGGAATACTTCTGCGTACATGCGCTCGGTTCGATGCAAATGCCGGCTTCCGCACTGTAGCTGCATGCTGCTGCATACTCCCAGTCTTCATAGATAGGCTCTGCTGCTCTCGGGCCGCTGTAAGTACTTGTGAGAAAGTGGTCAAACCCAGGGATATAATTTGCCTCTGGATGTCCTCATCCAAACTGCGCATGAACCTTCGTGCCCTATCAGCTTCTTTGGCCACCAAAGGTCTAGCGAATCGACTGAGCCATGTCCACTCAGCCGCATGTATATCCATAGGTGTACCGTTCTGCTTCAAACTGATAAACTTTTCTTCCATTTCCTCCCGTGCAGTCTGCGGGAAGAACTTCTCCAAGAAACACTTCGAAAAATCCGCCCAACTGATCGGCTTGGGCAAGCGGGTCTCTTCCACAAGCCACCATTCACGGGCATAGTCCACTAATTGGATGCGTACCACATCCACTCTCTTATCCTCTGGAATCTATGCCGCAACGAGTAAATTCTCCGTATCAACCAGCCACTGCTCCGCTGGCAACGGCTCTTCCAAGCCAGTAAAGACGGACGGACTAAGTCTCCTGAAATCCGCCACGGTACCCACACGATCAACTGGTCTGGCCACAACATTGTTTACGGACTGCTGGACGGTCTGCAAACCTTCCTGAAAAGCTTCAGCTTGCTGCTGGTTCAGCTCGGTCTGCCGCTTCTGGTTCTCCAGAATCCCACGGATTACTCCAAGCAAAGCGGCTTCGTCAACACGCCTCTGGTACGTTTTCAGATTCTTGTCTGCCATGTTCCTAAAATCAAAACACCGAAAGGATTAGTATAATAACAGATTCAAAATATAGATCAAGGATATGAATCAAGACTAGAACTCCAAGTTACTTAAATAGAGTACCGCATTGTAACCATGCCGCGGTATATAGCTACAATCACATAACTCCACCCAAGTCGCCTAAGTTCTAGAGATAAATAATAGGAAACCAGGTTTCGAGTCGAGATGCAAAAGAGGTTTGCATATCGTCAAGGTAGAATCAGGAGGAAGTTAAAATTCAAAAATGGCAAGATGGCAAAGTGGCAGGACATATTCCTAGTTACGAGTATTCTGACTCGTGTATTGGGTCCAATACCCAACTACAAAAGAATCAAACCCGACTAACCTAGATCCTATGGCTTTGATACCAAACAAAACCTGTCACGCTCCGCTTCCCAGAGTACGCTAAGATAGGCACGTGACAGAACCAACCATGCTACCTGTGGATAGGAAATATCCCTCCATGGTCACATTACGGCTGTAGAGATATCAAGAACAATAATAAACTATCTAATACATGTCCATGAGTCAGAATAAATGAGTCAAGAATAAAAATAACGCGGAAGCAAAAAAGATCCAATACAAGAATAAACCGGAATGTACGTCCCATAATGCGGGCTCACATCAGGAATGAAAATGCTGAAAGAAAGCTAAACTAAAATACTAATAGGTTCTCACTACTCGGCCTATTCACTGAAATGCTCCTGCTCGGCCTTGTAACAACTCCATTTTTAATGTACAAAGAATTGATTTAAATTCAATGTATACTTGGAGTATTTATTGCGGCTGATATCTCTTTAAGTATTTATTTCACTCCATAATTACAAGAAGGAGCTTGTAGCTCATTGGTAATACTTTGCACTGCTGAACCAAGCCACCGGAGTTCAAATCCCATGCCCCACATTATTTTTGTATTTATTTTGTTTTAAATTCTTTTGGAAGTCAACAGTCAAAATGCCATAACTCACAAAATATGTACTGGACATGAAAAAGTAAATATACCAATAAATACCCCAGGAAAATCTCCGGCCACTGGAACCCTGACTCGGCCCGACTCGGCGCCGCCGGCCGGCGAACCTGCCCACTCGGTCCGGCGCCGCCGGCCGGACTTGGCCGGACGGCCGAGTCACCAACAGAGAAAAGTTGTCTCTGGACTTGGTCAACCCTCCTGCACACTCTAAATGCTTGGATCGGTTATCATTTGGCCAATAAATCCTTTTTACTCTTAGGGTTAATGAGTTTTAATGAATTTTTATATATTTTTATTTTTTTTTTATTAAAAACCCTAACCCTAGCCTAACCCTATATAAACCCCCCATACCCTCTACCCTCTCATCACTTTTCCTAAGTCCACTCTCTCAAAATTCCAAGAGAACTTGGTACGTTAGAAAACGAGCGAAAGGCAAAGCGCTGACGAAATCGACGGCGAAATTCCGGTGATCGTGCTAGGATTTCTCAACGACGATTCGACGCACCGGCAAACCCACTACCTTCCTCTCACTCTCTAGCGTTATCCAAACCCGTAAGTCCCCCTTTTCTACCTTTCTTTTCCTTCATAATAATACGACTTTATAAACCCGACGGAAATCGGAACAACCCGATTTCCGATTCGGTTTTCTATCAAATCTCACTTATCACCAATTCCATAATACTTAAACATCTTCATGTTGACTACTAATCACTTAAAAATTAATTTGAACAAGTTTTCACACATGAAATGATAGCTTTTGCAATATATCGTATTCTTTCACTTAAATACCACCATGTTTAGTTTATCACATTTAACCTCTTAACATTGCTATACCTTAAAATATATCACGAGGTAATGACCTACCTCCACACACTCATATGTAATCATAACACGCTACCTTGAAAATTTAGAATACGATAAAACAAGATTTTACATTAAAATACCATTTTCTTAATAAAACCTTTTCTAAAAGTTCTAAGTTTTATACAATTTTAAAACAATATCTTTTAATAGGAAATACGATAAGTTGTGGACATCGAGAGTTTATCTAAACCTGACTTTGTGGTGTCTAGGCAAGTGTGTCTAAGGCGAGTAGTTACTTAATTAGGGCCACTACTTGTAGTGGAGAGCCTCCCACTCACCTGGCACTTACCTGGCCGCAATTGGCGGTGAAGAGGCGATTTGAGCCTTCTAATGACTTGTCGTTTAGACCATTTAGAAATAGGCTAGTTGGCTTAGGAAACCCTAGAATCTAAAATACGGAAATTTACACCTTTTACAAATAAATACCTTATCTTTATAAAACCGTTTTCTAAATGATTAGTATTTATTAAAACTTTGCAAAGCGCCACTACATCCCACCTTTGGGGAACTCGTTAGGGATAGTACGGTTTATCGTGCACCCTCGGGCTTAGTAGTGCGAGATTCAGACCTCCGCAAGGAGCATTCGGTCTCGAAACGTTTAAAATACGACATTTAAGAAAAATGAGATTTTTGGAAAATAAAATATTTATTAAAAATTATTCTTGTATAAACATATGTATATTTATCATTTAAACACCTATTTTATTATAAGATAAAGTTTCCACCTTTTCCTAAAAAAATTACAAGATTAAAAGTACATTAAAATACCATGAATTTCAAATAAATCAATATTACAGATTAATACCTTTATTTATGTAATTAGGATATTTTCACTAGAAATATCACAAAATAAAATCACACTCATCATAACAATAAAGACGAATAATAAATACTTGAGGTGTATCTTGAAAACTATACAAAAGTATTTTTACATAAAACCCCCTCAAGTTTTATAAATTACAATAATGACCCTAACAAATATAGAACTTCGACTTACATTTCTTTTACTCTGACTCGGGTTTAAGTCTGATTATTTCTGACTTGAATATGATTCAAGTCAATCTATATTCTTTAATATTCCAACTCAATATGAATACATGAATCCCAGAATCCAGTTAACAATCTATACAACTTAACTGAATCAAACCATGGATATACATCCATTATTCCGTTATTCCATTTTCCTGATTATGCAGTTACAATCTGTTTACTGATATCATGGTTTTGGTCAGTCATCCAACTTACACAATACAATACAACAATAATATCAAAACACTACGGAGTTTAAGGGGTAGATTGGTACAGAAGGTGTTAAAGGTGACACAAGGTGGTCAGATTAAGACACCTAACCTATATTCCGTTGCTATTATACCGTGGCTTAACGGTTTCTTGTACATTCCGTTTGCCCTGGTCTCTAGCATATAGAGACCCCTCTCGTATACACTGGCATCCTTCTGTACCAAGCTACAAACAACAGCGTTAACACAATATTCTACAATATTTTACAATCTCTTTAGAAAATACCTCTTATTCTTTCTTTTATAATTCTTCTTTATCTTTGGGACTTACCGAGCGATCTGTTCGCTGACGACATTCTATTTCTTTCTTCTATGAATGTCGTCAGGTGCTTTGGACCCAGCAGAGATCGAGCGCACCGGTAAAGACTTGGAGCAGTTTCATGAAGACCCCGAGCTCTAGACATTGTACCTTGTTCTATTCAGTATTTTCATTTCCTGTTATGCCATTGTTTATGCATCGTTTTTCATTTCCGTTGTATTTACTTTTCATGCATTGTACAAAAGAATGTTATTAATAAAGTTGATGTTATTTCTATATCTCTTGTGTCTTGTGATTTACTTTTATATTGCTTAGATACGCTTAGCGTATGTACTTCTAAGTATATACGTAGCGGATCTCGTCGCGTCCCCTTCGCCGTACACCGGGAAGCGGGGCGTGACAGGTTTTGTTGGTGGCCCATGCATGTCAAAGCTGTATGAATCCCTATCATGCAGTTCTGGTCTGCGTGAATAACCTAAGCAATATAACACAAGAACCAGCAACTAAAACATTCTTTACAATTCATGTTTTCTTGAATCTTACAAATTTCTATTCCTTGAATCTTATCATTTCATGTATTTGAATCTGTCCTAACCCAAATTTTTCTTCAAGGTTATGGATTCTCTGAACAACACCAGCACCAACGTCAACAGCACACCTCCAGCACTACCTCTCGCACCAGCTGTTCCTGCACCACCCACCGAGCAAACAGTGCTACTTGAGGCGATTCGCAGCCTTCTCGAGGGACAGCAACAACTCCTGAACCGTCCTGAGATCGACGCACCAGGGGTAAAGCAATTCAGGGCTTTGCACCCCAAGCGGTTCTTTGGTAAAGGAAGTCCTCTTGAAGCTGAAGAATGGGCACAAAGCATCGAAAATGATCTGGCAGCAGCACAAGTGACAGACATAGCTTGGGTCCGTGTGGCGAAGCTACAGCTCACGGATAATACTCGCAACTGGTGGAAGGCGGAAGAAAGCCGTCCGGTACAGCCTATTGAATGGAAGACTTTTCGCGAGAAGTTCGACGCGAAATACTTCCCTGTGACTGCCAAGTTTGCCATGGAGCAGCAGTTTATTCATCTACAATAGGGTTCAATGTGGGAAAAATCAGTAGATGAATACGATGCTGAATTCACCATGTTAAGCCGGTAAGATATGTCACAATAGTTCAATTTTTTTAAATATCACATACTACACAGCTAACACAATCTTTAACCAGATTTGCGGCACACTTGATACCGACGGGCGAGATCAGAGCCCGTCGCTTTCAACAAGGACTGGACACGGAGATTCAGGCTGCTCTAGCTACGGGAAAATTTCTGACTCATGAGGATGCTCTGGAAGCTGCCCGCAGTTATGAGGCAGTGATAAAAGCAAGGGGCAGACCTTAGTCTGCAGGAGTCAAACGCCCTGCCAACCAGATGGCAGGTGGAGCCTCGTCCAGGCCACCTTTCGTGCTAAGGCGACCCATAGTACCAACCCATCGTCCCAGCCCAGCCTTTTGCACCTACTGCAAGAGAACTGGACATATGATGAAGAACTGCCGTCGAGCCAACCGCCTTTGCTTAGTCTGCGGCTCAGCTACTCACGATATTGGGTCTTGTCCCCAAAGATAGAACCCAGTTGCTGCACCCAGGCCAGCAATTACTTATCCGCAGCGACCAGCTCTTCAGGCACCTGCTCCCAGACCTGCACTACCTGCACCACCTAGAGGACCACAAGCTGCACCACCTCCTCGTCAGTTCCATCAAGCTCAAAGGAAAGTTCCGAGGAATGCTTCTCAGTCCAGGAGGAATGTACCAAGGCGCCAGGCTTTCATGATGTCCGTGGAAGAAGCTGAGGCCACTAGCCAAGTCATCACTGGTAAACTTTTCTTTTCAAACTTTGCTTTTCGATCCTGCTACTGAGTTACATATTTTCTATACCTAAAACAAATCCCACATACCTTAGGTACAATCTTAGTATCCTCAATCCCTGCACTTGCACTGTTTGATACTGGAGCATCACACTGCTTTATGTCGCAACGGTTTGTCCGAACCCATGCGATTCCAGTCTCACCGCTTATATTCAGCTGGAATGTCAGTTCAGGAAATGGCGTTATAAAGGCAACTATGGGATACAGCTTGTGTCCAGTCGTCGTTTGCAGTCGAGAGTTTTATGCTGACTTCAAAGTGCTGGACATACCGAACTTCGATGTGGTTCTGGGAATGGATTGGCTTGGAACTTTTTATGCTACCATAGACTGTCGTCAAAGGAGGGTAGTATTCGAGATTCCAGACCATCCGGTCTTCTATTTCAAAAGCGGAGACCGTACACTGGAGCCAAGTATCTATAAAGCGAAGCCAAGAGAAGTAGTTGTTGCAGCAGCTCAAGCGGAGGAAGAATCAAGACCAGAGGTGGTTCGAGAGTTCGACGATGTATTTCCTGACGATATATCAGGTTTGCCTCCCGATCGAGCTCTTGAATTCAGTATTGATTTAGTACCAGGAGCACAACCGGTGATTAAAACACCCTATCGTTTAAGTCCGGAAGGTTTGAAGGAAGTCCGAACACAGTTGGACGAATTACTGGCGAAATGATGGATTCGTCCCAGCACTTCAAGTTGGGGATCACCTATACTACTTGTGAAGAAGAAGGAAGGTTCATACAGAATGTGCACCGATTATAGAGCCTTGAACGAAGTCACTATAAAGAACAAGTATCCACTCCCGCGCATCGATGATTTATTTGATCAGCTAAGTGGATCTTGTGTTTTCTCTAAATTAGATCTTCGTTCAGGTTATCATCAAGTGAAGGTCAAGAAAGCTGATATTCACAAAACAGTTTTCAGAACTCGTTATGGACATTACGAATTTCTAGTAATGCTATTTGGAGTGATCAACGCACCTGCAATATTCATGAACCTAATGAATCAAGTTTTCCGGGAGTACTTAGACAGGTTTGTTGTCATCTTCATCGACGACATCCTGGTGTATTCTAAGATTCGGAAAGAACATGCAGAGCATCTACGAATTGTCCTGGAAACTCTTCGTCAACATCAGTTTTATGCCAAGTACAACAAGTGCGAGTGTTGGTTAAAGCAAGTTGGTTTTCTTGGACATATCGTATCAGGAGAAGGAATCTCTGTGGATCCAGCAAAAGTTTCGGCAGTTAGCGAATGGCCTACACCAAAGTCAGTGAAGGATATTTGAAGTTTCTTAGGTTTAGCTGGATATTACAGAAGGTTTATTGAAGGCTTTTCGAAGATAACAACGCCCCTGACCAGGCTCACACGTAAAGATGAAGAATTTGTGTGGTCAGAAGCATGCGAACAAGCTTTCGTAGAACTCAAGTCAAGGTTGACATCAACACCTATTCTCGTCATACCGGATCAATCTGGAGGATTCAAAGTGCATTGCTATGCATCCGGTAAGGGATTAGGATGTGTTCTACATCAGCACGGTAAGGTTGTGGCTTATGCTTCAAGACAACTAAAGATTCACGAGCGCAATTATCCGACGCATGATCTGGAGTTGGCAGCTGTCATCTTCGCTCTCAAGATTTGGCGTCATTACCTACTCGGTGAACGAGTAAACATCTACACAGATCACTAGAGCCTAAAGTACGTGTTTACTCAGAAGGAGTTGAATATGCGGCAGAGAAGATGGTTAGAACTCATGGCGGACTTTGATATCAACTTGCAATATCACTCAGGGAAGGTGAATGTAGTACCTGATGCTCTTAGTCGCTGTTTCGCCCAATCAGAGCAAAGCTCTGTTCAAATTCAAAATTCAAAATTTTGAAGCAACGCTTCAAGTCTCGGGCGCAACGCGCCACGTGTCAGGCGCTAATACGTCAGCGCAGCGCCCAAGAAGGCGCGCCCAATCAGAGCAAAGCTCTGTTTAAAGGAAGCAACGCTTCAGTTGCGCAAGCATTGCGCTGCGCGACACGTGTCAGCGCAGATGCGCTAGCGCAGTTGCGCTGCGCTTTGCTCTGCGCGACACGTGTCAGCGCAGTTGCGCTGCGCTTTGCGCTGCGCGACACGTGTCAGCGCAGATGCGCTTGCGCAGTTGCGCTGCGCTTTGCGCTGCGTGACACGTGTCACGCGCTGGGGCATCCGCGCCAAACAGAATTAAAGATTTTTAAAGAAATCTTCTCTGTTCTTGTTAAAACAAGAAGATTTTCTTCTGCAAAGCAGAAGCCCTTGGATCAAAGATCCAACGGTGGGGAAAATTCCCCAAATCACTCAGAGAAATATCTCTTTAACAAATTTAACAAACTTATGGGCACTATAAAAAGGACCCTAGGCCTCAATTCAAAGGCATCAACATTTTTCTTGAAAAATCAAGAGCTTCAAACAGAGAGAACTCTGAGAAAACTTTCAAGAGGAGGTAAAAAAAACCTTTATAAGGAAAAAGAAATTTGCTCTAATAGATCTTTGATCTAAAAACAAGATCAATGATCTTCATATAATAAATAGTGCTTTGCACTTCTTATGAACCACTGGTTCTTTAAAACAAAAAAATATATATAAATAAAAAAATAGTGCTTTGCACTCTTGTGAACCTCTGGTTCTGTAAATGAAAAGAAAAGAAAGAAATTTCTTTTTTCTTTAATCTAAAATAGTGCTTTGCACTCTTATGAACCTCTGGTTCTGTAAATGAAAAGAAAGAAATTTATTTCTTTAATCTAAAATAGTGCTCTGCACTTCTGTTTTGAATCTAAAAGATTCTTAGTGCTTTGCACTTCCAAACTGCGCTGTTGCGCTCTTGAGAGAGCGCCACGTGTCAGCTGCAGAACAACTTGCGCTACGCGCTCTTAAGATAGAGCTTTGCTCTCTGGAATTGGCGCAACTCGCTGAGAGCGCGCCACGTGTCAGCAGCGCAACAGCGCAGCGCACTGCACTGTTGCGCTTGCGCTCACCAGAGCATGACACGTGTCATTATCATAAGAGCTTGCGCTCATTACTTAGCGCAAAGCGCCTGACGAATGCACTGTATTGCTTACAAAAGGGGCCAAGCCCAATTAAAGAAGGCCTAACAGGCCTAATAAAATGCAACGCATTACTTTGAAAAGGGCAGAGCCCAAACTAAAACAGATGCGCTACATCATAAAGAAAAAGGACAGAGCCCGATTAAAAGGCCTAACAGGCTCAATCAAATATGCTATGCATTTTAAAAAAGGGCAGAGCCCAAACAAAATAGATGCTCTGCATCATTTATAAAGGGCTGAGCCCAATCAAAACAAGAATAATGCAGTGCATTACTAAAAGGGGGTAAAGTCCTAGAACAGGCCGAAGACAAAAAAAAATATATTGAAGCTGGACTTAGCCCAATTTTGGCCATAAGTCCTTAAATTAAATTAACTGAGCAGAATGGCTCTCCTAAACCAA
This sequence comes from Agapanthus africanus, assembly GCA_030015575.1. Lineage (NCBI taxonomy): Eukaryota > Viridiplantae > Streptophyta > Magnoliopsida > Asparagales > Amaryllidaceae > Agapanthus > Agapanthus africanus. The sequence goes on along the minus strand of JASDDO010000028.1, from coordinate 50,099,514 downwards.
TCCACATCTGGTTCGAGGGTACATCTTCGAACTCCTTTGATATCCATCGTTGTAATTCCTCAACGACGTCAAAGAGGTGACGGGTCCCAACGACCACACACCCATATGGACTGCGGGGTCCCTAAACTCGTGGACCGAGACGTCCCTAAACTAATATCGGACCGAGACGTCCCTAAACTAATGACGGACCACCACGTCTCTAAACTGGAACATGGACCACCACGTCTCTAAACTGGAACAATAGAGCCAATTGCTCTTCTTTCGGATCTAAACGATCCCGTTCAAGTCGATCTTAGTCCAAAATAGGATTAACGTATCCTTGGCGAACGTTTAAGTTGATCTTAGCCGCAACGCGACTAACGCATCCTTAAACTAAAAAACACCAAACCCAAATCTAAATAAATACGGATTTGGACTAATCCACGTCCTACGGGCGACGGCATTACTCAGTCTCCGTATACAATCCACGGGCAACCACAAACAAAACAAACACACACGACACGAAGTGAAATTCTGGAGAAGGAGAAAGTTGTTACCGCGAAGCGGTAGCGTAATTAACTGCAGGGGCTTGCGCCTGCAGGGAAGAGTGTCCCCACAATCAAAAACCCCTCTAGCGAGGGGGAATCTGACAAAGTCTGCTACATCGGCCGCATCCGTCTAAACCTTCGATACACGGTGCCATAAATCAGCTTGGCATCTTCGGAGAGGTAGACGGATAAAACCAAATAGCATCTGCCCCGAATCTCAGCGTCAGGACATCGCGGTCCTGTGCGCCGCCTTTCGGAGGGGAACAGATTCTGGCACGCCCGGTGGGACCTTTTCCTCTTTCCACTCCACACTTCGTGTGTCGTGTTTTTCCCGCGATCAAATAATCGCGGTGTGTATGTTTTTGGTTGCCCTTAGGGGAGTGGATATTGAAGCCGGCATTTCGTCTCTATGAAAAATGGCATTTGCTCCCACCTTAGCAACTCAGGCTTTGTCATACCCGACGGAGTCAAGTATGGGTCACTTGCAGCCTCAAATCTCTGCAATCCGGCTTTTCAAGAAATTAACGGGCTTCTTTTTGGGTCGATGCTCCCACTTCCCACCCTCGGTGCCTCAACGCCGATGGAGGAAGCCCAGAGGATGTCTGTCGCCCATAGGCAGGCTCCCCAAGCAGCAGCCTTGCCGACGGAATCGGTCCTCAAACAGCTGGCACATGTCAAAGACCAAGGTCGACGCAGGGGGCAGAATATTCAAGCTATTCAAGAAATCAATGGCTTCAAATTGCACTAACTGCAACAGTAACTCTCGCTCTGTCCCATCTGGAGGAGTAACCTACGGGCCCCAAGCGGCCTCCCTTTTCACTATGCCAGTGGAGCAGGTAACTCAAGCCACCACTGGGCTCTTCTTCGGGACCATGCTCCCGCCAACGAGCTTCAGCGCTCTTGTACCATCGCAAGAAGTCGTTTTTCGGTGCTCCTGTGCTTATCTACGCCTTACTCTGCACACACAAAAATTGTGATAATAAAATAGTAGAATGTGAAAAATTATATTTAAAAAATAGGAATAGTTTAAGAAAAATAAGAAAGTTAGATGTTTTCTTAAATGAAACTAATAATAAGTAGTTATGAGCTGTTGTCCCAAGAGTTAGTAAGATGAAGGAAATTACTAATCTGAGGATAAAAATAAACCTGAAAAATAGTTCCTATTATGGAAGCCAAACATTTGAACGTTGATACCCTACTATACGCACTTACACACATCTTGAAACTCGGGATAGTAGAGGATACCTTGAAATGCTCTTGTCTAGAAGCCAAAGTATGAAGAAAATAAAAGTGGAGAATAAAAGATAAAATGGTGAAAAGAAAAATGAACACTGGTTTTGTTATCACCGAGGCAGCAATAAAAAAATATAGCGAGGGTGCTTTATCACCTAGTGCCTTAGACCAACTGGTTTGGGAGCCACTGCTAAGCCTTAGGTGTTGCAAGACGAGAAAAAACACCTAATTAGCAAGCACATGAGTAATCGATCGGTTAATACCTCAAGAAGTATTAACGATCGCATGAAGAATGTGTGAGCAAATTCCATCTAAATATCTATTAAAAAGTACTGAGGTAGATGGACAAGAGTATGATTGCTTGAATTGAATTCTCTGAGTGTAGGGATGTCCAGTTCACACACGTAGGGGTATATGATCAATGTTTGGAAGAAAGGTAGGAATGAAAACTAAAGGCGATGTTTTATTGAGAGATGATGTGATTTCTAATATCTTTTCATGACTATTAAGATAGGGCTCATAGCAACTGAAAAGCTGGTAGAGTTGAAAACTCTTATTTTCAAGTTCTTTCTTTTATAGTTCTTATCTTTATATAACTTTCTCCATCTCTCTTTTATTATACGATTTTGTGGGTGTAATCCGCTGAAAACCCTTAGGAGACAACACCCCTCCTACTAGGGATATACCATTGGTGTCGAGTAAGGAAGACCGGGGGCAACTCTCCTTCTGGACTGACTCCGCCGACTCCAACGGCGGAAATCGATGCTGCTGTTCCAACTGGAAACAGCTTTGAACCACTTAGGAAGGTTCACAAGAACTCTTCGACCGCTGTGCTGAAAAAATATCCTCCACCTATGGAGAGCGCTACAAAGGTGAAGCCGGAAAAGCCCCCTCAACGGCTGTCCTCTAAAATCTACAAGGTCTGGCGTCAAGTCCAAGATTCGGTAATTGATCAAGATTATCCCCGCCGATAGAAAAAGGTGAAAGTTCAGCGGGAAGAGGACCGTCCTATCAATCCACAAAAGGCGATAGCTACTTGGGTGCCCACGGCAAGTGACCCACGGCCGACGTTCGTCAGTGAGCTGCTATCTGAAGAAAGGGTGGCTGCGTTAAAAAACGTGCTTGTGCAGCATAGAGATTGCTTCGCATAGAACTATTCCGAGATGCCAGGACTGGATCCAGAAATTGCTGTGCACAAATTGGCGATATCCTCGGACGTCAAGCCGGTCAAACAGGCGCCAAGAAGGATGCGGGTTGAGCTTGAGATGAGCATCAATGCCGAGCTCAAGAAGCTGATCGACTCTGGCTTCATCCAAGAAGTTCAATACCCTGAATGGATCGCCAACATCGTCCCGGTGATGAAGAAAAATAGGAAAATGCGCATATGTGTGGACTTCCGGGATCTTAACAAAGCCTGCCCGAAAGATGATTTCCCGGTGCCAGTCACCGAACTGATGATAGACAACACGTCCACTCATGAAGTTTTCTCCTTTATGGATGGCTCATCAGGGTATAATCAAATAAAGATGCATCCCGAAGACCAGAAGCACACCGCCTTCAGGACTCCTTTGGGTATATTCTGCTATAAGGTGATGCCCTTCGGTTTAAAGAACGCCGGTGCTACTCACCAGAGAGCCATGACGCAGATATTTGGTGACCTTATACACGAAATCGTCGAATGCTATATCGACGATCTCGTGGTTAAAAGTAAATCATACGAAGAACATCTCGAGCATTTGAAGACCGTATTCCAACGCCTTCGGCAATACAACTTGAAAATGAACCCTCTTAAGTGTGCATTCGGAGTTTCCTAGGGCAAATTCTTAGGATTCATCGTCCGACACCGGGGTATCGAAATAGATCCGTCCAAGATCAAGGTGATCATGGAAATGCCTCCGCCGAGGACTCTTAAACAGTTGCGGTCGCTCCAAGGGAAGCTCGCATACATACGGCGATTTATAGCCAATCTCTCAGGAAAGTGTCGTCCTTACAGTCACCTGATGAAGAAAGGAACTCCATTCATCTGGGATCAAAAATGCCAAAGCGCACTCGATGAGATCAAGCAATACCTGCAGAACCCCCCAGTGTTGGCTGCTCCGGTTAAGGGGAAACCTCTCATCCTTTATACAACTGCCCTCGAAGGTTCTTTAGGCGCATTATGGGCACAGGAAAATGACCAGGGAAAAGAAAGAGCGCTCTACTATCTAAGTCGAATTCTACTGGGGGCAGAAAGCAACTATTCCCCCATTGAAAAACACTGCCTGGCGTTGATCTTCGCAATAACAAAGCTTAGACATTACGCGTTAGCACATGAAGTCCGTCTCATTTCGAAGGTGGACCCTCTCAAATATCTAATGTCAAAGGCCATATTGACGGGACGACTCGCTAAATGGACCCTGCTCTTGATGGAGTTCTCGATAATATATCAACCTCTCAAGGCAGTAAAAGGCCAGGCCATCGCCGACTTCCTCGCTGAGCATCCGATACCGGCCGATTCTCCTTTAAACTGCGATCTTCCAGACGAATATGCGTTTGATGCGGTCAACGGTGATGATACTCGATGGGAGCTTTATTTCGATGGCGCATCTTCCATGAAGAAGCGCAAACAAAGTACCCCTATAATCAAATCAGGGGTAGGCCTCATCTTCGTGACTCCACAAGGAGGGATAATGCTTTTCGCTTTCTCCTTAACAGAGCCGAGGACGAATAACGAAGTCGAATATGAAGCCTTGATAGCAGGTCTTGAGATCGCCATTGACATGGGAATTAAAGACCTCCTTATATACGGAGATTCTCAACTGGTCGTTAGTCAAGTGAATGGCGACTACCAAACGTGCAAACCGGAATTGGTGAAATACGGTGAAAAGGTGCAACAATTGTTGACCCAAATTCCCTCCTATACTTTGGAGAACATACCGCGCGCGGAAAATAGCAAAGCAGACGCATTGGCCAAACTTGCTAAAGAACTGGCTGACGAGAATCTCGATGACGTTAGAATCATGGTACAAAGCCGTCAAGTGCTTGCCCCAGCAGAAATATCTCCGGAATCATCCGAAGAAAAGGGAGCGACTGAGCAAACGACCCTGCAAGTAAAAAACTGGGAAAATACCGAGGATTGGAGAGAAGTCTTCATAAATTACTTCAAGTCCCGTCGATTGCCTGAAGAAGTGTCTACAAGACATCAGCTTATGAAACGAGCTCTGTCTTTCGCCTTTGTCAATGATACTCTGTACAAGAGGTCGTTTGATTCTCTGTGGCTGAGATGTTTAGGACCTGACGAAGCGAAAAGAGTCGTCCAAGAGGTTCACGACGGACTCTGCGATTCTCACCAAGCGGGCCTAAAGATGAAGTTGAAGATCAAACGGATGAGCTACTATTGGCCCACAATGATCCAGGACTGCCTCGAATATGCGAAGCAATGCCATTCATGCCAAATTCATGGGGACTTCATCCATCAACATCCGAATCCACTAAATCCAACGGTGGCTAGCTGGCCATTCGAAATGTGGGGGACTGACATAGTCGGCCCCATCGAACCAGCATCGTCCAGAGGACATCGTTTCATCCTGGCGACGACTGATTACTTCTCTAAATGGGCAAAAGCAGTACCGTTAAGAGAAGTGAAGACGGAAAATATCCTCCACTTCTTCAAGACGCACATCATATATCGGTTTGGAACGCCAAGACGGATCATCTCCGATAACGGGCCAGCCTACAGAAGCCACAAGATCAGTCGCTTTACGCAACAACACAATATAGATTGGAGATATTCCTCGGTTTATAATCCGCGAGCTAACGGTCTAGCTGAGGCCTTCAACAAGACCTTGACGAAGATCATGAAGAAAACAGTGTCGCGAAATAAGAAAGACTGGCACGAAAGACTGCAAGAGGCTCTCTGGGCATATCGAACTACGTTTAAAACGGCCACAAACGCAACACCATATGCGTTAGTATTCGGGACAGAAGCAGTACTCCCCCTCAAGATAGAGTTACCCTCTCTACGAGTGGCAGTCCATTACGAGCTGACGGACGAAGAAAATGCTCACCTTCGGCTTGAGGAGCTTGACGCCCTTGAAGAAACATGGCTCATAGCGCAACAAAATCTGAAAGCTTATAAAGCAAAGATGACGCGCTCATACGAAAGATTGACCCGACCGAGGACATTCCGCTAAGGCGAACTCGTGCTAGTGGTTAAAAGGCCTATGATTCCCAATCGCGCCAAGCGGGGAAAATTCGAGCCGAACTATGAAGGCCCGTACATCATAGATAAAGTTTACCAGGGTGGGGCCTATCTACTTATGGACATGCACGGTGAAAGGCCTTTCAGACCAATAAACGGTCGCTTTCTAAAGAAATACTACGCTTAATGAGCCACAGCCTAGGTCAACGATAGATGACGACGACTATGTCCGCTCGCTATCTTCCTAAGCTCAAACTTTATAAGCAGTAGCCAGCTTCTCAATAGCGGACCGAAATGTCCTTAAACTAACAGCGGACCGAAATGTCCTTAAACTAACAGCGGACCGAAATGTCCTTAAACTAATAGCGGACCGAAACGTCTTTAAACTACTACCGCAGCATCTTTAGGCTGACGAGATAAAAAAAAACATGTAAAAATAAAATAAAATAAAAACGGTATGTCCATAAGCAAAAAGGGGTACGGATGAAAACCCGAAAGGGCTCCGTGAGTAAAAACAGCAGGGCTACCGGCGAGTGTTCGTGAAAACCCGAAAGGGCGCGCCCTCGTTAAAAAAAAAAAAGGGAAAAAGAAAATAAAAAAAAAAGAAAATAAAAGCGGTACGTCCGTAAGTAAAATGGGCACGGATGAAAACCCGAAAGGGCTCCGTGAGTAAAAACAGTAGGACTACCGGCGAGTGTTTGTGAAAACCCGAAAGGGCGCAACCTCGTTAAGAAACACTTGTAGGGTCCTCTCGACCCTATAAAGAGAAACCGCCCGCGTGAGATCCTTACGATTCACAAGGGAACAACACACTTAGGAATCCCCACGATTCCTAAAGAGAAAATACACCTGCGAGATCCTCACGACTCGTAAGGAGAACGCTCTTATGGGACCCTCACGGCTCATAAGATTTGAAAGTCTTAAGTTACAGAGATCTAAACCTGTGCTTAAGCAACCCCCACAACTTTCGATATTGCCCTACAAGTGGCTCAATACTGACCCTTGTATACAATCCACGGGCGCGAATAAACATTTCCCTAACTAAGTCCCATCCGAGACTAGGGATATGTTTGCATGGTGAACAACCTTTGTAAATCCTCTCGACTTACAAGGAGAAAACCCTCCTGTAGGATCCTTACGACTTACAGCGGAACAATACACTTAGGAATCCTCACGATTCCTAAGGAGAAAATACACCTATAAGATCCTCACGACTTATAGGAAGAAATACCTTTGTGAGACCCTTACGGCTCATGAAGTTAAAAGCCTTAGACGACAGGACCCTAACCCTGGTCGCTAAGCCTCCTTTGTTCGACAACGACAGAGGCAAATGATGATTCGCTCCTGGCAATATCCCAGTTGTAGCGGTGCTGATGCCGAAATCGGTGTCCAATTTCAGGTCTATGGCGAAAAGCCGGTAGGCCACACATGCATACGAAATAGCCGAAATGATGGGGCAACTTGCAATAATAAAAAGCAGCAAGTAAAATGTATGCATGCGAAATAGCCGAAAAGATTGGGCGACTCGTAATAAAAAGCAGCGAGTAAAAATAAAATAAACAGCCGAAATGATTGGGCACCGCGAAAAAATAGCCGAAATGATTGGGCAATCGCGACCTTCGCGATATAAGAGCTGAAATGATAGAGCATCGTGGAAAGAATAAAAAAAAATGAAAGAATGAAACTTTTTGCCCTACAGTTAAGATCACATCGATCCCTGCATACAATCCAAGGGCATAAACAAAGAGGGAACCATACCCTCCCAGCAAATTCCTCGACTCACGGATACAAACACTCCTTGACGAGAGCCTCCTGATCCGCGTCGACCCGCAGAGCCACCAGAGCCCCCGTGGGAACCCTCGACTCGTTTCAAACCCCAAGGAAACAAATGATCCTTGGCGCTTGGGAAACAAATAATCCCCAGCAAACTCCTCGACTCACGGATACAAACACTCCTTGACGAGAGCCTCCTGATCCGCGTCGACCCGCAGAGCCACCAGAGCCCCCGTGGGAACCCTCGACTCGTTTCAAACCCCAAGGAAACAAATAATCCTTGGCGCTTGGGAAACAAATAATCCCTAGCAAATTCCTCGACTCACGGATACAAACACTCCTTGACGAGAGCCTCCTGATCCGCGTCGACCTGCAGAGCCACCAGTGCCCCCGTGGGAACCCTCGACTCGTTTCAAACCCCAAGGAAACAAATGATCCTTGGCGCTTGGGAAACAAATAATCCCTAGCAAATTCCTCGACTCACGGATACAAACACTCCTTGACGAGAGCCTCCTGATCCACGTCGACCCGCAGAGCCACCAGAGCCCCCGTGGGAACCCTCGACTCGTTTCAAACCCCAAGGAAACAAATAATCCTTGGCGCTTGGGAAACAAATAATCCCTAGCAAACTCCTCGACTCACGGATACAAACACTCCTTGACGAGAGCCTCCTGATCCGCGTCGACCCGCAGAGCCACCAGTGTCCCCGTGGGAACCCTCGACTCGTTTCAAACCTCAAGGAAACAAATAATCCTTGGCGCTTGGGAAACAAATAATCCCTAGCAAACTCCTCGACTCACGGATACAAACACTCCGTGACGAGAGCTTCTTAACTCATGTCAACTCATAGAGCCACCACCCTCTCCGCAAGCAAATCCCCGATTCGTCTCAATTTGTAAGAAGAAGTCTCAGACAGCAAGGATTGAAAAGCTTGCTTTTTGAGCAATGGGGCCCTGCAAGTCAATCCAAACTGGTCTCTTGCGTACTATTCACGGGTCTCACTCTCCGAAGTCGAATTTCGACGAGGAGGGAAACAACCGCTTACGAATCCTCTCGACTCGTAAGAGGGAAAATTCTCTTATAGGATCCTTACGACTTATAAGAGAAAACCACACTTAGGAATCCTCACGATTCCTAAGGAGAAAATCCGCCTATGAGATCCTCTCGATCCGTAGGAAGAAAAGCCTCTATGAGACCCTCACGGCTCATAGAGTTGAAAAATCTTAGGCAGCAGCCCAGAACCTGCGGCCTAAGCCATCGCTATTTCCTAAGGAAGTCGGAATACTCGTTTTGGACATCCATCAACCATGGTTATTAAGACAGCCTGCTGACAAAAAGAAAAAAGAAAAAAAGAAGATGACAGAAAGAATATCTGGTCTACATTTGATCTGGCGTGCGTGACGCATTCATTTATGCATGGGCAGAAGACTCAGGACGAGAAATAAGACAAGCTGAAATAGAAAAGGGAAGGGTTTCCATTCATACTGCTAAAAAAGAAAATTTTCTTTGACAAGCATAAGAAACATTATTCAAATTATTACAACGGTATAACCTCAGATCCGGGGCACGGATTGAGGAAATCAAAAGTAAGGCCATCCAGAGTTCTTATGGCCTTTCTAATTATTCTTATGCGCAGTCTTTCTCGCTCCTCTGTATCGAGATCATCGGCGACCCCTCCTGGCTTTTGATAAGCAGCAACTATCGTCGTCTGCTGGAAGACTTGGTGTAGGATGTCAATAAGGCTGTTCCGTCGTTTCTTGGAAATCAGCCCTGTCAGGTACACTGAATGCACCTTGTCTTCGGCATCATCCAGCGCGTTGAGCGGTAAGGCCTCATGAAGACCCGGAAGTGCTCTCCATATGGCTCCCAACACGACTTTCAAAAGGGCCGAACGACAAGGCAACAGCCAACTACCGCTTGCGTTCAGACGACCCATGACTTCTGCACATTCAGCGTCTGTAAACTCCTGGTTTTGTTGACGACCCTGAGCGCGGATATCGTCGTAGGTAATAAACTCGTGCAAACTGTATAGATGCACCACTTCCATTATGCCTGGAGGAAATATTACAGGAAGATCAGCAATAGAAAAGCAATAATATACGTAGAGGACTAAATTTCTAGAGAGCAAAACTATGCTCAAGAATAAAGTCCCCTGGATGAAAGCTCTGCTGGTTAAGAATCGATTTTACCTAAAGTTTTCCTAAAAACTTTTTTAAAAAAAAAGGAGGAGCAAGGCACCGGAGTTCTTGGAGGCAAGAACGAAGCTCTGAAGTCTTCGAAAATAGAAATCGGAAAGATGATAAGCATCTGTGGGGGACCAAAGGGGGACCCACAAAATCTGGATGACAATGTATCATTTAATAAGACAGCCCCATCATTGGATGAGACTATCAACTAATGAAAAGATCCCCAAAAGAACATCCTCATTAATAATAAAAATCCCTAGAGACAAGGAGAAAATCTCCTCTTTTAGAGCAAAGCTCTGTCACAGAGTGACACTTGTCCAACTCTGGTCTCAGGGGAATAAGATTCCTTAAAGGAGCCTAGCTCTGTGATAATGATGAGAAAATCTAAAAAGAAAGGTTTTTCTTTAAACTCCTAAAAGATTAAATTTTTTTTGGGATCCTAAAAGATCCATGAAGACTCTTAGAAATTCTTCATTTTTTTTTAGATCAAAAAAGATCTACATTTTTGATCCATGAGCAAAACTCTGTTCATGGGTTAGAACCCATGAACAAAATCTCTTCAGATTTATGGATTCTTGAGAGCAAAGCTCTGTTGGTGAAACCCCAAAGGGAATTTCTTTAGATCAAAAGATCTATGAGAGCAAAGCTCTGTTGGTGAAACCCCAAAGGGAATTTCTTTAGATCAAAAGATCTATGAGAGCAAAGCTCTGTTGGTTAAAATTGATTTAAATTAATTTAATTTAATTTTAAATTAATTTTACCTAAAGTTTTCTAACTTGGAAAATGAGAGCAAAGCTCTAAAGTTCTGAAAGCAAGAGCAAAGCTCTGAAGTTCTTAAAACAAGAGCAAAGCTCTGTAAATCAAAAATCTAGAAAATGGTGAAGATTTTCTAAGGGCCAGGGGCCTATTTATAAGGCGCTTGCGCCCCTTCAGCTCACCCGTTGATCCAACGGTCAAGGGCTTGCCACCGCTGCACTCACATGTGCGCCACGTGAGCGCAACGGTGGGGGGGCATTTGTTTCGCCCAATCAGAGCAAAGCTCTGTTCAAATTCAAAATTCAAAATTTTGAAGCAACGCTTCAAGTCTCGGGCACAACGCGCCACGTGTCAGGCGCTAATACGTCAGCGCAGCGCCCAAGAAGGCGCGCCCAATCAGAGCAAAGCTTTGTTTAAAGGAAGCAACGCTTCAGTTGCGCAAGCATTGCGCTGCGCGACACGTGTCAGCACAGTTGCGCTGCGCTTTGCGCTGCGCGACACGTGTCAGCACAGTTGCGCTAGCGCAGTTGCGCTGCGCTTTGCGCTGCGCGACACGTGTCAACGCAGATGCGGTTGCGCAGTTGCGCTGCGCTTTGCGCTGCGTGACACGTGTCACGCGCTGGGGCATCCGCGCCAAACAGAATTAAAGATTTTTAAAGAAATCTTCTCTGTTCTTGTTAAAACAAGAAGATTTTCTTCTGCAAAGCAGAAGCCCTTGGATCAAAGATCCAACGGTGGGGGAAATTCCCCAAATCACTCAGAGAAAGATCTCTTTAACAAATTTAACAAACTTATGGGCACTATAAAAAGGACCCTAGGCCTCAATTCAAAGGCATCAACATTTTTCTTGAAAAATCAAGAGCTTCAAACAGAGAGAACTCTGAGAAAACTTTCAAGAGGAGGTAAAAAAACCTTTATAAGGAAAAAGAAATTTCCTCTAATAGATCATTGATCTAAAAACAAGATCAATGATCTTCATATAATAAATAGTGCTTTGCACTTCTTATGAACCACTGGTTCTTTAAAACAAAAAAATATATATATAAATAAAAAAATAGTGCTTTGCACTCTTGTGAACCTCTGGTTCTGTAAATGAAAAGAAAAGAAAGAAATTTCTTTTTTCTTTAATCTAAAATAGTGCTTTGCACTCTTGTGAACCTCTGGTTCTGTAAATGAAAAGAAAGAAATTTATTTCTTTAATCTAAAATAGTGCTCTGCACTTCTGTTTTGAATCTAAAAGATTCTTAGTGCTTTGCACTTCCAAACTGCGCTGTTGCGCTCTTGAGAGAGCGCCACGTGTCAGCTGCAGAACAACTTGCGCTACGCGCTCTTAAGATAGAGCTTTGCTCTCTGGAATTGGCGCAACTCGCTGAGAGCGCGCCACGTGTCAGCAGCGCAACAGCGCAGCGCACTAGCGCAGCGCACTGCGCTGTTGCGCTTGCGCTCACCAGAGCATGACACGTGTCATTATCATAAGAGCTTGCGCTCATTACTTAGCGCAAAGCGCCTGACGAATGCACTGTATTGCTTACAAAAGGGGCCAAGCCCAATTAAAGAAGGCCTAACAGGCCTAATAAAATGCAACGCATTACTTTGAAAAGGGCAGAGCCCAAACTAAAACAGATGCGCTACATCATAAAGAAAAAGGACAGAGCCCGATTAAAAGGCCTAACAGGCTCAATCAAATATGCTATGCATTTTAAAAAAGGGCAGAGCCCAAACAAAATAGATGCTCTGCATCATTTATAAAGGGCTGAGCCCAATCAAAACAAGAATAATGCAGTGCATTACTAAAAGGGGGTAAAGTCCTAGAACAGGCCGAAGACAAAAAAAAATATATTGAAGCTGGATTTTGCCCAATTTTGGCCATAAGTCCTTAAATTAAATTAACTGAGCAGAATGGCTCTCCTAAACCAATCCAAATCCGGTTCGAGGGTACATCTCCGAACTCCTTTGATATCCATCGTTGTAATTCCTCAACGACGTCAAAGAGGTGACGGGTCCCAACGACCACACACCCATATGGACTGCGGGGTCCTTAAACTCGTGGACCGAGACGTCCCTAAACTAATATCGGACCGAGACGTCCCTAAACTAATGACGGACCACCACGTCCCTAAACTGGAACATGGACCACCACGTCTCTAAACTGGAATAATAGAGCCAATTGCTCTTCTTTCGGATCTAAACGATCCCGTTCAAGTCGATCTTAGTCCAAAATAGGATTAACGTATCCTTGGCGAACGTTTAAGTTGATCTTAGCCGCAACGCGACTAACGCATCCTTAAACTAAAAAACACCAAACCCAAATCTAAATAAATACGGATTTGGACTAATCCACGTCCTACGGGCGATGGCATTACTCAGTCTCCGTATACAATCCACGGGCAACCACAAACAAAACAAACACACACGACACGAAGTGAAATTCTGGAGAAGGAGAAAGTTGTTACCGCGAAGCGGTAGCGTAATTAACTGCAGGGGCTTGCGCCTGCAGGGAAGAGTGTCCCCACAATCAAAAACCCCTCTAGCGAGGGGGAATCTGACAAAGTCTGCTACATCGGCCGCATCCGTCTAAACCTTCGATACACGGTGCCATAAATCAGCTTGGCATCTTCGGAGAGGTAGACGGATAAAACCAAATAGCATCTGCCCCGAATCTCAGCGTCAGGACATCGCGGTCCTGTGCGCCGCCTTTCGGAGGGGAACAGTCGCCAACCATTATCAATGAATCTCACCGCTCAGTGGAAGCTTTAATAAGACTTGCATCAGATGGAGATTGAAGTAGTCATGCCAGGTAATGCTGTTAGTGTATATGCCCTAGAGGCCATTACTGTATCATACTAGTTTGTATATTACTTAATGGAAGCTTGGGATATTCACCTTGTATAAACAATCTTGCTCAATATAGTAGTATGCTACTTGGTTTGTTTCTACTTCAATGTGTACTTGTGTTTATTTCAGTATATCACTTATACGCATTAGTGGAGCCCTTAGGATCTTTGCTTGATTACCAGCGTTGTGATGGCAGTCACACTAGTGGGGGCTGGGTAATCTATAAGCACATCCTTATACAGGTCCCTAGTCGCAGGACTATCGAGACAGGGCATCGATACTCCGGAGTAGACTAGCGTATGCGCTTCTCATCCCAGTGTGGGAGATGGTCTGTCCCACAGCCATCAGTACGTCGTACTGGAGATAGTATACGGGTGCTCGTTAGGTTACGGGTACACTGGACAGGACTCGTCGGGAACTGACAGGTTGGTATTATACCTATCGTCAGTTATCAGTTCCCAGGTGACATGAGTACAGCTTAGTCCGCTGACTTGACACTGGCACTTCGCCTCAAGTGTGTTCCCACTGCACTTTGATCACTACCCTACCACGGCTCAAAGGAGTCGTGCAAACAGGTGGTGGTTGGGTGCAGTCCCGAAACACTTGGAGGCAGTGACGGTTAGACAGGATTCGTCTCTCCCGGTATTGGGGGTTGACATCGCGCTGTGTCTAGGAGAGCCATTACACGAGTAGTCCCTGGCCAGGGCAAACGAGATATACTGGTAGGTTTCCATTGTTATCTCAGGGTGTTTTGGGCTTCGCTCCGGCACGACTTGTACCGCTATTGGGGGACTGACGTTTACCACCCCCTAGGCCCGCCATGCGATGTATCAGACGAACAGACCGGACTGTACGGAGACTGTCACATTCAGACTCAGTAGGAGTACAGATGGGGTTTCACCTCGTCAGCCTTCTTGTCGACATCTACCTGGGGACCGTTACGCACAGCTAGTGCCGCTTGCGGTCTGTGGTTAAACCCACTGCCAGCGTAGTGTCGAGTCTTTAGAGTCCCACACAGAGGGTATTCGCCTCTGGGCAAAACAGAGTAGAGGTCGCATGGTTTTGCGACAGGGTTCGTTCTCATCCGCGCACTTGTGCACGTTTGGAGTCCGGACGGATTATACTGGCAGGCTCTGGTTTGAGCCAGATACTGGTATATATATTTGGGGTTGCTTTTATATCTTGGTATTCTTGTTCCTCGGAACGAGAATGCAGGTGTGTATGCACAGTTGCTTGAGGCGGAGGATGAGATATTTCATTAGGGTTTCGGAACGGGTGCGTATGCATAGTTGACAGTTATATTTTTCCAAACCCTAATGGATTTATGGATTATCTATTTATAATAGTAATTAAATGAGAATTTTGTTATGGTTGATTTTGTTGACTTGTTGACCATGGTTGACTTGTTGACCATGGTTGAATGTTGACCACCATCATGCTTTAAAAAAGTCTTCCTTGATTTATGCTTACATTTTTAAATGAAGCATGGTAGTGGTCATTCCAAATTACCATCAACTATTCTCATTTTCAATTATTATTATTAGATAATTCTTTTCTTTTGCATTATGGTTGCAAGAAAGAAAAGAATAGCTCATTCTATCATATTCATTCTCTCTCCTCTCTTCATCTTCTTCTTCCTCTAGCAAAGAGAAACCTTCTCATGAGTTGAGAATCCTTCTCTTTAAAAAGAAAAGCAAACCCTAGTCACTCTCTACTCACTCTAGGATCAAGGGTTTAGCAAGCCGGCGATTCTAGTTCACTCCAAGTTCGAGAAAGAGCCCAAAGGTCGAGCCTTCGAGGTGGATCCATCTTCGACGGAAGAAGGCGACAAGAGAAGAGAACCATCAACCTCCACAAAGTTTGAAGAAGAAGGAGTTCAAGTTTAGGTATAACCATCTCTATCCGAGTAGCTAAATCCCTTTAGCAAGTTTGCTAGTTTTAGTTTAGGTAACGATCCCGACCTAGTTTAGTCCATGTTGCCTCTTGCACTAAAAATTTGATTTTTATACCGTTTCCGCCTCCCCGTAAGAACCGGGGGTCGCAACGTGGACTTACAGTGGTATCAGAGCCTAACTAAACTTAAACTAGCTTGGTAGTGAAGTGTAACGAAGTTCGGAACCGAAAAAATCACAAAACCGGAAAATTACAAAACCTGAGTTTCTGTTGAAAATTTTTTGGCTCAAAATGAAAAACTTTATACTTGTAAATTCGGCTCAGGGTTTTGTGTGAACACCCAAGAAAAACGATACAGTGATTCGACCAAACCACCGCCCTTCCGCCGCAGAATCTAGGTAGTTGCCGCGGAACCGCCGCTATTTGTCGTGTTCTCTGCATCGTTTTTCGTGCAGTGTGTGTCTGTGTTGGTTTTGGGATTTTTGAAATATATTATATGTGCCCAGATTTTGCAGAAAAGAAATTTCCTTTTGGGGTCCTATAATTCCGTATTTTTTCCGAACTTCACTACACTTTGACTATGATGGTTATATCTGTGATGTTTGCATGTATTGAACGTCGGCTAATCGCTATAAGACGATTAGTCGGGGTTATACATGATCTGTAATGTGCTGGAATGTGTATATGAATGTGTTGGACTGTCGCGGGTGAATAGCCGGGGTGGATGTGAGATGAGCTTTTGTTTTTCTTTCATTCATTGTAAATGTAAATTGATGTAATAATATTATTTGTTTGGCCGCACAACCGGGTCGGGGTTGTAGCCGTCATTGTATAATTCTTTTTACTGTTTTTGCTCCTAGGATAGACCCATGGAGGGGTGCACAAACTACCGAGGACTTGGCGGGTAGTTTGCCGCACCCGTAGGGGTCTTGGGTGGGGTATTTGGCTATTCACCGCGACCGTGTTATCCGCTTTTCGTTCCAGGCTCGAAAGGATTGCGGATTGCTAGTATATCCAATGTATTCATCTGTGATCTGTAATGTCTATCATTGCTTTCTATTTAGGCGTTGCTTATGTTTTACAGCCGCGCTAGCCCAGCCCCCGCTCTGTCGTTAGTTAAGTAACCTAACGGGTAATGACGGGGCCCCGTGGCGAATGCGAATGGCATAAGCGTACGTCATATTTTGGTTGTTTTCTGCAATGGTAGGATTAAATGATGGGACGCATTAAAAGTACTAATGCAAGAATATCACGCATTAAAAGAACTAATGCAAGATAATAAACCAAGTTAAAGTCGTTGGAACACTTTCGAAAAACCACTCGGTTCTTTTCAAAAACAACTTTTAAATGCGGAGCTTGAGCCACTTCTTTTAAAAGCTATCTCGTTCCATCGACCAAATCAAGTTCACTACGTTCACGGTTTTGCCAAAACCATCCGTAGCCCTCCATCATTTCAGTTAAATATTCGGTAGTATTCAAGCTATGTATTTTGACCTCACGCCAAGGCATAGTGATTGGTAGCTGCCGGATATTTATCTGTTGCATAGATAGAATGCGTTGGTTTGAGACAGTCGTACTGCCATTTTGGCCTACGTCAAGGGTATGTACGGGTGGATTCAAATTAACCTGGATAATGATGGGACGAACTTGACATGTGACTTATGACATTTTGACCTCACGCCAAGGTCATAAGAGCATGGGGCAAAAATCCACATCGGGAGTTTCATAAGTACTGAAACTTGCTAGATTTGCATACCATTTGGAGTGTGGTGATTCTGGTAGGATTCCTTCAGTTTCGTCACGCGATGATATTTGGATCCCGATCCTACTGTGAGTATATGCTACTCCTCGGGAAATTTCTCACTAAACGATCAATGCTATAAACCTAGTAGGTGCCTAGAAAGGTGTTAGCGGGGTTACGCCCCCAGGGAAAAGAGGTTATTTAATTAAGGAACTTCGCGAAAGCGTTGGAAAACCTCCCTCGAAGTACCAACACTGGCCTGGCTGAACGGTTAAGCAAGTATTGTACGGTGGGATTGATCCTGACTAATTCTTCCTTTATGGTTTGAGGAGGGATTTGAGAAACAGTGGGAGCCATCCTGTTTAGACAAACTAAAAACCACTCTAAACTTGCAAGAGCATCATGCTGAGTGTTTCTTCTTCTCTCTCCTAATTGCAGCGACCAATCAACATGACTGGACTTAAGTTACTCCTAGATAAAAACAAACTGACAGGGCCAAACTACAAAGATTGGCTCAGGAATGTCAAGATAGCAATCACTTATGACAAGCTGGGGTATCTTCTTACCACCAAAGCTCCCCCTATCCCTGGTCCAACTTCCAGTGTCGCGGATAAGGAAATCCGCAAGACTTGGGAGATTGATAGCGCGAAGGCCAAGTGCCTCCTGCTTGCCTCGATGGACAACGAACATCAGAGGAGGCATGAGAATATGGACATGGAGTCCATATTGCTCCATACAAAAGAACTGTATGGAGAGCAATCACGTATCGCAAGATACGAAGCGTCGAAAAAGTTGTTTTCGACAAGAATGGCCGTCGGATCATCAGTAGCCGAGCACGTGCTAAAGATGATCGGCTACATTGAGGAGCTCGCTGACCTAGGGATCACATTGGAGAGTGAGCTATATACGGATATAGTTCTCCAGTCCCTTCCTTCCACTTACGCCCAGTTTATACTGAACTTCAACCTACAAGAAAAAGAGGTTGAACTATCAGAGCTCCTCAACATGCTGAGGAGCGCAGAGGGCACCCTACAGAAAAGTAGGGATACATCCACTTTGTTTGTAGGAGGATCATCTTCTTCTAGGTCCAAGGCGAAAGCCAAGGGAAAGAAGAAGAAGGCCCCCGCCAAACCAAGGGGCGGTGTTAGTAAAGTGGATACGAAGGGAAAAGGGAAAGCAACAAAGATAGCGGGAAAGCTTGTGGATAAGGAAGAATGCTTCTTTTGTCATAAGAAAGGACACTGGAAGAATGATTGCAGGGCCTGGAAGGCCAGAACACAGGAATTGAAGCAGGTTGCAGCTTCAGCTTCAGGTGTGTATGTTATTGAAAACTGTCTTTCAATAAACTCTACTTCCTGGGTATTGGATACCGGATCAGGATCTCATATCTGTAATTCTTTGCAGGCGTTGAGAAACCGTAGGGATTTGAAGGCAGGTGACATGACCCTCAGAGTTGCGAACGGAGCTAGCATGGATGCTAAAGCCGTGGGGGACTATCACCTGGGAATGTCAGATGGACATGTTTTGGTTTTGCGTAATTGCTTTTTTGTACCCAACGCAACTTGTAATATCATTTCTGTATCTTTAGTTTCTAAAGAAGGTTATGAATTTGCGTTTGTAAGTAATGTTGTAAACATTCACCTTAATCAAGTTTTGATTGGGTCAGGTACTTTGAGTAATGGTATATACGTGTTAAACCAACCACAGATTTTTAATGTCCAGAATACACACAAAAGAAAGTCTCCAGAAATAAATCAGACTTTCTTATGGCATTGTAGATTGGGTCACATCAATAAAAGAAGGTTGACGAAGTTACATACAGAAGGGTATTTGAATGCGTTCGAATATCAATCGTATGCCACTTGTCAATCCTGTCTCAAGGGAAAGATGACAAAGACTCCGTTTACTGGACATGGAGTAAGAGCGAGCGAGCTCTTGGGACTCGTACACAGTGACGTGTGCGGTCCAATGTCTACACATGCCCGAAGCGGACATTCTTACTTCATTACTTTTACGGATGACTTCTCAAGGTACGGTTATGTCTTCTTAATGAAACATAAGTCTGAGGCCTTTGAAAAATTCCAGGAGTATAAGAGTGAAGTAGAGAAACAGACCGGCAAAAGTATTAAGATTCTAAGATCGGATCGAGGTGGAGAATACTTGAGTGCCGAATTCCTGGACTATTTAAAAGAGAACGGAATTCTCTCTCAGCTTACTCCTCCTTACACCCCGCAACATAACGGTGTATCGGAGAGACGGAACCGCACCCTATTGGATATGGTGCGGTCCATGATGAGTAACGCTGAGTTACCGCGATCATTCTGGGGGTATGCGCTAGAATCAGCTGCGTACCTTTTGAACCGAGTTCCGACTAAGACTGTGCCTTCCACACCATATGAAATGTGGAGTGGGAAGAAACCCTATCTTCAATATCTGAAGATCTGGGGATGTCCGGCTTTTGTCAAAAAGCAGCATGCGGACAAGCTCGAGGCACGCTCAGTACTGTGCAAGTTTGTGGGATACCCAAAGAACACCAGGGGGTATCTTTTCTACTACGCAGAGGAACAAAAAGTCCTTGTTTCTCGTAATGCCCACTTTCTAGAACACCAGTTCTTGGAAAAGGAGATTAGTGGGAGCGCAGTAGAACTGGAAGAAATTCCAGAACCATAGACTATTACTGAAAGGTTAGTGGAACCAGAGGGTTCAACAGAACAGGACATTCCTACGCCGCTCCGCAGGAGTAGTAGGCAGTCTCATCCGCCCGAGAGATACTACGGTTTTCTCATAGACGGGGATAGAGAGGATTGCATCATAGATTATGATGAGCCTACTAGCTTCCAGCAGGCCGTTCAGAGCGTTGACTCAGTGAAATGGCTGGATGCAATGCGGACCGAAATGGAGTCCATGTACACCAACAAGGTATGGACGTTGGACATTGCTCCAGACGGGGTAAAACCCGTAGGATGCAAGTGGATCTTCAAAAGGAAGATTGGTGTAGATGGACAGGTTGAGACCTATAAAGCTAGGCTGGTAGCAAAGGGTTTTCGTCAAAGACCTGGCTTGGACTACGACGAAACCTTTTCTCCAGTAGCCATGCTGAAATCCATTCGGATCCTTCTTGCCATTGCTGCCTTCCACGATTATGAGATCTGGCAAATGGACGTAAAGACAGCTTTTCTAAATGGAAATTTAGAAGAGTGTGTCTATATGGACCAGCCAGAGGGTTTCATTCAGAGTGGGAGCAGCGGAAAGGTGTGCAAGTTGCTTAAGTCCATCTATGGACTAAAGCAGGCATCGCGGAGTTGGAACATCGGCTTTGATGAGACAGTCAAAGAATTTGGCTTTATCAAAAATCCAGATGAACCATGCATCTATAGTAGATTTGTAGCGAGAACTGTAGTATTCCTCGTTTTATACGTGGATGACATTCTCTTGATAGGAAATGACATTCCTATGTTACAATCTGTCAAGGGGTTCTTGTCACAAAGGTTCTCCATGAAAGACCTGGGTGATGCCTCATACATCCTGGGGATCCGGATCCATCGTGATAGATCCAAGAGGATATTGGGACTTTCTCAGTCCAGGTACATCGACACCATGGTGAAAAGATTCAGTATGGAAGATTCCAAGCGCGGTAACCTACCGGCTTGTCACGGGATCACCCTCTCTAAAGAGATGTCTCCCAAGACTGATTTGGAGAGGGATCGCATGTCTATTATACCCTACGCTTCTGCGGTAGGCTCTATAATGTATGCGATGTTGTGTACCAGACCGGATGTAGCTTATGCACTGAGTGTGGTAAGCCGGTATCAGTCTAACCCTGGGGAGAAACACTGGATAGCAGTAAAGAACATTCTCAAGTACCTGAGAAGGACTAAGGAGATGTTCTTGGTGTATGGCGGAAAAGACCTCCAGATCGAGGCCTTTACTGACTCCAGCTTCCAGAGTGACAAGGATGATTCCAAGTCCATGTCGGGTTTTGTCTTCACCCTCAATGGAGGGGCGGTGTGTTGGAAGAGTTCCAAACAGGAAACCGTTGCAGACTCGACGATGGAAGCGGAATACATCGCTGCATCTGATGCCGCAAAAGAAGCTGTCTGGATGAGGAAGTTCTTGAAAGAACTTCAGGTGGTTCCGTCCATTGTTGACCCAATACCTCTGTATTGCGACAACAACGGGGCTATAGCTTTAGCGAAGGAACCCAGGTCCCATCAGAGATCCAGGCACATCTTGAGGCGGTATCACCTGATCAGGGAGATCGTGGATCGCAAGGAGATCGAGGTTCGGAGGGTTGCTTCAGAAGAGAACACTGCAGATCCATTCACCAAGGCCTTACCCCAGACTCAGTTCGAGCGGCTGATCGAGATGATAGGTCTTCGATACGCCAGTACATGGCCTTAGTGCAAGTGGGAGATTGTTAGTGTATATGCCCTAGAGGCCATTACTGTATCATACTAGTTTGTATATTACTTAATGGAAGCTTGGGATATTCACCTTGTATAAACAATCTTGCTCAATATAGTAGTATGCTACTTGGTTTGTTTCTACTTCAATGTGTACTTGTGTTTATTTCAGTATATCACTTATACGCATTAGTGGAGCCCTTAGGATCTTTGCTTGATTACCAGCGTTGTGATGGCAGTCACACTAGTGGGGGCTGGGTAATCTATAAGCACATCCTTATACAGGTCCCTAGTCGCAGGACTATCGAGACAGGGCATCGATACTCCGGAGTAGACTAGCGTATGCGCTTCTCATCCCAGTGTGGGAGATGGTCTGTCCCACAGCCATCAGTACGTCGTACTGGAGATAGTATACGGGTGCTCGTTAGGTTACGGGTACACTGGACAGGACTCGTCGGGAACTGACAGGTTGGTATTATACCTATCGTCAGTTATCAGTTCCCAGGTGACATGAGTACAGCTTAGTCCGCTGACTTGACACTGGCACTTCGCCTCAAGTGTGTTCCCACTGCACTTTGATCACTACCCTACCACGGCTCAAAGGAGTCGTGCAAACAGGTGGTGGTTGGGTGCAGTCCCGAAGCACTTGGAGGCAGTGACGGTTAGACAGGATTCGTCTCTCCCGGTATTGGGGGTTGACATCGCGCTGTGTCTAGGAGAGCCATTACACGAGTAGTCCCTGGCCAGGACAAACGAGATATACTGGTAGGTTTCCATTGTTATCTCAGGGTGTTTTGGGCTTCGCTCCGGCACGACTTGTACCGCTATTGGGGGACTGACGTTTACCACTCCCTAGGCCCGCCATGCGATGTATCAGACGAACAGACCGGACTGTACGGAGACTGTCACATTCAGACTCAGTAGGAGTACAGATGGGGTTTCACCTCGTCAGCCTTCTTGTCGACATCTACCTGGGGACCGTTACGCACAGCTAGTGCCGCTTGCGGTCTGTGGTTAAACCCACTGCCAGCGTAGTGTCGAGTCTTTAGAGTCCCACACAGAGGGTATTCGCCTCTGGGCAAAACAGAGTAGAGGTCGCATGGTTTTGCGACAGGGTTCGTTCTCATCCGCGCACTTGTGCACGTTTGGAGTCCGGACGGATTATACTGGCAGGCTCTGGTTTGAGCCAGATACTGGTATATATATTTGGGGTTGCTTTTATATCTTGGTATTCTTGTTCCTCGGAACGAGAATGCAGGTGTGTATGCACAGTTGCTTGAGGCGGAGGATGAGATATTTCATTAGGGTTTCGGAACGGGTGCGTATGCACAGTTGACAGTTATATTTTTCCAAACCCTAATGGATTTATGGATTATCTATTTATAATAGTAATTAAATGAGAATTTTGTTATGGTTGATTTTGTTGACTTGTTGACCATGGTTGACTTGTTGACCATGGTTGAATGTTGACCACCATCATGCTTTAAAAAAGTCTTCCTTGATTTATGCTTACATTTTTAAATGAAGTATGGTAGTGGTCATTCCAAATTACCATCAACTATTCTCATTTTCAATTATTATTATTAGATAATTCTTTTCTTTTGCATTATGGTTGCAAGAAAGAAAAGAATAGCTCATTCTATCATATTCATTCTCTCTCCTCTCTTCATCTTCTTCTTCCTCTAGCAAAGAGAAACCTTCTCATGAGTTGAGAATCCTTCTCTTTAAAAAGAAAAGCAAACCCTAGTCACTCTCTACTCACTCTAGGATCAAGGGTTTAACAAGCCGGCGATTCTAGTTCACTCCAAGTTCGAGAAAGAGCCCAAAGGTCGAGCCTTCGAGGTGGATCCATCTTCGACGGAAGAAGGCGACAAGAGAAGAGAACCATCAACCTCCACAAAGTTTGAAGAAGAAGGAGTTCAAGTTTAGGTATAACCATCTCTATCCGAGTAGCTAAATCCCTTTAGCAAGTTTGCTAGTTTTAGTTTAGGTAACGATCCCGACCTAGTTTAGTCCATGTTGCCTCTTGCACTAAAAATTTGATTTTTATACCGTTTCCGCCTCCCCGTAAGAACCGGGGGTCGCAACGTGGACTTACAAATGCTTCAAGTTTGATGAATTTACAAGTTCAATCAACCATTGTCAATCGGATCAAAGCAGCTCAAGCCAGCGATGCTAAGTTGCAAAAGATCAGAGAACAAGTGGAGAATAGACTCAGAACAGACTTCATCATCCATGAAGACGGAGCTTTGAGATACGGCAGCAGATTGTGTGTACCAAAAGGTCCTGTTCGGAAAGAGTTAATGGAAGAAGCTCACAGCTCTCCCTACTCAGTACACCCTGGAGGAACCAAAATGTACAAAGATCTACGTCAGAATTATTGGTGGCATGGAATGAAGCGTGAAGTAGCCAGAAGCGTCGCAAAATGCTTGGTGTGTCAGCAAGTAAAGGCTGAATATCACAGGACTGCTAGATTACTTTAACCGTTACCAATCCCAGAATGGAAGTGGCAACACATCACGATGGACTTTGTGACTGCTCTTCCTCGCAGCACAAAGGGTAACGATGCCATATGGATCATTGTTGATCGACTCACAAAGTCGGCTCACTTCATCCCATTTCGAGTTGGTCAATCAACTGAGACACTAGCAAAGAAGTACATGGAGGTAATAATCTAATTAAGATTTAAACTCTTTATAATGTACTATCTCTGATACCCATGAACTCATACAGGAAATTGTGAGACTTCATGGAGTACCAGTCTGCATTGTCTCCGATCGTGACACCAGGTTCCGATCGCAATTTTGGCAGAGTCTGCAAGCAAGCTTGGGAACAAGTCTGAACTTCAGCACGGCTTATCATCCACAAACAGATGGTCAGTCGAAATGAACTATTCAGATCTTGGAGGATATGCTCAGAGCGTGTATGCTAGACTTCAAAGGATCGTGGGAAGATCACCTACATCTTGTGAAGTTTTCGTACAACAACAACTACCAAGCAAGCATAGGAATGGCACCTTTTGCAGTATTGTATGGAAGGAAGTGTCGTTCGCCATTAAGTTGGGACGGCATCGGAGATAGGGAACTTCTTGGACCAGAGATGATAGTAGCAACTGTTGATGTGGTTCATACTATCAGGGAAAGGATGCGCAAAGCCCAAGATCGACAGAAGCACTGGGCTGATGCAAAGAGACGAAACTTAGAGTTCCAGCCAGGAGATCACGTATTCCTGAAGATATCTCCGAACCGTGGAGTGATCCGATTTGGAAGACGGGGTAAATTGAGTCCGAGATATATTGGACCGTTCGACATACTCGAACGAGTCGGTGAAGTGGCATACCGTTTAGCGCTTCCACCCTCATTGGAAGGAGTGCATAATGT
Source organism: Agapanthus africanus (assembly GCA_030015575.1). Taxonomy (NCBI): domain Eukaryota; kingdom Viridiplantae; phylum Streptophyta; class Magnoliopsida; order Asparagales; family Amaryllidaceae; genus Agapanthus; species Agapanthus africanus. Next base: position 50,074,607 of record JASDDO010000028.1, on the reverse strand, counting down.
GTTCCACATATCCCAACTCAAAAAGTATGTGAGTGACCCCAGCCATGTTCTCGATCATTCCGAGCTCACTATACAACCCGATTTGTCTTGTGAGCAACAGCCCGTGGAGATCCTTGACAGGAAAGTGAAGACACTTCGAAATAAGGAAGTTAACTTGGTTCGAGTGATGTGGAGGAAAGACATTCCAGGAGAGTCCACTTGGGAAAGGGATGATGAAATGCGTACTAGATATCCACACCTCTTTGTAAACTAGTCCTCAAATAAAAGTTGTAAATTTCGAGGACGAAATTTTTATAAGGAGGGTAGACTGTAACAACTCCATTTTTAATGTACAAAGAATTAATTTAAATTCAATGTATACTTGGAGTATTTATTGCGGCTGATATCTCTTTAAGTATTTATTTCACTCCATAATTACAAGAAAGAGCTTGTAGCTCATTGGTAATACCTTGCACTGCTGAACCAAGCCACCGGAGTTCAAATCCCATGCCCCACATTATTTTTGTATTTATTTTGTTTTAAATTCTTTTAGAAGTCAACAGTCAAAAGGCCATAACTCACAAAATATGTACTGGACATGAAAAAGTAAATATACCAATAAATACCCCAGGAAAATCCCTGGCCACTGGAACCTTGACTCGGCCCGACTCGGCGCCGCCGGCCGGCTAACCGGCCGACTCGGTCCGGCACCGCCGGCCGGACTTGGCCGGACGGCCGAGTCACCAACTGAGAAAAGTTGGCTCTGGACTTGGTCAACCCTCCCGCACACTCTAAATGCTTGGATCGGTTATCATTTGGCCAATAAATCCTTTTTACTCCTAAGGTTAATGAGTTTTAATGAATTTTTATATATTTTTATATTTTTTTTTTATTAAAAACCCTAACCCTAGCCTAACCCTATATAAACCCCCCATACCCTCTACCCTCTCATCACTTTTCCTAAGTCCACTCTCTCAAAATTCCAAGAGAACTTGGTACGTTAGAAAACGAGCGAAAGGCGAAGCGCTAACGAAATCGACGGCGAAATTCCGGTGATCGTGCTAGGATTTCTCAACGATGATTCGACGCACCGGCAAACTCACTACCTTCCTCTCACTCTCTAGCGTTGTCCAAACCCGTAAGTCCCTCTTTTCTATCTTTCTTTTCCTTCATAATAATACGACTTTATAAACCCGACGGAAATCGGAACAACCCGATTTCCGATTCGGTTTTCTATCAAATCTCACTTATCAGCAATTCCATAATGCTTAAACATCTTCATGTTGACTACTAATCACTTAAAAATTCATTTGAACAAGTTTTCACACATGAAATGATAGCTTTTGCAATATATCGTATTTTTTCACTTAAATACCACCATATTTAGTTTATCACATTTAACCTCTTAACATTGCTATACCTTAAAATAGATCACGAGCTAATGACCTACCTCCACACACACTCATATGTAATCATAATACGCTACCTTGAAAACTTAGAATACGATAAAACAAGATTTTACATTACAATACAATTTTCTTAATAAAACCTTTTCTAAAAATTCTAAGTTTTATACAATTTTAAAACAATATCTTTTAATAGGAAATACGATAAGTTGTGGACATCGATCGTTTATCTAAACCTGACTTTGTGGTGTCTAGACAAGTGTGTTTAAGGCGAGTGGTTACTTAATTAGGGCCACTACTTGTAGTGGAGAGCCTCCCACTCACCTGACACTTACCTGGCCGCAATTGGCGGTGAAGAGGCGATTTGAGCCTTCTAATGACTTGTCATTTAGACCATTTAGAAATAGCCTAGTTGGCTTAGGAAACCCTAGAATCTAAAATACGGAAATTTACACCTTTTACAAATAAATACCTTATCTTTATAAAACCGTTTTCTAAATGATTAGTATTTATTAAAACTTTGCAAAGCGCCACTATAACCCACCTTTGGGGAACTCGTTAGGGATAGTACGTTTTATCGTGCAACCTCGGGCTTAGTAGTGCGGGATTCAGACCTCCGCAAGGAGCATTCGGTCTCGAAACGTTTAAAATACGACATTTAAGAAAAATGAGATTTTTGGAAAATAAAATATTTATTAAAAATTATTCTTGTATAAACATATGTATATTTATCATTTAAACACCTATTTTATTATAAGATAAAGTTTCCACCTTTTCCTAAAAAAATTACAAGATTAAAAGTACATTAAAATACCATGAATTTCAAATAAATCAATATTACAGATTAATACCTTTATTTATGTAATTAGGATATTTTCACTAGAAATATCACAAAATAAAATCACACTCATCATAACAATAAAGACGAATAATAAATACTTGAGGTGTATCTTGAAAACTATACAAAAGTATTTTTACATAAAACCCCCTCAAGTTTTATAAATTACAATAATGACCCTAACAAATATAGAACTTCGACTTACATTTCTTTTACTCTGACTCGGGTTTAAGTCTGATTATTTATTCAAGTCAATCTATATTCTTTAATATTCCAACTCAATATGAATACATGAATCCCAGAATCCAGTTAACAATCTATACAACTTGACTGAATCAAACCATGGATATACATCCATTATTCCGTTATTCCATTTACCTGATTATGCAGTTACAATCTGTTTACTGATATCATGGTTTTGGTCAGTCATCCAACTTACACAATACAATACAACAATAATATCAAAATACTACGGGGTTTAAGGGGTAGATTGGTACAGAAGGTGTTAAAGGTGATACGAGGTGGTCAGATTAAGACACCCAACCTATATTCCGTTGCTGTTGTACCGTGGCTTAACGGTTCCTTGTACATTCCGTTTGCCCTGGTCTCTAGCATATAGAGACCCCTCTCGTATACACTGGCATCCTTCTGTACCAAGCTACAAACAACAACGTTAACACAATATTCTACAATATTTTACAATCTCTTTAGAAAATACCTCTTATTCTGTCTTTTCTAATTCTTCTTTATCTTTGGGACTTACCGAGCGATCTGTTCGCTGACGACATTCTATTTCTTTCTTCTTTGAATGTCGTCAGGTGCTTTGGACTCAGCAGAGATCGAGCCCACCGGTGAAGACTTGGAGCAGTTTCACGAAGATCCCGAGCTCTAGACATTGTACCTTGTTCTATTCAGTATTTTCATTTCCTGTTATGCCATTGTTTAGGCATCGCTTTTCATTTCTGTTGTATTTACTTTTCTTGCATTGTACAAAAGAATGTTATTAATAAAGTTACTGTTATTTCTATATCTCTTGTCTCTTGTGATTTACTTTTATATTGCTTAGATACGCTTAGCGTATGTACTTCTAAGTATATACGTAGCGGACCTCGTCGCGTCCCTTTCGTTGTATACGGGGAAGCGGGGCGTGACAGGCCTGCAGCAAAGGTAAAGAATCTGGGCCATGCAAAACCCAGACGTCAGTGCGTCATAATATCAAGCAATAATATAAACAGGGGGTAGCAAGACATGCATGTATGAGTATGAACGGTAAAATATGTATAACAATAACATAAATAAGGACAGTGAAGGGTAAGGCATAGGTGATGTGCAGTGAGTACTCTAGACTGGTCTATTGGGTTAACTACTCTCAAGTTTTGAAATCAATTTGATGAATTATCGATGTAACTCAATAGTATCCCGTGCATACCCGGGACCACGGTCAAGATTCTCAGGCTGAATCCGAGACGTGCCGCTAGGCAGTAAAAGGTAGTATGTAACGATGAATGATATCAGCAGTATCATCCCGGGGCTGGCCTTGCCCGTAAGATTGATCAGTAAAGGCATCGAACTGTCGAGTTACAAGTCAGATTTCATCATTGATTTCCCCATACCCCCAAGTTATGTGTTCAAGTCAGGTATTGATAAATCTGAAGCTAATGCCAATACAGGATCAAGCAGGTACAGGTTTGTCTGTATAGACAACAGGATATGTCCGTAGGGATAACATGTCAAGATTGTCGGCATTAGTAACAAGATCAGGTAACCGGTCAAGCTGTGGTACATCAGGTCATGTCAGGTTGTATACATGTATCAGGTCAAATCAAGTAGTGCACAAGTATCAAGTCGTGTCAATCAGTGGTGTATCAAGTCATGTCAGGGGGTGCACAAGTATCACGTGGGTGCTCATAATTAAACTGTAATAAGCATGGGTACACAAAAACAAGTATGGGGTACCAATATAACAATAAAATGGAATAGTGTGATATGGTATGCAAATAAATATAAATTCAAGATATGGATGCACAATTATCGATTAGGGTTACATTAATAGTTCCAATATTAATTAGGATGCACTTTATTAAACATGGGGCGTTAATATCACATTATTATGTATTACTATGATCTATAGATGCAGTTATATATATTCTAAATGAGATGGATGCAAACGGGTATCCGAAAAGTTATAAAACTATAAAATGGTAACGTAGGAAGTACAACTAAGCAATATGTGATATAAATATTGATATGGATGCAGTATAATGAAATCTAGTATGTAACAAGATTAGTTTTCATGATTTAGATTTAAAATGATATAAACGGATGCAAACAGAACATCGACATGTTATAAAACTAAATATGGGGTACTAGATTTAAACTACGGTTATAATATTTAATTAAATAAATATATAATGAGTTATATAGCATATAGAAAGATTAATTTGCCTCGACAGATCAAGAAACGGGTGTGTACGAAACGTCTCATGTCGGCGAAATGTCGTGACGCGCGCACGGTACACGGAACGGTTCCAAACAACGCATAAAGGCGATCACACAAGTCAGGTACGTTCGCTGGATCGTCGGGATCGTCGGCGTCGTCACAGCTCCGGCGAACTGCAGAAACCCAGAATTTACAGAAAAGAAAAGCAGAGAATAGAAAGAAAGAAAGAGAAGAAAGGAAAGATGAAGAAGAGATTGAGAAGAAGAGAAAGCTCACTGGGTTGTAGAGAGGAGTCGTGAGGGTGTCGACGAGGTCGACGGACCTTCGGCGAGGCGATCTACAGAAGACAGAGAACCATTAACTTTAAAGACAGAAAGAAAGGAAGAAAAGAAAGAAGGAGGAAAGAAGAGGAGAGAGAAAGAAAGGAATGGCTTACTGTGGTGTACTGTGATCTGGGAACGAGGGAGCGACGACGAGATCAACGACGGCGATCTACTTCGGCAGTGCAGCGTGTGCAGGGGGGTGCTCGGGTTCTGTTTCTGGGTGTGCAGGGCTCGGAGAAAGAGAGAGGAGGTGGAGGTAATGATGAGGGTAAGGAGGCGGCGATGAGGTGATGAAGATGATGAGTACGATCGTCGACGGCGAGTCAGACGAGGGAGGCGACGGCTAGGGTTCGCAAGTCTTATGGGTTTAAAAGAAAATGAGGAGGGAGGAAGAAAGAATATATAATATATATAGGGAGAGAGAGAGGTAAAGAAAGAGAGGAGAGAGAAAGAATCTGAGGGAGAAAGGAGAGAGATAGAGAAAGTGAGAGGAGAGAGAGAGAGAGGAGAGAGACAGAAAGAGCGAGATCGAGAGGAGAGAGAGAGGGAATAGTGAGGAGATATAAAATTGGAAGTATATGGGGTAGAGAGAAAGGGAGAGCGATCGCGGTGAGAGAGAGAGGGAGAGAGAGAAAGAGAAAGAGAAAAGAAGGAGAGAGGGAGTGGGGGCCACAAGACAGCCAAAGAGATAGCTGGGGGTGAGCTGGGTTGTTAGGAATTAGGATTTTAAGAAAATTTAAAAAGATTTGTAATTTGTGAATTAAATTTTAAGTCGGTCGATCAATTTAATTAATTAATTTGAATTTTGGCGGGATACAAAAATATTCCAAAACACGTCCGGATCGGGTCTAAAAATTCAGATTTAAAATATGAAAAATATATGCGACTTTCAAAATTCAAAACGAATGCTCTGGTAACGAATATCCATACCCCCAAGAACGGATGCACGTATATGCGCGTAGCCATCCAAACACGTCCGTTTCACCGAACGAGACGAGAACAAGATGCGCGGACCCTACCACGGGGTTAGGGGTATCATGCAAGCCATGTTATGTAATTTTAAAATATTTTCTGTGACTTAAAATGTTATATGGTAAAATATGCAATGCCAGATGAAATGCCAGTATGCAGTATACATGAAATGCACGTGTCTATGTAACAAGTCAAGGTAATTCATAAGTATGAATCAAATAGGTTCAAGCAAGCGGGTCGGGTCGAATGCAAAGTAAAATGTAAAAATACCATTCGTACCCAAAACACGATAAATCAAGAAAATACCACAGATAAGTAAATACGGGAACTGGAAATGGTATAAATGAACTAGGTTGTTACAGTGGAAGAAGAAGCAGAAGAAGAAGAAGAAGAAAAAGAATCTATAGAGGGCTCCCTAGACCCTACCCGATCTATTTCTATAAACTTTTCAGAAGAAGACATCTAACCTGATTGAGAGGATGGGTCCTCGGAAGGGAAAACGTAAAAATCTGACCTAAAAAAAGAGAGCGCCGAGCTAACAAGACCAATAACGAGGAAATTGTGAAGAGGAATGGGCCCTCATGTGGACCCCACCTCTATTTATAGCAGCCGGCGTGACACATCCAACGACGACAGCCGTCTCCCGCCAAAACGACTCTTCGCACTCGACGGCCACCATCGCTCCACCTATCATGCGCATATTAGCCGCACCCATCAGGTGCAGGAAACCTACGACCCGTCGCATCAGCCAACCAGGACCCGACACGTGGGCTGTCGCTTCGGTGATCGTACGCACGATCCGGCACATCCTCTTTAATGCGAGATCTGGCCCCTTATCCGCTGACGCCACCAAGAGAATTCGACAGATTGCCTGGGAACACGTCACGACATTCTCAAAAAGGAGCTCACCTCGGGTGACCCGGCAGACCACTCTCGACCCGACTCGTCAGCTGGCCGGGATGAGAGTGGGGGCCTAATGATGATGCTTGATATCGGTGATCTCCCGGATCATGACACATGGCAGACGACGTGTCCCAGAGCATGTAAGAAAGGACCCGTAGTGGCCGACTAAGCCGCTCCTAGGCCCGTCCTACATATGACCTTTGGCTCGTCTCCAAGCCTCCTGCACATTTGGCCCTCTCAGCCCCCTCAGCTCGCCTCCGAGCTCTAGCAGAACAAGGATAGCTCGGCCTCCCGCTCGTTCCCGAGCTCTCCCGCCGAGCACATCTTCCTCGGTTTCATCGACCGACCAGCGACACCACTCACAGGCGCAACCGCCATCCCACGAATCTCGCCACGCGCGAGATATCCGCCGGCCACGTCCCGCGTTCCATACCATCACGATCCCCCATTAACGAGCCTGTCTCGCCATTAATGGGAGATCCCGCCCATCGTGCGGGCGTGACGTTGGGAACGTAACGGCCAGTGTGATTCTCGTGCCCGACTGCCTACTGCTACCACTATTTAAACCCCTCCTTCATATGGTTTAAGTAGGTCATTTTCCACTCACTAAGCCGTTATTTTGCTCAGATTTTCTCTCTAACTTGACCGTCGGAGGGTCCTCGATGGTACAACCATCCCGGAACTTCCTTGCAGGTAGCTCGGCAACAACAGCCTCAAACCAATTGAGGTCCACATAATTCAGGAGCCAGCCTCCAGATCCAATCTCAGCCGTCCATCGCCGCTACCAGCAGATCAACGGAAGGTAACATCTCGACGCGATCCAATCCGCGTCAGAGGAGAAGAAGGCAGCGGATTATATCGACAACCAGATCTAGAGTCCACGACGACGAGATCCGATCGGAAAGTAGATGGGATCAATCCAGTGAATGGCGTAAAGCTAGGATCTCTCTATGATACCATGGTTTGATTTAATATACACGAAGCGAGGGGGAATCTGTGTGTGTGTGTATTTGACAGTTCATATATCACCTGACCGATATACACACTAGTTGTGGTTCTGGTCGTCTACAGGTTCTGGAAACCTGCAAAAATAAATATGGTGATGCATGATATGCTTCTTTAATCAATATTTAAAAATCTGGAAAAAAAATTTGAATGAAATAGTTAGATTTCATGACATTGTAGGATACAGGCTCCTAAAAATTAAGATCTACATGATGCACCAATGTGTGCACCAACTTGAACTCGAATCAGAACGATCAATCTGGTATTATTTGTACCTTCGTCGAATATTTGGATAGTAGCCAGCCCCTCTTGATTGATGAGTTTGAAAATAAATCAATCTTTATGTAGGATATGAAAGAAAAATAGTCTCGTATATAAAACTTGTAGTCGATTTTTTCCCCCTTTGTGTGTGTGTTCCATTCCAGGCACGGAAATTCCCTTCATCGATGGAGACTAGATTAATTTTTGAATAATTATACTGCCAGGGTATACGTATGTAGGTGGCAGGAACCTATGCCTCGTCAAAATATCTAGTTAGAAGGTCTGACTTCTTTCCAAATTTCATTATGGTTTCTGAGGATAGGAACCGCAAATTAACCTACTTTTATGAATTCAGAGCCTACTATGAATTCTACAGTTTCTGCTAACCGGAAGAAAATCTATCATCGTATTCCTATTGTAAAATCTCTCTCTAAATGGATAATTGGTCAAGGCAATATTGATTTCTAGAAGGAGGTCCGGCATGGGGATAGTCCTCTCAAAGATTTGGCCTCTTCAATTATTACTGGTCTTCCTATAAACAAACTTCTTTCTAATAAAGGTTGGGACTTTACAAATTTATAGGGAGTTATTTCAGAGAATCCGATTACTGAAATAAAATGCAATAATTACTGTTTAAATGCTTCTCTTGATAAAAGGATTTGGAAGCTTATAAATTCTGGAGAATTCACTCTACATTCAGCCTGAGAGTACATCAGATCAAATATGCAGAAACAATGTGCTAAGTTTCTTGTGCACAAGCCACACTTTCTAAATCTATTATGTTTTTCAGCTGGAAACTCCTTAATGATGCAATGCCATTGGATTCTGTGGTTAGAAGAATTGGATTTAATCTTCCAAGTAAATGTTTGTGCTGCAAATCCTCACTGCAAGAAGACAGGGAATATGTTTTTATTAAAAGTGATCTTGCAAGATTCCTTTGGAATCGTATCCATAGAATTTTTAAAAACAATGAAAAAGTTGAAGAGCTGGATAATATTGAAACGGTATTTGAATTTTGGTACAGCAGACCTCAATACACAGAGATAACAAATAAAAAAGTCGAAGAGCTGGATAATATTGAAACAGTATTTGAATTTTGGTACAGCAGACATCAATACACAGAGATAGCAAAATGGCTCCCTCATATTATTTGCAGGAACATTTGGAAAGTAAGATGCAAATATAAATATCAGAAAGAAAGCTTTATTTCAGTATGGTTTCAAGTGATTGAAGACATAAGAAAAATGATGTTAGCCTACAAAACTACTGTTAAATCTAATCCTTGACCATCTATACTCTTACAGTTGGGCATCCTTGATCAGATTAGATTGGAGCAAGGTCAGTGCAAAATTATCTTCACTTCTTAGGATAGGCCTCCTATATATATTGTAACGCCACACATCCCAGTACAGATGGTATTGTCCGCTCTGGCCGAAACCGCACGGTTTTGTCCTTCGGAGCGAACCGGACCCGACCAGGGCCAACTTCCCAGGAGGTCACCCATCCCAGAAATTCCCTAGCTCGAGCATGCTTAACTATGGAGTTCTCAAGCTCATGTAGTGCCGATTCACTTAAAAGATACATCTGTAATTGAGAGCGGTATCATTACATTTATAATGCAGTTCGTTTCTCTTTCGGAATGTGTTCCGAAGATTTTCCCTTATTCTACAGTGGGTCCACCGATTCAAGAGGTGGCCCCAACGGATTCAAGAGGTGGCCCCCACCCTCTTGGCATGACAATTGGCGTGGCACTTTGTTCCATGAACAAGAACTGAGTCCCGACATATATGTATAAGCTAAACACTGATGGGGCAATGAATATTAGAAACAATATTATTTCAGGTGGGACAGTTTTAAGAAATGATAGAGGAGAGATAATTTTTGCATCAAAATTCTTCTATGGTGTTGGAGGTATACTGAAAGCTGAATGTAGAGCAGTTCTGGATGGGCTTTTACAGTGTAAGCTAATGGAAATCAAAGGGGTAGTGATGGAATTAGACTCTAAAATTATCATAGACTATCTCAACAACGAAATCAAGTCTAAATGGTCATTATTTTATATCATCCAAGCTATCAAATATCTTGCTACGGAGACTGATGCTATTTTTAGGCATGCTTACAGAGAGAATAATGAATCTGCAGATTACATGGCAGCAAATACGCAAATTGATAGATTCAGCAGCAGCTATTATGTTAAGCATATTTCAAAAGAAATAAAAGATTGTCCAAATTGGATCTTTCAAACCTGCCGAGATGGACAAGAATGAAGCAAAAAAGTATAGAGCTTTTTTTGGTTAATTCTAGTTACCGGGATCTTTTGGGTCTGATACATGCTAAAGGATGAAAAAATTGCTAGATATGTATGCCCTAAAGGTGTATAGGATGCTAGGGATATGTATGTACAAGACAATCTTGGTCGATAGGATAGTATGCTATTTGGTTTGTTTTTATCTTAACATGTATGTTTTACTGGTTATTACATATCGTTATTACATATTGATAAAACCCATAGGATCTTTACTTGACTACTAGTGTTATGATGGTGATCATACTTATGGGGGCTGTTTAGTCTATAAGCACATCCTTAAACGTCCTTAGTCGTGAGAGTATCGAGACTAGACATTGATATTTCAGAGTAGACTAATGTATACGTATATTGACCCTGATAAAGGTCAATGGTTGGTCTTACAGCCATTGGTGTATGGCACCAAGATTGCATTCAGGTGCTCATTAGGTTATAAGTTAAATTGGACGGATTCACTGAGAACTTTTAAATGGTAATATACCTAATGTCAGATAACGGTTCTCGGGTGACATACGTACATGGCGGTTTTTAGATATGACATCGTCATTTGTCTCAAGTGTGTTCTCACTGTACTTAGATTACTATCCTACCACGATTTTAAAGAGTCGTGTAAATAGGTTTTAGTTGGGTACAATTCCGAATCATTTGGAGGCAGTGAGTGATAGAAGGGATTCGTCTCTCCCGGCATAGGGCGTCGATATCGCGCTGTGTTTACTTGGCCATCACCATAAGACTTTGGCCAAGACAGAAGACATTTACTGATAGCGAGATCAGTAGTTTCTCGGGATAGTTTTGAGCCACATCGACACGACTTATCGGATTATTAGGGGTATGGCGTTTTCCACACCCTAGACCCGATATGCAATATTCTCAGAAGAAGAGACCGGACTGTACGGAGATTGTCACATATAGGCTCAGTAAGGATACAGACGAGTTTACTTGTGGATCTTCCTTTCGTTCAATACTTGAATAGCCGTTACGTATAAATAGTGCCGCTGACGTGCCTGTGGTTAAACCCACTGTCAACGTATTGTCGAGTCTTTAGAGTCCCACATAGAGGGTTTTTCGGTTCAGGTGAAACGATATAGTATGCATATTTTGATACGTACGGAGGTTCAATTAACTACGTATTTTTAGTACACGTATTTTAATCAGATATTTTTGTTAATGCCAGCCAGTTTGAAAGATAGCCAGATTATTGCATTTAGAGTATATGTGAGCTAGTATTATATATCTCATTTTCTCTCTTTTTGATATTTGTATTTTGATACGAATACGGGTATTTATATGAATACATGTATTTGTACAAATTCATGTATTTATTTCTTAATATAAATACGGATATTCGTATCTTAATACAAATACAGGTATTCGTATTTTATACGAATACATGATGTGGCTTTTATACTAATACTTGTGTATGTATTTTGATACGAATACAGATGTATGTATTTGTAGTATATACTTGTATATGTGTATGTATACACACAAACACACACACGACGTAGCTTTTCTTCTATTCTTATCTCTTCTTGGAAGCTAGGAGATGAGTGTAGGCTTGTGACCTACACACTCTCCACAATTCTACCCACACACTCTCCACAAAGATAAGAGCAAGAAAAAAGAAAAGGAGATGGTTGAATTTTATTCATAGATATCCTATTCTCTTCTTCTTCATTATTGTCTTGAGTTTTAGTTTCCAAGTTGAAAAGATAAAGAGAAATCAAGAGATAATCACAACTACATCTCTTATACACTTAGCCTAGCGAGTTAAGTGTGTGAGTTTTCTTCACTCGATCTTTTGGTGTGAAGTTTGAGCTTGAGTTGTGATTCTTTCGGGTGGATCATCTTCAACAAAGGAAGACCGGCCTACAAGCTTGATCCCGGAGTTCCAAGGAGCTAAAGAAGTGGAAAAGAAAATGAAGAACACGACTACAAAGGTTATAAACCATAACCGAGTAGTTAAGTCTCCTTTCTAGCTGCTAGTTTAGTGTTTGGTATCGATTTTAGGTCTTTGTGGCTTATGCTCTCGTTTAAATTTTTCGTTTTGCATTCCGCCTTGGCCGCAAGTTAGCGGCGCGAGCACGAGCAACTACTTACAAAAAGATGAAGTGCTTATTTGATAGTTGTGACTGGTTCTTCCTTGCAAAGCTGGAAAATTTGAAGAAGCCGAGATTTGGGCAGAAAAATCAATTTTTTGATGGATCTGAAAATAAAAATTTGAACTTTTGAGTAAAAAAAAAAAACTTTTAAGAAGAACATATAATTTGCTAACAAGGTCATTAAGCAAAGATAATGTACAGATATTTGCAATAGAATAAGAGACTACAGTTTGATGCCTAGCTAGCATCCTTTTGTGCATCTTAATTAAGGAACCTGATCTCTCTCTCTCTCTCTCTCTCTCATGGATTCTTCCAATGAAAAAGGATATACATCCGAAACGGGCAATGCTCATGGTCTCACAAAATGGACTTCAGGCCTCTGCGATTGGACAGAAGACCCTGGCAACTGTAAATCCTCAATTTCACATATAGAAACTATATGCTAATAATCACTTGTTAATTTTCTTGTCTCGTCTATGAACACCCCCCCCCCCCCCCCCCAATAAAACTGGTTACATGTTGCAGGACATGCTGGTGCCCGTTCGTAACTTTCGGTAGAGTTGCCGAGATCTTAGACAAAGGCTCGTCCTGTATGGTTTTTAGCTATGTCTCTGTTATATATATTTATTTAACATACAAATAGTGCATGTCGATGGGTAGTGATGAGAATTAATTAAGTTGTCGGTATATTTTGCAGCTTGTGGGCCTAGTGGAGCATTGTATGCACTTATGAAAGCTTTCGGTTGCCCTTGCTTCTACTCCTGCTTCTATCGAACGAAACTCAGATCACTATACGGTTTGCCTGAGAGCCCGTGCGCCGATTTTCTCGTTCACTGCTGCTGTGAACCTCTCGCTCTTTGTCAAGCTTACAGAGAGCTAAAGAATCGAGGCTTCGACTTGTCCATAAGTAAGATTCAGCTTGAGTGTCTGTTTATTTAAAATCTCTATATATAGTACTTCCTTTTATCCTGAGTTCTAAGAAATTGTTAATATCTGTATCTCTGTTGTTATAATACAAACCATCTTGTATAAAAAAAAAAGGCTCTTTATGGACCAAAATCTATCTATGACGACAAAAGACATATTTACCTCGTTGTATTTTTTTCCAAACCGAAGGACATGTATTTTAATAAGCAGGCTCCTTATTAAACTAATGCTATATAATTTCACATATGAATTTATTTTCTGCTCATCATTGCACCCACCAACTAGTAGAAATGTATCATAATAGCGATCGTAATTTGACCAGCTTCTAATGTCACTAGGGTTGCAGCATATTAAATCCGTTTTATTTCATGTGTGCTCTATTTTTCCTTCGAATTCACAGCGCGCTTAATTTGCAGCACAGCGCGCTTAATTTGCAGGGTGGCGGCGTAACATAGAAAGGCAGGGTTATGCAGTTGCAGAACCACCCCATATACAGGAAAGCATGATACAATAGCGAATTACTTACCCCTGCTCTGAACCTTCAACATGTTATTATGTAGCTTTTTCGCCAACAAATACCGAAAACGATCTTGCATTTTCTCGAAAACCTAGAGCATTTTCAGAGTCTAAGCGCACCTAAAAATCACTACTATTCCTTGCCAATGTTGGAATTTTACTGCAAATAAAAGCCCTTACATATAACAAGAAAGAAAACGAAACAAATTTCACCATCATGCGCTAACAATGCGCAGAAAGTTACCTTCTCATCACATATGTCGATGATAACTGACAATATTATAGATTGATCTAAATTACTACATTCACCAGAAACAAATAGGGGAACGACAAGAACAAAAAATATACAACCTTAACCGTGCCTAGATCTATTACATGAACTAAACTTTCCGCCCATCACACTCCTGAGGAGACTGTCCAACATTCAAATTTCAAAATAAGCATTACACCATTGTACCTAAATGATGCTCACATAATTGAATGGTATATTGAAATCCATCATAATTAACCCTTCGGCCTTGCCAACCACAAAGAACTCAGGGCCCTGAGGCGAGAAAAGTAGTCACTAATTGCAAGCAGAGCTCGAGCAGCCTGGCGTGTGGTAAGTATGCGATGCATTTGCTGCAAGGTCTGCTGCCGCAAAAAATCGGCCTGGCAATGAAGAAGCCAAGTTGGTGAAGAAAATCCAAAATCAGGAGCATCCAATAGAAAGTATGACACTACGTACCTGGCGGACGAAGTTCTCGAGTGTGCTGAGCTTGGCCATGGCCATGGCCATGTGACTCGTATAGTTAGCAACATTGTCAAAGTTATAAGGAGATTGTTTAGGAGATACGGCTGCAAGAGTATCCGCTAAAGATTGCTGCAGAGCTTCCATCCCCTGTGATAATGCATCCTCCGCTTGCTGCGAAGACTGCTGAAGATTACAAATACCCATCAATTGTTGCTCTGTCAACGGCTCAAGATGTCCTGCAAGGATCTGAAACTTCTTTTCTCAGGTATATCACAATATATATATAATAGTGACCTGGAAATTTTCCAATATTCAAAAGGCTACCACCCAAACTAATTAAAAGTAGCACTTTAAGTTGACACTGCACCAAAACTCTAAAGTCGTGCTGCGGGTTGAGGAATATATTTATATATTCTAACACGCCCTGCAGGTTGAGCACCCTAAACCGGGCCGTTTTGCGAAGCATTTTTTTTTGAATCTACTATTTAATTTCCCTCGGGTAGGATTTGAATTGGATTGCTCTGACACGATGTTAAATGTTCCCGGCACTACACTAAAATTCCAAAGTTATGATGAGGGTCTAGTAAATTTTTTTATATTCTAATGATAACCACTGGCTTACCTTGAGAAGTTCGGAGCAGCGAAAGCCTCCCAACCACATGAAACACCTCTCTGCTGGTGTTGTCCACATGCCGGAAAGCATGTGAAACACATCGGCTTTTGTAGCGATGCTTTTGAGCTTGAAGACCTCATCATAATGTGACATCACAGCATCGACTAGAAGCCGCAAGTCTTCGTCACCCAAATGAGAATTCAAAGCTGCTCTAATGTCATTGATTTGACATTGATGCTTGTCCAGCCACCGAGCATACTCCAAATCAAATGCTAAGGCCCCTGCATTGTTATATTTTATTTTATTTCATTTTTTTTTTGGGGGGGGGGGGGGAGGGGGAGGCGGGGTTGGTGTTGAATATCTATCATGCTATATCTGCAATTTATAGCAAACCAGAATTCAAGAAGATTCCATATAATGAACAAACTTCATGAAAGAAAGATACTAGCGTTTTAAAGCGGACTACTACAAAGTACAAACTCTTTCATTTAGATTAAGGGACTGTTTGGTTAGCAACAAAAAAGAAATTGCAAGCTTTGTTTTTTTCCAAAGGAAATTCTTCCTTAATTGTAAACTCATCGGACTCTTAACCTGTATCATATCCTACCCTCTCATAGTCAAGCCAAGCCTTACAAAATTTTCACACACCGTGGACTAAACATTTATGTTGACTATTATCTATCCTACTGAAACCATAGCACATTTGGCATAGCATAGGCTTCAGAGAAAAATATATCAGAAAAAACAGTAATGTATTATCAGAAGAGTGGCAAACCATTTGCTCCAACTGCATATCCATGATCTGCCAAGCTTCCGCTTGCTATGAAAATGCCCTACATTGAAGGTGGTGGAGTTGACGAGTCAATATCTTCAGCTAAGAAGAGCAATAAAGAACAAGGACGGAGAGAAATCTCAGATGATATAATGCTAACTCTAAGAATATAGATCATGCCATCAATTGATGGCCTCTTCTTTTTAACAAGTGAACTCAAGCAATGCAAAAAAAAAAAATTAAATTAAATTAAATCTTCCAAGGAATTCTTTAATTTCAAGTTATCCACATCCTTAACCACTCATACAAAATTTAAATCTCCTTCCCCACCCCCCCTCTCCCACTTTACAAAGATTTTACTTTGTTTATTAAGAGTAAATTGAAGAAACTTTTTACTTTGTTTTATTTTTTCCTTCAAAAATGGAGTAGGTGGCAACTAGCCCCTTGGAGTTTAGGTTATAATAGAAGAGATTATCAATTTTCTCATTTACAATTTAAAAACGACTCTTTTAATTTCAACCACCCACCCCCACGCTCTTTTCTCTATCACACAAAATATACTACAAAACTATTTTTCTCACATGCATCACACCTGCAGAAGGACTAGAATTATGATAGTGATGGACAAGCCATGCCTGTTGTCTTGCTCGTTGAAGCTCTTGCTCCAATTGCATCAACCTCAGACGGCTACTCTCAAGTTGCTGAACATATGCCTGTATAAGATAGGTGTGATATGTAATCATACAATTAACAATTGCATAACTCGAAGATGCATATAAATCTCTTGAAGGTGAATGGGGAATTAAAACAAGAAAAGAAAAGAAAAGAAACTCAATTGTCAATATTCGGTCAATATGGACTTTTCTACTGCGTTCTTTATTTTTATGTTCATTAAAAATATTTTAACGAGTACATCAACTCCAAAGAGTTCAACATGCATACCTTATTTTCTTCGAACTATCGCGTTCTATAATCCACATGTCACACATTCCCAACAGATAGTTCTTAAAAATATAGATGCTTCAAGTTGTTATTTGTTTCTATTCTTTTTCTCATTAATTCTCGTTCATATAAAAACGGTAATCATTAAGCCTCAGTAGTTCCAGATTGAGATGGTTCCTTCATAAAATTGATGTCGTAAACACCATTCAGGAACATCTGAAGCTTACCTACCAAACCAATGTGTTTTTATTTTGATGAAAACCGTTTGCAAGCTATCACACTAGTTTATGAAAGTATCAAGACATGACTTATTTTGAAGAAAATAAGCTTACTTTTTTCCTCAAGCGGCTTTTTCTTGCAGCCTCGCGATTTTGAGAGAGCCGACGCAGTGCCTGCATGTAATATATTTTTTTAACAAATAATTTCATAATCTTACTGAAAATGATCATAAATGAAACTTAAGAAAATCTAATGTACCTTAACCTCCCCTATTTTCTCCTGTGACACAACAGAACAATCACGAGAGACAATAGCCCCATGATGACCACCTCCCAACTAAAAACAAACACAGGCTAAATAATCAAAGCATATATACATGCATTGTGCATTGATAAAGTTCATATTCTTTTTTAGCTCAAGACCTTTGTCGTAGAAAATAAAATTAGAATTTTTTTATAAAGGAGACTCGAAACACAGGAATTTTCGAAACCAACACCCAACTCTGATATTATAAATACAACCCCAAAACTACTCTGCTAACTAAATACATCCCCTCTATCTATGTTAGGCATCGAAGTTAAACATAGTGACCAATTTAGTTTAGGGTTTTTTTTTATATACAACCCTCAAAAATGAGAGATTTTGAAAAAAACACCCCCGAAGATAAAAAAAAATTTAAAAACAACCCCAAAGATGTTAACTAATAAAGGATCCTGAAGTTAACTTCTGATGCTAACAGTGTTAGAACTAGTTGATGGGTCTGTAAAAATACATATTTATCCCTCCTCTAACATTCTCGGCTCCAACTATGTGTTGGGTTTGTTTGTTTTCTTTTTTCTTTGATGTGGCGAAGGATCAAGTAAAGACGGAGAAGTTTAGAGATAGCGAGGGTCCACTACTACAAAAGTGCTCAAAGGTAACGGGGATTTGGTCACGGTTTAAACTGTGACCAATTCTGAGTAATGGTCTTAAACGGATTGGTCACGGTTTGAACCATGACCAATTGCATTATGTGGCGGGCCCCAATTCCCCTGACGCGATAAAACCATCCCTCATCCCAAATATTCCTTCGATAGATCCCCAAATCCCTCTGCCCCAAACTTTCCCTGCCTTTGCCTCCAAAATTTCCATCTACCCCCAAATTACTCCCGCCGCGTGCCTCCCTCCTCGCCCTAGCCGCCGTCGAAGCCATCCTCCTCGAAGCCTCGCTCGCCTTTTTGATTGAAGCCCTCGCCGCCAGATCCCCTAGGCCGAGATCGAGCTCGCCAAAGCTCGCCGCCAGCTCGTTGAAGCGCGCCTCCCTCTGCTCGCCGCCAATTGAAGCCCTCAATAGGTAAGTTTAATTTTGGCTAATTTTAAATTTTTTGCTCCCAAAAATTAAACTTTGGGTTAGTTCTTGTTTCGGCTGCTGTTCTTATTTTTGTTGTTGTTGTGAATAGGTTAGGGTTGGGTTGGGGGGCCGGGTTTAGCTAGGGCTAGGGTTTGAGGGCCGGGTTAGCTAGGGCTAGGGTTAAGGATAGAAGTTAGGGTTAGGGATAGCTAGGGTTAGTGTTAGGGTTAAGTGCGAGGGTTGGGGTTTGGGAAAACAGGGTATTTTAGTGAAAAACAACAATAGTTGTTGGTAATTTAGTGAATAACAACAATAGTTAAGGCTATTTTAGCGAATTTTGTTGTAATTTAGTTAATTTATGAATATGAATCGTGTAGTTAAAATTTTAAGATATTTTAGTGAAAAACAACAATATTTAAGGATATTTTAGTGAAATTCTTAGTAATTTAGTTAATTTAAGATAGTTTAGTGAAAAACCAAGCACACGCGCATGCGCGCGTGCATACACATACACACATACAAACATACACAAACTTTGATTCATCATTCTTCTCTACATTAAACTCATTTTAAATCCCACCAAATTTAAATCCGAGATCTTAAACTTGATTAAGAAAACCCTTAAATTTAAAGAACATAGTAAAAACTTCGAAATCTTAAAATTAAAACGTAAACGTAAAACCAATCCAAATTAAATCTTAAAGTGTATGACATTCAATGATAATATGAAATTTTCATATTCTCATCGATAATTAATCATATGTGAAAATGAAAAGATGATTTAGTTCACGTCTATCGATTAACATACGTCCGGTGTTCGTCGTGACATAAAACTTCACGAAAGTTGTTGAACACCGGACGTTATCGTTCGGTTTCTAACAACCGTCGCGTAGTCTGTATGACGAGAATTAATATTCGATCGTATGATAATCGATAAATTTGTCCAATGTAGACAACTTAGAAATGTATAAATCAGACACATGCATTCACTTGTGTTTTTTATTCGTTTCGGGATATTTCGTCGGTATATTTCCGCTGGTTCTCCGTGTACAACAATAGATTAGATATTCGTTTCAATGGTGTTTCACAGTATTGAGATGATTATCTGTTCTATTACAGTGTACTCGGAGAATAACGGGAAGGTGCTGCCGAAATTTTTTCGAAACGGATGAAAACACAAGTGAATGGGTGTATACTTTATACATTCTTAACAGGATAGGTGACTACTGCTGTTACCCTCGATATCTAATAAAGAACATTTAATATTATCATCATTCTTGGGGAAAAAATCCAACTCTCAAACTTTGAGATTAAAAGGAGAAAGTTCTCAATAGGAGTTTGAGAAGAGCCCAATTCAATAACAATTTAAACCAAACTCAACGAAATCGTCAATTAAACCTAACACCAACGCTTCTTAATATCCGTCTATCTCGTATTTGTCACGAAATCTTAATTCCACGACTCTTATCTATAAGAACCTTACTACATTCCATTTTCTTCCAATATAGCATTCTTGTACCTCCACGACAAGAGTTGGATGTACGTCGACGTTTTCTCGAGAGCCGGTTATTTTTTCCTTAACGGTATTTACTTTTTCACCGATTTAGCCTACGCACGTCTTGGGATACCGAAAAAGCACGAAATCTATCGTCCTTGCTATAAGTGTATAAATACGCGATTGCAAAAGAAGTCGGATGTTGAGTTACATATCATGAAAAACGGTTTCGTTGTTCATGGAGAAAGGACCATGGAAGGCCAGTGCAAGAGAAAAAAATGAATTCATTAAAGCGGAAACCGAAGAGTGGTAAGGGATAATAGAAGAGGAAGAGGAATGGAGGTTTGAAGACGAAGCCGTCGAAGACGAAGCCGTCGAAGACGATGCTGTGTTCGTGCCGGCCAATGATATGGATGGGCTTAAAAATGCCGCTGGACTTACGGAAAGAACTGAACCCGCGTTATTGAAGAAGTACAAAACTTCATCGAGAATCTTACTATATCCAAATTGCAAAAGGTTTTAGATACTATCCTTTTTCGTACATCTCTTTCAGATCAAGAGCAAGAACAGATGGAGTGACCAGTCTTTCATCGATCTCCTAGCATTGCAAAAGGAAGCTTTTCCCGACGGAAATGAAGTGCCACCGAGCTGGTACGAGGTGCAAAAGATAATCAGAAATATCGGCCTAAAGTGTGAGAAGATATATGCATGCGAAAATGATTGTGTTTAGTTCCAGAAAGAACATGCCACACTAAAAGCTGCCCAGTGTCCGGGAAAAGCCGATTCAAGCCCAAGAAAGATCCCCGTTCGAGTGATGTGCCCGTGAAGATTCGTCATCTTTCGTTAATACCAAGGCTGCAACGGTTATTTGTGTGAGAAGACGGCGTCCGAAATGCAGTGGCATCATAAAGCGCCTCGTGAAGAGGGAAAAATGAGTCATCCCCGAGATTCGATATCGTGTAAAGTTTTAGATGAAAAACATCTTTTGTTCAACAAAGACCCTCATAACGTGAGGCTGGGGATTGCAAGTGCCGGTTTCAGCCCATTTAGGATGGTTCGCGGCAGGCGTACTCACAGTAGTTGACCCGTTGTGGTGATAATATACAACCTACCGCCATGGAGGGCTATGACGCAGTCTAATTTTACATTGGCGCTTTTAATCGATGGTCCCTTGGCTCCAGAGAAAAATATCGGCGTGTACCTTCAATCCTTGATCGATAAGTTAAAGTTGTTGTGGAAACCTGGTGTGAGAACCTATGACGCAGATGGCAAACAATTTTTTCAGATGCGTGCTGCTTTGTTATAGACAATTAAAATTTTTCCTGCCTACGGCATGCTATCAAGATGGACAACTCAAGATAAGCTTGCTTGCCCTGGTTGTCATATTCATACGAGCAGCATACGCTTGAAGTTTAGTAGGAAAGAGTCGTTTATGGGTCGGCGACAATTCTTGCCTATAACTAACAAATTCAGAAGAAATAAAAAAAATGTTCAATGGCAAGACGGAGACTGGTATGCCGCCTGAATCATTGTCCGGTAACGACATACTACAACAATGGAAAAGTTACCAAAATATCACATTCGGAAAGAAACAGAACAAAGATGCAATGCCATTCCCATCTGGCTGGAAGGAGCTTAGTGGTTTATTTTAGCTCTCGTACTGGTTCGATCTACTGCTGCACCACAATTTAGATGTCATGCATATCGAGAAGGGTGTCTCCGAGCAGATCATCAATCTTCTGCCGTGTAAGGATGGAAAAACGAAGAACAATCTCAACGCCCGTCGTTATTTGACGGATTTAGATTGTTTGTCCATTAGAAAAGAATTGCAATCTCGACTTGTGGCTGGTAAACCGGGTTATTACGAGATTCCACCGGCAACCTACAATATGAACAAAGAGGAGAAGCAGCAGTTCTTGCGTGTATTGAAAGTCCCCGACGGTTTCTCATCAAACATTTCCAAACAGGTGCAGATAGAAAACGGAAAAATCGTAGGACTTAAGAGCCACGATTACTACATATTGATGCAGCTTCTTCCTTTATGCCTCAGAGCATCGGTAAAACCAGAAGTTGGTCTCGTGCTTAATGGCTTTTGCGCATATTCCAGTCAATTGTATTCCCGCCGTTGTAATCTGAGTAGAGCACGGTTAAGGCTTATTACTATACCGGTAATCCGTATGAGTTAAATGTTTGGTATCTATTTAAATCAGTTGGAGGAAACGGTAAATTCAATCAATAACCAAATGGTTATCTTAGGTGTTTAATGCGGTCCTTAGGCGAAAACCTAATCAAATATGGCGGAATTATTGGCTACTAGATTCCTTTCCCGATAATGGATAACGCTTAACAACTTGAGTTGAAAATACGGACTTTAACACCATGAAATGACAACCCCATTTAGGTCCGTCAAATCTGAAATTCCTCGCACAAGTAGCTTGTGAAAATCATAGTAAATTGGATAGATATCGTAATGTTGTGTTCGAGGGCTCGTATCGAAGCTGACTCGACAACCCAGAACACCCTGCATTTTATATTCCGATACAGTTACGACACAGTGACGAAAATGGAATGGAAATACGGCTCTGGACTGCAGTCCAGAGCAGTATTTCATATTGACACCTGATTCTAATTAATTGTATAACTCTGTATGAAAATGAAAATATATGGAACCCTATACCGTTGCGAAGATAATCCTATTAGCTAACTATAGGTGATGGTTTAGTTCAATTTTACCGTTGTTTGATATTTTAACTGTATTTTAAACCGTCAATGTGTACTGCAGTTTAGGACAGAGACAGATTGTATACCCTAATCTTAAACGGTGCATATTTCCTTGCATACAGCGGATATTATCAATCCGTCTGGTGAGTTGGAAACATAACAAATAACTATAAATATTATCTAACTGTAGCGTCGCCTAATTATGATCCCAACATGAAGTAAAATGTGTTACGAAACGGACTTTTAATTCAAGAACTGAATTTCCAACAGAGAACGCTTAAAATGGAATGACCATGACTCGCAAAGCCGAAACCCGATTGACTTGAAACCAATTTCATTGGATTGATACTTAAGTTTACTTTCTACCTCTTTTGTATCATTTTAGCCTTAATTACGATGGTACGATTTAATATGTTTTTCGGAGATCGTATTGCACGTTGTGATTCATATCGTACATGACTTGATATGTGGCATCATTCTCGTATTTACCCGACCGTGATAGAGAATGTTCATATTGGTTTTTAGCAGATATTACATTGTCGAACGCGTGTGGCATTGGATTAATTGTGTCAAGTACGCCAGTAATAAGTGATTGATTCGTGAAAATGAACAGTGGAGTGAAAAGTGAATAAAACCGTGTTATTGGTACGCACTTGTACACAATTAGCCCCGCATGTAGTTACTGAAACCTGGGAAAAAAGAGAAAATCGAAGTGGAATAGAACTTGTATTTAGCGAGGTTAGCGATATAAAGGATGATCATTCGAACATCGACTCTTATATATACTTTAGTTTATGGACTTAGCGGTCCGGCTGACAAGGTTATGTTCCGGGCAACAGCGAGCCGTAGTCTCAGGTACGCACTAGACCCTCGTTAAACATGATCACTCTTTTCCATGGTTCGATTTTAAATTGACCTAACGACCAATAGGGACATGGATCATATAATGCATTGATTGTTGATACACTGATTACCTGTATACACTGTTTCCACTGTTAGTACCTTTCGTTTCATGCTTTATTATATTGCTATTATATTATTGCTATTACGTCGTCCTGACGACCCGAGTATGCATGCTCAGAGCTTGGAGAGGACGCCGTTCAGGAGTCGGATTTACCGTTCAAGTTTGCAGAGATCTAGACGGTTTTTATCTTTAGCACTTTTACTGCTTTCCATAAAGTACCCTGGTATTTGCACTTGGTTAGTTTCCTTTCCAACTGAACTATTGTAAATTGTGAATAATGAAAGTTGATGTAATAAACTAGTGACGTGTTTCCTTTACTTCTGTGCTGTGTTTACTAATTACCATATAATGCTAGAAGCCGAAATGTGACTACGGCAGGATTATTCCTTGACCGTAAGAGCATAGCTGGCCTAGTCGCCTCTCGTATTCCGTATTTTGAGAAACGGGATGTGACAAAACGTACCAGCGATCCAAACTATTCTGCGCCACCCATCGATACGTCTGTAAGAAGTGACATCGGCCAATTGATTGTCACAGATCAAGATTTTGAGAATCCACCCAATGAATCTTCAGATAATGTACCACATAAACGTGTTGGTAATGAAGTTAAATTGAATGTTCTTAATTGTATAATGATTATAAGTAATGTAATAACGTTTATATATATAGAGAATTTGATCATAGGCGCAGGCAAAGGCACTAAACACCACAAAAGACGGCGTCTATAGGACATTCTGAGTCGATCCATACCCACCGACGAGACTGTCCCAGGACTCTCAGCAGGCACAGGAACCGCAGCAGCAGTGCTTATCCCTAACAGCGCTTCCCTATTACCGCCACATCACCCCATGCCTCCTAACTCACCGCGTCACCCCCAATTGTCCCCCTATCCTTGCTAGCGCTCTTATTACCGCCACATCACCCCTCATGGCCCCCCTACTCACCGCATCATCTTCGACCTATCCTTACTAGCGCTCCCCATACTACCGCCAGATCACCCACAATGTCAAAACTTCCCCTACTAATCCGTCAACGTATCCTCATACCCCCGTCACTCCTGTGCATGGTGTATAGTTTACTCATTTAAAATTTGATATATCATTACAATATAGGTGGATATTGAATCAACTAACAGTTTATTGTTTGCAGATCCGTATTCTACTCGCGGAATGGCGTTTGGCACCGGTTCTAGCGCCACGCCGGAGACGTCAAGTATAATTGTTATTTTTTAAAAATTTTAAATAACGATCGTAAATTAAATTTGTTAAATTCTATATTCATATTCTAAATATTATAATATTGTGTATGTATATCTATTTTCTCGCAGGCTTGAGCAGTGTTAGGACAAGGGATCCTACTGGGCCCGATTGCTGCAGGCCGCGGGCGGATGCTGGCCTATGGGATCTAATCTTTGACGCGACAGGTGTGTGTTTCCTGATTAAAAATCAGGAATTACTTCAATGAGGCATCACATGTTCACACGTGACCAATGGTCACGTGGTGACACGTGATGGTCAAAATCTCACTAAAACAAAAACGGAAAACAAAAGGGTGAAAGATGACCCAATTTGAGCTCACGTGCTCACACGTGACTAAGGGTCACGTGCCAGCACGTGACAGGCTTTGAAAAACCCACAGTTTAATAGAATTTAATTTTAAGAGTCGGGAATTACCTCAGTGAGATATCACGTGCTCACACGTGACCAATGGTCACGGGTTGACACGTGACAATTAAAACAGAAATAAAATAACAAATGGCTGAAGGAATTACCTCAATGAGGTGTCACGTGCTCACGCGTGACGAATGGTCACGTGTTGACACGTGACGGTTACAATTGAAGCGTATGTAAACGCTGAGGAAAGGACTCAATTGGTGGTCACGTGCTCACACGTGACCAAAGGTCGCGTGCCAGCACGTGACTGGCTTTGAAAGCCTTACAGTTAATAGAAATAAATTCTAAAAGATTCTAAATCTTTCCAAATGGAAAAGGATTATGAGGACCGTTGGATTAAAGATCCAAGGGTGATTAAAAATCACCAATTTATGGGGAAAAAATCTTAGACAAGGAAAGATTTCCCCTAAATCCCACCGAAAATAACAAACGAAATATCTTTGGATTTAAAATCCAATGGTGAATAAAATTCACTGAATGATCTAAAGGATCATATTCATTATGAAAACAAACAAAATCTTTCAATGAAAGATTTACTGAACAAAATTGATTCTTTTCCTTCTCCTATAAATAGGAGCCAAGAGAAGGGAGGGAGATAGAGTTTTGGAATCTTGAAACTTCTGAGAGAAAAAGAGGAGAATTTAATTCTCCACAAAGAAAAACCCTAGGTAAGAAAAGAGAGGGGATCGAAACTTCAATAAAGAGAATTTAATTCTCAATCTAAGAGTTTAACTCTTCTATAAAAAAAGAACTTAGTTCTTTCTCTGGTTGAAGATCTGCAAAGTGCACATCTCCCCATAAGTTGAGAATTTAATTCTCATCGGGTCGAGATCCTGCAATGCAGATCTAAAACTTAGAGGAGGAATTGAGTTTAGAGAATTTAATTCTCCCAAAGCTATACGAATTTAATTCCTCCAATATAAAATTAGGGTTTAACCCTATATGAGAATTCAATTCTCCAAAATTATAGGAATTTAATTCCTCCAAGATGGACAGAACTAGGGTTTAACCCTAGTTGAGAATTTAATTCTCTCAAGCTCACAGGTTAATTCCTCCTAAAATGAAATTAGGGTTTCACCCTGTACCAGAACTTGATTCTTTACATATATGGGAATTTAATTCCCACAGAAGGAAAATTAAGGTTTAACCCTATCTAAGAATATAATTCTTCCAAAGAAAATAAGGAATTTAATTCCTTCAAAGCTATAGCTAGGGCTTAACCCTATGAAGAATTTAATTCTTAAAAAGATAAAAAGATCTTCGAACAGGCAAAAAAAAAGCCAGGGTCACGTGCTCCACGTGACCCCTATAAAGATCCACAGAA
This sequence comes from Agapanthus africanus, assembly GCA_030015575.1. Classification (NCBI taxonomy): domain Eukaryota; kingdom Viridiplantae; phylum Streptophyta; class Magnoliopsida; order Asparagales; family Amaryllidaceae; genus Agapanthus; species Agapanthus africanus. The sequence continues at coordinate 50,047,844 of JASDDO010000028.1, read as the reverse complement.
AAGAACTCAGAGGCAACGCCTCACGTGCTCCACGTGACCCCTGAAGCACAGAAAGAAAAAACAAAAGAAACAGAAGCTCTGGGCGCTCTCACGTGTTACCATGTGACCCCTTGGCAAATCAACGCACAAATCCCCGTCACGTGTCAGCACGTGATGCTCCAAAATCAAATATAGAAAGTGTTCAACACTTTTTTGCAGAACAGAACAAGGGGAATCTGATCTCACCCTTGGGCGTTTTCACGTGTCAACACGTGACCCCTCTTTCTTTAGTGTTTGATACTAATTAGAGATCTTTAATCCCAGTGTTTAACACTGATTTTTCTTAGTGTTTAACACTAATTTGAAAACCCTATCTGTAGTGTTTAACACTGATTATTTTCTGGTGTTTGACACCAAATCGAAAACTATATTTCCAGTGTTTAACACTGATTGTTCTTTTAGTGTTTAACACTAGTTTGAGAATTTTGTCTTTAGTGTTTTAATACTTTTGTTATTTGGTGTTTAACACTACTTCTAACCAAATTGGCTGATCTTTCAGAGGCAAAACCTCCCCTTCAATTGAACCTCAAAATTGAATAACATCAAGAGCTACAATAGAAATGTTATTAAGTTCCTCAAAACTCTTGTGGACTGGAACCAGACAAATGTCAAAGAGTCCAACAAAGGGCCAGACTTGATTGGACTGCCCAAGTTGGCCATAAGTCCTCAATCCAAACTTAACTGAGCCAATGGGCTCACAATATAATTAATTGGTCTTGGTTCCAAATTGGGCCACAAATCATTTAGTCTACCTTGGTTCAAGGGTACATCTCTTCACTCCTTTGATATTTGTCGTTGTAATTCCTCAACGTTTTCAAAGAGGTGACGGGTCCCAACAGCCATAAATTTCACGGACTATGGGGTCCTTAAACTCATGGACTATGATGTCCTTAACCTTGACCGGGATGTCTTAAAACTAACGGACTATGACGTCCTTAACCTTGACCGTGATATCTTAAAACTAACGCCGGACTGTGGAGTCCTTAAACCCATGGACTATGATGTCCTTAACCTTGACCAGGATGTCTTAAAACTAACAACGGACTATGACGTCCTTAACCTTGACCGTGATGTCTTAAAACTAATGCCGGATTGTGAAGTCCTTAAACCCATGGACTATGATGTCCTTAACCTTGACCGCAATGTCTTAAAACTAACATTGGACCGCAATGTCCTTAAAACTACCTACCGACCGCAATGTCACTAAACTAAACAATAGGGCCCCCAATTGCTCTCTTGTCGGATCTAAACGATCCGGTTAAGTTGATCTTAGTTTAAAATTAGACTAACGTATTCTTAACTAACGTTTAAGTTGATCTTAGCCTCAAATAAGGCTAACGTATCCTTAAACACAAACCCCCCAAACCTAAATCTAAGAAAGATACGGATTTGGACTAGTCCACGCCCTACGGACGACAACATAACTTAGTCTCCGTATACAATCCACGGGCAACCAAACACAAAACAAACACCCGCGACACGAAGTGAGCATCTGGAGAAAGAGAAAGTTGTTACCGCGATGCGGTAGCGTAATTAACTGCAGGGGCTTGCGCCTGCAGGGAAGAGCGTCCCCACAATCAAAAACCCCTCAAACAAAGGGGAATCTGACGAAGTCTACATCGGCCGCATCCATTTAAACCTTCGATACACGATGCCATAAATCAACTTGGCATTTTCGAAGAGGTGGACGGATAGCACCTATTAGCATCTGCCCCGAATTTCAGGCAAGACGTCCCTGTCGCGCCATCTTTCGGAGGGGAACAGTGTGCTTGTTGGAGAGCACACGACCTAGTGGGGGATTATGTTGGACAGGAAGTCCGTACTTATTACAAGTACCCGCTCCATATTCGTTGGAACAAGGCCCAGACCGAGCGTGCTATGCGGTTTGGGTCGAAGGAGGTATGACATCCTTTTACTCATTTAAATTTCAATCGTCGTTATATATATATATATATATATATATAAATAATTATTTGTGTAATATATTTAAATTTCAGATAAGAAAAAATTACAGATTTGTTGGCGAGCCCGGCGAAGATAGCGTGTACAGGCCATTCGATATAGATCACGCCCTTGCTCACTTCCCAGGCCAGTGTCAAGCGATCAAGCCGATGCGAAGTGAAGAGTGAACTTTACCTTCTCTGGACCGCGGCGACCGAGTACCCCGATATCACGTTCCGAACGCCGAATAACGTCACGATGCAAAACCCACGTACGTAGGACTTGACCTCAACTGATTAACTATGTGACGTGGTAACTGGATTAGATGACGACGGCGACTGGGGTCGTCTGGATTGCGCACGTCAACAGTGAAATCCGGCGAAGTCGGAAAAGAAAAGAAAAGAAGATGACAGGGTTGCTGGGTTCTGGATTAGCGGGCAAGAAGAGGAGAGGCAGTCGGCGGGGAGGTGACAGCGAGTGCAGGAGGCGATGGTAATGGGTTTTGCGGCATTCTGGTATTGTTGGTGGTGGTTGGTGATGGATGATGGAGTTGGGACTAGGATCGGGATCGAGAACGAGGGAGTAGGAGATGGAGGTGGCCGCGACGACGGCGAGGAGATAGGATGAACGGTGACGAGGTCGGGACATCGTCGAGGTTAGGGTTCCGGCGCGAAAGAGAGGTCGTGAGGGGGGAGAGAGGGTGTTAATAATAATTATATATATATATATATGTATGAAGAGAGAGGTAGGGACGGGGAGAGAGTATATTATTAAATAATTTTAAATATATAATATATATTTATATATATTAAACTGTTATATAAATATTATAGTTATTGGAAAATATAATATATATGGTAGGATTTTACAGATAATACCATATTACTCAAAATTTTACCTATTTACCTTCAAAAATATAGTTTTTAAATATAAAGAATATACACAAGGATTTTAACCATAATGCAATATTGTGTGAATAAATACATATACCCCTAATAAAAATCTATGTAAATAAACGTAGAAATCTTAAATAGTTTTTCTAACTCTTAGGATATGAACATGATATATGGACGCAACAACCTGATATGAGGCAATTTGCCATACAAGGCTAGATAGGAAATTATTTGTTTTTATATTGTATTATAAAAAGATATGTAAAGCTTAAAATATATTATATATATTTAGCATTCGATTCGCATGGATACATTGTAATAGCAAATATTTGATATAATCTTGCATCATCTCGGATTTTAATCATGCGGGTTGGGTCGGATAATGACCACTGCTACTAATTGCATCATTCGCAACCCAATAGCAACAACAGTAAAGGATTCTACCGCAAGATTTAAAATACCAAAATATATAGTATAAATGTATTAGGGTGTTACGCATGAGTACGTCATGACCCAGACGCAGGCGAATGCGGCAACTGCGTCGTAGGAGATCCATCGACTCCACGAGCATGTGGAGCAGCAGCATCAGACGCAACAGGAGACACGGCAGGAGCTTCGGGAGATGCGGCAGGAGCTTCAGGAGACGCGGCACGAGTTGCAGGAGCTTAGGACGAAGGTCCAAGACATGAGGCAGTCGTACGCCGATTTCGTCCAGCAGACCATACGGAATGAGTTGAGCGCATTCTTTAGGCCATGGGACGATGCAGTTGGATCGTCGTCCCCACGACGTTAGTTCTATTTTTTAATTTGTTGACACATACAATAAGACTTTAGTGGAGTATTGATTATATTGGACAATTTTTTGATACATGCATCTTTTGATTTGTTGATTAGTGGAGTATTGATCATATTGATTGTATGTATATTTTTTTATGTTTGCATGCGATTCGGAACTTATTACTTTGATTATCGTATATTGCGTCAGAGTTGAATATATGCATGAATGATAATTATATATTGATGCTTGTGAATGGAAATTATATATTGCTAGTTGTGATTGAAATTAACACGTGTGGGGCGCGGAAAATTTAATTATTTTAAAAAATAGCTCGTCACGGTTGTAACCGCGAGTAAAGACAGTTGGTCACGGTTACAACCGTGAACAAAAGGTTGCTCCTAATACTGATATCTGGAGCAGATCTGTGTTATGGGTCACGATTACAAGTTTTGGTCACAGTTGTAACCGTGACCCATAACTGGTTTTGTTCGTGGTTAGAACTGTGAACAAAAACCTAAGGCCCATCAACTAACTGATTTTTTAACTTTTCATGCTAAGAAATGTTCACGGTTACAACCATGAACGTTTCTTCTTTTACTCACGGTCAGAACCGTGAATCAATATTTGCTTACGCAGGTTTGGGTCACGGTTCTCTCACGGTTTAAACCGTGAATAAAAGTCCTTTTGTTCACGGTTTAAACCGTGAACAAATCCATGCCCTGCTGTAGTGGTCTGGTGAAGGAGAGAAGGGATGTGGGATTCGATGAGAGCGACGTGGCGGTTGGGAGAGTTGAGGATGAAATGAAATCCTAAGAGAGCGGAGAAGATGGAAAGGGTTATGTAAATGTTGTTTGAGATTGAGGGTTTGTGTTGAAGCACTATTTGGGTGATGGCTTGCTTTTAGGAGAGGGACAAAGGAGTAAAAGCAAAGGTTTTTGCATGATGAGATGAGATGGGGCATGATTTTTGGGGATGATGGGATCTTAGGATTGAGAGTAAATTGAACATTTAATATATCAAAAAATATCGCACATAATCATGGTTAATCGTAAACCAGGATCAAACATAAATGTAATAGAGACTTGAATTTTGTTAACGACCAATCTTAGAGGGTTGTTTTTAAAAAATTAAATCTTTGGGGGTGTTATTTCAAAATTCCTCATCTTTGAGGGCTGTATATCAAAATAACCCTTTAGTTTAATTACAGGTTTTAAGGTTTGTACCTACAATATATAAGTTTTGGGGCTTGTTGTTCGATATCCCCGTATTTTTGGGGTCTTATATCAAAATATTCCCAATTTGAATCAAGCAAAAAAGTGGAGGAAAAAATCCTACAAATTGATTTGTGCCCTCGATCTCAACATCAGTGGAAGTATCAGTCAAGGGACTAGCTACCACCATCCCAGAATCATCCATTTCCAATGATCCCATGCTCTGCTAATTAATCAAAACACAAATTAACTAAAATTAAATTTGAAAACCAACCAAAAAGGAAAAAAAGCAAAGAAAGAGAAATTAGTACTCCATGGGCCAAGCCACCACCAAATTGGGAATGCAAAGGAGAAGAAGAAGTAACAGCAGTCAAATTGCTAGAAGACCTTGGGCTAATAATAGGACCTGCATGCACATTAAAACCAACAAAACATCAAATTAACAAAACCATGAGAATTTTTATTAAAAAAAGGCACAAAAAATGAAGAAGTAAAGTACTTGTGAGATCAAGAACAGCATCACTAAGGTTAAACCCCATCTGGGTCTCTCTACCATTTCCTCCCATGCCTCTAAATCAACAAAAAATCAAAATATAATCAGATGGGTATTTTTTTTCTTTCCTTCAAAAAGCAAAAAGAACAAAAAAGATTTTTTTGTTTTTTGGCGATGTGGTCAATTTTACCTATAGAGATGAGATGGGTACATAGCAAAAGTGAAGAGAACAGCAGCAACAACAAGAAGAGAGAAATCAAAAAAGAGCTCTTCTGCATGTTTATTTTCTTGAAGGCATAAAAGAGAAGGGGAAAATATCAATTCAAGGAGAGACATCTATCAAAAATCTTATCTATCAGTTCTGTAGTAATTAAAGAGGGCCTGTGTTGTCTGGGGTTGCGAAATATCAAATCATGCTATTAATATCAAATACATTAATATTTTTGTTGTTGTCGTTATTATTATTATTATTATTAAATATTAAATAATAATTTAAAAAAGGATACAATAAAGGATGGGGCAGAAACAAAATCCCTTTCGAGCTCAGAAAGGGTGGCAGCGTATCTTGGTACGGACGCTGCTTTTGGTCTTTGGCTTTCAAACTTGTGCAGCTCCCCTCTTGAACAAATTCAATTTTGTTTGATGGCTCCTCTGGTATGCTCTGCTTGCATGAGGCCAAAAATCATTGGGTGGAGGTCGGGGTGGGGTGGGGGTTTTATGACAGGTGTGCCCTCATATCAATGCAAAATTTTCAGAAGCTCTATTGTTTGTTGTCCAAGGTTGAGCTGGCTATACAAATTATTCTTGGGTAAACTGTAAAAACCCTTGCGTCTTTTTGCTCTGGTCAGAAAATCCCTGGCCCAATTACGGCCTGTTTGGTTGCAGGATTATGGATTTGGATTTGGATTTGGATTTGGATTTGGATTTTGGATTATGGAATCCTGCGATTCCATAATTTTGTGTTTGGTTGATGGATTTGAATTTCTATGATTCCTTTATTTTTTATGGGGGGCCACCACAAAACAAGGATTCTTTAATCCTAAAAAATTTCAAGGATTTTGCAATATTCATTGTACTTTTAGATGGGACCCGTGTACTTTATTTATTTAATAATCCTCTCTCTATCTCTCTCTCTAAAATCCTAAAATCCAAATCCCACTTTTTTTTCACCAACCAAACAAAGATTACAAGTATCTACAAATCCAATACTAGGAATCCAAAACCAACCAAACAATAAATTACCAAATCCAGAAATTTCAACCGTACTATTTTGGAATCCAAATTCCATAATCCTGCAACCAAACAGAACCTTAAGGGCGGGTTTGAATTGAATTATTTTTTGTCAACAAATAATTAAAAATCACATCAAGATGGTCTCAACTGGATAGTGTGTTAGAATCTCTCTTTTACTATTCAATAAGTGATTATTTTACCATGGGTTTTACCATAACCAGCTTAAGCATGGTACCTTTTCCCACTTAAAAATAATCTAGGAATTCCAAACTTATTTCATAAGTGGTTATAGAATAGTAGAGTTGACCAAGTATTTGTTTTTTTATCTAAATTTTAATATGGCATTAATGATACGTCTTTTTGGTCATTTTACACTCAATAATCGCTTATTCATCTCTTCATCCAAACACACTATCTAATTATATTCACTTTTCATACAAAATCATCTAAACACTAAACAAGTTATTTGCAATAAGCACTTATAAGTAATTTTTCCAATTTTTTCCATAAAAATCACTTATAGGTGATTATGCTAAATAATTACTTAAATATAAGCCCATCCAAACATGCTCTAAAATTCACTTTATACCGGTTACCTGCAATATCTGAAAAGTTGATGTAATATCCATGCCACTGCATGTAATACCTAAGCGGTTGGTGGGAATAAAGGCCTAAGTGGAATGTGGCCCAGGGTTTTTTCATAAAGTTTTTGAATAGCAGGCTCTTTCCAACAATTTTGAAAACAATAAGGGTTTAAGACAGCCGAGAAGGCCGGGAGCTTTTTGACAATTTACCCATCTTTCTTCGGAAGGAAAACGGTATATTTGTTGATACATACCTTGATATTTATAGCTACCGGTATATCGATGCAATATTAATTGCAGAATGGAGACAGTTTATTTTGGGTGTAATGTCAAATACGAGAGTGCTAATTATATACCAAAAGAGAAAGTTAGAATGAGCTCCTTTCTGCCACCGATGCCTAGGAGCAAGAAAACTATCATGGAATGCATGAAGTCCTTAACAAGGGTTTTGAGTTTTTGGTTTCGGCAAGAGAGCGAAGCGAACGATCCTTTTGTGGACAGGAGAGCGCATAGCCCTCTAGTGCTTGAGAGGGCCGAGCACAGCGAGTTGAGTTAAACCTCGAAATGACCTTAGCGGAGCGTCAACTCGGGTTTTTTGTATAAAGAGTCTGTCCGGCGAGCCCGGTGAGCTCGGACAAGAAAGTGGTTGCCCAAAAGCAACCATGAACGATAGGGTCTTTCGAGTTGAATGAGTGATGCGAAGCGGAACGGCACTTGACGTCAAGTGAACAAAGTAAACGATTGAGTTGAACAAGTGCAACAAGGCTACCGAACGGAATAGAATTCCCAAAAGGCAGTAATCTCTAAGGGATGATTCTTGAGTAACTGAGGATAAGAAGCTGTCACGTCCCGCTTCCCAAAATACGGAATACGAGGAGTTGACAAGACCAACCATGCTTCTACGGTCGAGGAAATATCCTTCCGTAGTCACACTTCGGCTTCTAGCTTTACATGGTAATCAGTAATTAATGCACAGGTAATGAGAAATGCAGTAACTAAATCAAAACAAGTACAAAGGAACTAACCAGAAGGAGATCAAGAGGATGTAGCTCTGAGTAGCTGATCGAGGTGTCCGCGATATCCTCGAGATACGTCGGGTCCTGGTCCAGGATAGATCCACTTCTCACTCTGAGCATGCATACTCAGGTCGTCAGAGCGACACGATAGCAATATATATATATAGATGCAAGTGGTAACTCGAACAGTGATAATAGATATATAACAGTAAATCAAGACAGTAAAGATGTGAACATGGAGTAACCAATGCGGTGTCTAATAGAGCAGGTGAACAGTAAAGCAGTAAAATAGTATGTCAGGTGTGTCAATGCAGTAAGTAATGCATGTCAATGTCACTATCCCTATCAGTCTCTAAGTCTCACTGTACAGGTCGCTAAGCCTATCGTCAGTCCAAGTGTGAGAGTCAACCACTCGTGAGTGTCCCCCACCCAAAGGTAGGACCCAAGGGTAAGGGACCACGGGCCCAAAATATTACGCACAGTAATAATCATGCAATATCCCTGTAAATCTCCATATATCTCCATATATATATGCCGGCATGGGACTCCAGAGATTCTGTTGAACTCATACTCAAACTACCCCACACCCCGTGGTCTACATCAAACGCCAACCATAACCTCAAATACCGGTCAGTCCGTGACAAGTCTGCGCGAAAACTGGAGACAGGATCTCCATCAAGCACGTCCCGACTGATACCCAAGATAAATGGGCAGTGTCTGGTGCCTTACCCGTGACACCCATACAAGTGCTTCCATAAGTGTCCCATACCACTTATATTCACACTTATACGCGTCCCACAGACGTCGACAATGCAATAAATCGATAGGGTCCACTGATTGTGTACAAGTACGTGTCACTTTCACTTATCCATTCATGCACGAACACTAACGTACTTGCCACAATCACCACTAATACCCAACACTGGGTAATGCACTTGATCACTAGATTACCAATGCAATGACATATATATATGATGTGATGAGAAAACAGTATGTAAGGCATGATTAAGATGTCATATGTCGGTATCCTACCACTTGCATAATTTATCATAAATCATACATGCCAAATTTAGCGAAACAATGAACAGGGGATAAGTAGTATGTTTGATTATCTATCCAGCAAATTTGGTTTCACTTTAATCGGATTTCAGAATCACTAGATATGGCCATTTCATTTTAAGCGTTCACTGCTGGAAATCCGGTTTCATAATCGGAAGTCCGTTTCGCAACGCATTTTAATCCCAGTTGGGATCAGAATTTAGCAACGCTACAGTTGAATGAAATTTAGGGTTTTCAATAAGATTTTCAACGCAACAGACGGATTCTCAATCGCATCTGGACGTCAGAAGTTATACTCTGTTCAACACTAGAGTATCAGTTCTGGTTCTGTTTGGGACTGCTATGTGTCCCGATCTTCTAAATTGCAATTTAAATAACAAACGACGATATAACAGGGTGAAATAACTTGCGTTATTTAGCTAACAGATTGATATTCAATAACATGCAGGGTTTCACAACATACGAGTTCGGGAAACAAGGTAGTAAACATTACGGGACAGAAAACAATAGCCAGTATTGCTCTGGACTGCAGTCCAGAGCCGCTCTCCGAGCCGATTCTCGTCATAATATTAGTACAGAAACAACTAAGAACTTGCATAGGGTTATAGGTCGTAGAGACGACTTCGATTTGAACCCTCGAACGCCTCATTTCAATATGTACATAATTTATTGTGATTTTAACAATTTTCAGGTGTGGGGAAATCCTCAGTTTTTACGGGTGTAATTGGGGGTGTTCGTTTAAGTCGTTAACAGTCATATTATTCAGTGAAATTTCTACACCAGGTTCATTGCCAGACGGGACACAATATGCAAACAAGTTCCGTCACATTAAGGAAAGGTTTTCATTCAGATCTTGCGTCGAACACTTATGTTATATAAGGTTTTCATGAATCGCAAACAGGGAATTAATGCGGTTTGAATTATAACGGGAATAATATAGCATGTAGCAAGTAGGGTACTTACCTGGAGATGTTTTGGCGATGCACGGCAGTGGCAACGGCACGGACGCACGACGAATCGGCACGGCCAGTACAGCGACTTGTACCCGACACGGCAGTAAAATGGCTAGGTTTGAGCTTTGCTAGGCTTTGGTGATGCAACCGGAGCTTGGAGGCGACGGTAACCGGAGGTGACGGTCAAGGCCGTGACGATGTTAAGCCCAGCAGTAGCGACGATGAGAGATCACGTACGGGTCCTGGCACGGCATCGGCAGCGACGACGGCAGCGGCTCAGGGTGAGCTCGGGTCTGTTCTCGGGGCAGCGAAGAGCGGCGCTGGTTGGCCGGAGCAGGGGAGGGCTACGGGCGTGGGCGAGAGGTGCTCGGGGAGAGGGTCGGAGCTCCGGTGACGCAGGGACAGCGAGGGTGCTGCGAGAGAGGGAAGTGCAGTGGGAGAAGGAGAGAGAAGTCGGGCTTGGTGGTGGTGAGGAGGTGGTGCTCGGGTCGACGAGGTGGCTCAGGGCAGTGGGGAGCTCGTCGGCGTCGTCGGGGTGCAGGCGGTGGCCGTGGTCGGGTGCAGGCGAGGTTGGTGGGTCGGCGAGAGAGCTCGGGTGCAGGGGAGCTTGGTGGGTCGGCGAGAGAGTTCGGTGGTGGAGAAGAAGGTGAGGAGGTGCTCGGTCGATGGAGGAGGAGGAAGGAAGGAGGTGACAGTGGCAGTCGTCGTCGTCGGAGGGAGTGACGAGTGATGAAGGCAGTGGGTTGCTCGAGCTTGGTTTTGCTGCAGATAGAGAGACGAGGAGGAGTTGGAGAGTGAGGGTGTGAGGGAGAGAGGGGGAGGAGTTTGAGGAGCTCGTGGGGTCGAGGTCGAGGTCGTGGGCACGCAGTCGAGGGTGCCGGCGAAGGAGCGGGGACGTGGCGACGACGTGGGTAAGGTGCGAAAGAAAAGAGCGGGAAGGAGAAGGAGAGTGGGGGGGAGAGTTGTAGTCGGGTCGGGTCGGGTTGGAGGGGCATGGGCTTGGGAGGTGAAAGGCTGGGCCGGGAAAAAGATTGAGAAAAAGAAATAGGGGAGTGGGCTGGGCCAGCAATTAAGAGTTTAGGATTTAATTTAAATTGTTTATTTTATTTTCCTTTTGGCTGGTTTTAATTGGGCTGTGGGATTTGGGTATATATATGTATATATGTATAGTTTTAAATTTTGAATTTCCCTGGGCTGAGGGGAAAGGGTCGGGGGATTAAGGGGTTTAGTTTATTTAAAAGGGAAATGGGCTGGGTTTTGGAATGGAAAAATATAAAAGAATTAGATATTAGGGTTTTGGGTTATTTTAGGGAAGAATAAAAAGTTCAAGTATTAGAATTTGTTTTAGGGAAAAAAATGGATTTGAGAAGGGAAATTAGAATAAGAGAATTAGGATAAAATAATTATAAATACAATTAGGTAAATTTGTAAGTGACCCATATTTAATAAAAATACGGCTATTGGCCTAAAAGAACCGGGTATTACATCATACCACCCTTACAAAAATTTCGTCCTCGAAATTTAAAATAAGCGATAAGCTAACTAAAATAATATGTGAAAATCTACAATCTCGAACACTAACATATAGTGGTTTACTTAAAAACAGCTAGATAAGATTAATCGAGAGTCTTTATATGTATAAGAATAACGCAACTAAAAGAATAGGTCTAAGTAAGTATAAGGCAGAAACAACTATAAGGGCAACCCATATGTACAAAAGAATAAAATAGCAATAACGAATAATAACATTCGAAGCGTGTTAGATAAAATCGAAATCCTAAATATGTGCACACATACGAATATCAAAAGTAGCACAGCCAAAATAATAGTATCAGGCACAACCATTTATAATAGCAAACGATAAGCACAATACCCGGGAAAATAAAGTAACAACAATAAAATAGTGAAGGATTTGTTGATAGGTTAAAACATTTTAGGATAATGTATCGATCAAATAGTTTTAAAATAACTTAGGAAACCCACACAGTGAAAATAAGAAACATGGAATAAAATATGCGCGGTATACGGTTGCGCTATTGAAAAGGTGAAGGATAGTAAACCATTTAACGCGGGTAAAACGGAAGTAGTCAATAATATGCAAATTTTGATAAATACAAAATGGTGAAAGCTAAGTTTTCGAATAACGATGTCCCTAAATATAGTTAGGGTAAAAGGAGATAGCACAGAGATGTATTGAGCTAGCCAGGGTAGGGATTACGATGGAATATGGCTCACTCAAAAGGTCGGAGTGTGACAGCTTTAGACTGAAGGTCGAAAAGATTGGGGTCGGGTCAGCCCAGGGGGTAAGGATGAACAGTAATGAACCTCAGGAGGGGAAGGGATGCATAGGAAGAAAAACGGTCGATATACCATGCGAATCAAAAGTCCGAAGGGTTAGCGAACTCGGAAATTTCAATATCAATTTCTCCTCCAGAAAGGTCTCAAACAAGGCACATACGAAGGACGAAGGGTGGCCCATTCAAAAGATCGGGGTGCGGTACTTTTTAATCCCAGCGAGGGTCAAGACAGCCCAAGGTGCAGGGGTGGACAGTCAGGGATCTCAGGAGGAAATAAATGTATAGGGAAACAATCAAGCATCACATGAACCAAAAAGATCAAAAGATTTGCGAACCCAGCAATTTATTTCACTTCAGAAAAGTCCGAACAAGGCATCTATGACGAAAAAGATAGCCCTAAACTATACACAGATTTTAGTTGGCTAGAGGAGACGAAAGCTCAATCACGTCAGTCGCGGTTATAGAGGTTCAGCAGGTTACGGTAGGTTCGCGCACTCAAATAGGGGCGTCCATTCCCATATTGCCTCGCAGGGATCGCAACTGGAAGTTCTTCTGCCATGGAGTCTTCTTCTTCAGGCCCTCCTTCCTCGGCTGGAGCTTCTTCATCGAGGTCTGATTCTACGTGATCCTCTTTCGCTGGATCTTCCTCCATGGGATCTTCTTCGGGATCTTTCTCTATCGGGTTCTCTTCGGGGTCTTCCTCATCGTCGTCAGGGTCGCTGACTATGTTGTCTTCTGAGACTGCGAATCCTTCACCCTCGGAATCGCTGTTTCCGAAAATAATCTGTGGACCGTTGATCTCGTCATCTGATCCTACCAGCATGTAGTCAGAGGAAACGCACGACCGTGTGTCCTCGTTTAGAGGCGGCGCTTCTCCAAAGTGGGCCATGACCTGAAAAGAGGGAGTCATGATTAGATAATGGGACACATTAAGAAGATATCCAAGTATACGGTGGCACAGGGAGGATATGCTGGAGGCAAGGGCGGAAAAATTAAAATGGAAAAAAAATGCTGATGCAATGAATAGTATAAGGAAATTAAGAAGTAAGAGAACGATACATACATCACAACTCAGAGTTTTATTGCATTCAGCTAAAAGTTCGACGGATACAAGATTCAAACAAAAAGAAATATTTACAAAAGGGTGACAACATCTTTATTGAAAGTAGAAAACGTGGTAATTCTTCTTTGATTTCTGGACCGCTGCATTCCTGTCTCGCGAGTTGAATCCTGCGCGGGGTCCGTACTATCCTCGAAGCTCGATCTACGAAATAAGCATCACTTAGCAGGGGTGGGGAGTGTGGACGAACTGCCTCCTTGTAGCTCATTCCTTTTAGGGCAACCATTGATAAAGTGTTCGCTGGATCCACAAATCAGGCATCTCCCTTTAGCGCGGCGACAATCCCTCTGAAGGTGTCCTGGTTTCTTGCAGTACCCACAATATTGGGTCTTCTGCTGCTTCTGTCGCGGGGAAACAAGTGGGCGCTTCATCTTCACCTCTTTTCCTGGTCTTACAGGGGCCCCGTTACGATTGGAGACTTCCGCTGGTGCCTGAGTCATCTGCCTTCTTAGTCCTTCAGTTAGCAGGTCGTTTGTTCGCTCCTGAGCTTCCTTCAGACTTTGCAGTGCATTCAGAATCTCTACGATCTGATTCTGGGAAGTGGAGATAGAGGAAGGGTCGTTGGAAGACATGGCCCTGAAATAACAACTTTGAGGACGATATAAGGCATAAGCTATAAGAATCAAAATATAATATGGATTAGGCAAGGAATCAAGAATATCGGATGTGATGAAATTTATTACAAGTGGAAATCAACTGTAGAACTCCAAGTCACTCAAACCCTAGCGGATAGATCAAAATGCATAGCCGAATACACTATGCGAATCAAGATTAAGAATAACAACTTTACAATCCAGACCGAAGGATGTCTTAGATTGTCAAACACTATACGGAACTGCAATCCCAATCCAAGCAAAACCTAGTTTTGATACCAACAAAACCATGTCATGCCCCGCTTCCCAACATACGGAATACGAGAGGTTGACAAGGCCAGCCATGCTCCTACGGTCGAGGAATATCCTTCCGTGGTCACACTTCGGCTTCTAGCTTTACGTGGTAATCAGTAATCAATGCACAGGTAATGAGAAATGCAGTAACTAAATCAAAACAAGTACAAAGGAACTAACCAGAAGGAGATCAAGAGGATGCAGCTCTGAGTAGCTGATCGAGGTGTCCGCGATATCCTCGAGATACGTCGGGTCCCGGTCCAGGATAGATCCACTTCTCACTCTGAGCATGCAAACTCAGGTCGTCAGAGCGACACGATAGCAATATATATATATATATATATATATATATATATATGCAAGTGGTAACTCAAACAGTGATAATAGATATATAACAGTAAATCAAGACAGTAAAGATGTGAACATGGAGTAACCAATGCGGTGTCTAATAGAGCAGCTGAACAGTAAAGCAGTAAAATAGTATGTCGGGTGTGTCAATGCAGTAAGCAATGTATATCAATGTCACTATCTCTATCAGTCTCTAAGTCTCACTGTACAGGTCACTAAGCCTATCGTCAGTCCAAGTGTGAGAGTCAACCACTCGTGAGTGTCCCCCACCCAAAGGTAGGACCCAAGGGCAAGGGACCACGGGCCTAAAATATAACGCACGGTAATAATCATGCAATATCCCTGTAAATCTCCATATATCTCCATATATATACGCCGGCATGGGACTCCCGAGATTCTGTTGAACTCACACTCAAACTACCCCACACCCCGTGGTCTACATCAAACGCCAACCATAACCTCAAATACCGGTCGGTCCGTGACAAGTCTGTGCGAGAACTGGAGACAGGATCTCCATCAAGCACGTCCCGACTGATACCCAAGATAAATGGGCAGTGTCTGGTGCCTTACTTGTGACACCCATACAAGTGCTTCCATAAGTGTCCCATACCACTTATAGTCACACTTATACGCGTCGCACAGACGTCGACAATGCAATAAATCGATAGGGTCCACTGATTGTGTACAAGTACGTGTCACTTTCACTTATCCATTCATGCACGAACACTAACGTACCTGCCATAATCACCACTAATAACTAACACTGGGTAATGCACATAATCATTAGGTTACCAATGCAATGACATATATATATGATGTGATGAGAAAATAGTATGTAAGGCATGATTAAGATGTCATATGTCGGTATCGTACCACTTGCATAATTTATCATAAATCATACCTGCCAAATTTTGCGAAACAATGAACAGGGGATAAGTAGTATGTTTGATTATCTATCCAGCAAATTTGGTTTCACTTTAATCGGGTTTCAGAATCACTAGATATGGCCATTTCATTTTAAGCGTTCACTGCTGGAAATCCGGTTTCATAATCGGAAGTCCGTTTTGCAACGCATTTTAATCCCAGTTGGGATCAGAATTTAGCGACGCTACAGTTGAATGAAATTTAGGGTTTTCAATAAGGTTTTCAACGCAATAGACAGATTCTCAATCGCATTTGCACGTCAGAAGTTATATGCTGTTCAACACTAGAGTATCAGTTCTGGTTCTGTTTGGGACTGCTATGCGTCCCGATCTTCTAAATTGCAGTTTAAATAACAAACGACGATATAACGGGGTGAAATCACTTGCGTTATTTAGATAACAGATTGATCTTCAATAACATGCAGGGTTTCGCAACATACGAGTTCGAAAAACAAGGTAGTAAATATTACGGGACAGAAAACAATAGCCAGTATTGCTCTGGACTGCAGTCCAGAGCCGCTCTCCGAGCCGATTCTCGTCATAATATTAGTACAAAAACAACTAAGAACTCGCATAGGGTTACAGGTCGTCGAGACGGATTCGATTTGAGCCCTCGAACACCTCATTTCAATATGTACATAATCCCTCGAACGCTCGAGCTTGGTTTTGTTGCAGATAGAAAGACGAGGAGGAGTTGGAGAGTGAGGGTGTGAGGGAGAGGGGGGGAGGAGTTTGAGGAGCTCGTGGGGTCGGGGTCGAGGTCGTGGGCACGCAGTCGAGGGTGCCGGCGAAGGCGCGGGGATGTGGCGACGACGTGGGTAAGGTGCGAAAGAAAAGAGCGGGAAGGAGAAGGAGAGTTGGGGGAGAGAGTTGTAGTCGGGTCGGGTCGGGTTGGAGGGGCACGGACTTGGGAGGTGAAAGGCTGGGCCGGGAAAAAGATTGAGAAAAAAAGAAATAGGGGAGTGGACTGGGCCAGCAATTAAGAGTTTAGGATTTAATTTAAATTGTTTATTTTATTTTTCTTTGGGCTGGTTTTAATTGGGCTGTGGGATTTGGGTGTGTGTGTGTGTATATATATATATATATATATATATATATAGTTTTAAATTTTGAATTTCCCTGGGCTGAGGGGAAAGGGCCGGGGGATTAAGGGGTTTAGTTTATTTAAAAGGGAAATGGGCTGGGTTTTGGAATGGAAAAATATAAAAGAATTAGATATTAGGGTTTTGGGTTACTTTAGAGAAGAATAAAAAGTTCAAGTATTAGAATTTGTTTTAGGAAAAAAAAATGGATTTGAGAAGGGAAATTAGAATAAGAGAATTGGGATAAAATAATTATAAATACAATTAGGTAAATTTGTAAGTGACCCATATTTAATAAAAATACGACTATTGGCCTAAAAGAACCGGGTATTACAGAAGCCTTTGATGGCCACCAAATAATGTTTTCTGAAATAGTTGGAACAAACGGATCAATTTGGCTTGAGAGTATGACTGTCTTGATAGAGTCTTGATAGAATGCAAGTCAAATTCACACATAAAAGTTTTGTTGTTGGCAACTCCTCATCCTTAACTGACTAAATAGAAAATTTGGAATTAATTGTAAAGTTGCTCTAAGAATTATATCTTATTACAAATAGACATTAAAATAGTTAATTTGCATGGGATAACCGTACTCTATTATATTTTTGAGTATTTGGAAATGATCCGGATCCCTTTTTAAACCTTAATTTGCTTGATTTTATGGTTGATCAGCTGATGGGGGTGTCATGTTAGCCATTTAATCAGTGGGTCGACCAGTAAAATGTAAGTTATAGATCAAAATTTTGCTACTCGTTAAAATATTGCTCGTATCCGGCTCATCCATTTACTGCTATCACCGAATCGACTCAGCCCAAAGGTTCTTTGGTTTTACTCAACTGAATATATTTAAAATATTTATTATGAATACTGCTAATAATTTTTTTAGGATGTATATATTTTCTTTAGTTCATACTGTGAATGTACTCAATCTCCCAGAAGGCTATATATACAATATTTTTCACTTTAAATTACTGAAAAAAAAAAATCTCATAAAAGTAAGTTGCCCATTAACTTCATGATGAACTGTTTATCTATTTACAAGTTACCTGTACATCTGCCCGTCCATAACAGATCGGACGATGGGCATAATGGCCAACTCCAACTTAAAATCTAGGTATATCTACTTGTACCCGTTTTACCAGCGTGGAGGGTGAGGGACGGGGGGAGGAAAAATAGTAAAAGAACAATTTGAATTTCTTGAAATCCCGCACTGTCGGTGCAACTCTTGTCCATGTCATTCGAATATTTAGCTTTTAGAATAAAGTTTTATAGATGTTTATTGAAACTAAAAAACGATGGCTTGGATAATGGCGTCTAAATGTCTTATGGCTTCTTTTAGGGATGTGTGTGGAGGAAGATGGTTACGATTCAATTTTAAATTAGACTAAATTGCAGGAAATCATCTAACTTTTCCTAATATCAGTGAATACGTACCCCTAATTTTGAAAACCTATACTTTGCCTTCCTTAAACTTAATTTATTCCGAAAATGCCCCTCATTGAATATTCAAAAAAAAATTATCACCTTTTCTCTCTTTCTTATTTTGCTTAAATAAATTTAAAAATATTTAAATGAAGAACATTTTTAGAATAAGCCAATTTGAGAGGAAGCTAAGTGCAAGAGTTAGAAAGGTAGGGGTATTTGTTGCTGATGGGGCAAAAGTTAGAGATACTTCTTGCAATTTATCCAAAAATTTAATTGTGATGCAGATATGGATAGGTGAATGAGAGAATTAGTTAATAGTTCGTTCTTATTTCTTGAATTTTATAACTAAAATAATAGATCATCATATTAGCTACACCCTTAAAAGTTTGTATTATATTAATAGACATGAAACTTGTTATAGTACAGATTTATGTTGAAAGAAGAAGAACAACCACAACTATTTAATTATGATTCATATAGAATCCATGTCGTCTAGCAGAAAAACATTATTTTTGCTGATGAATTTTAATAAGCAAGAAGAACTTGAGAGCAAAATCACTTTGATTCCTTCAATGACCAGGTAAACTACATCCAGCAACCAGAGGCGGTTCCCAATGGAGGCAAGGGTAGCCAGTCGCCCTACCGGGATCAAGATCATCGTATGATTTATGTATGCTATATGGATAGTTTGGATAGAACTTGTTAGCCCGTCATACCTGCACGTAGTTATTGTTAGAAATTATGCACTGAAATAAATACAAAATTTGATTTAAATGATTAACAAAACTGGTAATATGATTGGACAGGTCTGAATGGGAATGAAACACGCACTTGAGTGCACTGCCGTAAGAACGTAATTGCCTCACTCTTGTGCAGGTTTTCAGCAACGCTGCGTTCTCAAGGTACGATGTTCCCCCGGCCTTTCCGGTATCCCTGACTTGCACAAGTTGCAGAGATAGTATGTATCCTGCCTTATCTCATATCGATGCTCAAAACAAAAAACCAACAAAGAGAGAGAGAGAGAAAATTGTAAAAATTATATGTTGAAGGAGAAGAGATTCGGGCTATTTATAAGACCCGAATCAATATCTCCAAGAAACACAACTATTCCAAAAGCCTTACATCCGTTCGTTTGAATTTCTTTCAGTTAAAGCAAAAAATTAAATATGCAAAAAGATAAAAACAGTGCAGGGCCTCGGAGCCCATACCGACATTTGTGTCAGCAGGACACGTGCCCACGAGTGGGTAGGCAGGGCGCACGCGCGCGCGTTTCAACAAAAACCTAATACAAATGTTACTACTGACCAATGTGAAGGTAACTTATTTAAACACATAAAAACCTTTAGTTTTCCCGATGTCGGACTAAAGTTACTTTGTAAAATTTGAGTTTTTCCACTCAACTTCCAACAATTCCCCCACAAAAATTCAAACTTTAACTGATATAAAACACAATAAAACAATAATCAAAATAAGCAAATAAAGAATCTGAGTATTGGTTTATATTGTATATCAATATAGGTGTCATATCGACTTGAACCTATATCTTGTGTAATAACTCCCGACCGCAAGAATATGGTAGTCATAATAACCTTACAAAACTATATCTTGTTTAGCGATCGTTTATTAAAAACACACACAATATGAGACAGGTTTTAAGACAATCAAAAACAGGTTGTGCATTTAAGGCCATACGCAGTACCTTGATTCTCGTGAAAATTATAGGGTTGCAGCCCAATTACCCATAACCATGACCTCATGTCTGTCTCACTTAGGTGATGTCTCCGGAGGTTACTTGTTGTTAGAGTACCTCATAAATAATATGCTTTTGACACCATTAAGAGTCGATGACTCGTCCTTAATTAATAGCCGAAGCACAACAGCATCATAGGAATAGGAATGGAGTTTAACTCCCTAAGTAACGTGCTCCCAAGTTCACATCAATAGTTTCGCTCTTCCCATTACAAAACCTGTATAAGATTGGGTATCGACTATTGGTGATTCCATTATGGGCCTAAGCCCCATTCTCCTCAATGCTTTAAGTATCTTAGATCTTGGTAGACTTTTAGTTAGATTGTTTGCCAAATTTAGATAGGTAGATACATATATAGGAGACACAATAAAGTTTTTCTTTAAATTCTTTATTATCTCATATCTTAGTTGTAGGAAGTTATTCATCTTCCTATTACAATTTTCTTGTTCCAATAAGTCAAGTAAGAATTTATTGCCACAATGTATTATCATAGCTGTGATTGGTTTAGAAATAAAAGGAATTTCCATTATCAAACTCCTTAACCAATTTGTCTCGGTACACTTGGTATCTAATGCTATTATTTCAGCATCCATGGTGCTACGAGCAATTATTGTTTGCTTACAAGAACCCCAGTTAATCGCTTCACCGTCAAGTACAAAAACAAATCCAGTGGTAAACTTAACATATAAGGTATTTGTGACCCAATTTGGGTCACTATACCTCTCAATTTGGTTTGGGAAGTTCGGGTATGCTAAACAATAATCTATCGTATCTTTTAAGTACTTGAACAATCGTTCCAAAGCATTCCAATGTTCCTCATTGGAGTTACTGATGAATCTGCGTAATCTACCAACAGCATATGATATATCAGGTCTAGTGCGAGTAGAAATATAATTTAAAGATCCTATCAATTGAGCATATTTATTTTGTATTACATGTTGTCCATCATGCTAAACTAAATGAATATCAGGATCAAAAGGAGTAGAAACAAGCTTGACATCAAAATAGTTAAATTTCTTTAATAGTTTTTCTATAGCATGTGAAAAAAAAGAGTATAACCATTTTCTAACTTAGTGATCTTCATACCAAGTATATGTCAGCCTCACCTAAATCTTTCATATCAAAATTTAATGATAAATATGATTTTACTTCATTTATTACAACTATAGTAGAGCAAAAAATTAGAATATCATCTACATATAAGCATAGAACTACGAACTCACTACCAATAGATTTGAAATAAAGACATTTATCAATCTTATTAATAGTGGATCCATAACCAAGAATTACTTTGTTGAACTTGTTATGCCACTGCTTTGAAGCTTGTTTTAGAACATAAAGGGATTTTTATAAGTTTACAAACTTTGTGTTCATTTCCTTTTTCTACAAAGCCTAGAGGTTGCTCCATATATATTTATTTATCAAGATCACCATTCAAGAAGCTTGTTTTGACGTCCATTTAATGGATTAATAAATTATGGATGGAGGCCAAGGTAATCAAAGTTCGCATAGTGGTAATCCTTATTACAGGTGCATAAGTGTCAGTAGAGTCTATAGCTTTGCGTTGGGTAAATCTCTTAGCAACTAATGTAGCCTTATATTTATCAATTGAACCGTCAGGTTTAAGTTTCTTTTTAAATATCCACTTGTATACTACAGTTTTACTTCTAGGAGGTAGGTCAGTTAGGACCCAATTTTATTTTCTAGAATGGAATCCATCTCACTTTTAATGGCTTCTTTTCATTGTTTAGCATCTGAAGATGCCACAGCCTAGGTAGAAGGATCTCCTACTACGAAAAGATAATATATAGTGCCATCAGTGAGTAATTTTCTACGCTTATTTCTATTACTCCTTTTAGGTTCTAGTTCGGGTGTATGAGTAGAAGCGAATGTATTATTATTTGGTTCAATGATTTGAGAAGTAGTGGGTAGATCAGATGTAGAAGTAGGAATAGTAGTAGGAACACCAATTGATCCAGAAATAGAGGTCTTGTAAGGAAATGTATTTTTAAAGAAAATAGCATCATTTGTTTTAATAATTGTATTAACCCTAATTTCATTAATCCTAGAATGCAAAACAATAAATCTATATGTATTACCATCTAGCGAATAACCTATGAATAAAGCATCAACTGTTTTAGGGCTGATTTTGTTCCTCTTCTGTGAGAGAACACATACTTGTGCAAGGCAGCCCCAAACACGAAAATAACCAAGCCTGGATGCTCTACCGAACCACAAGGCAAAAGAAGATTCGTTTGCGGTTTTATGAGGTATACGATTGAGTATATAACATGCCAATAAGAATGCTTCATCCCAAAGGTTTTCAGGGGCTCTAGAACTAATCAACATGGAGTTAACCATATTCATTAGCGTTCTGTTTTTCCTTTCTGCAACACCATTAGATTCAGATGTATATGAAGAAAAGTATTCATGTCTAATACCATATTCTTAGCAGAATGAGTAAAAATCATTTGATGGAGATTCTCCTCCACGGTCCGATCTAAGTGTCTTAATTTTCTTTTCAGTGATATTTTCTATTTCGGCTTTGTATCTCTTAAATTTATTAAATACCTCATCTTTAGTGGAGATTAAATAGACATAACAATACCTAGTATTATCATCTATAAATGTGACATAATATTTATTTCCACCCCTTATAAGTTGTCGGTTAAAGTCCTAGACATCAGAGTGTATTAAACCAAGTGTTTGAATACATCTATCTACTGATTTAAAAGTGCTTCTAGTGTGTTTAGCCTTAACACGGATATCATACTTAGAATGCAAGTCAATAGAACTCTTCGAAATCAAATTCAAATACATCATTCTTTTTAAGGTTTGAAAATTAATATGTTCTAGCCTACCATGTTAGACATTGCTAGAAGTGGCATTTAAAACTAAATAGGAATTATTATTACAAACGTTATTATAAACAATATTAAGTTTAAATAAACCGTCACAAACATAACCTTTACCAACAAATACGTTACCTATACAAATAACAATCTGATTTGATTCTAACACAATTTTGTATTCCCTTTTTGATAATAAGGATGCACTTGTTAAATTTCTCCTAACACCCGGAACATACAACACATCCTCCAAGGGTAATATTTTCTCTGAGGTTATAGAAAGCTTGACGGTTCCCTTTTCCTTGACATGTATTGTAACACCCTAGTTCAGTTATACCAGTTCTATTTCGAGTATTTCTTTATTTATGGTATTTTCTTGATTTATTATGTTTTGGGTGCGAATAGCGTATTTGACATCTGTATTTGTATCCGACCCGACCCGCTTGTTGGAAACCCGTCTTGATTCCTGTTTATGATTTACCCCATGCTTGATAATGTGCATCCTACCTAGTCATGATATAACCCCTGATAGATATTTGTGCATCCATGCTTTTACCGTACATCCGTACTTTTACCGTGATTCAATACTTGTTATATTTTACTGTTGGACACCCATATGTTACACTGTGCACTACTTGACATGACCTGATATATCACTACTTGACATGTTACCTGATCCTGTTCTAATGCCGACAATCCTGATATGTTGTCCCGATGGATATATCATGTTGTATGTATAGACAAACATGTACCTGCTTGATCCCGTGTTGGCATTAGCTCCAGATTTATCAATACCTGACTTGAACACATAACCTTGGGGGTAAAGGGAAATCAATAATGAAACCTGACTTGTAACTCAACAGTTCGATGCTTATACTGATCAGTTTTGGGGGCTAGGCCAGCCCGGGATGATGTTGCTGACATTATTCGTCTGTACATGTTTCCTGTTTTGTGCTTAGCGGCATGTCTCGGATTCAGCCCCGAGAGTCTGGACCGTGGTCCCAGGTACGCACGGAATACTATTGAGTTACATCGACGATTCATTCAATTGAGTGCACAGAATTGAGAGTAGTTAACCCAGTAGTTTAGTTCAGATTACTCGCCGCACGTCACATGTGCTTATACCCTCTACTGTTCCTTATTCGTGTTATCGTTATACTTTTATTACTGTTCATAGTCATGCCTGCATATCTTGTTGTCTCCTGATTATGTTATTGTTGATATTATAACGCACCGACGTCTGGGTTTTGTATGGCCCGGATCCTTTATCTTTGTTGCAGGCCGATCAGGAGTACTTCAGTCGACAGGCCGAGCAGTGAGGAGCCTGTTAGTATTTTAGTTTAGTTTTCTTTCAGCTTTTCATTTCCTGATGTGAGCCCATATTTGGGACGTACTTTCCAGATTGTTATTGTTACTTGGATTTATTGCTTCCACATATTATTTCTTGACTCGTTTATTCTGGCATATGGACATGTACTAGATAGTTTATTTTATTTCTATTGTTCATGATATCTTATAGACAGTCGTAATGTGACTGTGAAGGGATGTTTTCTAGCTACAGGTAGCATGGTTGGTTCTGTCACGTGCCGATCTTCGCGCACTCTGGGAAGCGGGGCGTGACAGGATTTGTTTGGTATCAGAGCCATAGGATTTAGGTTAATCGGGTTTGATTCTTTTGTAGTTGGGTATTGGACCCAATACACAAATCAGAAAACCCGTAATTAGGAACATATCCTGCCACATTGTTGTCGTGATTCTTGAATCTTATCTTCATTTTGACCCTTTACCTTGACGAGATGGAATGACTTTGCATCTCGGTTTGAAACCTTTTGATTCTATTGTTTCTCCTTTCCTATTCCTTCGATTCTTATACTAGGATTTGGGCGATTTGAACGGAATTATGTGATTGTACCCATGAATTGCAGTATGGTTACAATGCGGTACTCTATTTAAGTAACTTGGAGTCCTAGTCTTGATTCACTTCCTTGATCTATGGCCGTGATATTATCTTGCTTCTCTCGGTTTCATTATTTACCAGTTTATGTTTTATCGTCAGCTGGAATCCTATTTATCGTGCTTATCTTCTTCAGTATCTTGGCTTCAGATGAAGTCGTTTCGGGTATTCTATTGTTCATGATTTTCCCGCTTTAGCATTATTCGATTCTGGTGCATCCCATTGTTGTATGTCATCCAAGTTTTTTTTGCTGCACACTTGATTGCTTGCATGGTCCTGTCTTATTGTTGCGACATACAAACTGGGAACGGGAAGATCATATCTAGTAGTGAGTGAAATGATTGTTCAGTTGTTTCTGCGGACGAGAGTTATTTGCAGATTTCTTGGTGATCGATACCGGCAGTTATGACGTTGTCTTGGGAATGGATTTTCTCGGCACTTTCTACGCTCACATTGATTGTAGGGCAAAGAAAATGATTTTCCAAATTCCCGGACATCGGGAGTTTGTAATTGCTGGAGCTAGCAGTTCTGTCGGGCCAGTCAACTTTAGGGCTAGGCCGACAAGCGCCGTTCTTTTGTCAATGGAAGTTGATAAGGAGGAAGCGCCAGTTGTAGTTCGAGAGTTCATGGACGTGTTCGAGGACACCTCGGGTTTACCGCCAAAACGAGATGTGGAGTTCGCAATCGATCTTGTTCCTGGTGCAGCGCCAATTTCAAAGGCGTATTATCCAATGGCACCAGTGGAGTTGGAAGAAGTAAAGAAACGGTTTACCGAATTGCTAGAGAAAAGTTGGATTCGCAGCAATAATTCACCTTGGAGAGCTCCAGTTCTTCTAGTTAAGAAGAAAGATGGCACGCGAAAGATGTGCATCGATTATCGAGAATTGAACCGGGTGAATATTAAGACAAGTACCCGATCCTTCGCATTGGCGAATTATTCGAGCAACTCAGTGGCGCGAGAGTATTCTCGAAGCTAGATTTGCGGTCCGGATATTATCAAGTTCGAGTTAAATCAGAGGATATTTGCAAGACTGCGTTCCGAACTCGATATGGAGATTACGAGTATTTAGTGATGTCATTCGGAGTCACGAATGCACCGGCGATATTTATGGACTTGATGAACCGAATCTTTTCGCCGTTCTTGGACCAGTTTATAGTGGTGTTTATCGATGATATTCGGGTCTACTCGAAGAGCCTAGAAGAGCATGCAGAACACTAGAAGATCGCACTGCAGATATTGAGGAATAAAAGATTGTATGCAAATATGAGCAAATGCGAGTTTTGGATTGAAGAAGTGAAGTTTTCGGGCATGTCGTATCCGGAGATGGAATCGCCGTTGATTCTGAGAAGATTGCAACAGTTCAAGATTGGCCGATTCCGAGGAATGTAGCGGAATCAGAAGTTTTCTGGGACTTACAGGATACTACAGAAGATTCGTGGAAAATTTTGCTCGATTGACTGAGCCTTTGACCAAGCTTACACGGAAGGAAGTACTGTTCGTTTGGACGGATAGTTGTACCTTAGCTTTTAAGGCGTTGAAGCAAAAGTTGATAACCGCTCCTATTTTGACTGTACCAGACGGTTCCGGAGGATTGGTGATTCACAGCGACGCATCTGGGAAAGGTTTGTAATGTGTTTTGATGCAGCATGGGAATGTTATAGCCTACACATCGAGACAGTTGAAGACCCATGAGAAGAATTACCCAACTCATGATTTGGAGCTTGCAACAGTGATTTCGCTTTGAAGATTTGGAGACACTACTTATTGGGCGAAAGGGTCGAAGTATTCACCGATCACAACAGCCTAAAGTATGCGTTCACGCAGAAAGAGCTCTACATGAAGCAGCGTAGATGGTTGGAGCTGATGGCTGACTACGATCTTGATCTCAAGTATCATCCGGGGAAAGTTAATGTAGTGCTGGATGCGCTTAGCCGGTTGCCAGCAATTCGGATGTTGACTGCACAGAAGGAGCTTATCGAAGATTTTCGGAGATTCGAGTCGGAGATCGTGCTACCGCATTCTTCGGGACAGTTGATGCAGCTGCAAGTACAGTCGTCGTTGATCGAGAGTATTAAAGCAGCGCAGTCACAGGACCCAAGATTGCAGAAGTTTCGAGAACAGGTAGAAGCGGGACTTCGAACGGACTTGTTGATTCATGAAGATGGTTCGTTGCGATTTGGTAGCCGTTTGTGTGTGCCGAAAGGAGACATTCGCGAAGAAATTATGAAGGAGGCGCAAAGTTCCGCATATTCTGTACATCCAGGAGGCACGAAGATATACCGTGATCTACGACAGCATTTCTGGTGGAAAGGCATGAAAAGGGAGATTGCTTTGTAGCGAAGTGCTTGGTGTGTCAGCAAGTTAAGGCTGAACATCAAAGGGTAGCTGGTTTATTGCAACCACTTCCGATTCCTCAATGGATGTGGGAACATGTAACCATGAATTTCATGATAGCATTACCGCGGAGTCCAAAGGGCAACAATGCAGTTTGGGTGATTGTTGATCGATAGACCAAGGCGGCTCATTTCATATCATTTCGAGTTGGTCAGTCGACGGAAGCGTTAGCAGAACGGTACATGCAGGAGATTGCGAGATTGCATGGAGTACCTGTGAGCATCGTTTCCGATCGTGATACCCGATTCTTATCGCACTTCTGGAGGAGTTTATAGGAAAGTTTGGGGACGCGATTGTAACATCCGAGCCCAATGCTACTAATTTCAGTTACCGTTTGAACGTAGTGTGGCACTTATTTCATTTATCTTGCTTGATTGTCACTTACTGTAAATTTTACCTGGCAAATTCATTTCTGCATATAACAATTTATGGCATCAAAAATAAAATTAAAAATATTCATCTTGGCCTACTTGACACTCCTAACCTTGTTGTAGCGTCCGTGCATCGTGTTCTCGTCTCGTTCAGTGAAACGGGCGAGTTTGGACGGCTACGCGCACGTACGTGTGTCCGTTTTGGGGGTATGTTTTTTGATTGTAAAATACTTCATTTTCACTTTTTGATCCCGCCTAAAATTCTATTATTTCAATTTCAAATTTTTGGACCCGACCCGGGCGCATTTTGGAAATGTTTTACTTTGCGCCAAAACCCCAAAATTTTAATATTTAAACCATCGTATATTTTTTCTTAACCATATAATTTTCACTGTTCCCTTAAATTTTTAAAATATTTTTAATATTTTTCCTAACCAAATCTTTCTTCCCAGCCAATCATGAGTTCTCTTTTTCCTGTGGGCCCCACCTCCTCTCTCTACCTCTCTCTCTCCCCCCATCCTTCTCTCTCTCCTCTATATTTCTTTTTCCCCCTCTCTTTTTTCTTTCACGCAGCAACCCAAACCCCAGCGAACCCTAGCTACCACCGCCTCCCTCCTCGCCGCCGCAGCCCCAACGCCGACACCACCTTCACCAGCATCGTCGCCTCCTCGCCCTCGACCAATCCACCGTGCCTCCTTCCTCATTTCCCTTCTTCCCGTGCACCCTGCACCTTCACCGCGGCCACCTGCACCCCCTGCACGCGTTCACGCCGCCGTGAGTCACCGCCGGTGACCTCGTCCCCGTGCCCCCGGCCTCGCAAGCACCCCCTCGGTGAGCTAGCATCCCCTCCTCTCTTCCTTTCTTCTTTATTTTCTGTTAATATTTTTCTTGATCGGCAGATTTCTTTCGCTGTCGTCGTAGGCCACCGCCGGAGCTCCGTCGACGTGGTCGACCGTCACCACCCGTCCCACAGATCCTCGTGAGCATTCCCTTCTCCATCCTCCTTCCCTTCTTCTTTATTTTCTTTTCTTTTCTTGTTGCAATCTTGATCGATTCGCTGTTTTTGATCTCGCCGGAATCCGGCCGTGCCGGCGACGCATCCCGACGTTCCAGCGAGGTACCCCGACCCATGTGGTTCCACTGTTCGTCGTTTGGGTTCATTCCGTGAACCGTGCGCCCGTCGCGAGTTTTCCCTGCCGACGTTTAACGTCCCGTTTTCCCGATCCGCGACCCGTCGAGGCAAGTACCCCTTGCTACATGCTAAACAATATTTACATACATATTAATGACACCCTAACCTGTAAATTTAACTTTGGTACGATCATTTATATTTTTCGTGTTCAATATTGTTATATAACATTTTATCTTTCAAACTTGGAACCTATATATGTAAATATCATTGCACCCATGAAGTCTTAACTTGGTAACATGATTAAACGGCTATAATTGTCTTACTGCATTCTCATAATGTTGAAATCATCTCTGTGACACAATTGATAACTGTATTGCTAATTGAATGAATCTGCCTATTGCTTAATTCATTGATTATATCATGTTGTTGATACCCATGCTTGATTATATAACTGATTGTGAGTACAACTATGATATCGCTTGCTTCTTGACCTGTCTTGCTACCTACATATTGATTGACCCGACATGGTACCGTATACTGCTTGACTTGACATGATGTACCATGACCTGATCCGTTACCTGATCTTGTGTCTAATGCCAACAAACCTGACATGTAGTCCTCATGGACCGTTCCTGTTGTCTATCCAGACAAACCTGTTTACCCGATCCTGTGTTGGCATTAGTTTTCTTGATTTCGGGATACCTGACTTGACTTATACATATAACTTGGGGGTGTGGGGAAATCAAAGGTGAAACCTGACTTGTAACTCAACAGTTCACATTTCTGTTTGGTGCCTAGCTGCATGTCTCGGTTTCAGCCGAGAATATTGAGGCCGTGTTCCCGGGTATGTACGGGATACTATTGAGTGTACACATTCCTGTTTGGTGCCTAGCGGCATGTCTCGGTTTCAGCCGAGAATATTGAGGCCGTGTTCCCGAGTATTTACGGGATATTATTGAGTGGACACATTTCTGTTTGGTGCCTAGCGGCATGTCTCGGTTTCAGCCCGAGAATATTGAGGCCATGGTCCCGGGTATGTACGAGATACTATTGAGTTACATCGATGATTCATCAATTTGGTTTCAAAGACTTTAGAACAGAGAACCTGATAGAACAGTCCAGTTTACCCACTGCACACTACCCTGCACTGCTCTGATTCATATTATTATTATTCTTGCTTTATTCATGTTTATACTCGCATTGCCTGTTTATTATGTTATTACTTGATGACTTGACGCGCTGACGTCTGGGTTTTGCATAGCCCAGATTCTGTACCGCTGTCGCAGCCCGGGCAGGAGTACTTCAGTCGACAGGCTGAGCTGTGAGTGTCAGCAATAGTTAGTTTTCTTTCCTGCATTTATTTCCTGATGTGAGCCCGTATTATAGGACATACATTCCAGTTATTTTGTATTGGATCTTTTTCTTCCGCATTTATTTATTCTTGACTCATGTTATCTTGGATTATGGACATGTTTAGATAGTTTTATTCTATTCTTGATATCTCTACAACCGTAATGTGATTGTGGATGGATACTTCCTACCCACAGGTAGCATGGTTGGCTATGTCACGTGCCCATTCTAGCGTACTCTGGGAAGCGGGGCGTGACATGGTTCTTTTGGTATCAGAGCCATAGGTTAGTCGGGTTGATTCTTTTGTAGTTGGGTATTGTACCCAATACACGAATCAGAATACCCGTGTTTAGGAAACATGTCCTGCCACCTTGCCATTTACCATTCTTGAATCACATTCTTCCTGATTATATCTTTTACGATGTGCAAACTTTCTTTGCATATCGACTCGAAAACCTGATTCCTTGTTTTCTCTAGGACTTAGACGACTTGGGTGGAGTTATGTAATTGTGGCTATGATACCGCGGCATAGTTACAATGCGGCACTCTATTTAAGTATCTTGGAGTTCTAGCCTTGATCTATATTCAGAATTTATCATCATGCTAATGTTGGGTGTTTTGATTTCAGGAATATGGCCAGTAAGAATTTGAAGACGTACCAGAGGTGTGTGGACGAAGCCGCCATGCTTGGAGTGATAAGAGGAATGCTGGAGAATCAAAACAAACAGACCGAACTGATCCAGCAGCAAGCAGACTCGTTTCAGGAAGGTTTGCAGATCGTTCAGCAGTCTGTGAACAATGTTGGAGCTAAGCCAATTGACCGAGTAGGGACCGTAGCAGATTTCAGGCGTTTGGGTCCGTCTACATTTACTGGATTGAAGGAGCCGTTGCCAGCAGAGCAGTGGCTAGTTGACACGGAGAATTTGCTTATTGCGGCACAGATTCCAGATGAGAAAAGAGTTGACGTGGTACGCATTCAGTTAGTGGACTACGCCCGAGAATGGTGGCTTGTGCAGGAGAACCGCTTGCCCAAGCCGATCAAGTGGGCGGATTTTTCAAAGAGTTTCCTAGAGAAGTTCTTCCCGCGGACTGCACGGGAAGAAATGGAAGAGAAATTCATCGGGCTAAAGCAGAATGGAGCACCCGTAGATGGGCATGCGGCAGAATGGACGAGACTCAGTAGATTCGCTGGACCTTTAGTTGCCAACTATGCAGACAGGGCATGGAGGTTCATGCGAAGCTTGGACGTGGACATCCAGAGGCAGATTGTCTCCCTGGGTTTGACCACTTTCTCACAAGTACTTGCGACAGCCCAAGAGCAACAGAGTTTATCTGGGAAGAAGGGGAGTTTGCAGCAGACAGCAGTTGCGGTAAGGAAGCCAGCATTTATACCAAACCGAGCTCATGGTCGCAGAGGTATTCCAGTGGACCGTCGTGGTGTAGCACCCATGAAGAAGCCGGTGATCGTTGATCGAAGAAAGAGCATGACCTGTAACTATTGCAATTTACCTGGCCACATGCAAAAGGATCGTCGAAGGAGGCTGGGACTTTGTTTAGTTTGTGGAGCGCTTGATCACGCCGTTAGTGCTTGTCCGTCGAAGCTTCGTACAAGGGATGATTTTCAGAAGCCTCCGCAGAGACCGTTCCAGAGACAGAAAAAACTGACTCAAGGACCTAATCAGGCTCGAGCTTTTACCTTGACAGCAGAAGAAGCTAAGGCATCAGGAGAAGTTGTTTCAGGTACTCTACTCGTTCATGGTTTTCCCGCATTAGCGTTATTTAATTCTGGTGCATCCCATTGTTTTATGTCATCCAAGTTTATAACTACACACTCGATTGGATACACGACCCTATCTAGTTTCTGGGACATACACACTGGGAATGGGAAAATCATAGCTAGTAGGGAATGTAAAGATTGTACAGTTGTTGTGTGCGGACGGGAGCTTTTTGCAGATTTCTTGGTGATTGATACGGGCAGCTACGAAGTCGTCTTGGGAATGGATTTTCTTGGCACTTTCCACGCTCACATTGATTGTAGGGCAAGGAAGGTAATTTTTCAGATTCCCGGACATCCCGAGTTTAGCTTCACTGGAGGAAGCAGTTCTGTCGGGCCAGTCGAGTTCAGGGCTAGGCCGATAAACAATATTCTTGCAGCAATAGATGTTGATGAAAGTAAAGAACCGGCTGTTGTTCACGATTTTATGGACGTGTTTGAAGATATATCGGGTTTACCGCCGAAGCGAGACGTGGAGTTCGCAATTGATCTTATTCCTGGTGCAGCGCCAGTATCCAAAGCGTATTATCCAATGGCACCAGTAGAGTTGGAAGAAGTAAAGAAACAGGTTGCTGAATTGCTTGAAAAAGGTTGGATTCGAAGCAGTAACTCGCCTTGGGGAGCTCCAGTTCTTCTAGTAAAGAAGAAGGATGGCACAAGAAGGATGTGCATCGACTATCGAGAATTAAACCGGGTGACTATTAAGAACAAGTACCCAATCCCTCGCATTGGCGAACTTTTCGAGCAGCTTAGTGGCGCGAGGGTATTCTCGAAGCTGGATTTGCGATCCGGATATCATCAGGTCCGAGTGAAAGCAGAAGATATTTGCAAGACGGCGTTCCAAACTCGGTATAGACATTACGAGTACTTAGTGATGCCCTTCGGAGCAACGAATGCGCCGGCAGTATTCATGGACTTAATGAACCGAATCTTTTCACCGTTCTTGGACCAGTTTATCGTGGTTTTTATTGACGATATTCTGGTTTATTTGAAGAGTTTTGAGGAGCATGCTGAACATTTGAAGATCGCACTGCAAACGTTGAGACAAGAGAAGTTATATGCAAAGATGAGTACGTGTGAGTTTTGGCTGGAGGAAGTAAAGTTTTTTGGGCATGTTGTGTCTGGCAATGGAATTGCCGTCGATCCAGAAAAGATTGCAGCAGTACGAGATTGGCCGATTCCAAAGAATGTTGCGGAGATAAGGAGTTTTCATGGACTCGCCGGGTATTACAGAAGATTTGTGGAGAACTTTGCTCGTCTGGCGGAGCCGTTAACCAAACTTACGCGCAAGGAGGTACTTTTTGTATGGACGGACAAATGTGCGTTAGCTTTCGAGACGTTGAAGCAGAAGTTGATAACCGTCCCTATTCTGACCGTGCCAGACAATTACGGAGGATTGGTGATTCACAGCGACGCATCTGGGAAAGGACTGGGATGTGTTTTGATGCAGCATGGTAAGGTTGTAGCGTACGCATCGAGACAGTTAAAGACCCATGAGAAGAATTACCCAACTCATGACTTGGAACTTGCGGCTGTGATTTTCGCTTTGAAGATTTGGAGACACTACCTTTTGGACGAAAGGGTCGAAGTTTTTACTGATCATAAGAGCTTGAAGTACGTGTTCACACAGAAAGAGCTTAATATGAGGCATTGTAGATGGTTGGAGCTGATGGTTGACTACGATCTTGATCTTAAATACCATCCGGGGAAGGTTAATGTCGTGCCGGATGCGCTTAGTCGGTTACTAGCAATCCAGGTGTTAACTACGCAGAAAGAACTTGTTGAAGATTTTCGAAGATTTGACTTGGAGGTTATACTACCGCATTCTACGGGACAGTTGATGCAGCTGCAAGTACAGTCATCGTTGATCGAGAATATTAAAGCAGCACAATCGCAGGACCCTAAACTGCAAAAGTTTCGAGAACAGGTTGAGGCCGGACTACGAACAGATTTATTGATCCACGAAGATAGTTCGTTGAGGTATGGTAGCCGTTTATGTGTGCCAAAGGGAGGTATTTGTGAAGAGCTTATGAAGGAGGCACACAGTTCAGCTTATTCTGTACATCCAGGAGGCACAAAGATATACCGAGATATTCGACAGCATTTCTGGTGGGAAGGCATGAAATGGGAGATTGCTCGCTTTGTGGCGAAGTGTTTGGTGTGTCAGCAAGTTAAGGCTGAACATCAAAGGGTTGCTGGTTTATTGCAACCACTTCCAATTACTCAGTGGAAGTGGGAACATATAACCATGGATTTCGTGACGGCTTTACCGCGGAGTCCAAAGGGCAACAATGCGGTATGGGTGATTGTTGATCGATTGACCAAGGCAGCTCACTTCATTCCTTTCTGGGTTGGTCAATCAACAGAGACTTTGGCAGAGCGGTACATACAAGAGATTGTAAGATTGCATGGAGTACCGGTGAGCATCGTGTCCGATCAGGACACTCGGTTCTTATCACACTTTTGGCGGAGTTTACAGGAAAGTTTGGGGACTCGATTGAAGTTTAGCACAGCTTATCATCCTCAAACTGATGGTCAGTCGGAGAGAACGATCCAAACTCTTGAGGATATGTTGAGAGCATGCATGTTGGACTTCAAGGGTTCATGGGAAGATCATCTACATTTGGTGGAGTTTTCTTACAACAACAGTTTTCAAGCAACTATCCAGATGGCTCCATTTGAAGTATTGTATGGTCGTAAATACCGTTCACCTGTTTGTTGGGACGATGTCGGTGAACGAAGATTATTGGGACCAGATTTGGTTGTGCAGACAGTTGAGAAGGTTAACACTATCAGAAATCATATGAAGGCAGCACAAGACAGACAGAAGAGTTGGGCAGATACGTCAAGAAGACCTCTAGAGTTCGCCGTGGGTGATTTGGTATTCTTGAAGATATCACCGACTAGAAGGGTGATTCGTTTTGGAAGTCGAGGAAAGCTTAGTCCTCGATTTGTTGGACCCTTTGAGATCTTGGAGCGTGTCGGTGAGGTAGCGTATCGTTTGGCGTTACCACAGTCCTTGGCGAGTGTGCACGATGTGTTTCACGTATCTCAGCTATGAAGGTATGTTCGAGATGAAACGCATATATTGGATCATTCGGAGTTAACAGTACGAGAAGACTTGAGTTTTGAGGAGCGACCGATTGAAATCGTGGATCGAAGGGAAAAGGTTCTTAAGAACAAGGTGATCCCTCTTGTGCTTGTTTCTTGGGGTAATCGCTCGCATGGAGAGTCCACTTGGGAACGAGAAGATGAAATCCGGCAGAAGTTTCCTCATCTTTTCTTGTAGTTGTTTGTTTATCTTTGTATTCTTGGAATTTCGAGGACGAAATTCTTTTTGTAGTTGGGTATAATGTAACACCCGAGCCCAATACTACTAATTTCAGTTACCGTTTGAACATAGTGTGGCACTTATTTCATTTATCTTGCTTGATTGTCACTTACTGTAAATTTTACCCGGCAAATTCATTTCTGCATATAACAATTTATGGCATCAAAAATAAAATTAAAAATATTCATCTTGGCCTACTTGACACCCCTAACCCTGTTGTAGCGTCCGTGCATCGTGTTCTCGTCCCGTTCAGTGAAACGGGTGAGTTTGGACGGCTACGCGCACGTACGTGTGTCCGTTTTGAGGGTATGCTTTTTGATTGTAAAATACTTCATTTTCACTTTTTGATCCCGCCTAAAATTCTATTATTTCAATTTCAAATTTTTGGACCCGACCCGGGCGCATTTTGGAAATGTTTTACTTTGCGCCAAAACCCCAAAATTTTAATATTTAAACCATCGTATATTTTTTCTTAACCATATAATTTTCACTGTTCCTTTAAATCTTTAAAATCTTTTTAATATTTTTCCTAACCAAATCTTTCATCCCAGCCAATCACGAGTTCTCTTTTTCCCGTGGGCCCCACCTCCTCTCTCTACCTCTCTCTCTCTCCCCCCCATCCTTCTCTCTCTCCTCTATATTTCTTTTTCCCCCTCTCCTTTTTCTTTCATGCAGCAACCCAAACCCCAGCGAACCCTAGCTACCGCCGTCTCCCTTCTCACCGCCGCAGCCCCAACGCCGACACCACCTTCACCAGCATCGTCGCCTCCTCGCCCTCGACCAATCCACCACGCCTCCTTCCTCATTTCCCTTCTTCCCGTGCACCCTGCACCTTCACCGCGGCCACCTGCACCCCCTGCACGCGTTCGCGCCGCCGTGAGTCGCCGCCGGTGACCTCGCCCCCGTGCCCCCGGCCTCACAAGCACCCCCTTGGTGAGCTAGCATCCCCTCCTCTCTTCCTTTCTTCTTTATTTTCTGTTAATATTTTTCTTGATCAGCAGATTTCTTTCGCTGTCGTCGTAGGCCACCGCCGGAGCTCCGTCGACGTGGTCGACCGTCACCACCCGTCCCACAGATCCTCGTGAGCATTCCCTTCTCCATCCTCCTTCCCTTCTTCTTTATTTTCTTTTCTTTTCTTGTTGCAATCTTGATCGATTCGCTGTTTTTGATCTCGCCGGAATCCGGCCGTGCCGGCGACGCGTCCCGACGTTCCAACGAGATACCCCGACCCATGTGGTTCCACTGTTCGTCGTTTGGGTTCATTCCGTGAACCGTGCGCCCGTCGCGAGTTTTCTCCGCCGACGTTTAACGTCCCGTTTTCCCGATCCGCGACCCGTCGAGGCAAGTACCCCTTGCTACATGCTAAACAATATTTACATACATATTAATGACACCCTAACCTGTAAATTTAACTTTGGTACGATCATTTATTTTTTTCTTGTTCAATATTGTTATATAACATTTTATCTTTCAAACTTGGAACCTATATATGTAAATATCATTGCACCCATGAAGTCTTAACTTGGTAACATGATTAAACGGCTATAATTGTCTTACTGCATTCTCATAATGTTGAAATCATCTCTGTGACACAATTGATAACTGTATTGCTAATTGAATGAATCTGCCTATTGCTTAATTCATTGCTTATATCATGTTGTTGATACCCATGCTTGATTATATAACTGATTGTGAGTACACCTATGATATCGCTTGCTTCTTGACCTGTCTTGCTACCTACATATTGATTGACCCGACATGGTACCGTATACTGCTTGACTTGACATGATGTACCATGACCCGATCCGTTACCTGATCTTGTGTCTAATGCCAACAAACCTGACATGTAGTCCTCATGGACCGTTCCTGTTGTCTATCCAGACAAACCTGTTTACCCGATCCTGTGTTGGCATTAGTTTTCTTGATTTCGGGATACCTGACTTGACTTATACATATAACTTGGGGGTGTGGGGAAATCAAAGGTGAAACCTGACTTGTAACTCAACAGTTCACATTTCTGTTTGGTGCCTAGCGGCATATCTCGGTTTCAGCCGAGAATATTGAGGCCTTGTTCCCGGGTATGTACGGGATACTATTGAGTGTACACATTCATGTTTGGTGCCTAGCGGCATGTCTCGGTTTCAGCCGAGAATATTGAGGCCGTGTTCCCGGGTATATACGGGATATTATTGAGTGTACACATTCCTGTTTGGTGCCTAGCGGCATGTCTCGGTTTCAGCCCGAGAATATTGAGGTCATGGTCCCGGGTATGTACGGGATACTATTGAGTTACATCGATGATTCATCAATTTGGTTTCAAAGACTTTAGAACAGAGAACCTGATAGAACAGTCCAGTTTACCCATTGCACACTACCCTGCACTGCTCTGATTCATATTATTATTATTCTTGCTTTATTCATGTTTATACTCGCATTGCCTGTTTATTATGTTATTACTTGATGACTTGACACGCTGACGTCTGTGTTTTGCATGGCCCAGATTCTGTACCGCTGTCGCAGCCCGAGCAGGAATACTTCAGCCAACAGGCTGAGCTGTGAGTGTCAGCAATAGTTAGTTTTCTTTCATGCATTTATTTCCTGATGTGAGCCCGCATTATGGGACATACATTCCAGTTATTTTGTATTGGATCTTTTGCTTCCGTATTTATTTATTCTTGACTCATGTTATCTTGGATTATGGACATGTTTAGATAGTTTTATTTTGTTCTTGATATCTCTACAACCGTAATGTAACTGTGGATGGATACTTCCTACCCACAGGTAGCATGGTTGGCTATGTCACGTGCTCATTCTAGCGTACTCTGGGAAGCGGGACGTGACAGCGATTGAAGTTTAGCACTGCTTATCATCCTCAGACAGATGGCCAGTCAGAGAGAACGATCCAAACTATTGAAGACATGTTGAGAGCTTGCATATTAGACTTCAAGGGTTCATGGGAGGATCATCTACACTTGGTGGAGTTTTCGTATAATAACAGTTTTCAGGCGACTATTCAGATGGCTCCATTCGAAGTATTGTATGGTCGCAAGTGCCGCTCA
Source organism: Agapanthus africanus (assembly GCA_030015575.1). NCBI lineage: Eukaryota > Viridiplantae > Streptophyta > Magnoliopsida > Asparagales > Amaryllidaceae > Agapanthus > Agapanthus africanus. The sequence continues at coordinate 50,009,597 of JASDDO010000028.1, read as the reverse complement.
CCCGTTTGTTGGGACGATATTGGAGAACGAAGATTGTTGGGACCGAATCTTATCGTGCAAACCGTGGAGAAGGTTAGTACTATCCGAAATCACATGAAGGCAGTACAGGATCGGTAGAAGAGTTGGGCCGATACATCGAGAAGACCTCTAGAGTTCGCTGTTGGTGATCTTGTATTCTTGAAGATATCACCGATTAGAGGAGTGATTCGTTTTGGAAGTCGAGACAAACTTAGTCCTCGATTCGTGGGGCCTTTCGAGATTATTGAGTGTGTTGGAGAAGTGGCTTATCGATTGACTTTACCACTATCTTTGGCGAATGTTCATGACGTGTTTCATGTATCTCAACTCCGTAAGTATGTTCGAGATGAAACACATGTGCTTAATCATTCGGAGCTGACTGTAAGGGAGGATTTGACCTTTGAGGAACGACCGATGTCGATTGTTGATCGAAGAGAAAATGTCCTCAAGAACAAGGTTATCCCTCTCGTACTTGTTTCATGGGGGAATCGCTTCAATGACATTACAGGAGGCTCCAAAGAAGCCGGTCTTCGATCGGCTTTCAACTACCACGACCACTCTCAACGGGTCGTCCAATTCTCACGCCTCAGTCTTCAATAAGCTAAGCCAAAGCTCCAGTCGACCCGTAAAGAGGCCCGCAATACCTGAAAGAGTTATCCTAAAGTGGATAACCATTCCAGCTCCGGTAAACGAAGTCATCAAAGGGGCTTCTCCTTTTAAGGGATCGGTCTTCACAAGATTGGTTATTCCAACTCCTGCTGCAGGTGAGGTCATCAAAAATGCTTTTCCTGCTAAAAAGCCGGCCTTTGCAAGATTGACCGTTCCCTCTTAGCGGACGTCGGTCTTCGACAGGCTGACACCAACAACACCCCATCAGAGTAGGGGGCATGACGAGTCCACTCCCGTAACTGAACCATTCCCATCTGCACGACATGCTCGACGTCGCCACTGGCGCCGAATAAGGAAGGCTGGGGGCAATTCCCCTCTGGACTTACCCCACTAGCTCCAATGGTGGAAATTGATACTGCTGTTCCAACTAGGAACAGCTTCGAGTTGCTCAGGAGAGTGTGCAAGAACTCTCCAACCGCCATCTTAAAGAAGTCTCCTCCGCCTGTCGAAAACAAAACACATGTGAAGCCAGAACAACCTCCTCAGCGGTTGTCCTCCAAGATCCACAGAGTTTGTCGGAGAGTCCAAGACTCTGTAATTGACAAAGATTACTCTCGCCGACTGAAGAAAATGAAGGCTCGGCAAGAGTAGGACCATCCCTACGCCATACCACGAAAGGTATCAACTGCATGGATGCCTGCCGCAACGGCCCCCTCAACTTCGACCTCCCATAAGAGGAGAAGGCCAAAGAAGATCCCCATGCCGGCGGCAAATATCAATGGCAGTGGACCTAAACGCCACAAGTTTGGGGGCATGGTAGTGCACACGGTGTACATGGCTTCTAGCAAAGAGGAAAGCCATACTTCCGCGGGTCATCGACCACTTACACGGTCTGTAACGAAAGCTCGGTAGCAACAACAAAAGCTCCAGAAAATGTTGACAAGAATGGCCGCACTTACTGCCAGAAAGAAAGCCCGGAAGCATTGTCGGAACAACGCCAGGAGTAAGAGATCGACACCGAATTCCTATGGAGGGTGCATGAAAAGAAAGATAAAGAGGTCGCAGAACAAGCGGCTAATATAAAATAGATGGCGCTTCTGTTCCAAGACATGGTTGGGATGATGATCCAGCCGGATCCTCCAGCTGATGACCCTCCAGTAATCATTGAAGACGACAGAGGGGAGACATCAAACCCTCCTCCAGCTTTATCTGCAGCCAGGGAGGAGACGATCTCCAAAGCTACCCTTGATGACTACATAGCTCAGCAAATACGAGCTCATCAAGCGAATGAAGCGGCATGACAAGTCGTCGGAACTGGGTGACCCTATCCAGGTTGGTACGACCAAATTAAATACCCGCCAGGATATACGATCCCCAAATTTCATATGTGTAAGGGAACGGGCAATCCGCACCAACACGTTGCTCAATTCAGAGCTTTGTGCGGTAACATCGGGGGCGATAACAAATTATTGCTTCGCCAATTTGTTGGCAGCTTGGTGGAGACAACATTTGAATGGTATTCAGAGCTTCCGAATGATTCCATCAAGGCAATTGCAGAGATGGAGCTACTGTTTACACAAAGGTTCGCAAGCGCTAGCGAGTGCACCCCGATCACGGCATTAATCAACGCCAGGGTGAAACCGGGATAGACCTGGGTTCAATACGCGATTCGGTGGCGAAACCTATCGTCGAAGTGTGAACAGTGCATAAAAGAAGCTCCTGCTGTGGGCATGTTCGTGGTGACCCTTTATCCTCAGGCAACTATATCCCAGTTTATGATCTTCAAGCTGACCACCTTTCAGGCCTTGATTGACAAACTGACCCAAATGGACCAGATGGGCCATAGGCCGTCCTCTTCAAAGACAAATCTTTGGAATGAAAAAGGGCAAAGGGAAAGCGACCTTAATCGCCAACGCTCAACAACAACCGAGTAACCCGAAACCGGTTGCTCACCAAAAAAATAAACCAAGATCCCTTGGAGAAAAGTTGAGACGTCCTTACTCGTTCCCTCGGGATAAGACGAGGAGATTATTCGAACCAGTGGTGTGCAACAGGCTCATCACTCTGCCGGATCCAAGACGCCCACTACAATCGGGTAACGTCAATAATCCCAATTACTGCCCTTACCACCGAATAGTGGGCCACCCAATCGAAAATTTCTACGTCTTTAAAAACTGGGTCGAAGACCAGTACCAGCAGGGTAGGTTCGCGCTGTCCGAATACTGGAAGGTGAACCTGTCGCAGCAGCACGCTCCTAAAAAGATGGATACGCCGGGGGCATCGTGCTCATTTGTGGAAGAAGCTCCGTGGGAAGTGGTCCTTTCAGATAAAACTAAAAGAATGCTGAAGGATCTTCAAGCATGTCCGGCGATTAGGTGGAAAATCCCGCCGGAGCCTAAAATTATTGATGGAATGCTTAAACCGCGCCCAACGCCAAAAGTTGGTAACGATAGACAAAACTTCCAGGCCAAGCCTCCGAAGTCTTCAAAGAAAAAGAAAAAGGCCAAGAAGCCCGTCCAGCTCGATGGCAATCGTACGGGTCTGCAGAAATACATCGATGCACTGGAGGAATACAACCAAAAAGCACGGGCCCCGGTCACATTGGAAGAATTCCTCAAGCATATTCTTGATAACGAAGACAGTGGCATTGATGATGGAGACGACTCGTCAGAAGAACCCGAGGAGTATGTAGCGAGCTACTGCGTGATCTCTCACTCGTTAATAAACAGCAAAGAAGCTCCTGACATGGAGAAACTGGGGGCAGATTCAGAACCAAAACCCATGGAACCGTCAGATGACCTCATTAATAAGCTGCTGAACGAAGTTCTTCAAAAGAGAAAAGCTGACCGAGAACGTGAAGCGGCCATTTACGAAAAGGCCAAGCGCCAGGGTCAGGCCAAAAAAGCTCCGTTGATGAGAAACCATAAAATACCTCAACCGGATCAAAGTGCCATTGCCACCAGCAGGTGCAGAATCAAGATAAGGAAGCAGTTCGCCAAAGCTCTGTCAATGGGAATGAAGCTGCCACCTTCCAAAGAAGATACTTCCGGGAATACGTGCCCGATGAACTGGATGTCCATTCTAAATACTGCTTGTATTATCGGAGGGTCACACACCCTACCGAAAAGTGCAATGCCTTCAAGAAGTGGTGGAAGGGATACGTTGCCCACCGACAACACTTCAAGCGGGTAAAGCACAAAGCTCGTCGGGAGCAGAGAAGCATGGCAGACGAGCGTGAAGGAATAGCCGGTAACTGTCATATGGTTGATGCCACCCCGACAAGAGCTAAACCTTAAGTTCTTACCTTCGGGAGCGATTCTGACGAAGAAGTATCCCTCGGCCCTCTCTTCAAGGAATCTACCTCTGAAAAAGAAGAGGAAATGAAGAACCGTGAGAACATTCAGTTGCGTTACCGTACGTTGCCTGAAAAGAATCTCGGACCTTCAGACAAAGGTTCAAGCAAAAGGGACAAAGGGAAGGAAAAATCCCCTAAGGAGATTGCCCTCGATGATAGAGTCATTGAAGAGCTCTCAGCCAAAGACCCGTCCAAGAAGAACAAGGTGGATTACAATGTCCTGGCACATTTGAGGAAAATACGTTCACAATTAAGTATTTTTTTATGCCCTTATCCTGTCTAAAGAAGCACGAGATTCCCTGATCAAGGCGTTACAAGACCTCGACCAGTTTTATGCCTTCCTGGCAGAAGAAAAGATGAAGGACGAGCTGGAAGAAGTCCATACGGCTCATATCTCCTTCAGCGATGAAGACCTCCTTCTAGGAACATGCAAGCACAACCGTCCGCTGTATGTAACCGGATTTTGTCACAATATCAAGATAGGGAAGATCCTCGTCGACAACGGGTCCTCCGTCAACCTTTTCAATGTGAGGGTGTTGAAGAAGATTTGCATGAATGTGCAGCACCTGGCTCGGAATAAAATTACCATCTCTGGTTTTGACTCCCAATGATCACAAACGCTCGGGTATGTAATACTGACATTACGCTTCGGGCTGCTCGTCACTGACATCAAGTTCCATGTTATTGACGCCAAGACTTGCTATAACGCTTTGCTCGGCAGGCCTTGGTTACATGAGTACAACGTCATCCCTTCTATATAACATCAGTGTATGAAGTACTTCAAGGACAACCTCGAGTATACAGTTACATGGAAGTTGAACCCATTCTCCATAAATGAAGTTCGCAAATACGAAGACGCCAAATACTTCTTACCAGACTTTGAAGACATGGAAAGATGTCGCAAACCGGACGATAAACAAAAAGCCATCGCCACTATCCCGATATTCGGGAGCGATACCAAGAAGATGAAGAGATGGTCTACTCGGAACAACCCCAAAGAAATAGGCAAGGACCATCTACTCCTATGCTGGTCTTTGGTAGTGACTCTGAGGACGAGGCCAACGCAGTATTCTCCGTCCGACCGTCAATACAGACCTTTGCTAGAGCTGACCAGAGTTTACAGATTACCCTGGTCCCGCAGCGGCATTACAAAGAACTCGATGCACTTGGTACGTACAACATGCAAGAGCTGCAGACCTTCTATGCCCCTCCAAAGCAAAGAGGTGAGAAGGCGATCCTTTTTTACTAATCCATGGAGACTAAAGTGGAGAAAGAAGTATGGCACGGTGCCGAACCTGCGCTCGACATGCTTAACCAATCTGTCGGCCCAGGTATTACGCAGAGGGACTGAAAAGGATATTGAGATGCCAAGGTGTACCCTTCAAACAGACTGCTCGACAAGCCCAGTTCTATAACAAGATTTGGAACGTTCCCGGGACTCAGCGGAAGATGCCTAACGGGAGAATAGAGACGACTGGCCTTGGATACGTTCAGTCCAATAAACGGGAGCGGTTCCATGGCTGCCATGTCATAAATGACTTCAGTGGAGAAGCGAATGCATTTCCGGACAGCGTTGATATCAAACCAGAGCGAGATCCCGCTTTGAGAATACCAAGCCCGTCATTCGAAGAACAGATTGACAAGCTGATAAGAGAAGCGGGCCAAAAGGTTCGGAATGACTATAGATGCGAAATGGCTGTTCCCCTCCGAATGGCGGCCGAGACATGGGCTGTCTTGCCTGAGATTCGGGGCAGATGCTAATTGGTGCTATCCGTCCACCTCTCCGAAGATGCCAAGTTGATTTATGGCATCGTGTATCGGAGGTTTAGACGGATGCGGCCGATATAGCAGACTTCGTCAGATTCCCCCTCGTTTGAGGGGTTTTTGATTGTGGGGACGCTCTTCCCTGCAGGCGCAAGCCCCTGCAGTTAATTACGCTACTGCATCGCGGTAACAACTTTCTCCTTCTCCAGCTGGTCACTTCGTGTCGTGGGTGTTTGTTTTGTGTTTTGTTGCCCGTGGATTGTATACGGAGACTGATTTATGTCGTCACCCGCAGGGCGTGGATTAGTCCAAATCCGTTTTTACTTAGATTTGGGTTTGGGGGTTTTGGTTTGAGGATACGTTAGCCATATTTGAGGCTAAGATCAACTCAAACGTTTGTTAAGGATACGTTAGTCTAGTTTGAGACTAAGATCAACTTAACGGGATCGTTTAGATCCGACAAAAGAGCGTTTGGGCTTTATTGTTCTAGTTTAGGGACATAGTGGTCCATTGCATGTATGGCCGCCGGGACCCATCACCTCTCTGACGACGTTGAAGGATTACAACGACAGATGTCAAAGGAGTTCAGAGATGTACCCTTGAACCATAGTTGGTTGAGAGATCTATAGTCCAATTTGGGACTAAAGTCTGTTTGAAGGTTTAAGGATACGTTAGCCATATTTGAGGCTAAGATCAACTTAAACGGTTGTTAAGGATACGTTAGTCCAGTTTGAGACTAAGCTCAACTTAACGGGATCGTTTAAATCCGACAAAAGAGCATTTGGGGGCTCTATTGTTCCAGTTTAGGGACATAGTGGTCCATCGCCAGTTTAGGGACATGGTGGTCCATTTCCAGTTTAGGGACATAGTGGTCCAATACCAGTTTAAGGACATAGTGGTCCATTGGTAGTTTAAGGACATTGCGGTCCATAGGTAGTTTAAGGACGCATAAATCCATGGGTTTAAGGACCCCACAGTCCATATGGGTGTGTTTAAGGACGCATTAGTCCGTTAGTTTAAGGACGCATAAGTCCGCGGGTTTAAGGACCCCACAGTCCGTATCTTGGTTTAAGGACGCATAAGTCCATGAGTTTAAGGACCCCACAGTCCGTGTTGATGTGTGGTTGTCGGGACCCGTCACCTCTCTGAAGACGTTGAAGGATTACAACGACAAATATCAGAGGAGTTCCGAGATGTACCCTTGAACCAATGAGTTGGTTGAAAGAGCAGATGTGCTCAGTTCAAGATGAGTTGAGGACTTATGGCCAGTTTGGGCTAAGTCCAATTATGTTTGAAATATTGGCCCTCTGTTGGTCCATTGAAGGAGAGGGTTTGCCTCTAGAAACTTAGCCAATTGGGCTAAAGCTAGTGTCAAACACTAAAGACCAACAGTGTTGAACACCGGGAATAAGATTAGCAAATTAGTGTTAAACACTAAAAGATAATCAGTGTTAGCAACAGGGCTTTCAAATTAGTGTTAACACAAAAGCAAATCAGTGTTAAACACTGGTAGCAGAGATTTCAAACTAGTGTTAAACACTAAAGCGAATCAGTGTTAAACACCGGGAACAGAGTTTTCCAATCAGTGTTAATCACTAAGAAAATCAGTGTTAAACACTGCAAATAGAGTTTTCCAATTAGTGTTAAACACTAAGGAGGGAGGGATCATGTGCGAACACGTGAGAGCGCCCTGATTTCCCTTATCTTATTCTGCAGATCAGTGTTTTAACTCTTTTAATTCTGACGGCCATCACGTGTGCAGATCAGTGTTTTAACTCTTTTAATTCTGACGGCCATCACGTGTGAGCACGTGATGGAGGCCCCCGCTCTGGTCTGTTAGAATGCTCATTAGGGGTCACGTGAGGGCGCCCTAAATGCGGAGCCAGATCTCCTTTGTTTTATCCTCAAATCTGCGAATAAGTGTTAAACACTTTTCCTTTTTATTTCGAGCATCACGTGTTGACACGTGATGGGGATTTATGCGCTGACTGTTAGAACGTTTGCTAAGGGGTCACGTGGTAAACACGTGAGAGCGCCGAAAGCCTTCATTTCCATTGATCTTTCTTTCTGCGTTTTGGGAGTCGCGTGGGAGCACGTGATGGCATCAAAAAGTGGGGCCAGATCCCCTTTATTTTGTTCTGCAAACAAGTTTTAAACACTTTTAATTTTCATAGCCATCACGTGTGGGCACGTGATGTATAATCATGCCCTGATTTATTGATTAGGGGTCACGTGGTAACACGTAAGAGCGCCCAGAATTGTTTCTGCCTTTGCTTTTGTTCCATATATAATAAGGGTCACGTGGGAACACGTGAGGCATTGCTTCAAAACTTTCCTCTTCTCATTTTTGGGGGATCTGTTCAGGGGTCACGTGGGACACGTGACCTTAGTATTTTCATGTACAGAGATCTTTTAAGTCTCATTATCTTTAAGAATTAAATTCTTATTTAGGGTAAAACCCTAATTTTTGTTTTGGAGGAATTAAATTCCTATTGTGAAAGAATTAAATTCTTATTTAGGGTAAAACCCTAATTTTATCCCAAAAGAATTAAATTCCTATAATTTTGTGACCATTGAATTCTCAAAACTTAATTCCTCCTCTATGTTTTGGATCTGCATGGCAGGATCTCAACCCAATGAGAATTAAATTCTCAATTCATGGGGAGATGTGCACTTTGCAGATCCTCCACCAGAGAAAGAACTAAGTTCTTTTCTTTATATAAGAGTTAAACTCTTTTGAGAATTAAATTCTCTTTTGAAGCCTCTCTTTTCTTACCTAGGGTTTTTCTTTTACAGAGAATTAAATTCTCCTCTCTTTTCTTTTTCCTCTTGAGAATTAAATTCTCATCCCTCTGTTTCTTCTCTCCAAAAGTCGTCCCCCCTTTCTCTTCTTTTCTTGGCTCCTATTTATAGGAGAAGGAAGAGAAATAATTTGTCCAGCTAATCTCTCATTAAGAGATTTGATTTGTATGTTGAGAGATTTGATTTGCATTCATCATTAATCTGGGCCTTTAGATTGTTAAGTGAATTTTATTCACCATTGGATTTTAAATCCAAAGATATCCATTTGTTATCTCGGTCAGATTTAGGGGGGGAAATCTTTCCAAGTTCAAGACTTTTCCATAGATAGGTGATATTTAATTACCTTTGGATCTTTAATCCAACGGTCCCCATAATCCTTTTCCGTTTGGAAAGATTTAGAAGCTTTTAGAATTTAATTCTATTTCGAAAGATTTTTAGAGAAATTTAGAATTTTAATTCTATTAAACTGTAAGGCTTTCAAAGCCTGTCACGTGCTGGCACGTGACCCTTGATCACGTGTGAGCACGTGACCCCCAAATTGGTTCCTTTAACAGCCGCTTGTTCATGTTATTGTTTTAACCATCACGTGTCAACACGTGACCATTGGTCACGTGTAAGCACGTGATACCTCGTTGAAGTATTTTCTGACTTTTAGAATTAGATTCTATTCATTATTTTAGAGGCTTTAAAAGCCCATCACGTGTCTGCACGTGACCCATAGTCACGTGTGAGCACGTGATGCCCCATTGGGGTCTTTTCTGAGTTTATATTATATTTTTTTAACTCCTCCAGCGGGTTCTTAAAAGTCCATCACGTGTGGACACGTAACTCCTCATAACTTTTGATCCCGGATGAATTACGAGGCCCATAATATATTAAATAGAAGGGTTTTTCGAGCCGCTTTCGATACCATCAGAATTTATCTATTTCTCATTCGGGAGTTTGTCAAAAAAACAGCCCGGAAGATACTGGTTCGCATTTCCTTAAGCATATCGCTGCCATTTGATACCTTGGACTCTTTTGGGCAGAAATTTTCGGCGGGAACAAATGCCCCCCACTACTTTGCCCACGTAAGTATATACGTGGGTGAAGTAGTGCAAAGTAATGCATAGCGTATGACCAGTTTCGGGTTGGTATATTACTTTTAGAATCTTGATCTGAGAAGATAACGAGCGGACACAAGCGTCGTCATTTACCATTGACTCAAATCTCGACTTTTAAGAGATATAGTTTCAAACCCTTAACTCAATGAGCCGCACCCTTCTATCTCTTTATATCTTACTCTGGCGTGAAGTAGTTTATATGCTCATGAGTAGCTTTTCCATTTTAGTGGCATGTAGCTTTGGCAAGTGTGGCTCATAGATGGTCCATCTTGACCTCTTTGCTGGGCAGTGATGGCTTAGGAGACAGGGTTAGGATCTTCCACCTAAGACTTTTCAACTTTATGAGCCGTGAGGGTCTCATAAAGACTTTTCTCCCTACGGATTGAGAGGATCTCGTAGGTGTATTTTCTCCTTAGGAGTCGTGAGGATTCCTAAGTGTGTTTCTCTTATAAGTCGTAAGGATCTTGTAAGAGAATTTTTCCCTCTTACGAGTCGAGAGGACCCGTAAGCGGTTGTTCCCCTCCTTGTCGAAATTCGACTTCGGAGAGTGAGACCCGTGGATAGTATGCAAGAGACCATTTTGGGCCGACTTGCAGGATCCCAGTGCTTAGGAAATAGGTTTTTTAATCCCTACTGCCTAAGGCTTTATCTCACGAGTCGAGACGAATCGAGAAGTTCTCGCAAAGACATCAATTTCCTCACGAGTCGAAACGGATCGAGCAGATCTCGCAAGAATATCCTAACGTCACAGTTAACCTCTGCTCTTTACGACAGAAGTCCGTTAGGGTCTGTGGTACTTAGGGTTTTGCCCGTCGTACCGTCGCATGAGCTGATATATTCCTCGATAGGCAATCGTGCTGTTCGAGTAGCCCTGCGACTGCCGTGTCTCTGATCCCTTCGGGGGCTGGACAAGACGTCTTCAAGCAATCCTTCTTGGCTGTTTGACCGTCGGAAGAGCAAGCGTTAGGAATTTGCTATGCCGCTTTTTACTTGAGGTTAGGCTCATTTTTGAGAGCCCCGATGAGTCATAACCACTCCGCGCTGGTGTGGGATGATCTCCGATAGTCTTTCAGGCTTTATATGATTTGTCGTTAAGACCCTGAAGCTAGGAATTTGGCCTTTGCTTCGTTTGCTGGCATCGCGTCCTCTGTATCGAGACGAATGTCGTGGTTGTCTCTAGGTTGCTGGTGAACCGTCGAGGTTTGGAACTAGGAATTTTGCCATGGCTCCTTTTGGTGATGTTGCGTCTGCTGTATCGAGATGAACGTCGAGGTGGTGACCACTCCGCACTGGTGCGAGATAATCTCCGATTGTCTTTCAGGCTTTATATGACTTGCCGTTAAGACCCTGAAGCTAGGAATTTGTCCTTCGCTTCGTTTGCTTGGTGTGTCCTAATCCTGTTGGAGGAAGAACATTGTTGTTGACTTCTCGTCTGCTGTATCGAGACGAATGTCGTGGTGGTGACCACTCCATGTGGGATGATCTCTGATTGTCTTTTCGGTTTTATATGAGTTACCGTCAAGACGTTGAAGCTAGGAATTTGGCCCTCGCTTCGTTTGCTGGCATCGCGTCCTCTGTATCGAGACGAATGTCATGGTTGTCTCTAGGTTGCTGGTGAACCGTCGAGGTTTGGAACTAGGGATTTTGCCGTGGCTCCTTTTGGTGATGTTGCGTCTGCTGTATCGAGACGAACGTCGAGGTGGTGACCACTCCATGTGGGATGATCTCCGGTGGTCTTTCAGCCTTTATATGACTTGCCGTTAGGACCCTGAAGCTAGGAATTTGGCCTTCGCTTCGTTTGCTGGCATCGCGTCCTCTGTATCGATACGAATGCCATGGTTGTCTCTAGGTTGCTGGTGAACCGTCGAGATTTCGAACTAGGGATTTTGCCGTGGCTCCTTTTGGTGATGTTGCGTCTGCTGTATCGAGACGAACGTCGAGGTGGTGACCACTCTATGTGGGATGATCTCCGATTGTCTTTTCGGTTTTATATGAGTTACCGTCAAGACGTTGAAGCTAGGAATTTGGCCTTCGCTTCGTTTTCTTTGGCGCGTCCGAATCCTGTTGGGGGAAGAACGCTGGGGTGACATTTCATCTGCTGTATCGAGACGATCGTCGAGGTGTTGACCACTTCGCGCTGGTGCGAGATGATCTCCGATTGTCTTTCAGGCTTTATATGACTTGCCGTCAAGACCCTGAAGCTAGGAATTTGGCCTTTGCTTCATCTGCTTTGGTTTGTCCAGACACTGTTGGAGGAAGGACGCTGTAGTGACATCTCGTCTGCTGTATCGAGACGAACGTCGAGGTGGTGATCACTCTAAGCTGGTGTGAGATGATCTCCGATTGTCTTTCAGGCTTTATATGACTTGCCGTTAAGACCCTGAAGCTAGGAATTTGGCCTTTGCTTCGTCTGCTTTGGTGTGTCCGGATCCTGTTGGAGGAAGGACGCTGTAGTGACATCTCGTCTGCGGTATCGAGACGAACGTCGAGGTGATGACCACTCCGCGCTGGTGCGAGATAATCTCCGATTGTCTTTCAGGCTTTATATGACTTGCCATCAAGACGTATGAAGCTAGGAATTTGGCCTTCGCTTCATTTGCTTTGGCGCGTCCGAATCCTGCTGGGGGAAGAACGCTGGGGTGACATTTCATCTGCTGTGTCGAGATGAACGTTAAGGTGGAGCTGGGATTTTGCCGCCGCTCTGCTTTGTTTTGACCGTGAGGTCTTTTGTCGGCGTTGTATCCGAATGCTGAGGTGGAGCTGGGATTTTGCCATCATTCCGCTTTGTTTCGACCATGGGGTCTTATGTTGACGTTGCATCTGCATCCTGATGAACCACGAAGGAACGCCATTGTTGACATTGCGTCTGCTGTATCGAGACGAATGCTGAGGTGGAGCTGGGATTTTGCCGTCACTCCGCTTTGTTTCGACCATGAGGTCTTTCGTTGCATCTGCATCCTGCTGGACTGTGGAGAAACGTCGTCGTTGACATCTCGTCTGCTGTAACGAGATGAATGCTGAGGTAGAGCTGGGATTTTTCCATCGCTCCGCTTGATGGTGTAACATCTGTGTCTTGTTGGAATAAGAAGGCACACTGTTGTTGGTCTACAGGCTGTAGATGCGGCCATTGAGATTTGGAACTAGGCACTTTGCCATGGTTCCGTTTCGTTGCGACTCTGGGGTCGGTTGTTGACGTCACGTCTGCATCTGGTTGGAGTGAGGAGAAACGCCATTGGTGATCTCTAAGTTGTCGATATCGACGTCGAGACCCTGAAGCTCGGGATCTTCGTTTGCTTCATTTGTTGACATCGTGTCTGTAATATTGCGACAAATGTCGAGATTGTCTCTAGGTTGTCTATGAACCGTCGAGATTTGGCTTCGCTTTCTGATGAAGCCTGTTGGGAAGGTATGGTTCCCTCTTTATCTGTGCCCCTGGATTGTATACATGGATCGATGTGATTTCACCTGTAGGGCATAAATTTCATTTTTATTTTTATTTTATTTCCGCGATACTCTATCATTTCAGCTTTTATATCGCGAAGGTCGCGATTGCCCAATCATTTCGGCTATTTTTCGCGGTGCCCAATCATTTCGGCTATTTTTCTTTTTACTCGCTGCTTTTTATTGCGAGTTGCCCAATCATTTCGGCTATTTTGCATGCATACATTTTCACTTGCTGATTTTGTTGCAAGTTGCCCCATCATTTCGGCTATTTCGTATGCATTTTTTTGCTTGCTGATTTTTTTTTCGAGTAGGGGATTTGGGATCTGACACCAATCTTGGCATCAGCATCGCTGCGACTGGAATATTGCCAAGAGCGAATCATCATTTGCCATGAAAGGACTTGTAATTTGATACCGGTTTAGGCATCAGCATCGCTGCAACTGGGATATTTCCAGGAGCGAATCATCATTTGCCTTGAAAGGGTTTGGAATTTGATACCGGTTTAGGCATCAGCATCGCTGCAACTGGGATATTGCCAGGAGCGAATCATCATTTGCCTCTGTCGATGTTGAACAAAGGTGGCTTAGTAAACAGGGTTAAGGGTCCTGTCGGCTAAGGCTTTTGACTTCATGAGCCGTAAGGGTCTCACAAAGGTATTTCTCCCTACAAGTCGTGAGGATCTTGTAGGTGTGTTTTCTCCTTGGGAATCGTGAGGATTCCTAAGTGCATGTTCTCTTGTAAGTCGTAAGGATCTTACAAAAAGGTTTTCTCCTTATAAGTCGAGAGGACTTACAAGTGTTGTTTGCCGTACAAGCATATCCCTAGTCACGGATGAGACTTTGTTAGGGAAATATTTATTCGTGCTCGTGGATTGTATACAAGGGTCAATATGAGCCACTTGTAGGGCAATATCCAAGGTTTTGGGGGTTGCTTAAGAACAGGTTAAGGTTTCTGTAACTTAAGACTTTCAAATCTTATGAGCCGTGAGGGTCCCATAAGAGAGTTCTCCTTACGAGTCGTGAGGATCTCGCAAGTGTATTTTCTCCTTAGGAATCGTGAGGATCCCTAAGTGTGTTGCTCCCTTGTGAGTCGTAAGGATCTCACGCAGGTGGTTTCTCCTTATAAGGTCAAGAGGACCCTGTAAGTATCTTTTAACGAGGTTGCGCCCTTTCGGGTTTTCACAAACACTCGCCGGTAGCCCTGCTGTTTTTACTCACGGAGCCCTTTCGGGTTTTCATCCGTGCCCATTTTACTTATGGACATACCGTTTTTTTTATTCTTTTTATTCTTTTTTCTAACGAGGTTGCGCCCTTTCGGGTTTTCACAAACACTCACCGGTAGCCCTGCTGTTTTTACTCACGGAGCCCTTTCGGATTTTCATTCGTGCCCATTTTGCTTATGGACATACCATTTTTTTTTTGCTTTTTTTTTTTGCTTTTTTTTTAACCACGCCAGCCTGAGGATGCCGCGGGTTGATAGTAGTTTAACGACGTTTCGGTCATTTGCAAGTTTTAGGACATTGCGGTCCGTCGTTAGTTTAGGGACGTTTCGGTCCGACTCCAGTTTTAGGACATAATGGTCCACCGTCGCCGTATTTGAGGCGACTCTCTAGTTTATTGACTTTTCGGTCTATGGGGCTTTCCCTATGAATGAGCATGATGCCCCCGGCATATTCACCTTTTTCGGAACATGTTGTTGTGGCGGGTTTACTTTCCACTTTTCGGGCAGCGCGAACTTGCCCTGTTGGTATTGGTCTTCAACCCAGTTTTTGAAGACGTAGCAATTTTCGAGTGGGTGACCCATTATTCTGTGGTAGGGACAATAGTTAGGATTGTTAACGTCACCTAGTTGCAATGGACGTTTTGGATCTGGCAGAGTGATAAGCCCGCTGCGCACTGCTAGCTCGAACAATCTCTTTGTTTTATCTTTGGGAAACGAGTAAGGACGTTTTAACTTCTCATTGGGGTATCGCGGCTTGTTGTTTTGACGACAAAACGGTCTCGGCTTACTCGGCTGTTGTTGAGTGTTGGCAACAAAGGCCGTTTTTTCCTTTTCCTTTCTCATTTTGTTTGCTCCGTCGTTTGCGGGTCCGAGATTCTTTTCGGGTAGCGTGAGATTGTACTGCTGAACGTTCTCGCAACTCTCCAATTCTTTTGTTTTAGAAATGAATTCCTTGAAGAGAGGGTTGAGAGCGGCTTCTTCATCAGAATCGCTTCCAAAGGTGAGAACTTGTGATCCCCCGGGCTCGTCCCTATGACAATTGCCGGCAATTCTTTTATGCTCATCTGTCGTATTTTTTCGCTGTCTATGAGTTTCCCGCTTTATTCTATTGACGTGTTGTCTATGAGCGACATATCCTTGCCACCAACACTTAAAGGAGTTGCAGTCTTTAGTAGGATGTGCGATCCTCTGATGATATAAGCAGAAGTTAGGGTGTACGTCCGTTTCATCAAAATGTATACCACCAGGAGAATTTTTTCTGAAAGAGGGCGGCCTCATCCCCATTGATATGGCTTCGGCGAATCGTTTCCTTGTCTTGATCCTGCTTTCATTTGTGGCGGATGTACTTTGATCCGGTGGGAGTGTTTCGACCCTTTCATCTAGTCGTCGGCGTTTGGCTTTCTCGAATATGGCCATCTCACGCTCCCGGCCGGCTTTACTTTTCAGACGGATCTCATTCAGGAAGGCATCGATCATCTCGTCTGACGGCCACAGAAGTTCTGGTTCAGGATCCGCCCCCGGTTTCTCGGTGCAAGAAGCCTCTTTATCATCTATCAAGGAGTGAGAGATCACATGACAACTTGCTACGTAGTCCTCAGATTCATCTGATGAGTCTTCTCCATCATTTTCATCCTCGAGGACATGGCTGAGAAACTCTTGGAGCGTGATTGGAATCCGCACCTTCTAGTTATACTCTTCCAGAGTGTCGATCTGTTTCTGCAAATCCGTGCGCTTGTCGCCAGGCTTCACGGGCTTCTTGGATTTCTCCTTCTTTCTCTTCGAAGATTTCGACGGCTGGGCGTGAATGCTTTGGCTATCACCACCGATATTTGGAATTGGACGCGGCTTCAGCATCCCCTTGATGATCTCAGGTTCCAACGGGTTCTTCCATTTAATCGCCGGGCACGTCTGAAGATCATTCAGCATCTTTTTGGTTTTGGATGACAACACGACCTCCCACGAAGCTTCTTCGACAAAAGAACAAATTGCCCCCGGTGTGTCCGTCTTGTTTGGAGTGTGCGGTTGTGGTGGGTTTATTTTCCACTTCTCGGACAACGCAAACTTGCCTTGTAGATACCGATCCTCGATCCATCCTTTAAAGACGAAGCAATTCTCGATCGGGTGACTTACCGTTTGGTGGTAAGGACAATAATTGGGATCGTTGACATTCGGCTGCAACGGACGCTTTGGACTCGGCAGATTAATGAGTCTGTTGCGCACTTCCAGCTCGAACAGTCTTCTCATTTTATCCTGGGGAAACGAGTAAGGACGTCCCAGTCTCTCCTCGAGGGATGGGCGTGGACGCACGTTGTTTTGGCGAACAACCGGCTTTAAGTTGCTCGGTTGTTGTTGAGCGCTGGCGACGAAGGTTGCTTTCCCTTTGCCCTTTTCATTCCAAGGCTCCGTCTTTAAAGAGGAAGGCCTATGGCCCATCTGGTCCATTTGGGCCAGCTTGTCAATCAAGGCCTGGAAGGTGGTCGGCTTGAAGAACATCATGAACTGTGAGATGGTCGCTTGCGGATCAAGGGTACCCACAAACATGCCTACTGCAGGAGCCTCTTCTATGCGTTGTTCGCATTTCGACCATCGGTTCCGCCATCGTGTTGCGTATTGGACCCATGTTTCGCCTGGCCTTATCCTGGCATTAATCAGTGCTGTTATCGGGGTGCGTCCACTAGCACTCGCGAATCTCTGTGTAAACAGCAGCTCCATCTCCGTAAATGTCTTGATAGAGTCATTTGGGAGTTCAGAGTACCACTCAAATGCCGTTTCCGACAGGCTGCCAACAAACTGGCGGAGCAGCAATTTATCATCACCTCCAGTGTTGCCGTACATGGCTCTAAATTGAGTGACGTGCTGATGCGGATTTCCCGTTCCCTTATATACGTGGAACTTAGGGATCGTATATCCCGGCGGGTAACTAATTTGGTCATACCATCCCGGGTAGGGTCGTCCGGTTCAAGCAATTTGCCCAGCCGCTTCATTTTCCTGGTGAGCTCGTATTTGCTGAGCTATATGGTCATCCAGTGCGGCCTTGGAAATGGTTTCTTCCTTGGCTGCTGAAAGAGCCGGAGGAGAATTCGATGTCTCTCTTTTGTCATCTTCAAGGACAATCGGAGGATCTTCAGCAGGAGGATCTTGCTGGATCATCATCCCTACCATATCTTGGAAGAGAAGCGCCATTTGTTTTATGTTAGCCGCTTGCTCTGCGGCTTCTTTTTCCTTCTTTTCGAGGACTCTGCGTAAGAAGTCAGCATCAGTTTCTTGTTCGTGACGCTGCTCTGATGATGCCTCTGGGCTTTCTTTTGGCTCGGTAAGTGCGGCCATTGTAGTCAGCATCTCTTGAAGCTTCTGCTGTTGCTGTTCTTGAGCTTTTGTCACGGATCGGGTGAGCGGTCGGTGACCCGTCGAAGCACGGCTTTCCTCCTTTCCGGAAGCTATATAAACTGTGTGCAGCACCATGCCCCCAGACTTGGGGTGTTTGTGTACTGCGCTTTTACGGTTCGCCATGTTCACAGGGGCATTTTGCGGCCTCCTTTTCTTTTGAGTGATTGACGTTGAGGGAGCCGTCGCAGTGGGTACCGGAGTAGCCGTTGCTTTTACTGGTCTGACAGAGTAGTCTTTCTCCTGCCAAACTTTCATCTTTTTCTGTCGGCGGAGATAGTCTTGATCCATCGCGGAGTCTTGGACTTGACGACGACCTTGTAAATTTCAGAGGATAGCCGTTGAGAGGACTGTTCTGGCTTGGCTTCTGCAACATTTCCCACCGGAGGAGGGGATCTTTTTAGTACGGCGGTAGGAGAGTTTCTGCGCACCGTGTTCAGCAATTCAAAGCCGTTCCCGGTTGGAACAGCAGCATCGATCCCCACCGTTGGAGCTGGCGGAGTTATCTCAGAGGGGGAGTTGCCCCCAGCCTTCCTCACTCGGCGCCAGTAGCGACGTCGAGCATGTCGTGCGGATGAGATCACCTCCGTTGTTGGATAAGCTTCTTCATGCCCCCTGCTTTGAGGAGAGACTGTTATTGGTGCTAGCCTATCGAAGACTGACGCCCGTTGAGAAGCAATGTCTAATCTGTCAAAGACAGACCTCTGAGCAGGGGAAGCAGCTTTGAGGACCTCATCTGGAGCAGCAACCGGAATGGACAGCCTTGTAAAAACTGACTTCTTGGAATGAGGAGCCTTTCCAATGATTTCGTCCGCATGAGCCGGGGTAGCTACCCGCTTTGGGATGGCAGCTTCAGGTATTGCGGGTTTGCAGACGTTCTGGCCCAGTCTGTTGAAAACTGAGATATTGAAGCTGGGCGACCCGTTGAGAGGGGTCGCAGCAGTGGTAAGCCGATCAAAGACCGACTTCTTTGGGGCTTCTTGCAACGTCATTGTGGCATTGAAGCTCAACGGTGAGAGCATGGTCCCGAAGAATAATCCAGTGGTGGCCTGAGTTACCTGCTCCACTGACATCTTGAAAAGGGAGGCCGCTTGGGGCCCATAAGTCACTCCTCCAGTAAGGACCGCGTGAGAGTTGCAGTTGCAGGCAGTGCAGTTTGAAACCATTGATCTTCTGTTTTCTGCACGGAGCAAGACACCAAATATTAGTACCTCGAATCCACAGGCAACCACAGTAAACCGTGATTCGTTCGCGAACACGACACACGAAGTGTGGAGTGGAAAGTGGAAAAGGTCCCACCGGGCGTGCCAGAATCTGTTCCCCTCCGAATGGCGGCCGAGACATGGGCTGTCTTGCCTGAGATTCGGGGCAGATGCTAATTGGTGCTATTCGTCCACCTCTCCGAAGATGCCAAGTTGATTTATGGCACCGTGTATCGGAGGTTTAGACGGATGCGGCCGATGTAGCAGACTTCGTCAGATTCCCCCTCGTTTGAGGGGTTTTTGATTGTGGGGACGCTCTTCCCTGCAGGCGCAAGCCCCTGCAGTTAATTACGCTACCGCATCGCGGTAACAAGTTTCTCCTTCTCCAGCTGGTCACTTCGTGTCGTGGGTGTTTGTTTTGTGTTTTGTTGCCCGTGGATTGTATACGGAGACTGATTTATGTCGTCGCCCGTAGGGCGTGGATTAGTCCAAATCCGTTTTTACTTAGATTTGGGTTTGGGGGTTTTGGTTTGAGGATACGTTAGCCATATTTGAGGCTAAGATCAACTCAAACGTTTGTTAAGGATACGTTAGTCTAGTTTGAGACTAAGATCAACTTAACGGGATCGTTTAGATCCGATAAAAGAGCGTTTGGGCTCTATTGTTCTAGTTTAGGGACATAGTAGTCCATTGCATGTATGGCCGCTGGGACCCATCACCTCTCTGACGACGTTGAAGGATTACAACGACAGATGTCAAAGGAGTTCAGAGATGTACCCTTGAACCACAGTTGGTTGAGAGATCTATAGTCCAATTTGGGACTAAAGTCTGTTTGAAGGTTTAAGGATACGTTAGCCATATTTGAGGCTAAGATCAACTTAAACGGTTGTTAAGGATACGTTAGTCCAGTTTGAGACTAAGCTCAACTTAATGGGATCGTTTAGATCCGACAAAAGAGCATTTGGGGGCTCTATTGTTTCAGTTTAGGGACATAGTGGTCCATCGCCAGTTTAGGGACATGGTGGTCCATTTCCAGTTTAGGGACATAGTGGTCCAATACCAGTTTAAGGACATAGTGGTCCATTGGTAGTTTAAGGACATTGCGGTCCATAGGTAGTTTAAGGACGCATAAGTCCATGGGTTTAAGGACCCCACAGTCCATATGGGTGTGTTTAAGGACGCATTAGTCCGTTAGTTTAAGGACGCATAAGTCCGCGGGTTTAAGGACCCCACAGTCCGTATCATGGTTTAAGGACGCATAAGTCCATGAGTTTAAGGACCCCACAGTCCGTGTTGATGTGTGGTTGTCGGGACCCGTCACCTCTCTGAAGACGTTGAAGGATTACAACGACAAATATCAGAGGAGTTCCGAGATGTACCCTTGAACCAATGAGTTGGTTGAAAGAGCAGATGTGCTTAGTTCAAGATGAGTTGAGGACTTATGGCCAGTTTGGGCTAAGTCCAATTATGTTTGAAATATTGGCCCTCTGTTGGTCCATTGAAGGAGAGGCTTTGCCTCTAGAAACTTAGCCAATTGGACTAAAGCTAGTGTCAAACACTAAAGACCAACAGTGTTGAACACCGGGAATAAGATTAGCAAATTAGTGTTAAACACTAAAAGATAATCAGTGTTAGCAACAGGGCTTTCAAATTAGTGTTAACACAAAAGCAAATCAGTGTTAAACACTGGTAGCAGAGATTTCAAACTAGTATTAAACACTAAAGCGAATCAGTGTTAAACACCGGGAACAGAGTTTTCCAATCAGTGTTAATCACTAAGAAAATCAGTGTTAAACACTGCAAATAGAGTTTTCCAATTAGTGTTAAACACTAAGGAGGGAGGGATCATGTGCGGACACGTGAGAGCGCCCTGATTTCCCTTATCTTATTCTGCAGATCAGTGTTTTAACTCTTTTAATTCTGACGACCATCACGTGTGAGCACGTGATGGAGGCCCCCGCTCTGGTCTGTTAGAATGCTCATTAGGGGTCACGTGAGGGCGCCCTAAATGCGGAGCCAGATCTCCTTTGTTTTATCCTCAAATCTGCGAATAAGTGTTAAACACTTTTCCTTTTTATTTCGAGCATCACGTGTTGACACGTGATGGGGATTTATGCGCTGACTGTTAGAACGTTTGCTAAGGGGTCACGTGGTAAACACGTGAGAGCGCCGAAAGCCTTCATTTCCATTGATCTTTCTTTCTGCGTTTTGGGAGTCGCGTGGGAGCACGTGATGGCATCAAAAAGTGGGGTTAGATCCCCTTTATTTTGTTCTGCAAACAAGTGTTAAA
This sequence comes from Agapanthus africanus, assembly GCA_030015575.1. Lineage (NCBI taxonomy): Eukaryota > Viridiplantae > Streptophyta > Magnoliopsida > Asparagales > Amaryllidaceae > Agapanthus > Agapanthus africanus. Next base: position 49,988,405 of record JASDDO010000028.1, on the reverse strand, counting down.
CACTTTTAATTTTCATAGCCATCACGTGTGGGCACGTGATGTATAATCATGCCCTGATTTATTTATTAGGGGTCACGTGGTAACACGTGAGAGCGCCCAGAATTGTTTCTGCCTTTGCTTTTGTTCCATATATAATGAGGGTCACGTGGGAACACGTGAGGCATTGCTTCAAAACTTTCCTCTTCTCATTTTTGGGGGATCTGTTCAGGGGTCACGTAGGGCACGTGACCTTAGTCTTTTCATGTACAGAGATCTTTTAAGTCTCCTTATCTTTAAGAATTAAATTCTTATTTAGGGTAAAACCCTAATTTTTGTTTTGGAGGAATTAAATTCCTATTATGAAAGAATTAAATTCTTATTTAGGGTAAAACCCTAATTTTATCCCAAAGGAATTAAATTCCTATAATTTTGTGACCATTGAATTCTCAAAACTTAATTCCTCCTCTATGTTTTGGATCTGCATGGCAGGATCTCAACCCAATGAGAATTAAATTCTCAATTCATGGGGAGATGTGCACTTTGCAGATCCTCCACCAGAGAAAGAACTAAGTTCTTTTCTTTATATAAGAGTTAAACTCTTTTGAGAATTAAATTCTCTTTTGAAGCCTCTCTTTTCTTACCTAGGGTTTTTCTTTTGCAGAGAATTAAATTCTCCTCTCTTTTCTTTTTCCTCTTGAGAATTAAATTCTTCTCCCTCTGTTTCTTCTCTCCAAAAGTCGTCCCCCCTTTCTCTTCTTTTCTTGGCTCCTATTTATAGGAGAAGGAAGAGAAATAATTTGTCCAGCAGATCTCTCATTAAGAGATTTGATTTGTATGTTGAGAGATTTGATTTGCATTCATCATTAATCTGGACCTTTAGATTGTTAAGTGAATTTTATTCATCATTGGATTTTAAATCCAAAGATATCCATTTGTTATCTCGGTCAGATTTAGGGGGGGAAATCTTTCCAAGTTCAAGAATTTTCCATAGATAAGTGATATTTAATCACCTTTGGATCTTTAATCCAACGGTCCCCATAATCCTTTTCCGTTTGGAAAGATTTAGAAGCTTTTAGAATTTAATTCTATTTCGAAAGATTTTTAGAGAAATTTAGAATTTTAATTCTATTAAACTGTAAGGCTTTCAAAGCCTGTCACGTGCTGGCACGTGACCCTTGATCACGTGTGAGCACGTGACCCCCAAATTGGTTCCTTTAACAGCCGCTTGTTCATGTTATTGTTTTAACAATCACGTGTCAACACGTGACCATTGGTCACGTGTAAGCACGTGATACCTCGTTGACGTATTTTCTGACTTTTAGAATTAAATTCTATTCATTATTTTAGAGGCTTTAAAAGCCCATCACATGTCTGCACGTGACCCATAGTCACGTGTGAGCACGTGATGCCCCATTGGGGTCTTTTCTGAGTTTATATTATATTTTTTTAACTCCTCCAGCAGATTCTTAAAAGTCCATTACGTGTGGACACGTAACTCCTCATAACTTTTGATCCCGGATGAATTACAAGGCCCATAATATATCAAATCGAAGGGTTTTTCGAGCCGCTTTCGATACCATCAGAATTTATCTATTTCTCATTCGGGAGTTTGTCAAAAAACAGCCCGGAAGATACTGGTTCGCATTTCCTGAAGCATATCGCTGCCATTTGATACCTTGGACTCTTTTGCGCAGAAATTTTCGGCGGGAACAATGGCCATTTACGAGAAAGCCAAGACGCAGCGTATCGTTCAACAGGCTACGGAGGATGACGATCTCCTTCATGCTCAACCCGCTGTGCGCTCTTGTGGCAAAAAGAAAGCCCGACGAAGAAGTAAAAATAAGGTAAAGACCGAAGACGGTGTTCAAAGACAGCGAAGCGGATCCAAGAAGCCACGCGAGCGAGGAAAAGTCAGCTAGAACCCGTCTTTTATGAAGAAGATGGGTCGGGAGTACTCTTTCTCTTAAGACAAACAAGGAAAATCTTCGACCTTGTCATGAAGTATCAAATGATGACACTCCCAGAATCTCGATACCCCGAACAGATAAACGAGATCCATCATCCGGATTATTGCTCCTACCACCGAGTAGTGGGACATCCTCTTGAAGACTGCTTCACCTTCAAAAAATGGGTTGAAGATCGGTATCAGCAAGGCATGTTTGCTTTATCCTACAGTTAGAGGGTAGCCCCACCACGAAAGCATGAGTCGAGAACAACCTACACTGTGAGGGAAAGTCTAGATCAATATCGAGCTTGGAAACGAGCTTGTACCTGCCATATGATAACATTCTCAAAGGAGGAAGAGCACGAGAGTATGGACGACCTCTCCCAATGCTTCACAAATGAAGATGAGAATGAGCTGATTTTAGAATTTCCACCGGCGCCAAAAGAGCTGGAAGATGGAATACACACCACATCAGACAACCTGAGAAAAATCGACTTGGGGACAGCAAACGAGCCGAGGCCAACGTTAATCAGCGAGCTGCTGTCTGAGAAACAGGTGGCCACGTTAAAGGACATGCTCATGCAGTATAAAGACTGTTTCGTATGGAACTATTCCGAGATGCCGGGATTAGATCCAGAGATAGCTGTGCATAAACTGGCGATATCGCCGGACGTCAAGCCAGTCAAACATGCGTCAAGAAGAATGTGGCTCGAGCTTGAGATGAGTGTCAATACCGAAGTCAAGAAGCTAATCGACTCCGGCTTCATCCAAGAAGTTCAATATCCTGACTGGATCGCCAATATTGTTCCGGTAATGAAGAAAAATGGTGTAGTACGCATCCGCGTAGATTTTTGGGATCTCAACAAAGCTTTTCCGAAAGATGGCTTCCTAGTGCCTGTCACCGAGTTGATGATCGATAACACATCCACCCATGAAGTCTTCTCCTTCATGGACGGATCCTCAGGGTACAACCAAATCAAGATGCATCCTGAAAACCAAAAGCACACTGCTTCCGGACTCCGCTGGGCATATTCTGCTACAAAGTGATGCCATTCAGTCTGAAGAACGCTGGCGCCACCTACCAGAGGGTCATGACAAAGATCTTTGATGACCTCGTACATGAGATTGTCGAATGTTATATCGACGACCTCATGGTTAAAAGTAAATCGTATGAGGAACACTGAGATCATTTGAAAATAGTGTTCCAGCGTCTTCGGAAATATAATCTGAAGATGAATCCTCTGAAATGCGCGTTTGGAGTTTCCTCGAGCAAATTCCTAGGATTCATCGTACGATACCGGGGCATCGAAATAGACCTGTCAAAGATCAAGGCGATTATGGAAATGCCTTCGCCAAGAACTCTCAAGCAATTGCGGTCTCTCCAAGGAAATCTTGCGTATATCCGGCGGTTCATAGCTAACCTCTCCGGCAAATGCCGCCTCTACAGTCATCTAATGAAGAAAAAGACCCCATTCGTTTGGGATCGTAAATGCTAAAGCACGCTAGACGAAATCAAGCAATATTTGTAGAACCCGCCGGTACTGACCGCTCCGGTCAAGAGAAAGCCCCTCATCCTGTACACAACAGCCCTTGAAGGTTCTTTAGGCGCGTTATGGGCACAGCAGAACGACCAGGGGAAGGAGAGAGCTCTCTATTATTTGAGTCGAGTTCTCCTGGAGGCAGAAAATAACTACTCCTCCATCGAAAAGTATTGCCTGGCACTGATCTTCACAGTAACAAAGCTCAGACATTACGCCTTGGCAAATGAGGTCCATCTCATATCAAAGATGGATCCTCTCAAGTATTTAATGTCAAGAGCCATGCTAACAGGAAGGCTTGCCAAATGGGCCCTCCTCTTGATGGAGTTCTCGATAGTATATCGACCCCTCAAGGCAATAAAAGGCCAGGCCATTGCCGACTTTCTCGCTGAACATCCGATACCTACCGACTCTCCCTTGAACTGCGAGTTGCCGGACGAACACACGTTTGACGCAATTAACAGGGAGAAGAAAGGGAATGATACCCGATGGGAATTCTACTTTGATGGAGCGTCCACCTTGAAGAAGCGAAAGCAAAACACCCCCATGATTAAAGCCGGGGCAGGCCTTATCTTTATGACTCCACAAGGAGGGATAATGCGTTTTGACCTTTCTTTAACAGAGCCGAGAATAAACAATGAGGCTGAGTATGAAGCTTTGATAGCAGGTCTTGAGATTGCTGTCGACATGGGTATTGAAAACCTCCTCATATATGGAGACTCCCAGCTGGTCGTTAGACAAGTAAATGGCGACTACCAGACGTGCAAGCTAGAACTGATCAGGTGTGGTGAAAGAGTGCAGCAATTGATGACGCAAATCCCCTCCTACACCCTGGAAAGCATACCGCGTGTAGAAAATAGCAAGGCAGATACGTTAGCCAAGCTCACTAAAGAACTGGCCGACGAAAACCTCGATGACGTAAAGATCATTGTGTAAATTCGCTGGATTCTCGCACCAGCAGAAGTATTTCCGAAGACGTCTAAAGGAGAGGAAGCAACCGAACAAGAGGCCTTCCAATTGGAGGATGAATAAAAGGTGAAAGATTGGAAAGAAGTCTTCATAGACTACTTCAAATCCCATCGAACGCCCGAAGACGCGTCGTCAAGGCATCGGCTCATGAAGCGAGCCCTGTCTTTTGCCTTTGTCGATGATACTCTTTATAAGAGATCGTGCGATCGTCTATGGCTGAGATGCCTGGGACCAGAAGAAGGAAAAAGGGTCGTTCAAGAAACTCATGATGGACTCTGCAGTTCCCATCAAGCGGGACCAAATATAAAGCTGAAGATCAAAAGAATTGGCTACTATTGGCCCACAATGATTCAGGACTACCTTGAATATGCGAAGCAGTGTCACTCATGCCAAATTCACGGGGACTTCATCCACCAACATCCGAATCCGCTACACCTGACATTGGCTAGCTGGCCATTCGAAATGTGGGGAACTGATATAATCGGGCCCATCGAGCCAGCGTAATCCAAGGGACATCGGTTCATATTGGCAACAACCGATTACTTCTCTAAATGGGAAGAAGCAATACCGTTAAGGGAAGTGATGACGGAGAACATCCTCCATTTTTTCAGGACGCATGTCATCTACCGGTTCGGCACTCCGTGGCGGATCATCTCAGATAACGGGCCAACCTACAGAAGCCATAAAACCAGTCGTTTCGCACAACAGTATAAAATAAATTGGAGATATTCTTCAGTTTATAATCCCCGAGCTAACGGTCTAGCTGAGGCTTTCAACAAGGCCTTGACAAAGATCATAAAGAATATCAAGAAATAAAAAGGATTGGCATGAGAGATTGCATGAAGCTCTCTGGGCCTATCGGACTACATTCAAGACGGCCACGGACACAACGCCACTTGCGTTAGTATTCGGCACGAAAGCGGTACTTCCCTTGGAGATAGAGCTATCCTCTCTATGAGTGGCGGTTCGGTACAAATTAACGGAGGAAGAAAATGCCCATCTTCGGCTCGAGGAACTTGATGCCCTCGATGAAACTCATCTCATGGCGCAGCAAAACCTAGAAGCTCACAAAGAGAGGATGACGTGCTCATACGAAAGACTGACTAGGACGAGAATATTCGCTAAGGCGAACTCGTGTTAGTCATAAAAATACCTATGATCCCCAACCGTTCCAAACGGGAGAAATTCAAGCCAAACTATGAGGGCCCGTACATCATAGACAAGGTCTACCAAGGTGGGGCCTACTTACTCATGGATATGCATGTCAAAAGACCCTTCCGGCCAATAAACGGCCGGTTCCTTAAGAAATACTACGCTTGACAAGTCACGACTCAGGTAATGATGGATGACGACGCTCGTGTCCGCTCTCTATCTCCCTGAGTCCAAACTTTATAAATAGTATCCAGCAAAACCTCACTTCCAAAAAAACAATGGACCGTAATGTCCTTAAACAAACAACGGACCGCAACATCCTTAAACTAGCTGTGGACCGCGGAAAAATATCTCGACGCCAGAGATGTCCTTAAACTAATATCGGACCGAGATGTCCTTAAACTAGCTACGGACTGCAACGTCCTTAAACTAGCTATGGACCGAGATGTCTTTAAACTAACAATGGACCGAGATGTCCTTAAAACTAACATCGGATCGAGATGTCCCTAAACTAACAACGTCGCTTCAAATACGGCGATAGTGGAATGCAAGTCCACAAGTCCCAGCGGTGAGGACTGCAACTCAAATCCCACCGGCAAACGGATGGATCACATGCGACGAAACTATTCTTGAGAGTTTCATCGTGCAAAAAATGGATACGTCCACAAGCGAAATGGGCACGGATGAAAACCCGAAAGGACGCCGTGAGTAAAAACAGCAAGACTACCGACGAGTTTGTGAAAACCCGAAAGGACGCAATCTCGTTAAAATAAAGACACCTGCAAGGTCCTCTCGACCTTATGAGGAGAAAATACCTGCGTGAGATCCTTACGACTCACAAGGGAGAGCACACTTAGGGATCCCCACGATTCCTAAGGAGAAATTGCACTTACGAGATCCTCACGACTCGTAAGGAGAATTCCCCCTATGAGACCCTCATGGCTCGTAGGATTCAAAAAGCCTTAAGCTATAGGGATCTGAACATATTCTTAAGCCACCACATTCCCCAAGTTGCCCTACAAGCGGTTCAATATTGACCCTTGTATCTAATCCACGGGCACAAATATGCGTTCCCTCACCGAGTCCCACCAACGGCGAGGAATGTTCTTATGTGATGAACGACACTTGTAAGTCCTCTCAACTTATAAGGAGAAAACACTCTTGTAAGATCCCTACGACTTATAAGAGAACATGCACTTAGAAATCCTCACGATTCCTAAGGAGAAAACACACCTATGAGATCCTTACGGCTCGTGAGGAGAAACAGCTTCATGAGACCTTTACGTCTAGTAAAGTCAAAAGCCTTAGTCGACAGGATCCTAACCCTATTTGCTAAGCCACCTTTGTTCGAATCGACAAAGGCAAATGATGATTCGCTCCTGACAATATCCCAATTGTAGCGATACTGATGCCTAAATCGGTATCAAATTCTAAGTCCTTTCACAGCAAATGATGATTCGCTCCTGGCCATATTCCAGTCGCAGCGATGTTGATGCCAAAATTGGTGTCAGATCTCAAGTTCCATACTCGTAATAAAAATCAGCGAGCAAAAATGCATATGAAATAGCCGAAATGATAGGGCAACTCGCAAAAAATAACCAGCGAGTGAAATATATGCATATAAAAATAGCCGAAATGATTGGGCAACTCGCAATAAAAAGCAGCGAGTAAAAAAAAAGAAAAATAGCCGAAATGATTGAGCACCGTGAAAAAATAGCCGAATTGATTGGGAAATCGTGGCTTTCGCGATATAAAAAGCTGAAATGATAGAGCATCACGGAAAGAAAAAAAATGAAATGAAATTTCTGCCCTACAGGTGAGATCACATTGATCCCTGTATACAATCCATGGGCACAAACAGAAAAGAAACCATATCATCCCACCAGGCTCCTTCAAAGGGAAGCTAGAGCTCAAATGGCTACATTTACAGTCTAGAAATCAATAACAACGTTTTTCCTCCCTCCAGCATGATACAAGTACGACATCAACAAATGGAGCCATGGCAAAGTCCCCTAGTTCCAAATCTCGACGGTTCGCAGAAAACCTAGAGACTACCTCGGAACCATGGCAAAGTCCCTAGTTCTAAGTCTTGACGGCGGCATCCACAGCCTAGAGATCAACCAACATCGTCCTTCCTCCATCCAGCAGGATACAGGCGCGACGTCAACAAACGGAGCCATGGTAAAGTCCCCTATTTCCAAATCTCGACGGTTCGCAGAAAACCTAGAGACTACCTCGGAACCATGGCAAAGTCCCTAGTTCCAAGTCTCGACGGCGGTATCCACAGCCTAGAGATCAACCAACAGCGTCCTTCCTCCCTCCAGCAGGATACATGCGCGACATCAACAAACGAAGCTATGGTAAAGTCCCCTAGTTCCAAATCTCGACGGTCCGCAGACAACCCAGAGACAACCTCGACATTCGTCGCAATATTGTTGCAGACACAATGTCAACCAACGAAGCAAAGGAAGATCCTTAGTTTCAGGGACTTGACGGCAACTCAAATGAGACCTGAAAGACCATCGGAGATCATCCCGCTCCAGCGTGGAGTGGTCATGACTCATCGGGGCTTCCAAACTGAGCCTAACCTCAAGTAAAAAGCGACATAGAATATTCCTAATGCTTGCTCTTTCAATGGTAATATTACCTGGAAGATCACTTGAAGACGTCTTGTCCGGCCCCCGAAGGGATCAGAGACACGACAGTCGTGGGGTTACCCGAACAGCAAGATTGCATATCGGAGAATATATCGGCCAACGTGACGGTGCGATGGGTAAAAAACCTAGTACCACAGATCCTAACGGACTTCTATTAGCAGGAGTTAACTGTGACGTTAGGAAACCCTTGCGAGAACTTCTCGATTCGTCTCGACTCATAAGGAAAAGCCTTAGGCAATGGGGATAAGGACCTGTTTCCTAAGCACTGGGGCCCTGCAAGTCGATCCAGATGGGTTACTGCATACTATTCACGGGCCACACTCTCCGAAGTTGAATCTCGACAAGGAGGGAAACAACCACTTACGAGTCCTCTCGACTTGTAAACGGGAAAAATTCTCTTGTGAGATCCTTACGACTCTCAAGAGAAAACGCACATAGGATTCCTCACGACTTCAAAGGAGTAAAGACACCTACGGGGTCCTCTCGACTTGTAGGGAGAAAAGTCTTTATGAGACCCTCACGGCTCATAAAGTTGAAAAGTCTTAGGCGGCAGATCTGAACCTATTTCCTAAACCATCGTTGCCCTGCACGGAGATCAAGGTAGACTATCTACAAGACGCATTTGCTAAAGGGACACGCCCATATAAAATGAAATATGTCTTTTATTCATAAATTCAAGTGACTACAAGATGCATTTCATAAAGGAATCAAAATGAATACATGTTATTCATAAACCAAAAGTTTACGGTAAAAAAGGGGTACAAAGACGGTTATTGAGGAGGAGGCGTCTTCAACAAATCAGCAAGTCGCTCGTGCGTTCCTCTCAATCCTTTCTCGTGATCAGCCGCTGCAGCCAACTCCGCTTCCACTTGAGCCCGTTGCCGTAAATAGGACGAAAGCTTCCCATCGGCTTCTAGCGTGGCAGCTTCACAGTCTTGCGTGACCCGCTCGGTGAAGTCAAGCGCCCGCCTCAGCGTCAACCCGTTCAAAATACATCTCTGGAGACTGTCGAAAACGGCTTTCAGCTGTGCAGCATTCGCTTCAATCTGGGCGCGCAGTCAGACGGATTCGCTGGAAGCCACCTCATGTTCCTTTCATCTTAAGATCGCCTCTTGTTCAAAATGGCGGATGAAAAGAACACTATGCTCGATCCAAGCAGCCCGCTGAGAGTTTGAATTTAATACTTCAGGAGCTGGACGCTGGAGCTCAATCTCGTGCAGGCAAGCCTCGGTCTTTTTGCAGTAATCAACCCAGGGGCCGACAAGATCTTCATCATGGAAGTTCATAAGTGTCACTAGCATTGGGTTAACTTCGACAGAAAAATCTGCAGCTGATGTAAGGGCATCGACGTCATGATCTTCGACGAATTCGCTCAACATTCGACGGCTGTTCGCGGCGCCCCTGAAAGATATCTGTTTGGCAAAAGGCCCTGCGGGCATTGGAATGCGGGACTTGAAAGGAACGGGAGCCAGTGCAATTGCTGCAAAATGAATTACGGTCAAATGCCGACTCAGGAAATGAAAGAAATATATGATCGATGAAGTTTATTATACCAGCTATGGCAGGCGGCAGGACGGGGAGCGTCGGAGGCACGATCGTTCTTTCACCCCCTCCCTCGACCCGTAATGCTATATCCAATATTGAGAAGAATTAGCAACAACATGTCTAAAAGAAAGGAAGAGACGTCAGCTGAAGAATATACTAACCAATACCAGTGGAATGACTTCCGACTGGAAGGAGAAATGCGGGTTCAACACCTGGTATAAATGGTCGAAAAGGACTCCTGCAGATTTGCGGCAATATACTGTCAATACAAGGAGGATGGCATCCATAGTAAAATAGATAAGTCGCAAACCCATACCTTTCAATATTTGAGAGGGCACGGGAGAAGGCGAAGGGACGGCGACCGTCAAAGCAGCGACTAGTGACGCTTTTTCAGATGGCATAGCCTCGGGATTCACCGCGCCGGTACTCAAGTCAAACGAAATATCATTAGAAGGGCTGAAAAAGATCGATAAGCTTGAAAATAGAGACTCAGCGATTACCTGATAAATCATGGGCCGAAACCATGACGGAGGCGCCGCCGGGTGTGACAGCTTCTTCGCTCTCTTTCAAAGGAGTAGATTCCGCGCCTATATCTTCATCCCCTGACTCGACGAGGGCCGTCGTGACGCTTGTGACGCCCGCCGATACCAAGGAGCCACAAGGAAAAAGGGTAGCGGTCTAGACAGTCCCAGATTCCAGAGAAAGGGTAGCAAGTTCGGGTATGGTAACCGCCAGGGTTTCGCCCGTCATCCCATCGCCAAGACTTGGCCCTACAGAAAATACATATGTCAAAATTCGAAGATCAAGTTTCAGTAAAAGACTCAGCGTTACGTTACCTTGGAGCAGCTTTTCAGTTTCTTCCTGAGCCGCGCGTGCAACCTGTCTACGGGCGGTAGACAAGGAAGTGGGACCATCCGCCAAAAGAGTTTTAGCAAGCGGAACGCTGCTTGAGCCTGCACCTACGGCCAAACCGGCATCGCGTTCCCTCGCCGCATGCTTCCTATGCTTCCTCTCGGTCTGAGCAGTGAGAAACGATCTCCTAAAGACCTCTGAAAAGGGGATGTCGTCGTCCGAACCAAGCTCTGCCTCTGGAGCCGTTACGGCGTCCTTCATCGGCTGCTTCAACAAAGCCTCTTGCGGGGACGTTAGGAGAGCTGGGGCCACAATAACTTGCTCTGAAAGTTTTACCGCATCACTGCTCGGGATCGGCACTGCACTTGGAATAACCCGAGTTAAGATAGTCCCTACAACAAGATGAAAGAGAGGGTCAGAGTACGAATATAAAAAAAAGAATAAAGGCATAATGAATTGAATTTTACTAAGGCCCAGAAAAGCGTGAAGCCTCTCTTCCTCTTCGAATGTCCGGAGGGAACCCGCGAGAGCCTCTTCGGCAGAAATACCTATGAAAAAAGAAAACATCAATACAAGCATAACAAAGGGAAAAGGAGATAACCGCGGAAGAACATAACTGAAAGTATATCAGATTTCGCGATAGTAATCAGCGCCGCTTCTGCGTGAGCTAGTCGCTCGGAAGCCACAAGGGTAGCCTGGAGGTCAGTATCATCCGCAGGCGCGATAAATAAACCCTCATTGGTCCCATACTCGCACAAAACCTCGCTATAAGGAGCATATGGCTCCTGGCCAAATATAACGTCGGCAGAAAACAACGACTTCTTCTTCTTTTGCGACCGAGCGCCATCGACCGATGACAAGAGCTTGTTCTTAACGGGCATTTTTGGGCGGCAGGTCCCGATTTCCACACCAATGCCAGACTCCGGGGAAGCTACAGCTACAGTTTCTATAGGAACACGGGGTAGAGGCTTCTCAGGAAAAGCGCGCGGGACCACAACCGCAGCAGCTTTTCTTAAGGAAGGACGAATGGTGGTATGTCGCTTCAAAGGAACTGCTAGGCTGGGACAACATCCTTATGATTCAGTATTAGCCACCTCTCTTCCCTGATAACAACACCTGTCGTATGCTGATACTACGCCACGTAGGCATTTGAATCTTTCAGCACGTAGCTTGGCTCGCTGATGAGAAAGCTAGACCCCGTGTTTAGCTGCATAAAGTGGTGCAGCGCGCTGTGGATACCCTGATCATAACCCGACTGTTGAGCAACTGAATCAGCTAAGAAAGCCTCGAGCGAGACAGCCTGATCATAACCCGACTGTTGAGCAAAACGGTGCGGGTTATACCTCATGAACAATGCCAAGGCGCCTTGCCTGAACACTAGAAAGCCTGGCCTGATCGAGTATAAATGCAGGATCTCCCGAGCCTTCAACGCAGGAGCCCCGTCTTTGAAAGCATCACGCAGCGTTTGCATCGCCTTGGTAGATTCCTTGCCGATAGTTAAGACTCTGTCGACGAAAGTCATACTATCTCTGACCATACGCGGGTGAAGGACCAGACGTCAAGCCTCTCGTTGTGACGGATCTAATGCGGAAGCGTCAACTAGAAACATAACCCGGGGAAAGTTATAGCTGTTGTAAAAGCGGGGCCGTTTGTGGACTCTGAAAGTACAAAGCACATGCATGACCCAGGATGTAAAGTAGTGCAACGGGAGATGTACAGGTTTTACTCCAGGTTGAGTAGTATCCGCTGCTAAGCTCAGGCCGTGGTATAGATGAGCCAGCCCCGCAATCCCAACAGCCACACACGTCCCCGCAACCATGCGGTGGGTTGGGTAAAAAACAAACGGCCTCATATAGCGAGGGTGCATCGGAAGCACAAACCAGTTCAACCACACACCAATAAACCCCAGGAAGAACGTCTCTTCATTGACGTCTGAAGCAGCAAGCTCTGCGAAAGGAACAACTGGAGTGTCCGGAATGAAGAAGCTCCTCAAATCTGCTTCGGCCGTCGACTGGTTATCCAAACCAAAACCAAACAGGTCATCAAGCTTGGCGAATTTCGCAGCTTGTTTTGATAAAACTTCTGGGCGAAGAAAGCGAGCGATGAAATCTGTGAAGCTGACTCCATGCCCACCAAACTCTAGAAATAGGCTCTCGTAAATGTTCAATACCTTGATCAGGCTCGGGAATCGATGTTGAATGGCATTCTCCGGGGTAAGGCCCATCACCACTGATTTGGTGGCGAAGATGTACTCGTCAGGGGGAAGTATCTCCTCGTTATGTTCCCCTCTGACAGGTAAGCCGGAGATCTCCGCGAACTCCTCCAAGGAGATTGAAACTTCCCGATCTGATAGAAGAAAGGTGTGAGTCGGGATGTTCCATTGTTCCAAGAAAGCTTTGACCCACCAAACAGGGGGCATGGAATACTGGAAAAGAGACGCATAAATTGCGGGGTACAACCTGAGCTTCAGCAACAGTGATTTCTTGGCCGACAAGATGTACCGAGCCCATTGCAGATATCCGGCTGAATGGCGAGGAGTCAAGCCAATCATGTATACTTTTCCCCAAGGGTGCGACTCGTCTTGACATATGCGCCGCCCCAAGATATCCAAAGCTATCAGCGGCTGTATAGGTATTGAGGCCATAGAAGGCTGAAAGTGACCCTCTGAGGTTCAGTTGACCTCCTCTACGGCGTAATTCACCTGAGGCGAGTCGGCATAGTGAATCGCTGAAATGGGCACTGAGGGTATTGCACAAGAGAAACTACGGAGATCTTGATTGTACCATGACCCCCATAGATGAAGAGATTTCTGCTCAGGGTCGTGATTTTTAATGAGCGCGAAGACTTCCCTATTCACAGACGCGTCAGCAAAGGCGCTCTCTGAACGAACAAAAGGAAAGGAAGAATCGAAAGCCATGATACCTGCACGAAAAAAGGCGAGGATTAGTTGCCAACGCTATTCTGACACTTGGTACTTTAAAATTGTACCACACTGCAATGCAGGAGAAAGGGACCAAGGGGGACCCACAAAATCAAACTGACGGCTCATCATTGATGAGACAGTCACTCATTAAGGAGGGAATCCTAAAAAGATTCTCATTTAATGAGAAACTCATTGGGCCAAGGAGTTGAACTCCCTCGAGAGCGGCGCTTTACTGACAGAAATCATATTTGTCAAATGTAATTAAGAGGGGAATAAAATTCCCAAATTTTTTTTTCTAAAGAGCTATGCTTTGTAAAACCCCACGATCTTTAAAGATCTGAAATAAAATTCCTACACACTCTAAGTGTTCTTCATCAGCGGGTTAAGAAACCTTAAAAAGGCCCGACTTATAGGCATGGGAAGACGATCCAACTTCCAAGAAGATCCAACGGTGGAAAAGCTGCCACCGCTGCACCCATGTGTGAGCCACGTGAGCGCAACGATGGGGGGCATTTGTTTCCCCCCAATAATAGAAGAGCAAGGCTCTGTTCAAAATTTGAAATAAGGTAGCGCCTCACGTGCCTTGCATGAGGGCGCCAGCGCCAAGAGTTAAAAACTCTCAAGCAGCGCCTCATGTGCTCCACACAAGAGTGCTGGCGTCAGAACTAAAAGTTCTATACCGTTGGATTAAAGATCCAACGGAGATGATAAATTATCAAAACAAAATTAAATTATGGTTAAGAAAATACTCCTCAAATCTTTCTAAATAAGAAAGATTATGCTCTGTAAAACAGAGCACCATTGGATCAAAGATCCAGTGGTGATTAAAAATCACTAAACTACAGAATAAGCTCTGTAGGGGAAAACATTTTCCCCAATCTTTCTAAACAAGAAAGATTATGCTCTGTAAAACAGAGCACCATTGGATCAAAGATCTAATGGTGATTAAAAATCACCAAGCTACAGAATAAGCTCTATAGGGGAAAATATTTTCCCCAATCTTTCTAAACAAGAAAAATCATGCTCTGTAAAACATAGCACCGTTGGATTAAAAATCTAATGGTGATTAAAAATCACCAAGATACAGAAGAAGCTCTGTATGAAAAATATTTTCCAATCTTGTTAAGAAACAAGAAAAATATCTTCTGTAAAACGGAAGTGCTTAGATCAATGATCCAACAGTGGATAAAATCCCCAAATCAATTAAAGATCTCTCAATGAGACATTTCTTTAACTGAATTAACAAATCTGCCCCTACTATATAAAGGCCCCAAGACTTCAAGTCTTAGACAGAGGAACACCCCCATAAACTTCAAGTTCAAAAAGAAGAGCAAGCAAAAAGATTTTTAAGAGAGAAGAAAGAAGAAGAACTTTCTTCAAGGTAAATAGAGATCATAGTATCTCATCTGCAAATCCAAGGGTTTAACCCTCATAAAAGAACATAGTTCTTTCCCTGGATCTGAGATCCATAAGACAAGTCTCCCACAAATGAGAATTTAATTCTCGTGGAGAAGAATTTGTTCTTGGGGATTGAAAATTCAGGGGATAACAAAGAATTGAACTCTTCAGAAAAATACACAAAGAAAGAGACAGCGCCAAGCGCCTCACGTGCCCCTCACGTGGGCTCTGCTCAATAAAGAGTGCCAGCACTCAGTGGTTGGCATCCATCGCCCCACGTGCCCCTCACGTAGGCGCTGCCCAAATAAAGAGTGCTTAGCACTCATTGGTTGGCGCTTAGCGCCAAGCACCTCACGTGCCCCTCATGTGGACGCTGCTAAAATAAAGAGTGCTCCGCATTCAACGGTTGGCGCTCAGCGCCAAGCGCCTCACGTGTCCCTCACATGGGAGCTGTTTAACATAAAGCGCTCTGCAACTAGAGCCTAGCACCATAAAGAGTGTTTAACACTCCATAAAAAACAAAGAAATATAAGGTGAGCATCATAGCCCATATCAATGCTCAGCATTGTTGCACAGAAAATGGACCGAGCCCAAACAAGCGTTTAACACTTTATTCAAAACTGAGTGGGCTGAGTCTAAGTTGACCAAAAGTCCCTAATTCAGATCAACCGAGCCCATATGCTCACAATTTTTCTAAATTGGACTTAGTCCCAAACCCAACTACAGATCTCCCAACTGACATTGGTTCAAGGGTACATCTCCCCACACCTCTGATATATGTCGTTGTGATTCTTCAACGTCTTCAGAGAGGTGGCGGGTCCCGACAATCAGCAATTATTTGGACCGTAATATCCTTAAACTAGCTATGGACCATAATGTCCTTAAACTAGCTGTGAACCGTAACGTCTCTATACTAAAATGATAAAGCCCAAACGCTCTTTCGTTGGATCAAAAAGGTCCTGAACCCCCATTAAGTAGATCTTAGTCCAACATCGGATTAACGTATTCTTAATAAATATTTAAGTCGATCTTAATTTCAAACAAGATTAACGATCCTTAAATCAGACCAAACCCAAATCTAAGAATATACGGATTTGGACTAATCCACGCCCTACGGGCGACAACATAAATTAGTCTCCGTATACAATCCACGGGCAACCAAAAATAAAACAAACACATACGACACGAAGTGACCTTCTGGAGAAGGAGAAAGTGGTTATCGCTATGCGGTAACGTAATTAACTGCAGGGGCTTGCTCCTGCAGGGAAGAGCGTCTCCACAATCAAAAACCCCTCACAACGAGGGGGAATCTGACGAAGTCTGCTATAACGGCCGCATCTGTCTAAACTTTCGATACACGGCGCCATAAATCAACTTAGCATCTTCAGAGAGGTGGACAGATAAAACCAAATAGCATCTGCCCCTAAATTCAGGTAAGACGACCTACGCGGTTTCGTCTCTGTTTTCGGTGGTAAACATCGCATATCATAGCCTGGGGGTGGTTATCGTCAGACCCCAATAGCCTGATAAATCATACTAATGTAAGGCTCATAACGGTTCAAAAAACTACTGATAACACTTACCAGTAGATCTCAGCAACCCTGGCCAGGTATTTCCTGTTATGGCCAATCGAGTATAGCGCGACATCAACCCCCAATACCTGGAAAGAAGAAATCCCCTCTTATCTCTTATTGCCTCCATATGACTCGGGACTGTATCCAAAAACCATCATTTTGCACGATCTCTTAAATATGGTAAGGTGGAAATCAAAGCACAGTGGGAATCACACAAGACTCTATGACGATCTCGGGTCGACAGACTCACCTGTACTAGTGTCATCAGAGAACCGCTATCTGACGATAGGTATAATACCATCTAGGAGTCTCGGCGAGTCCGTTTAGTGTACCCAGTCTCCACTGAGCACTCGTATACCTTCTTTGATGTCAAACACCAATGGATATGGGATCATTCATCGCCCATCATATAGGTCGAGAAGCGTATACGCTGGTCTACTCTGGAATATTGATACCCCGTCTCGATACTCCTACGACTAGGAACAATTGAAGGATGTACTTACCGACTACCTCTGCCCCACTAATATGATCTACATCATAATCCTGGTAGTCAAGTACTCATCCTAAGGGCTTTATCAACATGTAATAGAGAGACAATAAGTGTACATGTTAAGATAAAGAGCAACCAGATAGCATACTATCATGTCGAGAAAGAAAGTCCTCCCTATATATGTCCAAGAATCTACTATAATATACATCACATGTATAATAATGGCCTCTAGGGCATACATATAACTAACAGTTAGCGATCTCGGCTTGCCCGTTGCACTGGGGGTGTGCGACGGCGGCGAACTTCATCAGTATATGGTATTCGCTACATAATTCTTTAACTCTTTCGTTCTCGAAATTCGTCCCGTGGTCGGTGATGATACACCTCGGGATCCCGAACCGGAATATTACGTTGTTCTGCAGGAACTTAATGGTCATGGCAGCGTCCGGCTTTTTGATGGGGACGACCTCGATCCAATTCGTAAAGTATTCCACCGTGATGAGGATGTATTTGTTCCCGCCCGTGCCTGTAGGGAGTTGGCCTATTATGTCCATACCCCACTAGGCAAACGATCATGGGGAGGTCTGGGTAGTCAGCTCAGTAGCATGAAGGCGGGGTACGTGATCGCACGCTTTTGGTGTGTCGTGTTTTGAAGTTCTAAAATCTAACCGCGATCAGGACGGTGTCACTTTGCAGCTAGCCGCGATGAGCACGGGTCGTCCGCAGGGAGACGGGGCGTTTTAAGTTCTTGTTTTGACGAGTTAACGCGCGAGGAGGATTGTTCGTATCTATCCTATGTGTTTAAATGCAAAGTATAAAGTTGTTAGGAAAAGATACAATAGTGTAAGCTAAGGAAATCCGCGCTAAAACCTTTGAGCCGAACTTAACGATTGAAAATAGAGCAATCGGCAACAACGTGGATTAGGGTACTTAAGCACGGTATTAGAAATCCGGCTTATTGACCCTTGTCCGTCCGTTCTTGTCTCTTGCTTTCGCCTCCGGCCAAACCGAATACAACCGGTCGTGGTTAGGAATCACCGTTACCTTCGTAAGGTAGGGTGCCTAATGGAGCGCTTGCGTAACGTTTGGACGGAGTTCAATAGAAAATACGGGAAAAGGAAATGAGAAACGAAATCCTTAACTTACAATATCGTATTCTTTTACTAACAACACATATTTACAACCCGTTCACAACAACAACCCAAAAGAGCAAAAGAAAAGATACAAAGAAAGGAAAAACAATACAAGCGAGTAAGTAAAGGGCATGGAATAAAAGTTGCATGAAAGTAAAGCATGGAATGTAAGTGCAAGTAAGTAAATGCAAGAAATAAATAACTAGGAACCATAAAACACAAGACAAGCCATGAGATCAATAACCAACCCTTAAACTTGCAAGTTCAATGAAGAGGTTGCAAGCTCAAGAGAAGGGTAAAGAAATCATGTGAAATGAAGGCAAAGAAGAGAGCTTTATTAATTCCAAAAGAAGATACAACTCTTGAGATCAATTGCCAAAACTTAAACTTGCAAGCTCAATGAAGAGGTTGCAAGCTCAAAAGAAGGCAAAGAACTCAAGGGGAAGTTATGCTATGTATAAGAAAAGAGAAAAGAAAACTTGAGAGCAACAAAATGTGAACAAAGAATGACCCCTCTCCCTTGCTGCCTAGTTATGCTTTTATAGGCAAAAAAGGAGATTAAACAAACAATAAAACTAAGACCACGTGGCAGCAAGGGATGCATTGTACAAAACTGGGGCCCACTGGGCACTGTTTGGCCGGCCATGGGGGTATGGTGCTCGGCCCAAATCCGAGCTTTCTGCCTTGTTTTTGGTGTGTGGTCATGTGTTGTCCCCAGTATCACTTTGGTACAGTTTGTTTTCTCTAATTTGACCTGGTTTGCACTCTAGGTTTGGAGGGAAACTTGAAACTTTGGATCACATCACAACTTTATGCATTAACTCCACATCACTTCACATGCCTACTTGTTCCTTGCATTGGGCAGCCCCCCACTAGGTCAAAGCCATCAAAAAGCTAGTGCACAACTTGTCATGTGTTGGACCAAAATGTATGTACACTAGTTTATTTACAAAAACTCTTTGATTCTTGATCGGTTTGTAGTTCAGGTTGCAGTGTCAGCTCACAAATGTAATATCCTTGATTTTGGATGTATTTCTAGTATTTTGTCACTGATACCTGTAATCTGTATTACCGAGCAAACATCGGTTAATAGTACCGATATATACAAAAAATAGATAATGAATCAGCGGTATTAAAATGCAATATTCTGGTATGAACAAATACCCCCAAACTTATCTTTTGCTCGTTCCGAGCAAAACAAAATCCTAGCCTCACTTTCGCAGGGAACACAATTGCACTGAGCGCGTGCAACAAGCCGTTAAACCTCTAGGTGTCCCTAGTAGGAGGAGTGTTGTCTCCTGAGGGTTTTCAGCGGATATTACCCACAAAATCATGTCAAGCTAGTTTCATAAGTTAACGTTGATTCTACTCCTACAGTTTAGTATTTACGTTAGAAATTCTATCATCCTAAGTTAGAAATATCCAACCCTTATGTTTCACACCTCCTATCTATTTAACCTTAGATCCTATACGTTCCAAAAAATATTTAGAAAGATCTCGGTATCTCCTGAGTTTTCCTTCTAAAGTGCGATCTCAAATCAGAGATTTTTATCAACTTTACAGAAAACATAAATATTATTCTTCATTTCTATGTTTCCTCCAAACATCGATTGTATACCTCCGCGTGTGTGTAATTTTCACCCCTACACTCAAGAATTCAATTCAAGCTATAATACCCTTGCCCTAATACCTAATACTACTTCTTTTCATTAATAATGGACGGATTTCCTCACACATTTTTCATGCGACTATTAATGCTTCTTGGGCACTAACGGCCGATTACTGAATGTGTGAGCTTAAAGCGTAAATAACAGTTTCCAGGTCTTGACTTTATTTATTTATTCTTCTTTTCTTTATTTTTCTTTTTCAAGACCGGATATATTTTTCAATGATGCTCTTTTTTGGTGTTTAGCTTTAAATATCGTTTTTTCTTTCATACTAGGTTTTCAGACAAGAGTATTTCTAGGTATCCTCTACTATCCTAAGTTTCAAGGTGCGTGTAAGTGCAATTTGTAGGGTACATACTTTCTAAATTTATACTCAAGAATAGAAACTATTTTTCAGGCTTATCTTTCAGTAAAGCTTCAATACTTTCTCTTCACCTCGACTTAACTCAAGAACTGAACTCAAGATTACCTACTTCTATAAAAAAAACCGCAATGACGTATACTTGCCAAAGTTTAAAAAAATGAGGGTTATTTTTAGGGTTTTCAATTCCTAAGCCTATGATTTAGTTATTTCTAACGTATCAACTAAACTTTAGGAATAAAATCTAAGTTACCATGTTAGCTAACTTGACGACAAAGTTTTTATATTTTGGAAATTTTTTCGATTTTATGGGTTTTAAAATAAGTATGTAAATGCAAAATATACAAATGAATGCGAAGGAAGAAAGCTTACCGAGCACACCCCCAAACTTAAACTTGACAGTGCCCTCACTGTCAGGCTACACCAGGAGGGTCAAAATTGTCGGCGCTCCCCAAAAACAAATTATATACAAAACAAAAAAGAAAACCAAAAATATATACACAAAAAGGGTTCCCCCCAAACTTAAATAAAATGGTGTTTCCACTGTTAAGCGTTGAAGTTCAGGATTAGGGAGGAAAGAACAATATCAATCTATACAAGGCCTTACACAGGCCAAAAGTGAGCACCAACCATTCAAAGATTTTATCGTTATAATGTGCAGGTCGGTGAAAGAATACGGTAAGGAAAGAAATGGAGAATAAGCGAGACCATATGGGG
Organism: Agapanthus africanus; assembly: GCA_030015575.1. Classification (NCBI taxonomy): domain Eukaryota; kingdom Viridiplantae; phylum Streptophyta; class Magnoliopsida; order Asparagales; family Amaryllidaceae; genus Agapanthus; species Agapanthus africanus. The sequence continues at coordinate 49,967,505 of JASDDO010000028.1, read as the reverse complement.
ATAGAAGCGGTATACGGTCCCGGTATATGATAAGAAGAATGGCGGAAGGGAAAAAGAAACGGAGTACGAACTTGAGGGTGGAAATGGAGTGAATAAATTAATACAATTTGTGATGACGATGTGTAACAAGTGATTGTACTAATGTATTAACCCATCGAGAAATAGAGTCAAATCTCTCAAGATTCGTGAGAAAACATAGGTACACCGAACTTGGTAAACCAGACATAATAAATGAAAATGATACGGTGTCTTGTAAGGTCGGAATGATGGAAAGGAAAGAGGGGAGTGATCGAGGAATGGTTAATGGTTCAGGAGGGTGTACACAGTCAATGAAAGGGATATGATGAATTGGAAAATCCGACTCATCAAGCAAAACTAGTTCATCCTAAAAAATATCCTCAAAATTCTCCTCAAAAATTAGCCCATCCATGCACTTATCATCAAAATCTAGACGCATATGAAGTTCGGGAAAAACAGTTAATGACTCGGGATGATGAATTGGAGAGAAAAACTTCAAGGCAGCGGGTTTATCATCCAAAATATTCCCAGCGTCAATATTCTCAATCAAGTGAAAGTCAAATTTCTCAGACACCTCATCAAAAGCATAGATTTCAATCAATTTTGGCTCTAAGATGGAGGTGTCGAGGTCAAAAGAATTAGGTGCAGTTTCACTCGAAAGGGACCCTTCACAATCGGGTAAATCAAACACTATAAAGTCGCGCAACGCATTCATCATTCTATCTTCAATTGATAATTCATTTAGGATATATGATAGACATTCAGAACCAGAGTTTTGGGATTCAATTTGGGATGGGTAGGTTTGATCTGGAAGGGTGTACAGCTCACTCTCACCACTCAAATTCTCAGCCTGTCCTACCGCCTCATCATACATTGGAAAATTTTGAGCTAGTTGAAAACTAGCTACCGGATCACTAGGTTGTATGAGGGCGGCCATAGACGCATTCAAATCCATCATCTGTTGGCATGACGCTATCCTAAAGTCTTCCAACGACTGTTTCAGACTAGATATAGGTTGTGAAGGGGTTTCAGTAAAAGATTTGAAGTTGTTTGGATACTGAAAACTCCCAAATGGCTGTGTAGAAGCAATGTCTAGGAAAGGTGCAAAAGTTGGGTAGGATGGATAGGAATTCAAAGGTTGGACATGGGTAGGATCAACATACGGATAAGAAGGTGCTTGAAATTGTTGATCAAAAGAATTGGCAGTGGTGAAAGGAGTGAAAGATCGGCTATGAGATTGTTCAATTCTGTTGGCAATAGACATGGGTCTTGGAGTAACAACGGGATCTCAAAAAGGGTATCAACGTAAGAAGGTGTGGTAGGTTGAAATGGTTGATACAAAGTAGATTGCGGAGTCCAGTTGTTTGTCCTAGACGCGTCTATCCGATCTTTCAAAGAAAGTTTAGGCATGGAGAGATCGATCGAAATTCGACCAAAGCAAGACCCGTAAGAAGTGATGTCTGGTTGTGGGTACCAAAGTTCAGCAAGAGTTTTTAGAGATGAGGTACCCATGATATGATGAGTGAAAGGAGAAGAAAAAGAATGTAATTTTTTTTTATAAATTTTTTAGTTAGTTATTAACAAAAGAATGAAATATACACACAAAAATAATCTGGATAAAAATAATTACGACACACAATACCATACACCTAATCGGTCTAGGGTTCATCTAGGTCAATTAGACCTACTCAAGAACTTGATTGTTGAAGTAAAACTGTGTCGAGAAACGGGCTCAAGATATACTGATCACGAGGCCAGATAAGTGCAGAGATAAGGGGAGGTTTTCCGACGCTTTCGTGAAGGTCCTTAATTAAATAACCCTGTCTCTTTTGGCGGTTTCACCATTAACACTTTCCTAGACACCCCGTAAACGTTATACCGTTAAACGGTGTTCTACACACAGTTAACTTCTCCTAGTGAGCGTGGAGTCATTAAGGATTAAAGTCTAGTTTCTTGTAAAAAATTGTGTGGGTATACGTTATGCTCAATTCGTGATTTGTGGGCCACGGAAAAGATGATGAAATCTTTTACCGTATGTTGTGGGTTTCGCTTGCCCTTAAGTCCGTATTAATGTATGCAATGCGCAATTCAATGAAAATATTTTTTCAAAATTTCAAACAATTATTTTTTATGTTTAAGCTCGACACTGCAACAAATACGGGTTAGTTAATTTTTAGCGTTTGGTAGTGAACTTGCAAAGAATCCTGCAAAGATGTTATATTGGATACGTCGGATTTGAGAAGAAGGTGTTAGTAAAGTACGTACCGTTAAGTTTTTGGGTTAGGAAACCCCCGTTGAATCAAATCCGGTAAGCTTGAAAAGTTCGCTTGCGCGGGTCAAACTACCCGGATCTTTGGCACTGTATTTCGCAATCACCTTAGCTTGGAATGTACACTTTGCTCCCTACAATCGCAGTTCGCAAATCCGCAAAAATTTGAAATGTTGGGAAAACGGATGTTGGTGCGAAAAAGCGATATGAATGCCCAAATACCCGCACACTAAAAATTATTAAAAAACAAACAATAACAATGGGACAAAAACAGAAAACTGGCGCAGAGAACAAAAATTTGGAGCAATTGGGGGAGCTTGAGCCGGCGAGCTCGGATGAAGATGGAATGTCGCCGGTCAACTTGTGGTAGATGGGCTCCAACTTTCTTCTGTGTTCACAGTGCTCCACTAGTGTCTCACTGATATTATTTTTTTAGTTCAGATCCAGAATGCTAGTAGGTATGAAATCCAGAGAACAAAAATGGTTAAGAATGTTAGTTTTTGTTTTGGTTTTGAAATTTTGAAATTTTTAGTTTGTTTTTAGAAAAGTGTTAGATGGATATTAACAAGATTAACCCGAAATAACAAAAACAAAAACGTTACCATCTCCCCAGCAACGGCGCCATTTGATCACACGCTTTTGGTGTGTCATGTTTTGAAGTTTTAAAATCTAACCGCGATCAGGACAGTGTCGCTTTGCAGCTAGCCGCGATGATCACGGATCGTCCGCAGGGAGACGGAGCATTTTAAGTTCTTGTTTTGACGAGTTAATACGCGAGGCGGATTGTTTGTATCTATCCTATGTGTTTATATGCAAAGTATAAAGTTGTTAAGAAAAGATACAATAGTGTAAGCTAAGAAAATCCGCACTAAAACCTTTGAGCTGAACTTAACGATTGAAACTAGAGCAATCAACAACAACGTGGATTAGGGTACTTAAGCACGGTATTAGAAATCCGGCTTATTGACCCTTATCCGTCCGTTCTTGTCTCTTGATTTCGCCTCCGACCAAACCGAACGCAACCAGTCGCGGTTAGAAATCACCATTACCTTGGTTGGGTAGAGTGCCTAACGGAGCGCTTGCGTAACGTTTGGACAGAGTTCAATGGAAAATACGGGAAAAGGAAATGAGAAACGAAATCCTTAACTTATAATATCGTATTCTTTTACTAACAACACATATTTACAACCCGTTCACAACAACAACCCAAAAGAGCAAAAGAAAAGATACAAAGAAAGGAAAAACAATACAAGCGAGTAAGTAAAGGGCATGGAATAAAAGTTGCATGAAAGTAAAGCATGGAATGTAAGTGCAAGTAAGTAAATGCAAGAAATAAACAACTAGGAACCATAGAACACAAGAAAAGTCATGGGATCAATAACCAACCCTTAAACTTGCAAGCTCAATGAAGAGGTTGCAAGCTCAAGAGAAGGGTAAAGAACTCATATGAAATGAAAGCAAAGAAGAGAGCTTTATTAATTCCAAAAGAAGATACAACCCTTAAGATCAATTGCCAAAACTTAAACTTACAAGCTCAATGAAGAGCTTGCAACCTCAAGAGAAGGCAAAGAACTCAAAGGGAAGTTATGCTATGTACAAGAAAAGAGAAAAGAAAACTTGAGAGTAACAAAATGTGAACAAAGAATGACCCCTCTCCCTTGCTGCCTAGTTCTGCTTTTATAGGCAAAAAAAGAGATTAAACAAACAATAAAACTAAGACCACGTGGCAACAAGGGATGCATTGTACAAAACTGGGGCCCACTGGGCACTGTTTGGCCGGCCATGGGGGTGTGGTGCTCGGCCCAAATCCGAGCTCTCTGCCTCGTTTTTGGTGTGTGGCCATGTGTTGTCCCCAGTATCACTTTGGTGCAGTTTTTTTCTCTAATTTGACCTGGTTTGCACTCTAAGCTTGGAGGGAAACTTGAAAGTTTGGATCACATCACAACTTTATACATTAACTCCACATCACTTCACATGCCCACTTGTTCCTTGCATTAGGCAGCCCCCCCACTAGGTCAAAGCCATCAAAGAGCTAGTGCACAACTTGTCATGTGTTGGACCAAAATGTGTGTACACTAGTTTATTTACAAAAACTCTTTGATTCTTGATCAGTTTACAGTTCTGGTTGCAGTGTCAGCTCACAAATGTAATATCCGTGATTCTGGATGTATTTCAAGTATTTTGTCACGGATACCTGTAATCTGTATTACTGAGCAAATATCGGTTAATGGTACCGATATATACAAAAAATAAATAGTGAATGAGCGGTATTAAAATGCAATATTCTGGTATGAACAGTACGCTACCGTGGAGTTGGCAACTTTTGCACCTTCTGACGAGCTTCTGAGCGTCATGATAAATGGTCGGCCAATAGTATCCTTGGAGGAGCGTCTTCTGGACTAAGGTGCGGGCCTCTTGATGTGCCCCGCCAACCCCTTCATGGACCTCACGGAGGACATAGTCGGCTTTGTGGGGGTCGACGCACCGAAGCAGGGGTTGGGTGAAGGATTTTTTGTAGAGTTTCCAATTTTTCCAGACGAAATGGCGGGAATTGGGTTGGAGGCGATGGGCCTCCCCATGATCTCTGGGGAGTGTTCCCTTCCTTAAGGAATTCCACGATGGGCTTCCTCCAATCTTGATCCTCTTTCCGGGCTATGTAAACTTGGAGCGATGTCGCTCTGTCTTCCACGCTGGGCCGTGGCAAGACCTCGAAGAGGATATTCCTCTTGTTGTTGGCCGTGTAGGAGGAAGCTAGCTTACTTAGGGTGTCAGCCTGGGCGTTTAGGTTTCGGAGGATCTGCTCCACTTGAACTTCGTCGAAGTCCTTTCGTAGCCTTCTTACCTCGACTAAGTAATTCACCATCAGGGGCTCCCATGCTTCAAAACGGCCGGTCACTTGGCCGACGACTAGAGCGGAGTTGCTACGGATTCGAATCGTCTTCAGCCCCACTCCGGAGGCGATCAGCAGTCCAGCGAGCAGAGCCTCGTACCCTGCTGCGTTGTTTGAGGCTTTGAACCCGAGCTTTAATGAATACTCCATCTCTGTCTCGTTCGGGTCCCGAATGATGAGGCCGGCACCATAGCCTTCCTCGGTTGACGACCCGTTGACGTAAAGGACCCAATCGGGGGCGGAGTCGGGCCTCTCTTCGATCGAGGGTCTGGGGAATGGCACGGGCACTGCCTACTTGTTAGGTATAGTGCATTCGACGACAAAATCGGTCAGGACTTGTGCCTTGATAGCTTGCCTCGGGCGGTATTTGATGTCGAATTGGGACAGCTCCCACCTCCACTTCTCCAATCGACCAGAAGACTCGGGGGAGGCGAGAATAGCCCCTAAGGGGCGTTCGGTGAGGGCGATGATAGTGTGCACCTGAAAATAGTGCCGTAGTTTTCTCAAGGCCACGATGAGTGCCAAGACAATCTTCTCTATGGCCGGGTACCTTGTTTCCGCGTCCTTGAAGACGTGGCTTACATAATAGACCGGCTTTTGGACTCCCTCGAATTCTCGGACGAGCACCGAACCTGCGGATTGATCGGACACCGCTAGGTACAGTGATAGCCCATCTCCTTCGACTGGCCGGATGAGTAGCGGAGGAGTCGCCAGGTGCACTTTCAATTACTCGAAGGCAATCTGACATTCCTCCGACCATTCGAACCTTGGGATCTTCCTTAGAGCTTTGAAGAACGGGAGGCACTTTTCCCCGGATCTGGAGATGAAACGACTCAGAGCGGCTACCCTCCCCGTGAGTCGCATGATTTCGACGTTAGTCGTGGGCGCTGCCATGTTGAGGATGGCGCTGATCTTCTCTGGGTTGGCCTTAATCGCTCGGTGGGTGACTATGAACCTGATGAACTTTCCACTAACGTGCACTTGACGGGATTCAGCATCATCTTATATTTGCGGAGGACGTCGAAAGCCTCGCCCAGATCTTTGGCATGCTGATCTGACGAGGTCGATTTGACGAGCATGTCGTCGACGTAAACCTCCATCTTCCTGCCGATCTGAGGCTTAAACATCATGTTGACCAAGCGTTAGTACGTAGCCCCGGCGTTTTTGAGGCCGAAGGGCATCACTCTATAGCAGTATACCCCTCGGTCCATTATGAATGCGGTGAGCTCTTCGTCTGTCGGATTCATATGGATCTGGTTGTAGTCGGAGAAGGCGTCCATAAAGCTGAGTAGCTCGTGATCTGCCGAACTGTCGACGAGCTGATTTATCCGAGAGAGGGGATAGTTATCTTTCGGGCATGTCTTGTTGAGGTCAGTGAAGTTGACGCTCATGCGCCACTCCCTGCTGGCCTTTTTAACCATGACTACATTCGCCAACCACTCCGAGTAAGCCGCGTTCCGAATGAAGTTGGTTGCGAGCAGCATGTCGACCTCATACCCGATCGCCCTTTGCTTGATCGGGGTGAAGCTTCGTTTCTTCTGCCTGACGGGTCGGACTGCTGGGTCTACCCCGACCTTGTGTGATATTATTTTAGGGTCGATCCTGGGCATGTCGGTGGGCACCCAGGCGAAGACGTCTGAGTTTCCTCCGAGGAAGTGGACCAGGTCGTCGTGCCGAGACCCGTTAATAGTGGCCCGATTTGGACGGTTCGTTCATTGTCCCCTTCGATGAGGGGGGACCTCTGTGAGCGGCTCCACCGGAGCTCCTCGGATCTCTTTATACCCATCCCGAGTATCCAATGATCCCCTGAATTCATCTGGGCTCTCAAGATCATCGTTTCTCTCCTCGGGCATTAATGTTGCTGTGAAGCAAGTCTTCATGGTTTGCTGGTTCCTGTAAGCCTGACCTATCCCGCCTTGGTTGAGTGGAAACTTGATTGCCAGGTGGTAGGTCGATATATAGGCCCGGAGGGAATTCAGCGTTGGGCATCCCAGGAGGATATTGTAGGCCGATCGAATTCTGGCGACTATGAACTCCATAGGCACGGTACGTGTGCGGCCTGTCTCTCCCATGTTAAGCAGGAGGGTGACCACCCTATCTGCCGGGATGGAGTGGTTGGTGAAATCCGACAGGATGTGGGCGGTCGGCCTTAGGTATGACGGGATAAGTCCCATACGCAGGAAGCGGTCGTAGAAGAGGATGTCTGCCGAGCTTCCCGAGTCGACCAATATCATTTGCACTTCATAACGTTGGACCCGTGCGGTTATTACCGATTCTACGACCAGGGGGTCGTTGGACCAGGGGGTCGTTGTGTGGCAGAGATATCCCGTGGAGGTCCTCGTCGGTAAAGATGATGGGCTCGGCTGCTTTGACCCTCTTCCGAGGTTGGCTGCTAGTCCCTTCGACCGGCAAGGGGCGCCGAGTCTTATCGGCCCCAGGCACATACCCCGCTGATACGACCATGATTTGGCCGATCGTTAACTCGCCGGGAGGGGTGGTGCTCTTGTTCTCGGTCGGCTTGTCGCTTGTCCCGCAAGTATCTCACCAGGTGCCCCGAGCTGATTAACTCCTCGATGTAGTCTCGGAGCTGTTTGCAGTTCTCGATGGGGTGTCCCTATGACCTGTGGAAAGCGCAATAGGGATCCCGTGTTCGTTTGGCCGCCTTATGGCTGACCAGGGGGAGTTTGAAGAATCTCTCGCCCTTTGCCTCCTCCAACAGCTCTGTCTGGGAGATGTTAAGCGGGGTGTACTCCTGAAACTTTGGGGAGTAGGGCTTTGGCCACTCAACCTTCTTTTTATCCTTTCTTGCCCTCTTCTTCTGATCGGCCTGGTCTGTCCGAGGTAAGTTCGCGTTCATCTTTGATTCGAGCTGGATTTCTCGCTCGGTCCAGGCTTTTACCTTGGCCATGGTCTTAGGTTGCGCTAATGCAAAGGAGCGGAGCCACTCCTTATGCCTAAGACCTGACCTAAGGGTAGTGATGACCGTCTCGTCCCGGTTCTCTGGGACCTCAAGGAGGGCGTTGTAGAAGCGGGTGACGTATCCTTTGAAGGACTCCTTGTCCCCGCTCTTTATGGTGAAAAGATGATCGACGGTCCGCTTTTGCCGTCTGTTCCTGACGAAATGGCCGAGGAACTGGGTGGCCAGCTCATCAAAGGTAGAGATTGAGTGTGGCATGAGTCGTCAGAACCAGTCTCGTCCAGAGTGGATGAGACTGGCGGGGAAAGCACGGCATTGCGCGGCGTCGGAGTTGTCCTGGAAACTCATCTCTGCTGTGAACGCATTCAAATGGTCTTTTGGGTCGGACTTTCCGTCGAAGAGGGGGACCTTCGGGGGCTTGTTTCTAGAGGAGACGTGGACAGCGAGAAGCTCCTCGGTGAAGGGCCTCGTAAGCGAGTCGGCGGCATATCTAGCCCCGTCGCTTGAGGGACGATTCTCCGGAAGTATACCCTCGATCTTCTTTTCGAGGGCATTGAGTCGGTCATGGTATCCCGAGAATTCGGTACACTCGGATTTATAGTCCCTGCTGCTGCCGACTTGCGCCGGGCCGCGGTTCCAGTTCCGCGCTATGAGGTTTCGTAGATCCCCTGGCATGGTTGTCTTTGAGTTGCCGTGGTGAGTCCCGTCCGCATGAACCTGTCGAGGGAGAGGGCGCCAACCATGCCTGGGAGCAGGCGAGCTAACCGACACCTTCTCGGAAGGGACAGAAGCGCGATGGGCCTCAGGACGGGGCGCTCTTTCATAAGACCTTGGCGTCAAGCTGTAAGGTGCCCACCGGGTCATCGAGTTGGTCGCCACGGGGTATCTGTGGCCATCGGAGATAGCGAGGCGGTAGCCAGATGTGCCGGCACGGGTAGTGTCTTCTTTCCTCACGGGTAGTGTCTCTTGAGGTGGGGGAACGGCGACTTGGGGGGCTTGTCCTGCCGTTTAGACACGGACAAGCGTATCCACGACGGATGCGAGCTAATCTATCCGAGCAGATAGGACGTGAATGACGTTCGGGGGAGGGGGGATCCACCCGCGTCTCCGTTGTGGGGAGGAAGGCAGATGGAGCTTGGATCATCGCAATGATCACTCGCCATATGTTCGAGATCGGAAGTTCGTTGAGCGGAATTTCGAGTTCCTACAGACGGCGCCAACTGATGGAGGTTGTGATCTCCTTCAGATGTTATCTTCCGCTGATCTGTAGCGAGCATCGATAGATGGTTGAGATTGAGTTTATGGGTTGCCTCTTAATGCATGTGGATCTCAATGGGCTTGATTTGGGAATGAAGCCGAGCTACCTGCAAAGAAGTCCCGGGGTGGTTGTACCACCGTGGACCCTCCGACGATCAAGTTAGTCAGGGTATTTTGGCGGCCTATTGGGGGTAAAATTGCCTTACCTGAGTAGTCTGAGAGGGGGTTTATATAGTGGCAGCCATGGGCTGGCGGGCCCGAGATTCACGCCGGCCGTTACACCTCTGGGCGTTACGCCTGCGTGAAAGGCGGGATCGCCCATTAATGACGAGATACGCTCGTTAATGGGAGGAACGCAATGGCGTGGAACGCGGGATCGTGAGCGGCGGATATCTCGCGACTAGCGAGATTCGCGGAACCATGGCGGAGACGCCTGTGAGCTGCGCAGTGGGTCGATCAGTGATACCAAGAAAGCTAAGCTCGGCGGGAGGCTCGGGAATGAGCGGGAGGCCGAGAGAGCTTGGTTCTGTGATAGCTCGAAGGCGGGCTAAAAGGGCTGAGGGAACTCAGCGTGCGGGAGGGCTCGGAGGTGAGCCAATGGTTGTTTGGAAGACGAGCATAGGAGTGGTCAGGGAGGCCATCGAAGGTCGGGAACATCCTTGGAAGGAAGGCCCGGGGTATGCTTCCAATGTACCCTTCTTGCTCCTCTCTCGTAAGTTTTGGGACACGTCATCCGCCATGTGTCATGATTTCGGGAGTCCTAAGTACCGAGCATCATCAACGATAGAACATTTTTTGCGCCGTGAATCCTCGTGCGCTGTAAATTTTTTAGGGTTGTGTTGGATACACATATTGGACTATTATCTGGATTTGTTTTAACTACAAATATGATTTTCCAGATTTAGTCATACTACGTGTATATGACAAAACAGAATGTTAGATGGCATAGAAGAAAATATGGATAAATTACACTAAAATACTTTCAACTATTACCGTTTTTTTACTAAAATGCCTTTGACAATTTTAATCGCATACTTTAAGCTACCATCAATTTTTCATTAAAATACCCTCCCTCTGCATGTTGCACAGTCGAGAATTTTTTTGGTGACAAGGATTCTTTAAGGACAAACTTTACCTTGCCTAAACGATTATTTGGCAATTCTCTTCTTTCCCTCCCTCCTCTCAGCCTCTTTAGCTCACATCATACACCCCCCATCTCACTCATCTCTTCCTGGCCGTTACCATGTCCTATTCTATATCCGTTGCGTCATCATTTCCATCAGACTTCTCAATACAAAGTCTATTAGCACCATCCCATCAACGCCATCCCATCTCTTCTTTAGTTCTCCCATATCATGGATAAGATATTTACCGTAGTAAAGGTCAAGAGGGAAATCAACATTTTGTTTACATCATCATCGCATTCTAGTGTCACATACCTATTCTAAGATATTTTTCTATAATTAAAATTATTAAAGGAATTTTAGTGAAAAACATGATGGTTGAGTAGCTGTTTTTTATTTTTGGGGGAGGGTTTTTTATTTTGGGGGAGGGAGGGGAAGGGGGTGCGGAGGACTAAATATTAAATGACATGGTAATAAATTTTCTACATTGACAATCCGAAAAGTCATCCATCCATCAATCTTTTCGATCGGCACCAATCATCTTAATCATCATGTTTTTAAATACAGAACGCTTTACAATGCTAAATGCATAGACAAAGAAGTATCTAAACGCTATAAAAATTGGTATACTCATAGTTGAGTTTAAAGTGGCGTGTCATGAAATCTACACTAACTGCTTGAACAATCTCTATTTTGTTTCTTATTATTTATAAGGTTATTAGAAAAGTGTTTATTAGGAATACCTTCTCATCATGTGTATATATCCTATATTTAATTAGGCTTATCTTTTAAGAAACTCTAGTTTTTCCATTATTCACAAAACTATCATGTACGTAAAATGGCTAAAACTATCCTTTTTAACGGTCAACGGCCAAGTTTAATACCATTAAATTCCTTATCAAAATACTTTTTGTCCTTATCTTAATACAATTAATTAATTATAAATACATTATTAACAATTTTAAATATTTATTAAATAAAATATTAATTGGTTTGGGGAGGAGATTAGCGCGGCTGGGGGGAGGGCAGCGGAGGGACAAGGTGGTTTGGGGCAGAGGGAGGAGGCGGGGTTGGCACGGCGGAGGGTGGGGGCCGGCGATAATGGCGGCGGCTAGGGTTAATGATGATGGGGGGGGGCAGGGGAAGAAGATGATGATGATGAAGAAAATGATGGGGGCGGTGGGGTCATGGTGATGGTGGTGGGGATCAGGGTTAGGGGAATGAAGAAGATGATCGGTTGATGGTGGTGGTGATCGGATTTGGGAGGTCGTGGTGATCGGGGTTGGGGTTGGGGTTGGGAGACGTAGAAGAAGATGATAGTGGTGGTGGGATGGTGATGATGGGGGATGAAGAATAAGATGATGGGATGGGATGGGATGGGATGGGTTGGTGATGGTGATGGTGGTTGTGGTGGTGATCTGGGATGGAGGAGGTCGGGAGGATGGTGGTGATGGTAGTCGTGGTGGTGACCGAGGGAGGGTGCAATGAGATGAAGAAGAGGATGATGGCGGTGGGATGGTGATGATGGTGGTGGTGTTCAAGGAGGAGAGCAAGGACGAGGGGGCGGCAGAGGTATGAGGTCGAGAATGGTGGCGCCGCCGCCGCCGGCGGCCGGGATTTTTTTATTTTTTATTTTTTATTTTTAAATTTTGACTTTTTAGAAATTGGTTAGGGTTAGAAGATGTTTTGGGGTTTTAAATTTTTTTTGGATGACATGGCATGCTTTTGACCTAACGCTAACATGGCGTTGACGTTGCATAAATAGCGTTAAATTTGACCATTAAAATGAATAGTTTTCCGTTATTATGAAAGTACATGTTAGTTTTGTAGAAATGAGGAACTATTTATGAGTTTTTTAAGAATAACCCAGATATAGATTTTCTCTCTTTTTTTTTTTTTCTAAAATCCCTCCTAACCGCAATAAGACTTGATAAGATGAAGAGGTGAATAGAAATGAAACACATAAAGGAGTTGAAGCAACTCAGTTGATGAAGGGAGCAATTAAAATTAATGGGAATTTTGTAACTACATGCGAGAATTCATGAGAGAATTCAAGACGCGATATATTATCCAAATAGTTATTGAACGGTGTTAACGAAATATTTATAAAAGTTAATTATAGGGAGTAGGTTGGACAACACAAGAATTTAAATGAGAAATTTAAAAATATCAAGATTGAATAAAAAAAATACGAAAAAGTTTGAGAAGTGATATGAAAACTAACACTTTTTTAAGATGCTAAAAGGGCACATTTAAACCTGGCAAGAAATTGAAGAAGATTGGCTTTTATGATCATATTGGTCGTTTAACTTGCCATTAATGAATTATTCTTTTTAGATTGCTCAAATCATACCAGGAAGAGAGAGATGAACAACTTAAGTTATATTTAATACTATGAAGTTTCGCTTGTGAGGATTAGAAATATGAAAGTTTGATTTTCCAATTTTTATTTTCAAATTATGTCATGATTAAGTATTCTACGAACTCGCCTTATACTCTCCCCAATTGGAAATCAAAATTCCTCAAGACTTAATTTTACTTTAGTTTATTTTGTAAGATTAAAAGTTATAATTCTTAGAAACAAACATTTGCAATTTACTTATTTTTTGCACGGGCTTCCGAAACATGCCACATTACAAGATATTGCATCATATATTACAGACCAATCAGGTAAAAAAGCAACATTTTAATTCTCTATTTGCATATTGTATTTCTCCAACACGATCCTAATTCATATTCGTTGCATGACAGGTGCAGGTGCAAAACACTTATTAATTATTATAAGTAATTAAGTAATAGAGTAATAATCATCAACCACAAGCAATTCATGCTAGAAAACAGGTCATAATTATTTGCGAGGTTTGGCAAGCAAAGCACAGATCATTTTTCCTTCCCGCCGTTACTCCGAATAACTCCATCATGTCGAGATCCTTAGGGTTCATGTCATCAGGGAGCTCCCAATCGAAGTAGAAAAGGATAAGCGCAAGAACAAGCTCTACACTAGCCATCGTAAATGTCATACCCGGACATGTCCTTCTCCGGCCACCAAAGGGAATATAACTGAAGTTGTCACCTGTAAAATCAGCACAACTTCCATCATCATTGAATCCTTCATGTCATCAGGGTGCAACCCTAGTGTTTCCTTGATGACTAGCTTCATATAGTGTAAGGGTTTTAAGTCGTCATCTTCAAATTTTCCTTTTCCCTTAAGAACTTGGCGTACCTCCAATCGCACATTTTTCATCACCTCTGGGTGTCTCATTAGCTCTGCCATCGCCAGCTCTAACGTCGCAGCTGTACTTTCGGTTCCTCCAAGAAAAATGTCCTTTAAAAGGGGAGAAAACAGATAGTTAATGGAAAGAATTTACGAATCAGGGATTTATTTAATATCGATGGGCTAATCTATCCCATCTTTACTCAGAAGCTCGGAAAAAAGGTTTCAGGGTTATGAAGTTTATCCTCCAAATTCTATGAACCAATGGTTCGAAAAATCATAACCCCACTTTGCCAAACTAGAAAATATAGGAATGTCGGTACGGTGAAGAAAACACAATTAAAGATCGAACGAGGCTAAATATGCCACAAGGATAGCGAACTACTTACAAGTATCGCAGCCTTGATGTTTGTCATTGTAAGAGGGAATTCGAGACCATCCCCGTTCTCTTGTAGAGATAGAAGAACAACTACAAGGTCCTCTTCCGGCTTCTCATCTTCTTGGCCCGTGGCTTTAGCTTCTCTCTTCGAACCGTGCTCCTTGATAATTTCATCGAGAATCCCATCAATCTCCCTATGAAGGGTCTTTAACCTTGAGCTCAACCTGGTTAAGGAATCCGGGCCAAGGACGGATACAGATCGGCTACGTTAAATCCGGAAGCCAACATGATAGTTTTCTTCATTGCAGACACGAACATCTCCTCATGATTACACTTGAGATGGATATAAAGTATTAGCTGATATTTAGTACGAATCAAACAGAAAAAAAGAGAAAGAAGAGAAGAAGAAACATAGGATTGGCAGGAATATATAATTAGCTTTGACGGGGAAAGCTTTCCTACTTCCCTTCCGGTCTCTGATGCGGTAATAAGGATCGAAGCAGCTAAGAACACGAGTGGAGTGGAAGGGATAACTAGACCGCCGATCGTAAGACGGTCGATACCGCCAAGTCTAGGAGGAGTCGCCGGAACGAACACCTGCCATGGATATAAAGGGATGGAGATCTTTCGGAGAAGTCGCCGGAGTGAGAATCTGCCAAGGATGGATCGGATGGGTAAACAGTTGAATCGTCGACACAAGAGTAACACTCTTAGATAAAAGATAATTTATTTATTTCATACTTGATTCTAAAACATAGGAAATGAGAGTCTTTTATAGGCTTTACAATAGATAGGTTCCATGAACCTTACAGTGGGAAAACAATAAATGAAGATGATGTTCAAAGTTCTAAACATAAATGTTGATACTATGAACCAAAAGTAATAAATGACAATCGAAGATGTTCAAAACACCAATATGAATGCTCTAAGCATTCTCGATTAATGCTCCTGCATCATTTTCCCTCTATGATTTTTTGTATTATATATCAGTCTCGATCTCTAACCAACATGTAATTTATATCATTAGGTATAGCGAAGAATCAGCTTTCCTAGGATACTACGACAACACTCAATAGTCGTCGAGCTTATGGGCGCCTTGTAACCTAGGACCCAGGTTAATTTTTTTTTAATTCTTTCTTTTTCTTTTGTATGAACTCCTTGTGCATATAATAATCAATACATATGATTGTCTATGTTAAAGGTCATGTAAAATCGTAGAAAGCGATGAACAGTAAAAAGCGTTACACCCTTGGGCTCTTCGAAGTTCAAGGAGCCAAACTTATATATGTCAGCTAATGAAAATTCCCATGAAAACATAGGGGTTGTTAGGGTACACTTGAGTTTCCTGGAAAAGGCGGAAAACACGAAGAGGTTGAGAAAAGAGCTTAAACAATGTATAGCCTAATCCCAGGGACAATCAGATTAAGAACAATACCTGTGATAATCTCATAATTATGTTTGGTGAAGCGGAAATTGTATTCGATATATATATATATAAAATGTTTTCACCCGTATCTTTTAGGGCATCATCATTACTACCTTAATTAAATAAGATGCAACGCATTATGGCAACTTTTGAAAACAAAGGTTGTTGGGGAAATATTACCAATTGATCAAATATTGGATAAATTTTACCAAGCGAAATGTGAGTGACATATAGGAGTCCACCTAACTAAGAATATAATTTTCGGTGGAAAGGCAACGATGGTCTGCTCTTTATGATAATTGACTGTGAACCGGCAAATAAGTAACAATATAACTGATATGTAGTATCAAAGAGATAATTAAAAAGAAAAAAGAAAACAAAAAAAAGGAAGGAAAAGGAAAAAGAAGAAGGAAAGATAAGAACACGTGTGTATATGAGAAAACGGAATCTCATGTGGTTACAGGAGCAAATTTACTCAGATAAGATGAGGTAGAATCTATCGGGTTGGTATGAAAAGTATTACTCATATTTTTCATTCTTCTGTCATCATTCTCACAGAGCAAGCACTCTTTTCTTTTTTCCATTTCAGAAGTCAATTATATATCTCATCACGACGGATGCATGCTTATTAAAAGAATTCACCTTAAACTATGTCCGATTCTGAGTTCTGGATCCCAAGCGGCCGCTAGAGTGTTGGTCCAGCATCTGGCATCTGCGGTGATGTCAGAGGTTTAGCGTTGAAGTTTAAATACGAAAACTAAACTATACAAGATAGTAGGAATATGTTAAAAGCATCTATTTGGAGATGAATCTGTCAATGTAAGTTCCCTACTCAAATGTTTGGAAATAATCCATAGCCTGCAGCTTAAAGTATATGGTGATGGATTCTGTTAACCAAACAAGTTGGCTGAACTAATTCTATAAACTACAAACCCCTTCACATGAGCTAAGCACATGCAAGTCCATTTCTTTCCTCTTCTTTTTCCCCGTTTTTATTGATTTTGATATATTAAACTTAGACAAAGATAATAAACAAACACCCTACAATTGAAAGAAGAAAAAAAGAAGTCTCTCTGATATTAGTTTTCTGTAATCAATCGAAACTATATAAAATTTTGTATTGGAAAAATCAATGGCGAACGGCTAGATTTGGCACTGTTCAGGCATTTAGAGGTATCACGTTACATTCCGACGGCAACCACAGAGAAGTGACCTACAATCCGAAGATTTAGAAGGTTCCTCGTGGACTTTGAATGGGAAAAATTAACCAATTAACCAATGTAATATACTACACAAAATAATAGGATCACATGCATTTGACAATTTCTGCTCGATAACTATATTCTATAATGAATCAGCTTGCATCTATCAATCTCGGCTCAGATGTCAGGCGTTTTTTGGTCTATTTTTTCACGGGATATAGCATTACTATTCTAGTATATATTCAGCTCTAGACTTTGAACTGGCCAAGAAGTGAGGATAAGTAGGTATATATATAGTTAGGTTATTATATATGAGAAAACACTGCAGTTTGGGCGCAAATCTGCAGTGGTCTCTCACATGGACAGGTGAGGTCCAGAGATCTAACTGCAAAATAGCTAACGAGCTCCACTGGCCCATATGAGAGGACAGTGCAGTTTGGGCCTGCAAGGTCTCTGCAGGCCCTGTTTCCTCATTTTATATAACTTTTTTTCATGGGGAAAGGAATTTATTTAATAATAGCAAGATATATATGAACCGCTAACCATGGCTATCACAGGCATCATGCTCACTATCCTTCAACTTCAACTTACTCTATATGCTTTTATGTACATCATGCTTAATCTAATAATTACAACAAGAGCGTCTGCGTCATCATCCCTCTCTACAAAATTTAATTTCTTTGTAAAATATCCATGTCGACTTTAACTACTCCCCCTGTCTTACCTCCTCTCTTATTTCAACTGCTTTTTCCCTCTTTTCCACGTGCATCACAAGGGCTTAAAATCTAATAATTACAACGAGAGCCTGACACATGATCTGATGTGTACTTTTAGTCTTTGTTGGCTCAAGTTTTTCTATGTAAAAGTTCATGTAAAATCTAAGAACAGTAAAAGCATCTCAACCTTGCCCTCTTTGAAGTAAAAGCATCTCAACTTATGTCAGCTGATTAGAATATCGAGCTCAATAGTTTTCTTTGGAGTTTGGTGGAAGGGCGAAAAAACATGAAGTAGATGAGAAAGGGGCTCAAATTATACCCTAATCCTATGGACAACCAGACATCCTTCATTATATGTTCAGTGTTACAATTGAAAAGAACAGAAAGAGAAAGAAACCATTAGAGAAATCATCAAATCCTTTTGCAAGTAATCATGTAAGATTCCTTCACCCGGCGAGCACTTAGGAGCTCAAGAGCACAAATCTTGCGCAGCTGGCGCCTATACTTACCATATGGAGAAAAGAAGATACCGGAGTTATCGTACATGATTGTGCTGATCGTCATCGGAGGTCATGATGAGAAATTGAGGTCTTGGGTCTTCAAAATCTCTTTGGCAGCTTCAGCGGAAGAGATGATGATATGGTCGAGTTGTCCGAGCTTAATATACATTAATTAGATCGGGGCCATGTTTCTGGGCCTGGTCGCGCAAGACGGGGTGTGTGACCCCTCTTTTCATCAGAATGAGTCGTAGGAGAAGGAGTACTTGAACCTTGCAACTCTTTTCATCAGAATGAGTCGTAGGAGAAGGAGTACTCCTGAGGTTAAAATGGAGTGGCAGTATTGGATCTCCATTGTTGAAGTTCCTTGAAGCTACAAACTACCAGATTCAAGAAACATATATTCATCGATAGATAACAGCAACAACAGCGGCGCCTTTTATCCCAAGCATATGGGGTAGGCTACATGAACCAATATGAGAATCACGTCAGGTCATGCACATGAATTATCCGCTTCTAGACACTCCTATCGAATAATATACTTTCATTGAGGCCTTTGACAACCATGTCTTTTCGTATCACCTCCATTCATATTTTTTCGGCCTCCCTTTGCCTTTTTGACATTGCCTATATCGAGAGTATCTATTCGTCGAACCGGTGCTTTCATAGATCTGCGTCGCACATGACCAAACCGTTTTAACCGGTTTTCCCTCATCTTTTCCTCCACGGATGCTACACCAACTTTCGCTCGAATATCCTCATTTCGCACCTTATCATTTCTAGTGTTACCACACATCCAACGAAATATGCGCATCTCCACTATGTGCATTTTCTGTGTATGATGTTTCTTGGGAGCCCGGCATTCTGTACCATATAATAAGGTAGGCCGAATAGCCCGGCATTCTGTACCATATAATAATCTGCATTTTATAACGTTATACAAAATATAGTTTGAAAATATTATAGTTTACATATGAAACGTCGTCGCAAAGTGGATACGACAAATCTGAAATTTACTGTACACCTTACCTTATAAAATTCATTATAAATCATAGAAAATCATTAGCATACATTCTTTAGTTCATTACGAAGCTAACTCAGAATACTATAATCATGTAAAATATTTACTAGCAAAATAAATTATTTAAATAACGTAAACTGTAAATGAAAGTACCTCTAAACTGCTGTCCAGGGAAATTCCATCAGCAAACTTTCAATTTCGAACGTTCATAACTTTTTGTAGGAACAATCTGAGATATTTTAACTTATAAAAATGAAAATCTTATTGAATTATCTTTGTTTTGGTATACGACACGTCTCTTTTGGAGAACATTTGTTATTTTTAACTTATTTTACAAATCAGGGTAACCCTGAATTTCTGAACGAAATTTTCTTGTGCATGGTTAATCAATACCATTTTTATAGTTATTAATCGGATTGAATATGTTATCCATGTTAATATTACTATATCAATATCTATTTAATAAATAATAATGCATGTGTTTTAATATTCAGCAAATATTACCGATTTACAGTTTTATAGTATCCGTCTGTATCCGTACTGATAATCGTTTATCTAGTTGCATGCCGGAACATCATGATATCATTATACTACTATATTAGTACTACATACTGTCTAGTTTGCATCATACTTGGTAATGAATGTATAATGGTTATTACAGATAGATACATATGCATCATGGCATCAGTTTTGTTTACCGTGTTCCGATATTGATTACAATTTCATATGGGGTATCTATTTGGTTAATATACATCACATGATATGTTCACGACACACTACCTGACTTGTTACTGCTAATGCTGACAATCCTGACGGACGTGACTTGTTGTCTACATAGACAAAACCTATACCTGCTTGATTCTGTGTTGGCATTAGACTCACATCATCAATACTTAACCTGTACACATAACCTTAGGGGTAAAGGAAAATCAATAATACAACCTGACATGTAACTCAACAGTTCGATACTTATACTGATCAGTCTTTGCAGGCTCGGCCAGCCCCGGAATGGTGTTGCTGACATCATTCATCTGTATATGTTACCTGTTTACTGCTTAGCGGCACGTCTCGGATTCATCCCGAGAGTCTTGACCATGGTCCCGGGTACGCACAGGATACTATTGAGTTATATCGACGATTCTATTAAATTGATTTCAAAGACTTCTAGAATATATAAGATAGAGGCACAGACTTTAGGATACACATCACATACCTATATCTCACTGTTTTACACCTGTGTTATTTATTTACACTCATGTTTAATCATAGCATCCTATCCTGATTATTACTATTATTTTGATATTTATGACTGTCACAACCTAAGTTAGGCACATGACCGGTACTTAAACCACGTAACGTCAACAGGCGTAACGCAATTAAAGTAAGCCGAAAACCCAGCAATCTAAACCATTACAAGAAGGAAAAGATAGAAATATTTTTAAATTTCAAGCAAAACTTAAAGCTTAAGTTGTTTTCTTAAAAATTTCGGCAGCACCTCCTTTGTAAAAACTAGCCCTAAAACAGGTACAAACATAAGATAAGTAAAGCATCCCCAAACGGGAGCAAATCTCGCCCAAAGGCGGAAACAACCACCACAAGAAAATATACGACGCCGTAGCGAAGGAACGTCATAAAAGAGATAATCAACATAAACAAAGACCGACTCACACGAGCACGACACCCAGAGTCACAAGAATATACAACATCGATGCTCACAACTCGTCTCTAAGTCAATATATGAAGGTGGTAGATGGAGAGTACTAGATACAAAATATATACAATGAACATTATCGGATAACCGCAACCCACCTATAGCAAAAAGCCTCACAGCCAACCATAGCGGTATCCGCAAAAGTAGAGATAATAAGGCGTCCTGCCACGACTACTCCGAGGGTCAGACCTGCAAAACACTGTGGCACAACGGGGGTGGCTTGTCAACTCGTGAATAGTAAATAATATCATACTGTAATCGCAAATATGCACGAACATCGATAATCTATCACAGGCAATCTGATAGCATAAGTATGGCAATATAGATATGCAACAATCATGATCAAGGTACACCACCAGGGTACTACATCTACATGAATCAAATGAATATCAAATAAATCCTGAGTGTGGGATAAATAATAAACCTTATGCATAAATCATCAGCATGGAAAAACCCCGGTGTCCATCAACGACACCCCAAATCCTAAAATCCTCAGGCGTCGTCACCAGGACCGGCCCTCATATCCGTACATCTTATGGAACCTGAGTGTCCAACATCGACACTCGAAACATCATGAAATACTCGTGTCCAGCATCGACACGTAAATCCACGTACCATGGGCTCCGTCTGCCCGGATCGGCCTGCGGGCTCCAGCAGTACAAATCGGCTCATATCCATCTCACGACTCCGGTCAATATCCTCCGGATAACCGCCGAGTCCAAAACTATCACCGGTAGGTAGTAGTCCTCCTGCCAGGCTCATCGGCTAATCCATCGACATACCTTTCTTGCCCCGGGGTACCATACCGGGTCCACCATGAACCCGCAAACGGCCACATCCACTCCTCACATCGAGTTTCTAACACAAGTCTCAGAACCGAGAACTCATGGTGGACGCACTGAAATATTATATCAAGAGATACCGGGTTTTCAAAACAATACACATTTCTTGAAATATCCCCGCGGTTCTCAAATCCAGAAAATCACATGAAATCCATATCTCAATGCGTAAATCCATATAATATGATGTATGCAATATAGAACAGTAATATGAGCATATCAAGGGAAAATTCGCTATTAAAATGCATCAAGTTATTAAATATATCACGTGGTTCCCAATTATCCAAAATCCAACGCAACGTCATATAAAGCTGAACATGTAGCTATAGCAAGGTATATGTGTAAGCATGTAGGTATGCAAGCAACTATATTTTATATGCGCAATCGCACAAGAATCAATGTCTCAATATTACTAACCAATACAACATCACATATGTATATGGGTTGTGCGTGTCATGGCAATTACCAACGGAGTGTGTGTAGCATACAATTAGTGCTCGTGCAACATGAACCGTCAATAATAGTGTAGTGTCCAATGGTTACAAGTCCAAGCACAACAAGTAATAATATGCAATGATGTTCATGCAAAATCTCTATATGTGCATATAAACATACAGCTAATATCATATCATATCTAGCCCTGACACTTAACGCCATACGGGTGATTTCCCCGTAGATGTTAAATCTACTCACCGACGATCTCGAGCTAGGTAAATCCAGTCACCTGCTTTCTTTTCTTCACGGTGCTCGAAATCCCCGCCTGCGATCCTATTAACACAAAACATAACAAGTGCAATTTCAGTAACCGACCAATATCACGTACAAACTACGTTTGACCGACGCACCAACTCCAATCCAACTCTCAAGTGTTCGTCTAGTTGTTAACGTGTGTAGTGACACCCCGAAACCAACACAAGTGCAGCAGCTACACAAGATCACGAACCGTGTCGGATAACGTAACGCGCGTAGTCAAAATACTAGATTATAGCAAAGTGATCCCAGATTTTGTATACTGTCAAAACCTAAAAATCAAGCAGTACCAAACACCTCTAAACAACTGCAGACAGTTACCCTACAAAAACCAAGCCCCAACTCCCCCAAAAGACCGAGCTCGCCGGACTTCACCTATTGTCGCCGACCAAAACTACCCAGGTGGGGTTCGTGCTTCGGGTGTACTCTCAGGGTCACCAGTACAACACTACTACATTGCTAGATTTTACAGTAAAGATTCCAGGTCATAGCAGATCACAGAGACTCCAATATGGCACTAAAAATACGATATGTGCACGAAACTATGCCTTTAGTGTTCTAAACCACAATTATAAGGCAACACAACAATATAAACACCTAATTATCAGTTAGAGGTCATTACCTAGCCACTCTTGCTAAAAAATCCAATCTTTCCAAGCTCCAAGTCAACCTAGTGGCTAAATCAAGACTTGTGAAGTGTTTTCTTGGTGTTTAATGAAGTTTTGCAAGGTTTTGTGATGAAGTAGTGAGGGTTTTAGTTGAGAGTTGAGGAGATGAAGAAATAATTGAGAAAACGATAAGAATGAGAGAGTGAGGGAAGATAATGATGAGAGGGTGAGTGTAGAGTGAGTATATCCTTTACACTCACTCTTTCCCTCACTTCCATTAATGCAAGCATTAATGCCCTCCATGACTCACCTGGCCACCTCTCCTCAATCCAAAGCAAGAAGATAACTCTCACACAAAATATCTAAGTGTAAGGTTAAATCAAGGCATGGATGGGTTTAAAGTGTCATGGCTACTTAACAAGATTAACACTAACTAACCCCCACATTAATATGCACAACTGTGTGCAAGCCATAACAAATAATAATAAAATATTAATTAATTGTTATATAATGTGAGGAAACCAATTTGGTAAACTTTTCCTTAAAACCCCACATTATCGCTTAATTAACACTAATCGCATTCTAAGGTGTTACAATGCCGCACTGAAATCTGGGTTTTGTATGGCCCAGATACTTGACATAGCATGTGAGTATTTAGCAGGATCGTCGATCAGTGAGGACCGCATCATTGATATAGCTCTTATGCGGGTTAGTTATTCCTTGGATCTTTATTGCTTCCGCTGTCTTTTCCAGTTATTGTTCTTGTGGCTATTGGACATGTGATAGATAGATTTAGTAGTTTACTATTCTTGATATCTGAATGACAGCCGTAATGTGACTATGGAAGGATCTTTCCTCGCCATAGGTAGCATAGTTAGCTTTGTCACGTGCCGTGTTTACGTATTTTGGGAAGCGGGGTGTGACACAGCAGCTCAAGTACCGGATATTTCTTGGTGAGAGTTGCTAAGTTGCAACTGACCGATAACGCCATGGTATGGTGGAAGGCTGAGGAAAGCCATCTCGCACAACCGATAAAATGGAAAACATTCCGAGACCTCTTCGATGCCAAGTACTTCCCAGAGACTGCCCATTTTGACGTGGAGCATGCCTCCAGAACCGAGAACCCAACAACCCTCCAGCTAGACCAGCGATCTAAGCTCCTCTTACTCAGTTAGCTCTACCAGCTCCAACTCCTCGCACCCAGACCACTTAACCCCAACACCGAGTGTTTAACCAGGCACAGAGGAAAGTGTCGCGACGCCAAGCATTCAATATGTCGGTCGAAGATGCCGAAGCTACGGGTCAGGTTATTACTAGTAAATCTCTTCCATATTTCTTTTCAAGTTATTTCATACCCTAATCATCTATATTTGTTATACCTAAACATGTTCCACGCGACTTAAGTGTAATTTTAGTAGCCTCCCTACCTGCATTAGCGCTCTTCGATACTGGGGCATAACGTTTGTAACAACTTCAATTTTAGTGTACAAAAATTTGTTTAAAAGTTAATGTATACTTGGGGTATTTGCAATTCGTGTGAGTACTATAAGTAATTGTTTTGCTTTTTAATAGCAAGAAGGAGCTTGTAGCTCACTGGTAATACCTTGCACTGCTGAACCAAAGCACCAGAATTCAAATCCCATCACCCACATTATTTTTAATATTGTTTTCTTTTAATATTTTTAGAATACCAAGAGTCTACATGTGCTAAACCCGTATAACCAAAAGTCACACTAAAAACAAACTGGCCCAGGTGAAAGACCAAACGACGACGAACCCACGGCGACGTGCCCCGGCCCGACTCGGCCGGCGGATCGGCCGAATCGGCCGCCGCCGCCGCCCGAACTCGGTCGGATCGTCGAGTTGTCTTCATGAACCTTGTGTTTTTTTGGCTTCTCATAACCCCTGTACACTTTAAATATTCTGCACAGTAACAGAGCCCTTAATAAATCCATTAAACCATATTTTTAATACAATTTTCAATGAATCTTTTCACCTACCCTAACCCTAATCTTTTCCTATAAATATCACCCCTAAACACACCCCCCTCACTCACAAATTCTGTTTAAACTCTCAAGAAAACTCTCTAGAATTTTTGTGTACAAGTGGAGTTAGCGAAGGGCGAAACTCCGGCGAATTTTCGACGACGATCCGAGGAGCTCCCGGCGACGAAACGACGCACCGGCAAATCCTACTTCCTCCTCTTCCTCTTCTATAATCTAACAACAAGTAAGTCCCTTCTCCCTCTTCTTTAATCTATTTTAAAAACTTGTAAAACTAAAACCCGACGGAAGCGGAGTTAATCCGACTTCCGATTCGGTTTTCTATAAAAAGTTTAATTTTCCTTAAACACAACCATACTAAACTCTTAAATCTTGACTATTAATCAGTAACAAAACACATAGAACAAATTCCATTTCAAAAGAATGTATATTTCAACTTTTATCGCACTTTTTCAGTAAAATACCATGTAGTTTAGTTTCGACTTTAAAACACCATTAATCTTGCTATACGTTTAATTAGATCACGATATAATGACCTATCTCCTCACAACACTCGTATGCAACATAACATAATACCTTTCGAAAGGTAAAATAAGGGGTTGCCCCTACGGATAATATCATCCGTAGGGGCAATAAAAGTTTGGCCCTACGGATTAATCCGTAGGTCAAAGTGGTTGCCCCTACGGTCGTTCAATATTTATTTAAAATTTATTAAATCTTAAAGTGTTTTTTGCCCCTACGGTGGCGCAAACCAAGCACCTACGGGTATATCCGTAGGGGCATATAAATAGGGATTTAATAGATCGATCCCTACGCTGATTATTTCTCTTTCCTATTCTCGCGCGAAACCAAATTTCCCAAATCGAGATCGTCGTCGCCGCCGCCGCCGCCGCAGTGATCTCGTCGTCACCGAATCTAAGCCGAATCGTCGTCGCCACACCTGCGCAGTGATCTCGTGGTCGCCACCGTGCTCCGTTCTCGTTGTCGCCACCGCCCTTGTCGTCGCCGATTGCGTCTCCGTCGTCGCCTACAGGTAATTAGTTAAACATTATTATAATGATGTTAGGGTAGCGATCAATGAGGGTTAGGATTAGGTATCGGTTGTGGTTAGGGTTAGGATTAGGGTTAGGGTACGGGTTCGATCGGCGGTTGGGGTTCGACGACTGGTGTTGGGGTTAGGGTTAGGGTTAGGGTTTCGGTTGGGGTTTGGTGTTGGGGTTGGGGTTCGGCTGGGGCTGGGTTGGAGTTAGGGTTAGGCCGGGTTAGGGTTTGGTGTTGGGTTGGGGTTCGGCTGGGGCTGGGTTGGGGTTAGGATGAGTTGGAGAGATTGAAGGCGAGCTGGGTTTTGGGAGAAGAGAAGGAAATGGCACTGCTTGCTGCTTCAATTTTTTGATATAGATAGATAATTAGTTCTCCGAGTTAAAATTTAGGGGGAATTGGATACCTCATGTCAAATAGAAAACAGACTAGGTCCATGCTTGCATACGCACACCAGGCATCTAATTTCAAAAGATCCGATGGTATATAGGATTATGGCTCATACAAGACTAGATCAAGAAAGTTAGTATAAAATGGAGAATGCTCTGTTGCTCCCCTCTACTTCAGCTTACATACAATCCATATAAGGTTCTTTTGGGATTTTGGAGGGGTTTTAATTTGGGGGAAATAAATAGCTTTGGAGATGAAATGGGGCATTTCGGTAATTTGATTCTCTGTTGCAAATATTATTTATCAATATATTTAATTATATATATTAAATAAAATAAAGTAAACTATAAATAATATGAAACCAATATATGATACTCGATGATAATACGAAACCTTCATATTCCCATCGATACCCATATATGAAACTAAAAGCGCCACTTAGTCCCCATCTATCGGTTAACATACGTGCGATGCTCGTCGTGACCTAGAATTATACGAAAGTTGTTAAATATCGGACAGTATAGCTCGATACTAACAACCGCCGTATAGTCTACGCGACGAGAAAATTCAATCGTATGGTAACCCATAGATTTGTCCCGTGTGGACAAGTTAAGAATGTATAAAGCAAACGCCTTCATTCACTTGTGTTTTCATCCGTTTCGAGATCTTTCGTCGGTACCTTTCCGCTGGTTCTCCGTGTACAAAGATAGATTAGATGTTCATTTCAACGTTGTTTCACAGCTTTGAAATGATTATCTATTCTATTACAGTGTACTCGGAGAACAGCGGGGAGGTGCTGCCGAAATTTACTCGAAACGGTTGAAAGCACAAGTGATGGGCGTTCGCTCTATACATTCTTAATGGGATAGAAGCCTACCCTCGACAGCCGGAACACATACATACAAACGCATAATTAGAGAGCGACTCGAGATGTTCGGGTTAAAACCAATATATGATACTCGATGATGATATGAAACCTTCATATTCCCATCGATACCCGTATATGAAACTAAAAGCGCCACTTAGTCCCCGTCTATCGGTTAACATACGTGCGATGCTCGTCGTGACCTAGAACTATACGAAGGTTGTTAAATATCGGACAGTATAGCTCGATACTAACAACCGTCGTATAGTCTACGCGACGAGAAAATTCAATCGTATGGTAACCCATAGATTTGTCCCATGTGGACAAGTTAAGAATGTATAAAGCAAACGCCTTCATTCACTTGTGTTTTCATCCGTTTCGAGATATTTCGTCGGTACCTTTCCGCTGGTTCTCCGTGTGCAAAGATAGATTAGATGTTCATTTCAACGTTGTTTCACAGCTTTGAAATGATTATCTATTCTATTACAGTGTACTCGGAGAACAGCGGGGAGGTGCTGCCGAAATTTACTCGAAACGGTTGAAAGCACAAGTAATGGGCGTTCGCTCTATACATTCTTAATGGGATAGAAGCTTACCCCCGACAGCCGGAACACATACATACAAACGCATAATCAGAGAGCGACTCGAGATGTTCGGGTTAAAACCAATATATGATAATATGAAACCTTCATATTCCCATCGATACCCATATATGAAACTAAAAGCGCCACTTAGTCCCCGTCTATCGGTCAACATAACGTGCGATAATTTATTCTTTTCAACGACAAACGCACACACAAAGCATATACATGGATTTTCTCCTTTGTCAGTAACTATCCCGTTCTTATATTTCTCAATATAGTCAGCATAACCTACAATTTATATGTTATTCAGTCTAACATGGCCCATGAGTACGTCAGAGTTAAGGACTGGATGTATATGGATTGGAAACAACGTATGCAACCTAAGTTTGTCGCAGGAGTTGCTGCTTTCCTTGAATTTGCACGAGCACATAATAAGATCATAATAGAGAAGATTCTCTGTCCGTGCGATAGATGTGGCAATAAGTACTGGCAGAAGGTAGAATTGGCAGAGCTTCATATTGTAAAACATGGGTTTACTAGACTTTATTCAATTTGGAAATATCACGGGGAAAGAGAAGAATGCAGTACTGCGGTAGAAGAAGGAGAACACGATAATGCGGCAGGAGAAGAAGAAGAATTCGGTAATACGGCAGGATACGGAAATTTATTTCCATCAGAATAAATGGAGGATATGGTAGAGGCTGCCCTAGGTGAATCTATTCGTACCGAAGATGACATTCCTTCCGGTCAAGGACCGCGTGCGGATAAATATGAAAATTTCATGAATGATGCTAGGAAACCAATTTATGAGAATGCGAAGTATTCCACCCTCTCATGGTTCGTCCAACTTTTCCAAATTAAGTGCCTAAATGGATGGAGCAACAAGTCATTCACAATGCTTCTTTCGTTCTTGAAAGATTCTATGCCTCCGGGAAATAATGTGCCCGAAAGCTGGTACGAAGCCCAGAAAATGATGTCTGATTTGGGTCTAAAGTGCGAGAAGATTCAAGCATGTCCTAAAAATTGCGTGTTGTACCGGAAAGAGAATTCAGATTTGAAAGAGTGTCCAACATGCGGAGAGGCCAGGTATAAGCCGAAAGATTCTGATAAGAAGCCTGATATACCTGTGAAGATAGCACGATATTTTTCCATAACACAGAGGCTACAGAGGCTATTCAGGTGCAAGAAAACAGCCGAGGCAATGATTTGGCATCACCGTGCTCCTCCAAGCGAAAATGGAAAAATGAGCCATCCAAGAGATTCACCGGCATGGAAGGATTTCGATAGGAGGCACGCAATATTCAGTAGCGATCCTCGCAATGTCCGGCTCGGACTGGCTGCCGATGGCTTCTGTCCATTCAACTATATGGCTGGAAGTCACGGTACATGGCCCGTTGTAATGATAATTTATAATCTGTCGCCTTGGTTGGCTATGGACCAATCATACTTTATGATGCCTCTTCTTATCGACGGACCAAACTCACCGGGGAACAATATCGACGTCTATCTCCGACCTCTGATTGAGGAGCTGAAAACTTTGTTCATTGATGGTGTAGAGACATATGATTCAAACACAAATACAACCTTCATACTGCGTGCGGCTTTAATGTGGACAATTAATGACTTTCCTGCGTATGGAATGCTTTCAGGTTGGTCCGTACATGGTCACAAAGCATGTCCTCATTGCCATGAACACACAACATCAAAATTTTTGAATTTTAGCAGGAAGGTTTGTTATTGCGGCCATCGACGTTTTCTGCCTCCAGACCACCCCTATAGGTTAGACACGGTTCACTTTGATGGTCATCAGGAGCTTCTTGGGCCTCCATCCCCATTGTCCGGAGAGGACGTGACTGCTAAATGGGCTGGTTACAATAACGTGACCTTCGGGATGGATCCGACGAGACAGGTCAAACCACAATATTGGAACAAGTTAAGCATTTTCTTCGAGCTTCCGTACTGGTCTACAAATTCAGTGCGTCATTGTCTGGACGTCATGCATATAGAGAAGGGAGTATCAGAGCACATACTTAACTTGCTTCTGTGTAAAGACGGGAAATCGAAAGACAACATGAATGCCCGGATGGATCTACAAGAGTGGGGAATAAGAAGTGAACTGCACCCTAAACCGGTAGCGGGTAAACCGGGCAAGTTTGTACTTCCCAATGCCGCTTATCATATGTCACAACCGGAGAAGAAAAGATTCCTGCAGGTGTTGCATGATTTGAAAGTCCCCACAGGTTTCTCAGGATCATTCAGCAAGAAAATAAAAATTGTGAAGGGCAAGATCGATGGGCTGAAAAGTCATGACCACCATGTTATCGTGGAGCACCTTCTTCCATTAGCCCTCAGGACTTCTCTCCCCGACTCGGTTGGTCTAGTAATCAACGACCTATGTTGTTTTTTCAGGGAGTTGTGTGCTAAAACGCTGGAGGTTGCGACGCTGGATAAACTAGAAAATTCTATTGCGTTGATACTTTGCAAGTTTGAGCGTATTTTCCCACCGTCATTCTTTGATATCATAATACACTTGACGGTTCATCTTGCAACTGAGGCGAAATTAGCCGGACCGGTACAATATCGATGGATGTATCCCGTCGAGAGGTACGTTAAATTTTTCGTTTCGCGCAATTTATAAATTTATTTTTGTCATGTATGCCCGTGTTTATTTATTCAACATATTCTCATTAGGTACCTTTACACTCTTAAGAAGTATATACGCAATAAAAATCGACCAGAGGGTTCTATCATGCAAGGTTATCTTCTTGATGAAGCAACCACATTTTGTTCCCGCTATCTGGACGAGAACATTGAGACAAGGCTTAACCGACCACGAAGAATTCAAGACGGGCCATATGGTAAAGCCGAGTATAAGAGGGTAGACACTATGTTTATCAACAAGATATACCGGTTTATCTTGCTTAATTGCGTATGTCTTGAACAAATTAGAGAGTAAGTTCTTTTGGATTAATTGTTATATCTGTGTTTGTGTGTGTATGAAATGACATAATATTAATGTCACAATTATTTGTCGAAAACAGAACTCATTTTAACGAGATACGTGAGGGGCATCCTGATTGGAACGAAGAGCGTTTGGAAAAATACCATCAGGATAATTTTTGTGATTGGGTCACAGTGCATGTAAGTTATTCGAATTACATTTTATTGCTATCAGTTTTAATCTAAACTTGTATCGTTATGTATTTATCGTAAAATTTGTTTTGTTAGATCCACGATCCGAACTTGTCTGCATCATTTGAGAGTGATTCAAGATGTTTAGCTCAATTTCCTAGTATGGAGGTTGCACATTACAAAGGATTTGGTGTCCTTGGATACAAATTCGAAGTTAAGGACATAGAAACATCTAGAATCACTCAGAATAGTGGGATTGCGACGGTAGAATCGGACGGTGTGATTTACTATGGGTACTTAAATTGTATACTCGGCATCCACTATCCAGGATGATCAGAACCCTTTTATATATTCCACTGTACTTGGTACGATCCGCGAACCGATACAGACAGGTGGAGAAGCAGTCTTGGGACTTGGAAAGATGAATATGGATTGACCAGTGTGAACACACTTCGATTTTACGGTCAGGACGATCCGTTTATCTTTCCGAACCAAGCGTTCCAAGTATACTACTCACAGTGTTTGAAGCATCCGGGGTGGAGTGTTGTATGCCGATGGAAACCTAGAGATGTCTACGATGTCCCAGAATACGAGGACAGCGATGAGGACGAAGAAGAGAGAAGGCTTAAAGTGCTCCGACCGTCTGTTTCGAAGGACGGGTTGTCTTCGACCGATCATGAAGTTACGTGGGTTAGAAATGACATCGACGATGAAATCCAAGTAGATATGTATGATGCGCCCACGAAACGAAAAAGGTTATCAGTAATGTTATATTATTACTTCACATTTTACGCTCTAGATCATATATAGTCAATACTTTTAATGATTGTCTAATGCGTCCACGAACCGTTTATCTAGATTTGATGACGATGTCGGGAGCAGCGAGGGGCGGCAGGAGCTCCAGCCGCGGCAGAGGCAGAGGCAGAGGCAGAGGCAGAGCGGTTCTGCCGCCCGGAGAGCTCCGTAGGGAGCTTCAGAGGGCCGGTCTTGCACCCAGATCGGAGACCCCTTCGGATGCCTCCTTCCGTGTGGATTTTGCCACACATCCAGGTATACTGCACGCATATCCATTTTCAATTTAATATTACAGATATTCATGCCTGTTTATGTCAAAATTACTTATATTGTCAATGTTTGATTGTCTAGTTGTTGGTGATGCGTCCACATCTGGGACAGAGGCCACCCCCGCTCCTCCAGGTATGTTTATATATCATATAGTGTATGTATATTGATTTAGAATGCTATATCATAAATATATACATTCCTTTTGCTCTTACTTAGCAATTTTTATTATTGTCTAGCTGTAGGTGGTGACACCACCGCACCTGCGGGTATGTTTATATGTCCTATAGTGCATGCATATTGATTTAGAACGTTATATTATTGATCTACACATTCTTTTTGCAATTACTTATAAAATCTATTTTTAATTGTCTAGTTGTTGGTCCTGCGTCCACATCTGGGACAGAGGCCACCCCCGCTCCTCCAGGTATGTTTATATATCATATAGTGTATGTATATTGATTTAGAATACTATATCATAAATATACACATTCCTTTTGCTCTTACTTAGCAATTTTTATTATTGTCTAGCTGTAGGTGGTGACACCACCGCACCTGCGGGTATGTTTATATGTCATATAGTTCATGCATATTGATTTAGAACGTTATATTATTGATCTACACATTCTTTTTGCAATTACTTATAAAATCTATTTTTAATTGTCTAATTATAGGTGGTGCGTCCACACCTTCCACAGGGGCCACTCCTGCCGCTTCCGTACCCTCCGCATCGTCTGCAGGTTAGTATGAATAAATTTAAAATATTTATTTATTTTACATATGCTATATAGAATAAATATGAACTTCATGGAGATTTAGCGTCGATGTTTATTTTATAGTTGGAGGGGATGCGTCCGGGTCCGGGACCCCGGTTGTTCCTCACCGGAGGAACTATCGTCCCGCTCGTGCTGCTGCTCGGGCCCAGGCTCGTGCGCTAATCACCGGAGGTATATATCACACTTGAATTTTTGTTTAACCTTGATTTCTTAATACAACTTTGTCTTATTATTGATTGTCTTGATATTTCGTGCAGACGCAGGGCCTCTCCATCCCCAGAGGGGGACTCGAGGCCCGAATCAGTCCCATAGGCTGAGGCCTGATAGAGCTAGGGGGAGGCAGCATTCCCCCTATTTTTTACCCTTGACTATCGCTATACCGGTCCTCATGCCGAGAGGTTCGGCCGGTATTTGGGAGACGAGAGCCGGATCGTGAAGAACTATCCACTTCACGTTGAGTGGGGCGAGCAGCACCAGCGCTCATTCGCCCTCTTCTTTGATCAGGCTCGGGTATGTATTAATATATATTTTCATTTGATCTATCCAATATATTTATTATTAACACTTGCAATCTAATAACAATGTTTTTTTTTGTATTTTCAGTTGGATTACGATTTTCAGCCTGTAGCCGACCCTGATCACTCGGGGAGGGTGCTCGACCTTCATGCTCTGTACAATGGCCTGATGAAGAACATGCAGGCCAAGGTCCGATACAACAGGAATGAGCTGAAGGCCGACTGCTACTCCCTGTGGATAGCGACCCCCGAGGCAGAGAGAGCGGCCCTCCTATCTACTCCGGCGTTTGCGAGAGTCGACGTAGAGACATGGCCTCTATTGTGCACTTATTTCGACTCCGAACGCAAACAAGTATGTATTTTAAATTTAATTCATTATTTATGATATAATTTATTTCTTTGTGTTTCTTAATTAGAAAACTAAATGTTAATGCGTTGTGCAGAAACAGGCCGCTCAGAATACGGAGAACAGGAAGTCGGCGAAGAGGGGTCGCCCCACTTACACAGGTGGCTCGAGGAACATTACTCGAGCCATGGAGTTATCGGTAAATTAAGAGTTATTCTCTAATATTCTGCAATATTAAGAGTTATTCTCTAATATTTCTAATATTAAGAGTTACTTTCTAATATTGCAGACATCTCGGACCGTGGCGTCAGGTGGTACACCGAGCGTGCTGTCCGCATATCTTGCCGTCCACGGCACCTCGACAGATCCCGCCACGGGCGAGCTTCGATGTCCCGACGTCGCTACCCAGGAGTACTGCGTAAGTGTTAATATTTTTTCTACCCAAATTTGAAATTTTAGTTTTGGAAGGTTCAAGTTTAAATTTTATACTTATACTTTACTGCTTAATGTGGGTGTAGGAGCGGGTGGTTGAGCAGGCCCAGGCCTCGGGGATCGATTTTACCGGACAGAACGATCCGAGGCTGCTGACCCCAGTTCTGGACGCCGCACACGGAGGGCACCACGGAGGTTGGGAGAGAGGCCGGGGATTGGGCCCTAGCAGGGCCCATATGAGGTTGGACTCCACCCCGGCGGTTACTTCCTCCGTCTCCAGTGACCGGCATGTCCATCAGGAACTGGATAGCTTGAGGGCCACCGTTCAGGAGTTGAAGGAGATGCTGGTATGTATACTACTTTATAGTAAAATATCATTTCATATTATATACATATCAACATATCCATAATTAGTACGTAGCTTGAGCTTATTTGGTTTTAGACTTAAGTTTGATTAATCATACATACATATGTAATTAAAATAAACAACGCTTTTCCAAACTAGATATCCAAACAGGGTTTCGAAATAATTTAATAATGAAACGAATTCGAATAATACACAGTTCTTACACGCTTCTTACACACGTTATGTCCAGACGCGACAGGGTAGATCGGCCGAGCCTCCACATGCATCTCCTTCGGCTGCGGCTCCGCAAGCTACTACATCGGCTGCGGTTCCGCAGACAGCTCCTGTAGCTCCACCGCCCACTCAGACTCCCGCAGCCGCGGCTCCGCAAGCGACTACCTCGACGGCGGCTGCGCAGACCACATCGCCAGCTCCACATGCCGCTCAGACTCCCTTATATGTAGCATTGGAGAGTGTATTTACCGAGGAGCAGGCGCGCGCTATTCGAACGTTATTCGGAGGTGGAGCTGGACCGAACTAGGGTAGCTTTTTGGTTCTTATTTTTTGAAACATGTATTTATTTATATCACATTGTACTACATTTTGAAACGATATTGATATTGGTTTGTATTTATATCATATTCAGTTTTTGGGTTTCTTTTGTATATTATATATATGCGTGAGATGTGATTATGAATACTGCAATATATGATTTGATTGATGTATATAGTATTATGCACAGGGCGGGAAAAAATCTAGCAGCCCATTTTTTAAAAAAAAACACAGACAATATGTACCTACGGATTACGCCGTAGGTACACATGTTGCCCCTACGGAGTTATCCGTAGGGGCAAAATATCAGGAAACCTGATATTTTCCCACCTGATATCAGTGCAGGGTGTTGTGGGTGCCCCTACGGATATGTCCGTAGGGGCCACTGTTTATCCCCTACGAATTTATCCGTAGGGGCAAAATATCAGGTTTCCTGATATTTTTTCCCCCGATCTCAGTGCAGTGTGTTGGGAGTGGCCCCTACGGATTAAACCGTAGGGGCTACTTTATATCCCCCACGGAGGTATCCGCAGGGGTATAAAAAGGACCTACGGATATATCCGTAGGTATATACAATATATTCAA
The DNA here is from genome assembly GCA_030015575.1 of Agapanthus africanus. Classification (NCBI taxonomy): domain Eukaryota; kingdom Viridiplantae; phylum Streptophyta; class Magnoliopsida; order Asparagales; family Amaryllidaceae; genus Agapanthus; species Agapanthus africanus. Next base: position 49,932,041 of record JASDDO010000028.1, on the reverse strand, counting down.
AAAAAAATAATTACATATATGATTTTATTACCCCTACAGGGTACTCCGTAGGGGCTATAGCACCTATTCGGGAACATAGAATACGGGAAAATGAAACTATACATATAAATACCATTTACTATTAAAACCGTTTTCTACTAGATTATGTATCTTACACAAATCTTTGCAAAGCGTCGCTACAACCCATTTGGGGAACCTGTTCGGGATGGTGCGGATTATCGCACATTCTCGGGCTTAGTAGTGCGAGATGCAGACCTCCCAAGGGGCATTCGGTCTCGAAAGATTTTAAAATACAAATATCTTAAGAAAATGAGATTTCTAGAAAAATAATAAATTAAAATTATTTTTATATAAATATGTATATATATGTATCATCAAAATATCTAATTTTTGATATAATATAAATATTCCAACTTTTCTAAATCAAAAGAATCATTTTACATGAAAACACCATGCAATTCTATACAAGTTCAATACTTTACAATTAAATACCCTATATTATGAAAAATAGGTTTTATTCGCTAGAAATATCACATATATAAAATCTACATCTATGAAAACTCTAAAGACGATAATAAATTACTTGAGGCGTATTTTGAAAATTATACAAAATTATTTGTACATAAACCCCCCTCAAGTTTTATAAATTATAATAAGGATCCTAGTAAATATAGATTTAAGCGGGACCAATCTCTTGAGCCTCAGGGAGCCGGAGAAATGGGTGCTTTCCTATTTAAGGTAGACAACTTAATAAACGATGTTATCAACACGGTAATCGTTTTTGAAAAAGACATAAATCCTGCCGTCCATGTGCAGCGGTTACTGATAACATCAAAACCTAATTCAGGATTCAATTTCTTTCTAATTGTCTAACTCAGACTGAGTCTCATTATAAATAATCTGACTTGAATATGATTCAAGTACAATCTACAAACTACAATTCATCATGAATCCATATATTCAATCTATTTAATCTGTATTGGCTGAACCGAACCATGGATATACTTCCATTTACATGATTCTCCAGTTACATCCATTTACTGATATCATGGTTTCGGCAAGTCATTCCATTATACAATCTATATTACAAAACAATACAAGTTGCAATACAATACAAACAATAAAATCAAGACATCGCGGGGATTAAGGGGTAGATTGGTATGGAAGGTGTTAGAAGTGGCACGAGACTGCAAGATTTAAGACACCTAACCCGAATTCATTTGTTGTTGTACCGTGGCATAAACGGTTCCTTGTACTCTACTTGCCTTTAGTCTCTGGCATATAGAGACTCCTCTCGTATACACTGGCATCCTTCTGTACCAAGCTACAAACAACAGCGTTAATACTAAATACAACTTTAAAAGCTACACTCTCTCTTTTACTCTCTGTCTATTCTACTTCTCCCTTATCTTTGGGATTTACCGAGCGATTTGTTCGCTGACGACATTCTTTTTCTTCTTCTTTGAATGTCGTCAGGTGATTCGGACCTTCCAGAGATCGAGCCCAGCGCCGAAGACTTGGACCAGTTAACTGAAGATCCCGAGCTATAGTTTCACTTGTACTTTTTCTTTTACATTCTGTATTTCCTTTTCTGTTATGCCACTGTTTAGGTGTCACGCCCCGCTTCCCAGAGTACGGGCAGAGGACACGACGAGGCCGCTACGTATTTACTCTGAAGCAAATACGCTAAGCGTATCTAAGCAATATAAAAGAAATGTACACAAGAGACAAATGTAATGAAACAACAACTTTATTTATTAACATTCTTTTGTACAATGCATGGAAAAGTAAATACATCTGAATGAAAGCAAAACCTAAACAGTGGCATAACAGAAATGAAAAGTACTGAAATGAAGTAGGTACAAGTAGCTACAGCTCTGGGTCTTCAATAAACTGGTCCAAGTCTTCAGTGCTAGGCTAGATCTCTGGAAGGTCCGAATCACCTGACGACATTCAAAGAAGACGAAAGAGAATGTCGTTAACGAACAAATCGCTCGGTAAGTCCCAAAGATAAGGGAGAAGTAGAATAGACAAAGAGAGTATAGCTTTTAAAGTTGTATTATTTTGTTATACTGTTGTATTTAGTGTTAAAACTGTTGTTAACGTAAGTTCAATGGTGAATGTCAACCAATCTCAAGAGTGTTCTCAAACCCAACAGGCTGTAATCCAGGGGTAGAGAACCACGGGCCCGAATCAAATGTTAGTAACGGGACTTCGACCGTCGTCGAAGTATTCCAAACTCAACAGGCTGTAATCCAGGAGCATGGAAACACGGGCCCTCATGATAGCTTGCTTGTGTTAGTAAACATGGATTCACGATCTAGGGGGACTCTTGAGATTCTGTTGGATTCACGAATGAACTACCCCAATACCCCGTGTATTTATTTTATTGATAGTAATGATTGTACTAATGGTATTGTATTGTATTGTATTGTCTTGTAAATTGAATTGTATAGATGGCTTTCCGAAACCATGATATCAGTAAATGGATGTAACTAGAGAATCATGTAAATGGAAGTATATCCATGGTTCGGTTCAATCAATATAGTTTGAATAGATTGAATATATAGATTCATGGATTCATGTTGAATTGTAGTTTGTAGATTATACTTGAATAGTATTCAAGTTAGATTATTTATAATGAGACTCAGTCTGAGTCAGAACAATTAGAAAGAGAAATTGAAGTCCTGAATTAGGTTTTGATGTTATCGGTAACCGCTGCACATGGACGGCAGGATTTGTGTCTTTTTCAAAGACGATTACCGTGTTGATAACACAGTTTGTTAAGTTGTCTACCTTGAATAGGCAAGCACCCACTTCTCCGGCTCCCTGAGGCTCAAGAGATCGGTCCCGCTTAAACCTATATTTACTAGGGTCCTTAGGGTAATTTATAGAACTTGAGGGGTTTTTATGTAAAAATATTTTTTTTGTATAATTTACAAAATACACCTCAAGTATTTAATTATCGTCTTTAGATTTTTCATGGCTGTAGATTTTATATTTGTGACATTTCTAGTGAATAAACATATTTTTCATAATACATGGTATTTAATTGTAAAATGTTGGACTTGTATGGAATTTCATGGTATTTTCATATAAAGTGATTCTTTTGACTTAGAAAAGTTGGAATATTGATAATATATCAAAAATAGATATTTTGATGATACATACATACATACATACATACATACATATAATTTTAATTTATTATTTTCTAGAAATCTCATTTTCTTAAGATATTTGTATTTTAAATCTCTCGAGACCGAATGCTCCTTGCGGAGGTCTGCATCTCGCACTGCTAAGCCCGAGGATGTGCGATACTCCACACCATCTCGATCGGGTTCCCCAAAATGGGTTGTAGCGGCGCTTTGCAAATATTTGTGTAAAATACATAATCTTGTAGAAAACGGTTTTAATAGTAAATGGTATTTATATGTAAAGTTTTGTTTTCCCGTATTCTATGTTCCCGAAAGATATTGTGCTATATTGCATATGAGTGTTGTGAGGAGGTAGGTCATTACCTTGTGATCTAATTAAAGGTGTAGCAAGTTTAATGATGTTTTAAAGTAGAAAGTAAACTACATGGTATTTTAGTGAAAAAGAGCGGTAAAAGTTACAATATGAAATATTTTGTTATGAAACTTGTTCAACATGTTTTATTAATGATTAATAGTCAAGATGTGAGAGTGTGATATGTTTGTATTTAAGAAAATTATGCTTTTTAAAGAAAACCGAATCGGAAGTCGGATTAACTCCGCTTCCGTCGGGTTTTAGGAAAATAACTTTTTAGAATAGAAAAGGGTAGAGGGAGGTGGGACTTATGGGTTTAGAGTCAATAGAAGAGGGAGAGGAAGCGGTAGGAGGTGCCAGTGCGTCGTTTCGTCGCCGGGAGCTCCTAGGGTCGTCGTCGGAATTTCGCCGGAGTTTCGCCCTTCGCTAACTCCACTTGTACACAAAAATTCTAGAGAGTTTTCTTGAGAGTTTGGACTGAATTGTGAGTGAGGGGTGTGTGTTTAGGAGTGGTATTTATAGGGTAAAACTAGGGTTAGGGTAGGTGAAAGGTTGAATTGAAAATGTATTAAAAGTTGTATTAAAAATATGGTTTAATGAGATTTTAAAGAGATCTGTTAAATTGCAGGAAATTTAAAGTATACAAGGGTGTTAAGAAGACCAAGAGGCACAAAACTTATGAAGAAGACTCAGCGATTTGAGGTGAATCGGCCGGCGGCGGCGAGCCGAGTCGGCCGAGCCGCCAGCCCGAGTCGACCGAGTCGCGCCGATCCTTCATGCCACGTGCCCTATGTCTGTTGGTGTAGCTCCTGGGTCAGTTTGTTTTATATGTGACGTGGGGTTTTACGGGTTTAGCACGTGTAGACTCTTGGAATTCTAAAAATATTGAAAGAAAACAATATAAAAAATTGTGGCTAATGGGATTTGATCTCTAGTGTTTTGGTTCAGCAGTGAAAGGTCTTACCAATGAGCTACAAGCTCTTTCTTGCTATTAAAAAGCAAAACAATCTTATAACTTGTGCTCAGGCAAAAGTACCCCTTTCTGTATTTTTGAAAAAAATTGTACAGAAAGTTAGTACGGAAAGTTATGGTTGTTACATTAGGCATTGCTTTCATTCAGATGTATTTACTTTTCCATGCATTGTACAAAAGAATGTTAATAAATAAAGTTGTTGTTCATTATATTTGTCTCTTGTATACATTTCTTTTATATTGCTTAGATACGCTTAGCGTATTTACTTCAGAGTAAATACGTAGCGGCCTCGTCGCGCCCTCTGCCCGTATATTGGGAAGCGGGGCGTGATATGTTTTGTTGGTGGCCCATACAGCTCAGAGCTGTATGGAACCCTACCATGCAGTTCTGTTATGCGTGAACAACCTAAGCAATATAACACAAGAACTAGCAACTAAAACATTCTTTACAATTCATACTCTTTGAATCTTATCATTTCATATACTTTGAATCTGTCCTAACCCAAACTTTTCTTCAAGATTATGGATTCCCCAAACAACTCCAGCACCAATGTCAACAACACACCTCCACCACTACCACTCACACCTGCCGTCCCTGCTCCGATCAACGAGCAAACGGTTATGCTTGAGGCGATCTGCAGCCTCCTAGAAGGACAACAGCAGCAGACTGCTCTTTTAATGAACCATCCTAAAGCAAAAGCACCTGGGGTGAAGCAATTCAGGGCTTTGCACCCAAAACAATTCTCAGGAAAAGAGAGCCCGTTGGAAGCTGAGGAATGGGCTCAGAGCATTGAAGATGATCTGGCAGCGTTACAAGTGCCAGAAATAGCTTGGGTTCGTGTTGAAAAATTACAGCTCACGGGCAATGCACGGGTCTGGTTGAAGGCGGAAGAAAGCCGTCTTGATCAACCCATCGAATGGAAGACTTTCCGCGACATGTTCGACGAAAAGTACTTCCCTGAGACTGCCAGGTTCGACTTGGAACATCAGTTCATCCATCTGCAACAAGGTTCAATGTGGACCAAGTCAGTAGATGAATATGACGCTGAATTCACCATGCTCAGTCGGTAAGATATGTCTCAATAATTCGAATTTTTTAATCTATCACATACTACACAGCTAACACAATACTTTAACAGATTTACGGCACACCTGATACCGACGGATGAGATCAGAGCCCGTCGATTTCAACAAGGTTTGGATTCGGAGATCCAGGCTGCACTAACCACGGAAGATTTTCCGACTCATGAATCGGCTCTGAAAGCTGCCCGCCGCTATGAGGCAGTGGTAAAGGCGAGGGGCAGACCTCAATCTGCAGGAGTTAAGAGTCTTGTCAACCAGATGACAGAAGGAGTCCCGTCAAGGCCACCTTTTGTGCCAAGGAGACCGGGAGTACCGAACAACCGTCCCAGCCCAGCCTTTTGTAACTACTGCAAGAGAGATGGGCATATGATGAAAGACTGCCGGCGAGACAACCGTCTTTGCTTAGTCTGCAGCTCAGCTACTCATGGTATTGAGTCTTTTCCCTAAAGACAAAATCTATATGCTGCACCCAGGTCAGCAATCACTTACCCGCAACACCCAGCCATCCAAGCACCTGCTCCAAGACTTGCACTACCTGCTCCACCACCTAGAGGACCACCGAATGCACCTCCTCCTCGTCAGTTCCATCAAGCTCAACAGAACGTTCCGAGGAATGCTCCTCAGGCTAGGAGGAATGTACCACGGCGACAGGATTTCACGATGACCGCGGAAGAAGCTGAGACCACTGGCCAAGTCATCACTGGTAACCCTTTTTTCTCAAGCTTTTCTTTCAGTCTTAACACCTACCTGCATATTTTTCCTATACCTAAAACATATCCCACATACCTTAGGTACAATCTTAGTAACCTCACTTCCTGCACTAGCATTCTTCGATACTGGAGCATCTCACTGCTTTATTTCGCAACGGTTCGTCCGAACTCATGCGATTCCAGTCACACCGCTTGTATCCAACTGGAATGTCAGCTCAGGAAATGGCGTTCTAAAGGAAACAATGGGATACAGCTTGTGTCCAGTAGCCGTCTGCAGCAGAGAATTCTATGCTGACTTCAAAGTGCTGGACATACCAAACTTCGATGTGGTTCTAGGTATGGATTGGCTCGGAACCTTCTATGCTACCATCGACTGTCATCAAAGGAGGGTAGTATTCGAGATTCCAGACCATCCGGTCTTCTATTTAAAAAGTGGAGACCGTACATTGGAACCAAGTACTTACAAGGCGAAACCAAAGAAGGCAGTAATTGCAGCAACTCAAGCGGAGGAAGAATCAAATCCAGAAGTGGTTCGAGAGTTCGACGATGTATTTCCTGACGATATATCAGGTTTGCCTCCCGATCGAGCTCTTGAATTCAGCATTGAGTTAGTACCAGGAGCACAACCAGTAATCAAAGCATCTTATCGATTAAGTGCCGAAGGTTTGAAGGAAATCCGAACTCAGTTGGACAAATTATTGGCGAAAGGATGGATTTGTCCCAGCACTTCAAGTTGGGGATCACCTGTACTGCTTTTGAAGAAGAAAGAAGGTTCATACAGAATGTGCATCGATTATAGAGCCTTGAACAAAGTAACAATAAAGAACAAGTATCCACTCCCGCGTATCGACGATTTATTCGATCAGCTAAGTGGATCTTGTGTTTTTCTCTAAGCTAGATCTTCGTTCAGGTTATCATCAGATGAAGGTCAAGGAATCTGATATCCACAAAACGGATTTCAGAACTCACTATGGTCATTACGAATTTCTAGTGATGCCATTTGGAGTGACCAACGCACCAGCAATATTTATGAACCTGGTGAATCAAGTTTTCCGGGAGTACTTAGACAGGTTCGTTGTCATCTTCATCGACGACATCCTGGTGTATTCTAAGAGTCGGAAAGAACATGCCGAGCACCTACGAATTGTCTTGGAAACTCTATGACAATATCAATTATATGCCAAGTACAGCAAGTGCGAGTTTTGGCTAAGTCAAGTTGGTTTTCTTGGACATATCGTATCAGGCGAAGGAATCTCTGTTGATCCAGTAAAAGTTTCAGCAGTAAGAGAATGGACAACACCAAAGTCAGTGAAGGACATTCGAAGTTTCTTGGGTTTAGCTGGATATTACAGAAGGTTCATTGAAGACTTTTCTAAGATAGCAACACCCCTGACCAAGCTCACACGTAAAGATGAAGAATTTGTGTGGTCAAAAGCATGCGAACAAGTTTTCGTAGAACTCAAGTCAAGGTTGACATCAGCGCCTATTCTCGTTATACCGGACCAATCTGGAGGTTTTGAAGTGCATTGTGATGCATTTGGTAAGGGATTAGGATGTGTTCTACATCAACACGGTAAGGTTGTGGCTTATGCTTCAAGACAGCTGAAGACTCATGAGCGCAATTATCCGACGCATGATTTGGAATTGGCAGCCATTGTCTTTGCTCTTAAGATTTGGCGCCGTTATCTTCTTGGTGAATGAGTAAACATATACACAGATCACAAGTGTCTGAAATATGTGTTTACTCAGAAGGAGCTTAATATGCGGCAGAGACGAGGGTTAGAACTCATGGCGGATTTTGACATCAACCTGCAATATATCCCGGAAAAGGTGAATGTGGTACCTGATGCCCTTAGTCGCCAACCATTAGCAATGAATCTCACCGCTCAGTGGAAACTTCAACAAGACTTGCATCAGATGGAGATTGAAGTAGTCATGCCAGGTAACGCTTCAAGTTTGATGAATTTACAAGTTCAATTTACAATTGTCAACCAGATCAAAACAGCTCAAGCAAATGATGCTAAGTTGCAAAAGATCAGAGAAAAAGTCTAGAATGGACTCAGAACAGACTTCATCATCCATGAAGATGGATCTTTGAGATACGGCAGCAGATTGTGTGTACCCAAAGGTCCTGTTCGGGAAGAGTTAATGAAAGAAGCTCACAGCTCTCCCTACTCAGTACACCCTGGAGATACAAAGATGTACAAAGATCTACGTCAAAATTACTGGTGGCATGGAATGAAGCGTGAAGTAGCCAGAAGCGTCGCTAAATGCTTGGTGTGTCAGCAAGTAAAAGCTGAACATCACAGGACTGCTGGATTACTTCAACCGTTACCTATCTCAGAATGGAAGTGGCAACACATCACGATGGATTTTGAGACTGCACTTCCTCGCAGCACAAAGGGTAACGATGTGGTATGGGTTATTATGGATCGACTCACAAAGTCGGCTCACTTCATCCCATTTTGAGTTGGTCAATCTACTGAGACATTAGCAAAGAAGTACATGGAGGTAAGAATCTACTTAAGATTTAAACTCTTCAAATATGTACTATCTCTGATACCCATGAACTCATACAGGAAATTGTGAGACTTCATGGAGTACCGGTCTGCATTGTCTCCGATCGTGACACCAGGTTCCGATCATAATTTTGGTAGAGTCTGCAAGCAAGCTTAGGAACAAGTCTGAACTTCAGCATGGCTTATCATCCACAAACAGATGGTCAGTCTGAGAGAACTATTCAGATCTTGGAAGATATGCTCAGAGCATGTATGTTAGACTTCAGAGGATCGTGGGAAGATCACCTACATCTTGTAGAGTTTTCGTGCAACAACAGCTACCAAGCAAGTATCGGAATGACACCATTTGCAGCACTGTATGGAAGGAAGTGTCGATCTCCATTAAGTTGGGACGATATCGGAGATAGGGAACTCCTTGGACCTGATATGATAGTAGCAACTGTTGATATGGTTCGCACTATCAGGGAATGAATATGCATAGCCAAAGATCGACAGAAGCACTGGGCTGATGCAAAGCGACGTCACTTTGAGTTCCAACCGAGAGATCACGTATTCTTGAAGATATCTCCAAATCGCGGAGTAATTCGATTTGGAAGACGGGGTAAGCTAAGTCCAGGTTACATTGGACCGTTCGACATACTCGAACGAGTCGGTGAAGTGGCATACCGCTTGGCACTTCCACCCTCATTGGAAGGAGTGCACAATGTGTTCCACATATCCCAACTTAGAAGGTATGTGAGTGACCCCAGCCACATTCTTGATCATTCCGAGCTCACTGTACAGCCCGACTTATCTTGTGAGCAACAACCTGTGGAGATGCTGGACAGGAAAGTGAAGTCATTTCGGAACAAGGAAGTTAACTTGGTTCGAGTGATGTGGAGAAAAGTCACTCCAGGAGAATCGACTTGGGAAAGGGAAGATGAGACGCGTGCAGGATATCCTCATCTCTTTGTAAACTAGTCCTTAAAATAAAAATTTGTAAATTTCGAGGACGCAATTTTTGTAAGGAGGGTAGACTGTAACAACTCCAATTTTAGTGTACAAAAATTTGTTTAAAAGTTAATGTCTACTTGGGGTATTTGCAATTCCTGTGAGTACTATAAGTAATTGTTTTGCTTTTTAATAGCAAGAAGGAGCTTGTAGCTTACTGGTAATACCTTGCACTGCTGAACCAAAGCACCAGAGTTCAAACCCCATCACCCACATTATTCTTAATATTATTTTCTTTAATATTTTTAGAATCCTAAGAGTCTACACGTGCTAAACCCGTAAAACCAAAAGTCACACTAAAAACAAACTGACCCAGGTGAAAGACCAAACGACAACGGACCCACAGCGACGAGCCCCGTCCCGACTCGGCCTAACTCGGCCGGCGGATCGGCCGAATCGCCCGCCGCCGGCCGAACTCGGTCAGATCGCCGAGTTGTCTTCATGAACCTTGTGTCTTTTTGGCTTCTCATAACCCCTGTACGCTTTAAATATTCTGCACAGTAACAGAGCCCTTAATAAATCCATTAAACCATATTTTTAATACAATTTTCAATGAATCTTTTCAGCTACCCTAACCCTAATCTTTTTATATAAATACCACCCAAAAACAAACACCCCTCACTCACAAATTATGTCCAAACTCTCAAGAAAACTCTCTAGAATTTTTGTGTACAAGTGGAGTTAGCGAAGGGCGAAACTCCGGCGAATTTCCGACGACGATCCGAGGAGCTCCCGGCGACGAAACGACGCACCGGCAAATCCTAATTCCTCATCTTCCTCTTCTCTAACCTAACAACAAGTAAGTCCCTTCTCCCCCTTCTCTAATCTATTTTAAAAACTTGTAAAACTAAAACCCGACGGAAGCAGAGTTAATCAGACTTCTGATTCGGTTTTCTCTAAAAAGTTTAATTTTCCTTAAACACAACCATACTAAACTCTTACATCTTGACTATTAATCAGTAACAAAACATATAGAACAAATTCCATTTCAAAAGAATGTATATTTCAACTTTTATCGCACTTTTTCAGTAAAATACCATGTAGTTTAGTTTCGACTTTAAAACACCATTAATCTTTCTATACCTTTAGTTAGATCATGAGATAGTGACCTACCTCCTCACAAAACTCATATGCAAGATAGCACAATACCTTTCGGGAACATAGAATACGGAAAAACGAAACTTTACATATAAATACCATTTACTATTAAAACCGTTTTCTACAAGATTATGTATCTTACACAAATCTTTGCAAAGCGCCGCTACAACCCATTTGGAGAACCCGTTCAGGATGGTGCGGATTATCGCACATCCTCGGTCTTAGTAGTGCGAGATGCAGACCTCCGCAAGGGGCATTCGGTCTCGAAAGATTTAAAAATACAAATATCTTAAGAAAATAAGATTTCTAGAAAAATAATAAATTAAAATTATTTTTATATAAATATGTATATATATGATCATCAAAATATCTAATTTTTGATATAATATAAATATTCCAACTTTTCTAAATCAAAAGAATCACTTTACATGAAAATACCATGCAATTCCATACAAGTTCAATACTTTACAATTAAATACCCTATATTATGAAAAATAGGTTTTATTCGCTAGAAATATCACATATATAAAATCTACATCTATGAAAACTCTAAAGACGATAATAAATTACTTGAGGCGTATTTTGAAAATTATACAAAATTATTTTTACATAAAACCCCCTCAAGTTTTATAAATTACAATAAGGACCCTAGTAAATATAGGTTTAAGCGGGACCAATCTCTTGAGCCTCAGGGAGCCAGAGAAGTGGGTGCTTGCCTATTTAAGGTAGACAACTTAACAAACGGTGTTATCAACACGGTAATCGTCTTTGAAAAAGATACAAATCCTGCCGCCCATGTGCAGCGGTTACCGATAACATCAAAACCTTATTCAGGATTCAATTTCTTTCTAATTGTCTGACTCAGACTAAGTCTCATTATAAATAATCTGACTTGAATATGATTCAAGTACAATCTACAAACTACAATTCATCATGAATCCATATATTCAATCTATTCAATCTGTATTGGCTGAACCGAACCATGGATATACTTCCATTTACATGATTCTCCAGTTACATCCATTTACTGATATCATGGTTTCGGCAAGTCATTCCATTATACAATCTATATTACAAAACAATACAAGTTGCAATACAGTACAAACAATAAAATCAAGACATCGCGGGGTTTAAGGGGTAGATTGGTACGGAAGGTGTTAGAAGTGGCACGAGACTGCAAGATTTAAGACACCTGACCCGAATTCATTTGCTGTTGTACCGTGGCATAAACAGTTCCTTGTACTCTACTTGCCTTTAGTCTCTGGCATATAGAGACTCCTCTCGTATACACTAGTATCCTTCTGTACCAAGCTACAAACAACAGTGTTAATACTAAATACAACTTTAAAAGCTACACTCTCTCTTTTACTTTCTGTCTATTCTACTTCCCCCTTATTTTTGGGACTTACCGAGCGATTTGTTCGCTGACGACATTCTTTTTCTTCTTCTTTGAATGTCGTCAGGTGATTCGGACCTTCCAGAGATCGAGCCCAACGCCGAAGACTTGGACCAGTTTACTGAAGATCCCGAGCTATAGTTTCACTTGTACTTTTTCTTTTACATTATGTATTTCCTTTTCTGTTATGCCACTATTTAGGCATTGCTTTCATTCAGATGTAATTACTTTTCCATGTATTATATAAAAGAATGTTAATAAATAAAGTTGTTGTTCATTACATTTGCCTCTTGTGTACATTTCTTTTATATTGCTCAGATACGCTTAGCGTATTTACTTCAGAGTAAATACGTAACGGCCTCATCGCGCCCTCTGTCCGTATATTGGGAAGCGGGGTGTGACAACGTTGCTTTATATCACAATGGTTCGTCCGAAATCATGCGATCCCAGTTAAACCGCTCGTATCCAGCTGGAACGTTAGTTTGGGGAACGGCGTTCTAAAAGCAACTTTGGGATACGATCTGTGTCCAGTGGTCATCTGCAGTCGAGAATTCTATGCGGACTTCAAGGTGCTGGACATACCGAACTTCGACGTAGTCTTGGGGATGGACTGGCTGGGAACTTTCTTCGTTACCATCAACTGTCACCAAAGGAGGGTAGTGTTTACCAGATCATCCAGTATTCTACTTCAAAAGTGGTGACCGAACCTTAGAACCTAGCGTCTACAGAGCAAAACCAAAGAAGGCAGAGGTTGCAGCGTTGCAAGCGGAAGAATCGAAGCTAGAGGTAGTTCGAGATTTCGAGGATGTATTTCCGGAAGATATATCAAGTTTGCCTCCCGATCGAGCTCTTGAATTCACTATCGATTTACAACCCGGCGCACAACCAGTAATAAAATCTCCGTATCAATTAAGTTCAGAGGGGTTGAAGAAGATCCGCATTCAGTTGGACGAACTCCTGAAGAAAGGTTGGATTCATCCCAGTATTTTGAGCTGGGGATCTCCGGTGCTACTGGTGAAGAAGAAGGAAGGTTCGTACAGGATGTGTGTGGATTATCGAGCTCTGAACGAAGTGGCAATTAAGAACAAGTATCCACTACCGCGCATCGATGACCTTTTCGATCAATTAAGTGGATTTGTGTCTTTTCAAAGCTAGATCTTCGTTCGGATTACCATCAGGTGAAGGTCAAAGAGTCCAACATTCCGAAGATGGCGTTTAGAACTCGTTATGGTCATTATGAATATCTCGTAATGCCATTTAGAGTGACCAGTGCACCTGCCATCTTTATAAACCTGATGAACCAAGGTTTCCATGAGTACATAGATAGGTTTGTTGTTATATTCATCGACAACATCCTGGTGTATTCAAAGAATCGGAAAGAGCGCGCCGAGCACTTACGGATTGTCCTGGAGACATTACGACAATATCAGCTCTACGCCAAGCACAGCAAGTGTGAGTTGTAGCTAGATCAGGTCGGATTTCTCGGACATATCGTTTCAAGCAAAGGAATCTGTGTAGGTGCAACTACGGTGTCAGCTGTCAATGAGTGGCCGACACCAAAGACGGTGAAAGATATATGAAGTTTCTTGGGCTTAGGAGGATATTGCCGACGATTCATCGAAGGATTCTAAAAAATCACAGTACCCCTGACCAAGCTCACACGTAAAGATGAAGCATTCGTGTGGTCAAAAGTATGTGAAAAGGGTTTTGTAGAACTCAAGTCGAGGTTAACCTCTACACCTATCCTTATAATACAGGATCAATCTGGCGGATTCGTTGTGCATTGTGATGCGTCTGGTAAAGAATTAGAATGTGTTTTACACCAGCATGGAAAAGTTGTGGCTTTTGCTTCAAAACAGTTAAATGTACATGAACGCAACTATCCAACACATGATCTAGAATTGGCAGCCATCATTTTCGCACTCAAGATTTGGCACCACTGTCTTTTGGGAGAACGAGTGGATATATACACTGACCACAAAAGTCTGAAGTATGTATTTACACAGAAGGAACTCAACATGCGGCAGAGAAGATGGCTAGAACTCATGGCGGACTTCGACATTAACCAACAGTATCATCCTGAGGGTGAACGTAGTTCCTGATGCACTTAGTCACCAGCCATTAGCAATGAACCTCACCGCTTAGTGGGAGCTACAACAAGAACTGCATGGGTTGGAGATTGAAGTAGTTGTGTCAGGTAACGCTTCATCTTTGATGAATATACAAGTCCAGTCCACTCTTATAAATCAGATCAAGGCAGCCCAAGCAAATGATGCCAAGCTACAAAGAATCCGAGAAAAAGTAGAAAGTGGACTTCAAACTGACTTCATCATCCACGAAGATGGATCCTTATGGTATAGAAGCCGTTTATGCGTGCCAATCGGACCTGTTCGAGAAGAGTTGATGAAAGAAGCTCACAGCTCTCCTTATTTTGTACACACCGGCGGTACAAAGATGTATAAGGATCTACGGCAAAACTATTGGTGGCATGGAATGAAGCGAGAAGTAGAAAGGAGCGTAACCAAGTGTTTGGTGTGTCAGCAAGTGAAGGTTGAACATCACAGAACTGCTAGTCTACTTCAGCCGTTACCAATCTCAGAATGGAAATGGCAGCACAATACCATGGAATTCGTAACTGCTCTCCCTCGCAGCACGAAGGGTAACGATGCAATTTGGGTTATTGTGGATCGACTCATCAAGTCAGCTCTCTTTATTCCATTCCGAATTAGCCAGTCAACTGAGACATTGGCAAGAAAGTATATGGAGGTGAGTAAAAATCTAAAGTAAGATTTAAAACCTTCAAGATATATCATACTTGATACCCATAAACTCATGCAGGAGATTGTGAGATTACATGGAGTACCTGTTTGCATCGTCTCCGATCGTGATACAAGATTACGATCACAGTTCCGGCAGAGTCTGCAAGCTAGCCTAGGAACGAGTCTAAATTTCAGCATTGCGTACCATCCACAAACAGACGAACAGTCCGAACGAACAATTTAGATACCAGAAGATATACTGAGAGCCTGTATGTTAGACTTCGGAGGTTCGTAGGAAGATCACCTATACCTTGTGGAGTTTTCATACAACAACAACTATCAGGAAAGCATTAGGATGGCACCTTTCGCAGCACTTTACAGACGGAAGTGTCGTTTCCCGCTGAGTTGGGAAGACGTTGGAGACCGTGAACTCCTTAGACCAGAGATGATCGTGGAAACTGTAGATGTGGTTTGCACGATCAAGGAAAAGATGCGCATAGCCCAAGACCAACAGAAACATTGGGCAGATGCAAAGCGTCGACACTTGGAGTTTCAACTCAGAGACCATGTGTTCCTGAAGATCTCTCTAAACAGAAGAGTGATACGTTTTGTCAAGAGGGGTACGCTAAGTCCAAGATACATAAGACCGTTCGACATACTTGAACGAGTTGGAGAAGTGGCGTATCGCTTGACACTACCACTCTCATTGGAAGGAGAGCAGAACGTGTTCCACATATCCCAGCTAAGACGATATGTGAGCGACCGCAACCATATACTTGATCACTCAGAGCTCACGGTACAGACTGACTTAACCTGCGAACAACAACCAGTTGAGATCCTGGACCGAAAGGTGAAAACATTACGGAACAAGGAGGTAAACTTGGTCCGAGTTACGTGGAGAAAGGATTCGCAAGGAGAATCAACTTGGGAAAGAGAAGAAAATATGCGTCCATGATACCCTCAACTATTCGAAGATTAGTCTTTTATATAAATTTCGAGGATGAAATTTTTATAAGGAGGGTGGAATGTAACGACTCTAAAATCACTATACAGAAATTTCTTGTATATCGCAGTAAAGGGTATTATAGCCTGTGTAAGAGTTAAAAGTTTTTTTTATTAAATAAAAGCAAGAAACAACTTGTAGCTCACTGGTAAAGTCTCTACACTGCTGGGACATAGCCTGTGCATTCGATTCTCATTAGACACAATTATTTTTAAAAAATTTCTTTTTAATTTTTCGGAAGCCCAAAAGTTGCATGTGCAATACACGGAGAAACGAAAAGTTTCAGAAAAATCAAACATGCGCAATGAGGTATACACACCCAATTTGACACGTGGCACAAATCTCAAGATGAATCATCAAGATCCGACCGCCCGTTTTCCCTCTTTAGCCGTCGCCAACGGTTATGATGAAGCCAAATCCCTCCGTGCTTTGCACACACACCCCTTCAGCTTCCCGTAACTCTCCTGCACTGTTTGATTTCCCTGCAATTAAACAGTGACCCTTCAATTCATCATTTAACACCATTTTAATTCTTTTAATCCACATTTTTAATTCCCAAACCTTAATTCTTCACTATAAATACCACCCCATGCCCTAACTCTTTCCCATTCTGAAATTTCTAGCAAAAATTCTCTCGAAATTTCTAGCAAAAATTCTCTCAAAATTTCTAAGTACCAAGTGGAGTTAAGCCCCCCAAATGGAGTAGCAAGCCAAACTCGACGACCGGAACATCTCCGATGAAACCACGACCTCCGAGGGCTTCTTCTTTCTCTTGTTAACCATCTAAAACCGTAAGTCCCTTCATCTCTATCATTTTCCACATTAAAACAATTTTTTAAAACAAATCGACAAAAGTGGAGTTATCTCCGATATAATCTTCTTTTTAATTTTTGTAATCCACTTGATATGCAAATTAGATCAAACTAACATTCTATACTAATCTTAACCTTATTTCCTATCATTTGGTTTTTAGTTTAACAAAAATTTCATGTTAAACAAATATATAACGAACTTTTTCATTAAAATATCAAGAAATTTAGTATAACCCCTTTTCAATAATTGTTAAAAATACGTTTAGGAAAACTTCACGGGGTTAAGACCTACCCCATACGCACACTATGGTTTCATAGCACGGTACTATAAACATATAACTAATTTAAAGAATAACTTTTCATTAAAATACCACACCTTTACAAAACGGATCTCTTTTAATCGATATTTCGAAATTCTTGGCAATTACGCCTCTACCACCCTTATTAGGGGACCCGCTAATGGATGGTGTAGATTTTCGCATATCTTTGGGATAGTAGAGCGAGATGCAGAACTCCTCACGGAGTAATCGGTCTCGAAAGGAAATAAAAATACGGTTTTTAAGAAATGCGACTTTTCTAAACAAAACTAATTTTTGAAAAATTATATAAAAATTATAAACCCGTAATTTCAATAAAAACATATTATGAAACTATATTCTTTAAAATGAAAAGTTAAAATTCTTAATAAAATACCACCAAGTTTCCAAAATTAGTAGTTTTCACAAAAGTACCATAAACTCTCAAAAAGTTATGTTTTATCACCAAAATACCATAGCAATTAAAATGCATGTTCATAAAAACCTTAAATATTATAAATCACACTCGAGGTTATTTTTAAACAATATATATATATATATATATATATATAGTTCATAAAACCCCTATTGAGATATGCAAACAATATTTTAAGGACTTTAGAATTAATATAGGTTTAAGCGGTATCATTTCTCTTGAGTCTCAGGGAGCCGGAGAAAGTGAGTGCTTGCCTATTCAGGTTAGACAACTTAACAGAATTATCAATGACAATATTCTTGGAAAAAGATACAAATGTTGCCGTCCATGTGCAGCAGTTGTTGATTTCTCCCGAACATAAGATTTTTAACAGTGTAAATCAATTCCTATGAAAAACATGAACTTGAATCCAAACTCGAATCTAAACTCGAACTCGAACACAAACTCGAACTCTAACCTAACTCGAATTTAAACTC
The DNA here is from genome assembly GCA_030015575.1 of Agapanthus africanus. Taxonomy (NCBI): domain Eukaryota; kingdom Viridiplantae; phylum Streptophyta; class Magnoliopsida; order Asparagales; family Amaryllidaceae; genus Agapanthus; species Agapanthus africanus. The sequence goes on along the minus strand of JASDDO010000028.1, from coordinate 49,913,981 downwards.
GAATATTAACTCGAACCTAAACTATTTAAACCAACTTGACTCGAACCAAGATTGCAATTGTCATGACTTGCATATTACTTGACTCACTCGACTACATTCTACACCTTTTGCAATCTATGGTTTCGATCAAGACATGTTAATCAATCAATTAAGTATATTAACCAGTTATAATATATTATACTCGGGGTGTTTGGGATAGTTTCTTGTGTGAATCCAACGGAACTTCAAGAGTCCCGTATTAACCTCTTTTTTTTATTTTACTCAAATATCAGTTGGGTTGACTCATCCACAGTCTAGAGCCCCGATGCCAACACATGAAATGGGCCCGTGTTTTTTTGCTCCTGGAGCCCCACTCTTGAGCTCGTGAATACTTCTACGGCTGCGTGAATATTCATACTTGGAACTCAACGTTAACATAATGACCATACAGAGACCTATAGAATATATTTATCCATGATCATATACTCTTACTCGTCATATATATTCTATACTTTTCATTTTCTTTACTCTTACTTATCTTTGGGACTTACCGAGCGCTAGTTTGCTGACGGGTATTTCATCCACTTTTCTTCTCTTGGAATGTTCGTCAGATACGGTCGAGACGGAGGAAGTTGAAGCCACAAAGGAGGACTACAACTAGATCGCTACTCAGGCCTAGCTCAGCTTCATTTTTTCTTCGGTTTATGTATGCCACTTGTTTAGGCATTTTTCTTATTGTATTTACTTTCCAGTATAAGCTCATGTATTTGTAAATATTGGAAGTTGAATGTAAATAAATATGTTTGTTGAAAAATTTTACAGTCTTCATTTATTCTTGTATTGTGTATTATTGTTTCAATACGCTCAGTATATTTATTTAGGGAATGACCTTTTCTAAATAAATATGCCGCGGGCTTACCACGTTACCATTTCCATTTACTGGGAAGCGGGCGTGACAAAATCCAACCAAGTTGGTTTCCCTTCATGGAAATCTAATAAATTCCAACAATCCCCATAATTTCATAAATGAAAAACTATCTTAGGTGTACCAAGTTTTCAGTAAATGCATTTTCATGTTTGAACCATTAATTTAGTTATCCAACTTTTACCAACACAGAAACGAACTGAAACGATATCTTGAACTTGTTCCTTTGTTGTGATGGTGGCCATTGGTAACAGCTTGATATGGGTTATAGCAATGATCCATAGGTTTTGACACTTTTACGGCCATGCGTCATAATCCTGATTCGTGAATGTTTTCAAAGAATAACCATCTTCTTCTAATTGCGGCCACACAGTTACATTCATATAGTGGGGCATCTCCAGAGATGCACTGCTCACATCTCGGCTTAAAGACTTGATCCCATTCAGAGCCGGATTCTCTTACTCAACTAGCAGTAAATAACACCTTCCAGGTTTAACAAGGAATAGACTCAGATACATTAAAGTATCACTCTATTATAGGTGTTCAATCCACCCAACAGATTGTTATTATCACATTGAACCTACTTTTTAGGATCTCCACTTAGATAGGTTGGGTTGCTACTGTCAATGAACTAGAATTGGGTTTCAGTCTCATTCCCAACCTGGATTTTAAGACCAGAGATGACTCAAGTCCTTTAGTCAAGAGATCTGCTGTATTGTCCTTGTATCGAACAAAATCAATAGCCATCACCCCTTCGGACACATATTCTCTCACAATTTTGATCCTGACTTAGATATGTCCCCTTGTCTTTTGGTTGTACTTAGAGCTTTTAATCTTTGCAAATATGGTCATATTGTTTCAATGTACAAAGAAGGTTTGAATACGGCTTGCCATATTCTGAATAGAGCCCCTCTAAAACATAAAAAATTAATCCGTTCGAACTCTGAAAAGATCGCAAGACTAGCTTGAAATATCTAAAAGTGTGGGGATGACTTACAAAAGCACATATCCCAGAACATAAGAGGAAAAAGTTAGGTCCTAAGACCGTAGATGCTATCTTTCTGGGTTATGTGAAAAATAGCTATGCAGTGAGATACTTGATAATTAAGTCAGAAATCTCAGGCATAAATATTAACATAATAGTAGAATTCCGTGATACAGCGTTCTTAGAAGACGTCTTTCCCATGAAAATTGGCATTCCTCAAACAACTTCAAATGAAGAATCTACCCCACACTCTAGTTCCATTCCTGATCATGTGGAAATGATGAAAAATGTGGGGGAGGATCCAAGTTGTCCCAACTCCAGACCCAGATAAACCCAGAAGGAGTAAGAGAGCAAGGGCCAACACAGATTTTGGAAGCGATTTTATCGCTTACAATATCGAGGATGATCCTACTTCCTACCAAGCTGCTATGGCTTCGAAAGAAGCTAAGCATTGGAAGGATGCTATCAAGAGTGAGATGGATTCCATTGTCTCTAATAGGACATGGGAATTAGTAGATCTCCCTTCTAGGTGCACCACTATTGGATGCAAATGGATTTTTAGAAAGAAGTTGAAAGCAGATGGAACCATTGACAAGTATAAAGCCAGATTAGTTGCTAAGTGGTTTAAAAAAATCAAAGGTATAGATTTCTTTGATACATACTTGTTCCTGCCAAAATTTTCGGTCAAGAGTTACTTGTTCCCTTATAAAAAGGGAGGAGAGTCCTCAAAATTTGGCCTCACGTGTTAAACACGTGGGCGCTGTATGCAAAGCATATGGGCGCTGAGAATAAAAGAATTAATGGCTAAACAGGCCTCACGTGTAAAACACGTGAGCGCTCATATGCAAAGTATATGAGCACTGAATAAAATAAACTTAAAGGGCCAAACATGCCTCACATGCTAAGCACGCGAGCGCTCTGAACATAAACATGCTAAAACCCACAATAAGGGTCACGTGTTAAACATGTGAGTGCTTTTTCCAATCACATGCAAAGCATGTGAGCACCCTAATTTAAAATGTTCCTATCAAATTCTAGAATTAAATTCCATTTGAGAAATATTTTCTTGATCTTCCTTAAACTAGAAATATCTTCTCTGTTAAACAGAGGACCCTTGGATCAAAGATCCAGCGGTGATCATTTGATAGAATAAAAATCTATCATAGGAAAATATTTTCCTAATATTATAATAAAAATAAAATTCTATGTTAACAAGATATCCATATTAAGAAAATATATTTCTGATCTTGTTAAACTAAAAGGATTTGAAAGAATAAAATTCTAATCTTATTAAAACTAACAAGATATTCATAATCATGCTAAACAAACAAGAAATCTTCTCTGTTAAATAGAGAGCCTTTGGATTAAAGATCCAACGGTAAATAAAATTCACCGATTGATCTAAAAGATCATTTTGGTTGATTATAAAATCAATCAACATCTCTCAATGAGAGATTTTCTGAACAAATTGATTCTTTTCTTTCTCCTATAAATAAGAGCAAGAGAGAGGGAAAAACGGAGGAACCCCCCATAAACTCCAAGTTCAAAAAGAGGGGAGACACATAGAGACAGAGGAAGAGGGGAAGAAAAATAGAGAGAGAATTTAATTCTATAAAGAAGAGGAACCCCTCCCAAAACCTCCTACAAAAAAGAATTTAATTCTCAAACCAAGAGTTTAACTCTTCTCAAAGAACTTAGTTCTTCCTCTGTTTAAGATCTGCAGAAGCAGATCTCCCCACAAGTTGAGAATTTAATTCTCATCGGGGAGATTCTGTCATGCAGATCCAAAACCCAGGGGAAAGAACTGAATCCACAAGAGTTTAACTCTTACAACACATTTGGGAATTTAATTCCTTTAAAACTAGGGTTTAACCCATTAAAAAGAATTTAATCCCTGCAAAGAACAAAAGGAGAACATGATTCCTAATAACCATAGAAGAACAGCCTGATGATTCATTAGCGTTCAAACGCTACATAAAAGCTCACGTGTTCCCACGTGAGCACCTTTGAGGAACAAAAAGGGGAAGACTGAGATCTAGCCACGTGACCCCACGTGACATCTGAGAAGTGCTCAGCACTTGTAAAAGAGGAAAGAGAATAAACCCTATTTTGGAGCGCCACGTGACCCCTGAGAAGTGCTCAGCACTTATAAAAGAGAAAAGGGAATAAACCCTATTTTTGGAGCGCCACGTGACCCCATGTGACCCATGAGAAGTGCTCAGCACTTATAAAAAAGAAAAGGGAATAAACCCTATTTTTAGAGCGCCACGTGACCCCATGTGACCCGTGAGAAGTGCTCAGCACTTATAAAAGAGTAATGAGAATAAACCCTATTTTTGTGACGCCTCACGTGATCCCACGTGACCCAACAGCACTTGAACAAAAAGAATGACTGAGACTGAATCACGTGCTCCCGCGTGACCCTTTAAAGCGAGCGCTCAGCAATTACATGAAAAGAGGAATAAACCCAAAGACGGTTTCAATTTTAGGGCGCCTCACATATTCTCACATAACCCTCGAACAGTTGTATATAAAAAAGGGGGAAAATTCTAAGGGCAGCGCTCACATTTTGAAGGCGCCTCACGTGTCCGCACGTGACCATTTGATGAACCAAGTGCTTAGCACTTATAAGTGAAAGAGGAATAAAATCCAGAGGCAGCGCCCAACTCTAAGCGCCTCACATGCCACACGTGACCCTCAATAGTGCTTAGCACTTGTAAAAGAGCAAGGGAATAAACCCAAGCGAACTGCGCCAACTTTCAAGAGCATCACGTGCAACACGTGATCAATCCTAAATTCCAGCATTCAACACTGCTTTAGAGCCCCACGTGCCACACGTGAGCGCCTTCAACTTTCAGTGTTTAATACTGCCTTGAGAGCATCACGTGAGAACACGTGAGCACTAAAAATACATCAGTGTTTAACACTATAAGAGGCCGACTTCAACCCCAGATTGGCTAAGTCTTTCCTGAGATTAAATCTCTAAATAAACCGAGCCTCCATGCTTATGACTGATGACTCCTCAATCTGAAATTTGGTTTAAGGGTACATCTCTCCACACCTCTGATACATGTCGTTGTAATTCTTCAACGTCTTCAAAGAGGTGGAGGGTCCCAATAACCAATAATTTTTGGCGCACCCCCAAACTGGTTAAACCAGAACCTTATGGACTATGAGGTCCTTAAACTCATGGACTATGATGCCCTTAAACTTTACAGACTATGAGGTCTTTAAACTAGACTGTGATGTCTTTAAACTGGACTATGAGGTCCTTAAACTCATAGACTATGATGTACTTTATAGACTATGAGGTCTTTAAACTAGACTATGATGTCTTTAAACTGGACTATGAGGTCCTTAAACTCATGGACTATGATGTCCTTAAACTTTACAGACCATGAGGTCTTTAAACTAGACTATGATGTCTTTAAATTGGACTATGAGGTCTTTAAACTCGTGGACTATGAAGTCCTTAAACTTTACAGACTATAAGATCTTTAAACTAGACTATGATGTCTTTAACTGGACTATGAGGTCTTTAAACTCATGGACTATGATGTACTTAAACTTTACGGACTGTAGGGTCCTTAAACTCTTGGACTATGATGTCCTTAAACTTTACGGACTATGAGGTCCCTAAACTCATTGACCGTAATGTCCTTAAACTAATTACGGACCGTAACGTCCTTAAACTAAAACGATAGAGCCCAAATGCTCTTTCGCTGGATCTAAATGATCCTAAAACCCTGTTAAGTAGAGCTTAGTCTAAAATTAGACTAACGTATCCTTAACAATCATTTAAGTTGATCTTAATCTCAAACGAGATTAACGATCCTTAAATCAATCCAACTACAGATCCCTCAAATGACATTGGTTCAAGGGTACATCTCCTCACACCTCTGATATATGTCGTTGTACCTCTCAGAGAGGTGGCGGGTCCCGACAATCAATAAACCCAATGGACCGCAATATCCCTAAACTAAAACAATAGAGCCCAAATACTCTTTTGTTGGATCTAAATGATCCTGTTAAGTAGATCTTAGTCTAGAATTAGACTAACGTATTCTTAACAAACGTTTAAGTGATCTTTGTCTCAAATGAGATTAACGATCCTTAAACCCAACCCAAACCCAAATCTAAGAAAATACGGATTTGGACTAATCCCCGCCTTACGGGCGACAACATAAATTAGTCTCCGTATACAATCCACGGGCAACCAAAAACAAAACAAACACACACGACACGAAGTGACCATCTGGAGAAAAAGAAAGTGGTTACCGCGATGCGGTAGCGTAATTAACTGCAAGGGCTTGGGACTGCAGGGAAGAGCGTCCCCACAATCAAAAACCCTCACAATGAGGGGGAATCTGATGAAGTCTGCTACAACGGCTGCATCCGTCTAAACCTCCGATACATGGTGCCATAAATCAACTTGGTATCTTCGGATAGGTGGACGGATAAAACCAAATAGTATCTGCCCCTAAATTCAGGCAAGACGTTTGTCTTCCCGGCTTCCGGCGGTAAACAGATTCTGGCATGCCCGGTGGGAAGAATCTGTTCACCGCCGAATACAGAGACGAAACCGCGTAGGTCGTCTTGCCTGAATTTGGAGGCAGATGCTATTTGGTTTTATCCGTCCACCTCTCCGAATATGCCAAGTTGATTTATGGCACCGTGTATCGAAGGTTTAGACGGATGTGGCCGTTGTAGCAGACTTCGTCATATTCCCCCTCATTGTGAGGGGTTTTTGATTGTGGGGACGCTCTTCTCTGCAGGCACAAGCCCCTGCAGTTAATTACGCTACCGCATCGCGGCAACCACTTTCTCCTTCTTCAGATGGTCACTTCGTGTCGTGTGTGTTTGTTTTATTTTTGGTTGCCTGTGGATTGTATACAGAGACTAATTCATGCTGTCGCCCATAGGGTAGGATTAGTCCAAATGCGTATTTTCTTAGATTTGGGTTTGGGTTGGGTTTAAGGATCGTCAATCTCATTTGAGACTAAGATCAACTTAAATGCTTGTTAAGTATACGTTAGTCTAATTTTAGACTAAGATCTACTTAACATAATCATTTAGATACAACAAAAGAGCATTTGGGCTCTATTGTTTTAGTTTAGGAATATTGCGGTCCATAAGTTTAAGGACATCATAGTTCGTGACAGTTTAAAGACATCATAGTCTGTAAAGTTTAAAGACAACATTGTTCACCGCCGAATACAGAGACGAAACCGCGTAGGTCGTCTTGCCTGAATTTAGGGCAGATACTATTTGGTTTTATCCGTCCACCTCTCCGAAAATGCCAAGTTGATTTATGGCACCGTGCATCGAAGGTTTAGACAGATGCGGCCGATGTAGCAGACTTCGTCAGATTCCCCCTCATTGTGAGGGGTTTTTGATTGTGGGGACGCTCTTCCCTGCAGGCGCAAGCCCCTGCAGTTAATTACGCTACCGCATCGCGGTAACCACTTTCTCCTTTTCCAGATGGTCACTTCGTATCGTGAGTGCTTGTTTTGTTTTTTGTTGCCCGTGGATTGTATACAGAGACTAATTTATGTTGTCGCCCGTAGGGCGTGGATTAGTCCAAATCCGTATTTTCTTAGATTTGGGTTTGGGTTGGGTTTAAGGATCGTTAATCTCATTTGAGACTACAATCAACTTAAACATTTGTTAAGGATACATTAGTCTAATTTTAGACTAATATCTACTTAACAGGATCATTTAGATCCAACAAAAGGGCATTTGGGCTCTATTGTTTTAGTTTAGGGACATTGCGGTCCCTAAGTTTAAGGACGTCATAGTCCGTGGAGTTTAAAGACATCATAGTCTATAAAGTTTAAGGACATCATAGTCCATGAGTTTAAGAACCCCACAGTCCGTAAAGTTTAAGGACATCATAGTCCATGAGTTTAAGGACCCCACAGTCTGTGGAATGTCTGGTCGTCGGAACCCGTTACCTCTCTGAAGACGTTGAAGGATTACAACGACACATATCAGAGGAGTGAAGAGATGTACCCTTGAACCAATATTGGTTGGGAGATCTGTAGTCCAATTTGGGACTAAGATCAAAGATTTATGAGCATATGGGCTCAATTAATCTGAATTAGGGATCTGTGGCCAACTTGGGCTCAACCCATTTAGTTAAAATGTTGGACATTTTAATTAGGGTCGGTCCTTTTTTATTTAACAATGCCGAGCATTGGTTTGGGTTCTGACAACCGTTTTTGTCTTTTATTGAGTGCTGAGCACTCATTATTGCTCTGGGGTTTTATTTAAAGAACAGTTTATGTTCCTTCAGCGCAGCACGTGGTGCGCTTGGCGCTGAGCACCAATCTATGAGCGTAGAGCGCTTCTGTTAAGTAGCGCACACGTGAGGAGCACGTGGCGCGCTTGGCGCTAAGCGCCGGTCAAAGAGAGCAAAGTGCTTCTGTTAAGTAGCGCACACGTGAGGAGTGCTTGGCGCGCTGAGCGCCAATCAATGAGCGCAGAGCGCTTCTGATTAATTTTGTGATCTGAGAAATAAGTTATCGCTTACAAGAGACTTTGTCTCATATTTCTAAGAACAAAGTTCTTATTTTTATAGGAGATGTTACAGTCTCTCCTATTTTATTTTGTGAAAGACTTTGTCTTTGTAGATCTATGATCTGAAGAGAATGAAATTCTTCTCCCCCCTTTTTTATGATGAGATGCTATAATCTCTTTTTGTGAAAGCCCTCTGTCTTATAGATCTATGATCTGAAAAAGAACTATGTTCTTCTTCCTTGATGAGATATTTTTATCTCTGTTTTTGCCTTGAAGAAAAGTTCTTCTCAGAGCTTGCTCTTTTCTTTGAAATTTCTCAAAGCTTGGGGGGGGGGGGTTCCTCCGTACGAGACTTGAAGTCTTGGGTCCTTTATATAGGAGAGGCTGATTTGTTGAATCAGTTAAAGAGATCTTTTCTCTAATTGATTTGGAGATATTTCCCACCGTTGGATTTTTGATCCTAGGGTTTCTGTTTTACAGAAGGCAATTTTCTTGTTTTTAACAAGATTGGAAAAATATTTTCCCATACAGAACGTATTCTGTATCTTGGTGATTTTTAATCACCATTGGATCTTTGATCCAACGGTGCTCTGGTTAAAAGAGCACAATCTTTCTTGTTTGGAAAGATTTTGAGGAGTATTCCCTCAACAGAATTTAATTCTTTAGTTTGGTGATTTTTAATCATCTCCGTTGGATCTTTGATCCAACGGTAAAAAACTTTTAGTTCTGGCGTCTCGTGCTTTGCACGTGAGGCGCTGCCTCAGAGTTTTTGACTCTTAGCGCTTAGCGCTCTTGGCGTGCTTTGCACGTGAGGCGCTGCCTCAGAGTCTTTGACTCTTAGCGCTGGCGCTGCGAGCGCTCTCGTGCTTTGAACGTGAGGCGCTGCCTCAGAGTCTTTGAATCTTGGCGCTGGGCGCTCTCGTGCTTTGCACGTGAGGCGCTGCCTCAGAGTCTTTGACTCTTAGCACTTACGCTGAGACAATTGTTACATTCTTTGGATGTGGAGTTTTCCCTTTATTTTTTTATTCTATTGTTATTATTTTATAAGGGAGCAAGTTTTGAGCCAAAATTTTGGCGGGAACAAATGTCCCCCACTACTTTGCCCACGTAAGTATGTACGTCGGTGAAGTAGTGCAGAGCTATGCATGGCCATGGAATTGAAGGCTTAGGAGATAAGTTTAGGGTCCTTGTAGTCTAAGACTCTTTTCGTCTTCATGAGCCGTAAGGGTCTCAAGAAGGTTATTTCTCCCTATAAGTCGAGAGGATCTAACAGATGCATATTCTCCCTAGAAATCGTGAGGATTTCAAAGTGTTCATCTTCCTCGTGAGTCGTAAGGATCTCACTCGGGTACTTTTCCTTACGAATCGTGAGAATCTGTAAGTAGCTTCTTTATTTCATCGGCGAATGTGGTTTTGCCGAATGTGGACTGTAGATAGTCCATCTTGACCTTCTTGTAGGGCAGCGATGGCTTAGAAGACAGGGTTAGGATCTGCCACCTAAGACTTTTCAAATTTATGAGCCATGAGGGTCTTATAAAGACTTTTCTCTCTATGGGTCGAGAGGATCCTGCAGGTGTATTTTCTCCTTAGGGGTCGTGAGGACTCCTAAGTGTGTTTTCTCTTGAGGGTCGTAAGGATCTCACAAGAGAATTTTTCCCCTTACTAGTCGAAAGAACTTGTAAGTGGTTGTTTCCCTTCTTGTCGATGTTCGACTTCGGAGAGTGTGGCCCATAGATAGTCCATCTTGACCTCCTTGCAGGGCAGTGATGGCTTAGGAGATAGGGTTAACCTCAGACTTTTCAACTTTATGAGCCATGAGGTCTCATAAAGACTTTTCTTCCTACGGGTCGAGAGGATCCCGCAGGTGTATTTTCTCCTTAGGGGTCGTGAGGACTCCTAAGTGCGTTTTCTCTTGAGGGTCGTAAGGATCTCACAAGAGAATTTTCTTTTGATGCGCGGGGACACAAATTTCTCTGTCGGTCGAGACGAATCGAGAGATTCTCGCAAAGACACTGATTTCCTTGCGGGTCGAAACGGATCGAGAGATTCTCGTCAAGGACGTTGATTTCCCTGAATCGAGATATTTTGCCAAGGACACCGATTTCCTTGGGGGTCGAGACGAATCGAGAGATTCCTGCAAAGACACTGATTTCCTTGTGGGTAGACGCGAATCGAGAGGTTCTCATCAAGGACGCTGATTTCCCTGAATCGAGATATTTTGCCAAGGACACTGATTTCCCTGGGGGTCGAGACGAATCGAGAGATTCCTATAAAGACACTGATTTCCTTGCGGGTCGAAGCGAATCGAGAGGTTCTCGTCAAGGAGGCTGATTTTCCTGAATCGAGATATTTTTCCAAGGACATTGATTTCCCTGGGGTTGAGACGAATCGAAAGATTCCCGTAAAGACACTAATTTCCTTGCGGGTCGACGCGAATCGAGAAGTTCTCATCAAGGACGCTGATTTCCATGAATCGAGATATTTTGCCAAGGACACTGATTTCCCTGGGGGTCGAGACGAATCAAGAGATTCCTGCAAAGACACTGATTTCCTTGCGGGTCGACGCGAATCGAGAAGTTCTCGTCAAGGACGCTGATTTCCCTGAATCGAGATATTTTGCCAAGGACACTGATTTCCCTGGGGGTCGAGACAAATCGAGAGATTCCTGCAAAGACACTGATTTCCTTGCGGGTCGACGCGAATCGAGAGGTTCTCGTCAAGGACGCTGATTTCCCTGAATCGAGATATTTTGCCAAGGACACTGATTTCCCTGGGGGTCGAGACGAATCGAGAGATTCCTGTAAAGACACTGATTTCCTTACGGGTCGACGCGAATCGAGAAGTTCTCGTCAAGGACGCTGATTTACTTGAATCGAGATATTTTGCCAAGGACACTGATTTCCCTGGGGATCGAGACGAATCGAGAGATTTCTGCAAAGACACTGATTTCCTTGTGGATCGACACGAATAGAGAAGTTCTCGTCAAGGACGCTGACTTCCCTAAATCGAGATATTTTGCCAAGGATACTGATTTTCCTGGGGTTGAGACGAATCGAAAGATTCCTGCAAAGACACAGATTTCCTTGCAGGTCGACGCCAATCGAGAAGTTCTCGTCAAGGATGCTGATTTTCCTGAATCGAGATATTTTGCCAAGGACACCGATTTCCCTAAGGGTCGAGACGAATCGAGAGATCCCTGCAAAGACACTGATTTCCTTGCGGGTCGACGCCAATCGAGAGGTTCTCGTCAAGGACGTTGATTTCCCTGAATCGAGAAATTTGTGAGTTGACTTGGTTCCGGGACGGAGCATTGATCCGGTGAGGAGGTCGTTGGTTGACTTGCTCCGCTTTCTGCGGTGTCGAGGTTGACTTTTTCCGTTTTCTACGGTGTCGACGTCATTGGATGACGTATTTCCGAGACGGGGTCATTTGCTGACGTTAGGTTGTCTGTGAACCATAGAGTCTTGGAAGTGGGGACTTTGCCGTGGATCCGATTGGTGGTGTTGCGTCCGTGTCCTGCTGGAATGAGGAGGAACACTGCTATTGGTATCTAGGCTGTAGATGTGGTCGTAGAGATCTTGGAACTAGGGACTTTGCTATGGCTCCGCTTCGTTGCGACCCTAAGGTCGGTTGTTGACGTTACGTCTGCATTCTGCTGGAATTGAGAATGAACGCCGTGTTGATCTTCTGGAACGCAGATGTTGCCGTCGAGATCTGACTCTCCCTTTGGCAGAGTCTGGTGGGAAAATGTGGTTCCCTTTTTTGTTTATGCCCATGGATTGTATACAGGTGTCAGTATGGACTTACCTGCAGGGCAAAAGTTACATTTTTTTATTTCTTTCCGCGAAGCTCTATCATTTCAGCTTTTTGTATCACGAGAGTCGCGATTGCCCAATCATTTCGACTATTTTTCGCGGTGCCCAATCATTTCGGCTATTTTTCTTTTTACTCGCTGCTTTTTATTGCGTGTTGCCCAATCATTTTGGCTGTTTCTGTATGCATATATTTTACTTGCTGATTTTGTCGCAAGTTGCCCTATCATTTCGGTTATTTCATATGCATTTATGGCTCGCTGACTTTCCGCCGCGAGTATGGAACTTGGAATCTGGTGCCAATCATAGCATCAGCATCGCTGCGATTGGAATATTGCCAGGAGTGACTCATCATTTGCCGTGAAAGGACTTGGAATTTGACACCGATTTAGGCATCAGCATCGCTACCACTGGGACATTGCCAGGAGTGAATCATCATTTGCCTTGGTCGATTCGAACAAAGGTGGCTTAGCAAATAGGATTAAGATCCTGTCGACTAAGGTTTTTGACTTCATGAGCCGTAAGGGTCTCATAAAGGTATTTCTCCCTGCGAGTCGTGAGGATCTCGTAGGTGTGTGTTCTCCTTAGAAGTCATGAGAACTTCTAAGTGCGTGTTCTCTTAAGAGTCGTAAGGATCTCGTAGGTGTGTGTTCTCCTTAGAAGTCATGAGGACTTCTAAGTGCGTGTTCTCTTAAGAGTCGTAAGGATCTCACAAGAGCATTTTCTCCTTGCAAGTCGAGAGGACCTACAAGTGTTGTTCACAAAATAGGGGAATTTCACACCATTGGTGGAATTGGGTGGAGGAGACGTTTATTTGTGCCCATGAATTGTATACATGGGTCAGTACTGAACCACTTGTAGGGCAGTCTGGGAAATATGATGGCTTAAGAACAGGTTCAGACCCCTATAGCTTAAGGCTTTTGAATCCTATGAGCCGTGAGGGTCTCATAGGAGAATTCTCCTGACGAGTCGTGAGGATCTTGTAAGTGTAACTTCTCCTCAGGAATCGTGGGGACCCTAAGTGTGTTGCTACTTTGTGAGTCGTAAGGATCTCACGCAGGTATTTTCTCCTTACAAGGTCGAGAGGACCTTGCAAGTGTCTTTTAACGAGATTGCGCCCTTTAGGGTTTTCGCAAACTCGCCGGTAGCCCTGCTGTTTTTACTCACGGAGCCCTTTCAGGTTTTCAACCGTGCCCATCTTGCTTATGGACGTACCGTTTTTTTTTTGCGTCAGCCCTAGGATGCTGCGGTTTGTAGTAGTTTTAACGACGTTTCGGTCCGTAGCTAGTTTAAGGACATCACGGTCCATTGTTAGTTTTAGGACATTGCGGTCCATTGTTAATTTAGGAACGTTTCGGTCCATTGTTGCCATTTTGGAGACAACGGTTTCGTTGGATACTACTTATAGAGTTTGGGCTTGGGAAGATAGCGAGCAAACATAGGCGTCGTCATCTATCGTTGACCCGGGCCGTGACTCGTCAGGCGTAGTATTTTTTCAGGAACCGATCGTTTATTGGCCTGAAGGGACTTTCGCCATGCATATCCATGAGCAAGTAAGCCCTACCTTGGTAGACTTTGTCACATAATCCAAGGATTTTGGCACTGCTCCTGCCCCCAGCTCCTCTATGTTATCTTCTAACGCCGAATGAGCTTCTTCATTATTTAGCGACGAATGAGAGATCATATGGCAACTACCACATAATCTTCGGGTTCCTCTGACGAGTCATCTCCCTCATCATTGTCGTTATCTCCACTTTCAAGGATATGGTTGAGAAACTCTTGAAATGTGACCGGGGTTTGCGCCCTCTGGTAGTATTCCTCCAGCGCGTCAATATACTTTTGCAGGTCTGTGCGCTTGTCGTCAGGCTGCGCGGGCTTCTTGGTCTTCTTCTTTTTCTTTGAAGACTTTGACGGCTGGGCCTGAGTGGTTTGCCTATCGTTACCAGTTCTCGGTGTTGGGCGCGGTTTTAGCATCCCCTCAATGATTTCCGGCTCTATCGGGCTTCTCCATCTGATTGCCGGGCAAGCTTGAAGATCCTTCAGCATTCTCTTAGTTTTCGCCGAGAGAACAACTTCCCATGGAGCTTCCTCTATAAATGAGCATGATGCCCCCGGTTTATCCGTCTTTTTAGAAGTGTGCGGTTGTGACGGGTTTACCCTCCAGTTTTCAGACAACACGAATTTGCCTTGCTGGTACTGGTCTTCAACCCAGTTTTTGAAGACGTAGCAATCTTCGATTGAGTGACCCACTACTCTGTGGTAGGGACAATAGCTAAGATGGTTGACGTCACTTGGTTGCCGTGGGTGTCTCGGCTCTGGCAGAGTGATGAGCCCGTTGCGCACTGCCAGTTCGAACAGTTTCCTTATTTTATCCCGAGGGAATGAGTAAGGACGTCTCAACTTCTCATCGAGGGATCGCTGCTTGTTGCTTTGGCGAACAACCGGTCTTGGGCCACTCGGTTGTTGTTGAGCATTGGCGATGAAGGTTGCTTTCCCTTTCCCCTTTTCATTCTGAAAATCTGTTTTCGAAGAGGACGGCTTATGGCCCATTTGATCCATTTGGGCGAGCTTGTCGATCAAGGCCTGGAAGGTAGTCGGCTTGAAAAACATAATGAACTAGGATATGGTCGCATGCGGATCGAGGGTACCCACGAACATGCCTACTGCAGGAGCTTCTTCGATGCGTTGCTCGTATTTCGACCATAGGTTCCGCCACCGGATTGCATACTGAACCCATGTTTCTCCTAGCTTCACCCTGGCATTGATCAATACCGTGATTGGGGTGCGTTCGCTAGCGCTTGCAAAACGCTGGGTGAATAGCAATTCCATCTCCGTAAATGTTTTGACGGAGTCGTTGGGAAGCTCTGAATACCATTCGAACACCGTCTCCGCCAAGCTGCCAACAAACTGGCGAAGCAGCAGTTTGTCGTCACCTCCAGTGTTGCCGCACAGAGCCCTGAACTGAGCGACATGTTGATGGGGATTGCTTGTCCCCTTGTATACGTGGAACTTAGGAATCATGTATCCTATCGGGTACTTAATCTGATCGTACCAGCTTGGATATGGTCGCCCAGTTCTGACGACTTGGCCATCGGCTTCGTTCGTTTGATGAGCTCGTATCTGTTGAGCTATATAATCATCGAGCGCAGCTTTCGAGATTGTTTCCTCCTTTGCAGCTGAAGAGGCCGGAAGAGGGTTTGATGTCTCCCCTCTATCGTCTTCAATTATTACTGGAGAATCTTCGGCTGGGTGGTCTGGCTGGATCATCATGCCCATTATATCTTGGAACAATAGCGCCATTTGTTTTATATTGGCCGCTTGTTCCGCGGCCTCTTTGTCTTTCCTCTCGAGCATTCTTCGGAGGAACTCGGCATCAATTTCCTATTCTTGGCGCTGCTCCGATGATGTTTCCGGGCTTTCTTTTGGCCCAGTTAGTGCATCCATCTGTGTCAGCATCTTCTGGAGCTTTTGTTGTTGCTTCTGAGTTTTCGTCACAGACCGTGTGAGCGGTCGATGACCCATAGAAGCACGGCTTTCCTTTTTTCTGGAAGCCATATAAATGGTGTGCACTACCATGCCCCCAGACTTGGGGCGTTTGGATTCAGTGCCTTTGAGCTTTGTTGCAGGCATAGGGATCTTCTCCGGCCTCCTCTTTTTATAGGCAGTTGAAGCTGAGGGGGTTGCTATAATAGGCACTCGGGCAGACGATACGTTTCGTAGCGTGGCGGCGGGATGGTCCCCTTCTTGTTGAACTTTCATTTTCTTGGATCGACGGGAGTAGTCCTTGTCAATTACTGAGTCTTGGACTCTCTGCCAGACCCTATGAATTTTGGAGGACAGCCGCTGAGAGGGCTGCTCCGGCTTTGCCTTTGTAAGTTCTCCACAGGTGGAGGAGATCTTTTCAACATAGTAGTCAGAGAGTTCTTGCGCACCCTCCTGAGTGGTTCGAAGCTGTTCCCAGTTGGAACAGCAGCATCGACTTCCATCGTTGGAACTGGTGGGGTAAGTCCGGAAGGGGAACTGCCCCCAGCTTTTCTCACTCGGCTCCAGTGACGACGTCGACATGCCTTGCGGACGGTATTGGTTCAGCTATGGGGGTGGCTTCATCATGCCCCCTGCTCTGGTGGAGGGTTGCTGCCGGTGTCAGCCTCTTAAAGACTGATGTCCGCTGAGAAGAAACGTCCAACCTATCGAAGACTGACTTTTGAGTAGGGAAAGCATCCTTGGTGACTTCGCCTGGAGCGAGAGTTGGAACGACCAGTCTTGTGAAGACCGACCCCTTAGCAGGAGAAGCCGCTTTGACGATTTCCTCTACTTGAGCTGGAATGGCTATCCGCTTTGGGATAACCCCTTCGGGTATTGCGGGCTTCTTCATAGGCCCATTGGAGCTTTGGCCTAGTCTATTAAAGACCGAGGCGTTGGGTTTGGGCGACCCGTTGAGAAGAGTCGCGGTAGTTGCAAGCCGATCAAAGACCGACTTCTTCGGGTCTTCTTGCAACGGCAGCGGGGCGTTGAAGCTCATTGGTGGGAGCATGGTCCCAAAGAACAGCCCAGTGGTGGCTTGCGTCACCTGTTCCACTGGCATCGTGAAAACGGAGGCCGCTTGAGGCCCATAGGTCACTCCTCCGGCAAGGACGGAGTGGGAGTTGTTGCAGTTGTCGCAGTTGGTGCAGTTGAAAACCGTTGATCTTCTGTTTTCTGCACGGAGCAAGACACCAAATCTTAGTACCTCGAATCCTGGGGCAACCATAGCAAACCGCGATTCGTTCGTGAACACGACACACGAAGTGTGGAGTGGAAAGAGGAAAAGGTCCCACCGGGCGTGCCAGAATCTGTTTACCGCCGAAAGCCGGGAAGACAAACGTCTTGCCTGAATTTGGAGGCAGATGCTATTTGGTTTTATCCGTCCACCTCTCTGAAGATGCCAAGTTAATTTATGACACCATGTATCGGAGGTTTAGACGGATGCGGCTCTTGTAGCAGACTTCGTCAGATCCCCCCTCATTGTGAGGGGTTTTTGATTGTGCGAATGCTCTTCCCTGCAGGCGCAAGCCCCTGCAGTTAATTACGCTACCGCATAGCGGTAACCACTTTTTCCTTCTCCAGATGGTCACTTCGTGTCGTGTGTGTTAGTTTTGTTTTTGGTTGCCCGTGGATTGTATACGGAGACTAATTTATGTTGTCGCCCGTAGGGCTGGGATTAGTCGAAATCCGTATTTTCTTAGATTTGGTTTTGGGTTGGGTTTAAGGATCGTTAATCTCATTTGAGACTAAGATCAACTTAAACGTTTGTTAAGGATACGTTAGTCTAATTCTAGACTAAGATCTACTTAACAGGATCATTTAGATCCAACAAAGAGCATTTGGGCTTTATTGTTTTAGTTTAGGGACATTGTAGTCAATTGGGTTTATTGATTGTCGGAACCCACCAGCTCTCTGAAGACGTTGAAGAGTTACAACGAAATATATCAGAGGTGTGAGGAGATGTACCCTTGAACCAATGCCATTTGAGGGATCTGTAGTTGGATTGATTTAAGGATCGTTAATCTCGTTTGAGATTAAGATCAACTTAAATGGTTGTTAAGGATACGTTAGTCTAATTTTAGACTAAGCTCTACTTAACAGGGTTTTAGGATCATTTAGATCCAGCGAAAGAGCATTTAGGCTCTATCGTTTTAGTTTAAGAACGTTACGGTCCGTAGTTAGTTTAAGGACATTACGGTCCATGAGTTTAGGGACCTCATAGTCCGTAAAGTTTAAAGACATCATAGTCCATGAGTTTAAGGACCCCACAGTCCGTAAAGTTTAAGGACATCATAGTCCATGAGTTTAAATACCTCATAGCCCAGTTTAAAGACATCATAGTCTAGTTTAAAGACCTCATAGTCCGTAAAGATTAAGGACTTCATAGTCCATGAGTGTAAAGACCTCAGAGTCCAGTTTAAAGACATCATAGTCTAGTTTAAAGACCTCATAGTCTGTAAAGTTTAAGGACATCATAGTCCATGAGTTTAAGGACCTCATAGTCCAGTTTAAAGACATCATAGTCTAGTTTAAAGACCTCATAGTCTGTAAAGTTTAAGGATATCATAGTCCATGAGTTTAAGGACCTCATAGTCCAGTTTAAAGACCTCATAGTCCATGGGGTTCTGGTTTAACCAGTTTAGGGGTGCGCCAAAAGTTATTGGTTATTAAGACCTTCTACCTCTCTGAAGACATTGAAGAATTACAACGAGATATATCAGAGGTGTGGAGAGATATACCCTTGAACCAAATTTCAGATTGAGGAGTCATCAGTCATGAGCATGGAGGCTCGGTTTATTTAGAGATTTAATCTCAGGAAAGACTTAGCCAATCTGGGGTTGAAGTCGGCCTTTTATAGTGTTAAACACTTATGTATTTGTAGTGCTCACGTGTTCTCACGTGATGCTCTCAAGGCAGTGTTAAACACTGAAAGTTGAAGGTGCTCACGTGGGGCACGTGGGGCTCTAAAGCAATGTTGAATGCTGGAATTAGGGATTGCTCACATATTGCACGTGATGCTCTTGAAAGTTGGCGCAGTTCGCTTGCGTTTATTCCCTTGCTCTTTTACAAGTGCTAAGCACTATTGAGGGTCACGTGTGGCACGTGAGGCGCTTAGAGTTGGACGCTGCCTCTGGATTTTATTTCTCTTTCACTTATAAGTTCTAAGCACTTGGTTCATCAAATGGTCACGTGCGGACACGTGAGGCGCCTTCAAAATATGAGCGCTGCCCTTAGAGTTTTTCCCCTTTTTTATATACAACTATTTGGGGGGCTCGTGGGAACACGTGAGGCGCCTTAAAATTGAAACTGTCTTTGGGTTTATTCCTCTTTTCATGTAATTGCTGAGCGCACGCTTTAAAGGGTCACGTGGGAGCACGTGATTCAGTCTCAGTCATTCTTTTTGTTCAAGTGCTGTTGGGTCACGCGGGATCACCTGAGGCACCCTAAAAATAGGGTTTATTCCCTTTCCTCTTTTATAAGTGCTGAGCACTTCTCAGGGGTCACGTGGCGCTCCAAAAATAGGGTTTATTCCCTTTTCTCTTTTATAAGTGCTGAGCACTTCTCAGGGGTCATGTGGCGCTCCAAAATTAGGGTTTATTCCCTTTTCTCTTTTATAAGTGTTGAGCACTTCTCAGGGGTCACGTGGGGTCACATGGCGCTCCAAAATAGGGTTTATTCACTTTCCTCTTTTATAAGTGCTAAGCACTTCTCAGAGCTCGCGTGGGGTCACGTGGCTAGATCTCAGTCTTTCCCTTTTTGTTCCTCAAAGGTGCTCACGTGGGAACACGTGAGATTTTATGTAGCGTTTGAACGCTAATGAATCATCAGGCTGTTCTTCTACGGTTCTGAGGAATCAAATTCTCCTTTTGTTTTTTGCAGGGATTAAATTCTTTTTAAAGGGTTAAACCCTAGTTTCAGAGGATCTAAATTCCCATATGTTTTGTAAGAGTTAAACTCTTGTGGATTCAGTTATTTCCCTTGGGTTTTGGATTTGCATAACAGAATCTTCCCGATAAGAATTAAATTCTCAACTTGTGGGGAGATCTGCTTCTGCAGATCTTAAGCAGAGGAAGAACTTAGTTCTTTGAGAAGAGTTAAACTCTTAGTTTGATAATTAAATTCTTTTTTGTGGGAGCTTTTGGGAGGGGTTCCTCTTCTTTATAGAATTAAATTCTCTCTCTATTTTTCTTCCCCTCTCCCTCTGTCTCTATGTGTCTCCCCTCTTTTTGAACTTGGAGTTTATGGGGGGTTCCTTCTTTTTTCCTTCTCTCTTGCTCTTATTTATAGGAGAAAGAAAAGAATCAATTTGTTCAGAAAATCTCTCATTGAGAGATGTTGATTGATTTTATAATTAACCAAAATGATCTTTTAGATCAATCGGTGAATTTTATTTACCGTTGGATTTTTAATCCAAAGGCTCTCTGTTTAACAGAGAAGATTTCTTGTTTGTTTAGCAAGATTATGAATATCTTGTTAGTTTTAACAAGATTAGAATTTTATTCTATCAAATCTTTTTAGTTTAACAAGATCAGAAATATATTTTCTTAATATGGATATTTTGTTAACATAGAATTTTATTCTTGTTATAAGATTAGGAAAATATTTTCATATGATAGATTTTTATTCTATCAAATGATCACCGCTGGATCTTTGATCCAAGGGTCCTCTGTTTAACAGAGAAGATCTTTCTAATTTAAGGAAGATCAAGAAAATATTTCCCAAATAGAATTTAATTCTAGAATTTGATAGGAACATTTTAAATTAGGATGCTCACATGCTTTGCATGTAATTGGCAAAAGCACTCACGTGTTTAACACGTGATCCCTATTGTGGGTTTTAGCCTGTTTATGTTCAGAGCGCTCACGTGCTTGGCATGTTTGGCTCTTTAAGTTTATTTTATTCAACGCTTTGCATATGAGCGCTAATGTGTTTTACACGTGAGGCCTGTTTGGACATTAATTGTTTTATTCTCAGTGCCCATATACTTTGCATATGAGCTCCTACGTGTTTAACACGTGAGGCCAAATTTTGAAGACTCTCCCTCCTTTTTATAAGGAAACAAGTAACTCTTGGCCGAAATTTTGGCGGGAACAAATGCCCCCAATTACTTTGCCCATGTAAGCATGTACGTGGGTGAAGTAGTGCAAAGTAATGTGTGACCTTAGAATTGATGGCTTGGGAGACAAGTTTTAGGGTCCTTGTAGCCTAAGACTTTTTCCATCTTCATGAGCCGTAAAGATCTCAAGAAGGTTTTTCTCCCTACAAGTCGAGAGGATCTCGTAAGTGCAAATTTTTCTTAGAAATCGTGAGGATTTCTAAGTGTTCATCGCCTCCGTAAGTCATAAGGATCTCACTCGGGTATTTTTCCTTACGAATCGTGAGGACCCGTAAGTAGCTTCTTTATTTCAGTGGCATGTAATTTTGGCGAATGTGGCCCGTAGATAGTCCATCTTGACCTCCTTGTAGGGCAGCGATGGATTAGGAGACAGGGTTAGGAGCTGCCACCTAATACTTTTCAACTTTATGAGCCATGAGGGTCTCATAAAGACTTTTCTCCCTACTGGTCGAGAGGATCCCGTAGGTGTATTTTCTTCTTAGGAATCGTGAGGATTCCTAAGTGTGTTTTCTCTTGAAAGTCGTAAGGATCTCACAGGAGAATTTTCTTTTCATGCATGGGGACACTAATTTCCCTAAGGTCGAGACGAATCGCGAGATTCCTGCAAAGACGCCGATTTCCCTGCGGGTCGACGCGAATCGAGGTTCTCGCCAAGGACGTTGATTTCCTTGAATCAAGATATTTCGCCAAGGACACTGATTTCCCTGGGGTTGAGACGAATCGAGAGATTCCTGCAAAGACACTGATTTCCTTGCGGGTCGACGCGAATTGAGGTTCTCGCCAAGGATGCTGATTTCCCTGAGGTCGAGAGGTTTAGCCGAGGACACTGATTTCCCTAGGGTTGAGACGAATCGAGAGATTCCTGTAAAGACACTGATTTCCCTGTGGGTCGACGCGAATCGAGGTTCTCATCAAGGACACTGATTTCCCTGAACCGAAATATTTCGCCAAGGACACTGATTTCCCTGGGGTTGAGACGAATCGATAGATTCCTGCAAAGACATTGATTTCCCTGCGGGTCGACGTGAATCGAGGTTCTCGTCGGGGCACCGATTTCCCTGAACCGAGAAATTTGTGAAGGACACTGATTTCCCTGGCGGTTGAGACGAATCGAAGTATTCCTGCAAAGACACTGATTTCCTTGCAGGTCGACGCGAATCGAAAGGTTCTCGTCAAGGACGCTGATTTCCCTGAATCGAGATATGTTTCCAAGGACACTGATTTCTCTGGGGTTGAGACGAATCGAGAGATTCCTGCAAAGACGCCGATTTCCTTGCGGGTCAACTCGAATCGAAAGGTTCTCGTCAAGGACGCTGATTTCCCCGAATCGAGATATGTTGCCAAGGACACTGATTTCCCTGGGGGTTGGTTGCCTTGTTCTGCTTTTCGCGGTGTCTAGGTTGACTTGCTCCGCTTTCTGCGGTGTCAGGGTTGACTTGCTCCGCTTGCGACGATGTCAGGGTCGACTCTAAGTTTTCTGTGAACCGTAGAGTCTTGGAACCGGAGACTTTACCATGGCTCCGACCGGTGATGTCGCATCCGTATCCGGCTGGAATGAGGAGAAACGTCGTTGTTGGTCTTCTGGGATGCAGATATTGCTGTCGAGATCTGTCTTTCCCTTCGACAGAGTCTGATGGGGAAATGTTGCTCCCTTTTTGTTTATGCCCATGGATTGTATACAGGGGTCAGTATGGACTTACCTGCAGGGCAATGATGGCTTAGGAGACAAGGTTAGGACCTGCCACATAAGATTTCTCAACTTTACGAGCCGTGAGGGTCTCATAAAGATTTTTCTCCCTACGAGTCATGAGGATCCCGTAGGTGTATTTTCTCCTTAGGAGTCGTGAGGATTCCTAAGTGCGTTTTCTCTTGAGAGTCGTAAGGATCTCACAAGAGAATTTTCTCCCTTACAAGTCGAGAGGACTTGTAAGTGATTGTTTCCCTCCTTGTCGATGTTCGACTTTGGAGAGTGTGGCCCGTGAATAGTATGCAATAGTCCATCTTAGACTGACTTGCAGGGCCCCAGTGCTTAGGAAACAGGTCCTTATCCCCATTGCCTATGGCTTTTCCCTACGAGTCAAAACGAGTCGAGAAGTTCTCGCAGGAACATTATTTTCCCAACGAGTCGAGACGAATCGAGAAGTTCTCGCAAGGATGTCCTAACGTCACAGTTAACTCCTGCTAATAGAAGTCCGTTAGGGTCTGTGGTACTAGGGTTTTCTACCCGTCGCATCGTCGTGTTGGCTAGTGTATTCCTCGATACGTAATTTTGCTGTTCGAGTAGCCCCACGACTGTGATCCCTTTGGGGGCTGGACAAGACAACTTCAAGTAATCTTCCAGGTGATATTACTGTTGAAAGAGCAAGCGTTAGGGATATTCCATGTCGCTTTTTACTTAAGGTTAGGCTTAGTTTGGGAGCCCCGATGAGTCATGACCACTCCGCGCTGGCGTGGGATGATCTCCTATAGTCTTTTCAGGGCTCATTTGAGTTGTCGTCAAGACCCTGAAGCGAAGGATTTTCCTTGGCTTCGTTTGTTGACATTGTGTCTGCAATATTGCAACGGATGTCGAGGTTGTCTCTGGGTTATCTGTGAACCGTTGAGGTTTGGAACTAGAGGACTTTGCTATGGTTCCGGGGTAGTCTTTAGGCTGTCTGTAAACTGTCGAGATTTGGAACTAGGGACTTTGCCATGGCTCCGTTGTTTTGACCCCGGGGTCGTTTGTTGACGTCGCATCTGCATCTTGCTGGAGTGAGGAGAAGCGCCGTTGGTGATCTCTAGGCTGTCTGTGAACCGCCGAGATTTGGAACTAGGGGACTTTGCCATGGTTCCGGGGTAATCTCTAGGCTGTCTGTGAACCGCCGAGATTTGGAACTAGGGACTTTGCCATGGCTCCGTTTGTTGATGTCGCGTCTGCCTCCTGCCGGGGGAGAGGAAGAACGTTGTTGTTGATTTCTAGGCTTGTAGATGTAGCCACTGAGATCTGGCTTCCCTTTGACAGAGCCTGGTGGGACAATATGGTTCCCTTTTTGTTTATGCCCATGGATTGTATACAGGGATCAGTGTGGACTTACTTGTAGGGCAAAAGTTTCATCATCATTTTTTTTATTTCTTTCCGCGATGCTCTATCATTTCAGCTTTTATATCGCGAAGTTCGCGATTGCCCAATCATTTCGGCTATTTTTCGCGGTGTCCAATCATTTCGGCTATTTTTTCTTTTTACTCGCTGCTTTTTATTGCGAGTTGACCAATCATTTCGCTGTTTTCGTATACATATATTATACTTGCTGATTTTGTTGCAAGTTGCCCTATCATTTCGGCTATTTCGTATGCATTTTTGGCTCGCTGATTTTAACCGCGAGTTTAGACTTAGAATTTGATACCGATTTAGGCATCAGCATCGCTACAACTGGGATATTGCCAGGAGCGAATCATCATTTGCCTTTGTCGGTTCGAACAAAGGTGGCTAAGCAAACAGGGTTAAGATCATGTCGACTAAGTCTTTTGACTTCATAAGTCGTAAGGGTATCATAAAGGTATTTCTCCCTACGAGTCATGAGGATCTCCTAGGTGCGTTTTCTCCTTAAGAATCGTGAGGATTCTTAAGTGTATGGCCTCTTATAAGTCGTAAGGATCTCACAAGAATGCTTTCTCCTTATAAGTCGAGAGGACTTACAAGTGTCGTTCGCCATATGAAGATATCCCTCGTCAGTGGTGGGACTCTGTTGGGAAAACGTTTATTTGTACCCGTGGATTGTATACAAGGCCAATATTGAACTACTTGTAGGGCCAATGGAGGTGTATGATGGATTAAGAACAGGTTCAGATTCCTGTAGCTTAAGGCTTTTGAATCTTATGAGCCGTGAGGGACTCATAAAGAGAATTCTCCTTACGAGTCGTGAGGATCTCGTAAGTGTATTTTTCTCCTTAGGAATCGTGGGGATCCCTAAGTGTGTCGCTCCATTGTGAGTCGTAAGGATCTCACGCAGGTAGTTTGCTCCTTACAAGGTCGAGAGGACCTCACAAGTGTCTTTTAACGAGATTGCGCCTTTTCGGGTTTTCGCAAACTCGCCGGTAGCCCTACTGTTTTTACTCACGGAGCCCTTTCGGGTTTTCATCGGTGCCCATTCTGCTTGTGGACGTACCGTTTTTTTTGGATGCTGCAGTTTGTAGTAGTTTTAGAGACGTTTCGGTCTATCGATAGTTTTAGGACATTGCGATCCGTTTTTAGTTTAAGGACGTTTCGGTCCATAGTTAGTTTAAGGACATTACGGTCCATTGTTGCCATTTTGGAGACAACGGTTTTACTGGATACTACTTATAGAGTTTGGGCTTGGGAAGATAGCGAGGGGACATAGGAATCGTCATCTATCGTTGACCTGGGCTGTGACTCGTCATGCGTAATATTTTTTTAGGAACCGGCCGTTTATTGTCCTGAAGGGACTTTCGCCATGCATATCCATGAGCAAGTAAGCCCCACCTTGGTAGACTTTGTCATATAATCCAAGGATTTTGGCACTGCTCCTGCCCCCAGCTCCTTTATATTATATTCTAACGCCGAGTGAGCTTCTTCATCTCTCTTTTTCAGAGCGCGCTTTAGGAAATCATTATCCGACTCCTTCTCTATTCTTTCTTCAGGTGCGCCCTTAGGATTTTCCTTAGACGATGGATTAGCATTTGTTGCCGCCTGAGCAAGCATCTTCTGCAGCTTTTCACGTTACAGTTGAACTTTTGTCAGGGACCGAGTTTGAGGTCGGTGACTAGTAGAAGCTCGAACTTCATCTTTGGAATTTACCACGTAGACTATATGAACCACCATGCCCCCAGGCTTGGGGTGTTTGGAGTCTTGGCCTTTGGAGTTTGCTTCGGGCACTTGAGCTTAATTAAGCCTCTTTTTTTTTTGAAAAGCCGCTTTGGTTTTGAGAGGAACCGCTGTATCAGGATCCGTCTTGGGGTGAGTCCCCTTCACCTGCTTCCACACTTTATATATAGATGAGGAAAGTTGTTTCAGGGAGCGAACTTGTTTCTGCTCTCGTGGGATCTCCATAGGCTGCGGAGACTTCTTCAGTATTGCGGTAGGAGAATTTTGTCTGACTCTTCACAACAGTTTGAAGCTGTTCCCAGTTGGAACAACAACATTCACCACTGGGGTTGAAACAGGACCATACGGTGGACTGCCCCCGGCTCATTCTGTATGACGCCGATATCGACGCTGGCCGTTTCTTATGGCCGGGATTTGATTAGCTTCAGGATTTTGCTGAACCTGCCCCCTGTTTCCTTTGAGAGCTTGAATATTCTGCCCCCTGCGTCGACCTTGGTCCTTGGCATGTGCCAGTTGTTTGAGAACTGATTCCGTCGGCAAAGCTGCTGCTTGGGGAACCAGCCTGTGGAAGAAAGACTTCCTTTGGGATTCCTCCATCGGCGTTGAGGCACCGAGGGTGGGAGGTGGGAGTATCGATCCAAAAAGAAGCCCGTTGATTTCTTGAAGAGCCGGATTGTAGAGATTTGAGCCTGCAAGTGGCCCGTACTTGACTCTACCAGATATGACAGAGCCTGAGTTGTTAAGGCGGGAGCAAATTCCATTCTTCATAGAGACGAAATGCCGGCTTCAGTATCCCCTCCCCTAAGGGCAACCACAAACATATATACATCGATTATTTGATCGCGGAAAAACACGACACACTAAATGTGGAGTGGAAAAAGGAAAAGGTCCCACCGGGCGTGCCAGAATCTGTTCACCGCTGAATACATAGACGAAACCGTGTAGTCGTCTTTCCTGAATTTGGGAGCATATGCTATTTGGTTTTATCCGTCCACCTCTCCGAAGATGCCAAGTTGATTTATGGCACCGAGTATCGAAGGTTTAGACAGATGCGGCCGTTGTAGCAGACTTCGTCAGATTCCCCCTCATTGTGAGGGGTTTTTGATTGTGGGGACGCTCTTCTCTGCAGGCGCAAGCCCCTGAAGTTAATTATGCTACCGTATCGCGGCAACCACTTTCTCCTTCTCCAGATGGTCACTTCGTGTCATGTGTGTTTGTTTTATTTTTGGTTGCCCGTGGATTGTATATGGAGACTAATTTATGTTGTCACCCGTAGGGCGGGGATTAGTCCAAATCCGTATTTTCTTAGATTTGGGTTTGGGTTGGGTTTAAGGATCGTCAATCTCATTTGAGACTAAGATCAACTTAAACGCTTGTTAAGGATACGTTAGTCTAATTTTAGACTAAGATCTACTTAACATGATCATTTAGATCCAACAAAAGAGCATTTGGGCTCTATTATTTTAGTTTAGGGACATCGCGGTCCATAAGTTTAAGGACATCATAGTCTGTGACAGTTTAAAAATATCATAGTCTGTAAAGTTTAAAGACATCATTGTTCACCGCCGAATACAGAGACGAAACCGCATAGGTCGTCTTGCCTGAATTTGGGGGCAGATGCTATTTGGTTTTATCCGTCCACCTCTCTGAAGATACCAAGTTGATTTATGGCACCGTGCATCGGAGGTTTGGACAGATGCGGCCGATGTAGCAAATTTCGTCAGATTCCCCCTCATTGTGAGGGGTTTTTGATTGTAGGGACGCTCTTCCCAGCAGGCGCAAGCCCCTGCAGTTAATTACGCTACCGCATCGTGGTAATCACTTTCTCCTTCTCCAGATAGTCACTTCGTGTCGTGTATGTTTGTTTTGTTTTTGGTTGCCCGTGGATTGTATACGGAGACTGATTTATGTTGTCGCCCGTAGGGCGTGTATTAGTCCAAATCCGTATTTTCTTAGATTTGGGTTTGGGTTGGGTTTAAGGATCGTTAATCTCATTTGAGACCAAGATCAACTTAAACGTTTGTTAAGGATACGTTAGTCTAATTTTAGACTAAAATCTACTTAACATGATCATTTAGATCTAACAAAACAGCATTTGAGCTCTATTGTTTTAGTTTAGGGACATTGCGGTCCCTAAGTTTAAGGACGTCATAGTCCGTGGAGTTTAAAGACATCATAGTCTATAAAGTTTAAGAACATCATAGTCCATGAGTTTAAGGACCCCACAGTCCGTAAAGTTTAAGGACATCATAGTCCATGAGTTTAAGGACCCCACAGTCCGTGGAATGTCTGGTTGTCGGAACCCATTACCTCTCTGAAGACGTTGAAAGATTACAACGACACATATCAGAGGAGTTAAGAGATGTACCCTTGAACCAATATTGGTTGGGAGATCTGTAGTCCAATTTGGGACTAAGATAAAAAATTTATGAGCATATGGGCTCAATTAATCTGAATTAGGGATCTGTGGCCAACTTGGGCTCGACCCATTCAGTTAAAATGTTGGACATTTTAATTAGGCTCGGTCTTTTTTTATTTAACAATGCTGAGCATTGGTTTGGCTTCTGACAACCGTTTTTGTCTTTTATTGAGTGCTGAGCACTCATTATAGCTCTGGGGTTTTATTTAAAGAACAATTTATATTCTCTCAGCGCACACGTGAGGAGCACGTGGTGCGCTGAGCGCCAGTCAATGAGCGCAGAGCGCTTCTGTTAAGTAGCGCACGTGAGGAGCACGTGGCGCGCTTGGCGCTGAGCGCCAGTCAAAGAGCGCAAAGTGCTTCTGTTAAGTAGCGCACACGTAAAGAGCACGTGGCGCGCTTGGCGCTGAGCGCCAGTCAATAAGCGCAGAGCACTTCTAATCAATTTTGTGATCTGAGAAATAAGTTCTCGCTTACAAGAGACTTTGTCTCATAGTTCTAAAAATAAAGTTCTTATTTTTATAGGAGATGTTACAATCTCTCCTATTTTCTTTTGTGAAAGATTTGGTCTTTGTAGATCTATGATCTGAAGAGAATGAAATTATTCTCCCCCTTTTTTTATGATGAGATACTATGGTCTCTTTTTGTGAAAGACCTCTGTCTTATAGATCTATGATCTGGAAAACAACTATGTTCTTCTTCCTTGATGAGATGTTTTTATCTCTCTGTTTTTACCTTAAAGAAAAGTTCTTCTTCTCAGTGCTTGCTCTTTTCTTTGAAATTTCTCAAAGCTTGTGGGGGGTTCCTCCGTACGAGACTTGAAGTCTTTGGTCCTTTATATAGGGGAGGCTGATTTGTTGAATCAGTTAAAGAGATCTTTTCTCTAATTGATTTGGGGATATTTCCCACCGATGGATCTTTGATCCTAGAGCTTCTGTTTTACAGAAGGTAATATTCTTGTTTTTAACAAGATTGGGAAAATATTTTACAGAACTTATTCTGTATCTTGGTAATTTTTAATCACCATTGGATTTTTGATCCAACGGTGCTTTGATTTACAGAGCACAATCTTTCCTGTTTGGAAAGATTTTGAGGAGTATTCCCTCAACAGAATTTAATTCTTTACTTTGGTGATTTTTAATCATCTCCGTTGGATCTTTAATCCAACAGTAAAGAACTTTTAGTTCTGGCGCCTCGTGCTTTGCACGTGAGGCGCTGCCTCAGGGTCTTTGACTATTAGCGCTTAGCGCTCTCGGCGTGCTTTGCACATGAGGCGCTGCCTTAGAGTCTTTGACTCTTAGCGCTAGCGCTGCTAGCGCTCTCGTGCTTTGCACGTGAGGCGCTGCCTCAGAGTTTTTGACTCTTAGCGCTTGCGCTGAGACAGTTGTTACATTCTTTGCATGTGGAGTTTTCCTTTTATTTTTTTATTTTATTGTTATTATTTTATAAGAGAGCAAGTTTTGAGCCAAAATTTTGGCGGGAACAATACTCACAGGTTACCCATATGACTACAATCAAAATGCTCATTGTATTGGCTTTCGTATATGATTTCATAATTCATCAGATGGATGTGAAAACTGATTTTCTTCATGGTTCTCTTGAAGAGGAAATTTATATGAATCGGCTAGAGGGATTCATAGCTACTGGTAATGAAAGGAAAGTATGTAAACTAGTGAAATTCTTATACGAACTTAAACAAGCTCCTAAACAGTGGCACGGAAAGTTTGACTATGCCATTTCCTCTTTTGGCTTTAGCATGCTCCAAAAAGTGCGTTTATAGTAAGGTTAAAGGTGATGAATGCATTCTGTATGTGGATGATATTCTTTTGTTTGGTTCTAACATTAGGGTAATAAATGAAACCAAGTCATTCCTGAGAAGTAAGTTTGAAATGAAGGATATGCGTATAGCTAATGTGATTTTTAGACTCAAGCCGATCTGATCAACTGAGGGCATAACCATTTTTCAATTTCATTATGTTGAGAGGATAATTAAGAAATTTGGTTATAAAAATTGTAGAATCGTCAAAACCCCATACAATCCTTCTGTATCTCTCTTCAATAATGAAAGTGGTATTCATGTGTCTCAGTTGAGATATTCTCAAATTATTGAGAGTTTGATGTATCTTGCGAATTGCACGAAACCGGATATTTCGTTCTTCATGCCTAAATTAAGTAGATACACCAGCCGTACGAATAGAACTCATTAGGAGGCATTGGATATGGTACTTAGATACCTGAAGGGAACTATCTCCCTTGGGCTGCATTATAGGAAATTTCCCGATGTACTTGAAGGGTACAGTGATGCAAGTTGGATAGCTAAGAACTCGGGGAGCAATGGCTGTACAGGGTATGTATTTACCCTAGGTGGCGGCACGGTCGCTTGGAGATATGTAAAACAGACTATATTATCTCGGTCTACATTTGAGGCCGGGTTGTGTGCGTTGGACACAACTGGATTAGGAGCTAAATGGCTTAAGGGACTTATGTCCGAGTTGCCTATGATCAACAAGTATATTCTTGCTATCTCTGAACATTGTGACAATATGATCACAATTGCAAAGATTAAAATCTCCAAGTATAACCAAAAGACAAGAGGACACATCCAAGTCAGGATCAAAACCGTGAGAGGATATGTGTCTGAAGGGGTGATGATTGTTGATTTTGTTCGATCCAAGGACAATATGACAGATCTCTTGACTAAAAGACTTGAGTTATCTCTGGTCTTAAAATCCAGGTTAGGAATAAGACTGAAATCCATTTCTAGTTCATTAACAGTAGCAATCCAACCTATCTGAATGGAGATCTCACGAAGTAGGTTCAATATAGTAATAATAAACTGCTGGGTGGATTGAACACCTATAATAGAGTGATGCTTTAATATATATGAGTCTATTCCCTGTTAAACCCGGAAGGTGAGAATCTAACTCTGAATGGGATTTAGTCTTTAAGACGAGATGTGAGCAGTGCATCTTTGGAGATGCTTAATTATATAGATGTATTTATATGGCCGCAATTAGAAGAAGATGGCTATTCTTTGAAAACATTCACGAATCAGGATTGTGCCACACGGCCGTAAAAGTGTCAAAACCTATAGATCATTGCTATAGCTTGAATCAAGCTGCTGCCGATGGACACCATCATGTGCTGTTTGCTTTTGCAAATTTTGGACACGGCTGTTAATTACCCTACGGTTAATATAATCTGTTTATACATATTATGAAAACTGTTTAAACGTACAACAATCTTGAAGAAGTTATCGCCCCATATACCGTGCGATGGGTGCTACGATCTTCTCTGTAGGATAAGACAGTCCAAGCTCTGTATGGGAGCACACCTTCAGGAGCTTCTCCGATCGCTGCTTCGGTCACTACCGTCGAAGTAGTTTTCACCACTGAGATCAAAAGAGAAAGCTGTAAATTTTCGAGAGAGACTGAGAATAATTCGCAGAGCAAAAATAGCCTCTGTATATTTTTCTGTGTGTATTCTTCTTTGAATTTCTCTGTGTATATATAGGCACACAGTAAACAACTTTTTGATTGCAATTTTAATAGGCCTATTAATTCAGCAATTAACTGGCCATTTTAATTCAGCAATTAACTGCTATTAAACTGCACTATTTTTATAGACTTTTCAAATTCAAACAATTAACCACAATTTTAATTCAGTTTAATTGGATTTTTAAACCAACAATTAACCACAATTTTAATTGCACGGTAAATACTAAATCGATTTAACGGTTTGAATTTAAATCAGCAAGTGGAAGGACAAGGCTAGTTGGGCCAGGCTCCAAAAAGATAACTCGAGACCGGCGGGCACGTGTGGTTTTCCAATAGGACCTTTGTTGTTCTTTTACAAGATATACAACACCTTATACTATTTAACCACTTACCTTTACTATTCACTATCTCTACCATAAAAGGACCTTTTTCAAAGTCCCTTTTTACTCTTTTTTTCACTCATGAAATCCAACCAAGTTGGTTTCCTGTCATGAAAAATAACTCATAAAAATCCAATAAATTTCAACATACTTAACTCCAGTCCCTAATGCCCGCTTGGTGAAGGAGTTTGGTTTTCTAATCCGTTGTTTCATAAAGTTAGCAAAACTAAACTCCAAAATCCGAACTTTACCTTGTTCAGTAATCATTTTGAAGTTGAGATAATATCTCAACTCCAATCCGATCAAAGTTTTGTAAACTCCATTTTTGCATCCCCTTATCTCCACTTAAAAATAAACTATAATTATCATAACTCCATATCCAAACATGACCCAAGTATGTAATGTTTTGGATGGTTTTTGGAGTTTAGAATCGGAACCGAGAAACTATAGTTTACTGAGGCCCTGTTTGGTTGTAAAGCTGGAAAAATATGGATTTGGAATGCTTCAGAAATCCATTTTTTTAAAATGAAATGAAATTGCTTGTTTGGATGCAAGGATTATATATGAATTTGTAACCATACACCGGATCTTTTATTCGGTTTTTGTTCAATTGAGATGTAAATTTGAAATAGGAATTGTTGAGAGACAAAGTGATAGAATTTTTTTAATTGGGATATTTACCAAAAGCTATCATGTGGTTTTACACATTTACAAAAAATCATCTCGCGGTTTAGTTTTTGTCATAAAACCACTCTACGGTTTGGTCCATTAGCAAACAACCGCTACATCCACTCAATGGTTTCGGGAAAAAAGAAACCATAATACACAGTCACATGATTTGTAAAAGTACTTTGGGTAAATTACACCAAAATACCTTTAACCATGTTGTTTTCTCAGTAAAGTATCTTAAAATATTTTTATTACATTAAAATACCGTAAACTATGATTTTGAGAAATTTTCTTTCACTAAAATGCTATACTGCAATAAAATAACTTTGAAGTATTTTAGCTAAAAACCATGATATTTAAGGGTATTTTAGTGTAATACACTTGTTATACCCTGAATCCCCTTATCACTCTTCTCCTGCTCCTCAATTCGCTCGAGTTTGTGGCCAAAGAAAGTAAAAAAAAAATTCGCTCAAGTTTTGCGCCTTAGGGACGCGGCCTTTCCAACTCCTCCTACGATGAGCTATGGCGCTCCGTGGTGGCGCAGCCCCCAAACCCTAATTCTCACCTCCGGCGCCGCTTCCCACCACCACCACCGTCACCACCGCCCCCACAACTGGCGCCGCTCCCCAGAACCATCCGGCCACTTCTTAGCTCTTCAAAACCTTACCAGGGTTTGGCACAATCCTGACCGCAAATCGAGGAGGAAGCCCCGCCCCTCGAGCTCTATTCGCCATTGGATCGAATCTGACACCACCTCATCATCGTCATCATCTTCATCTCCTGCTGATGCCGCTCCAGGTAACATTACCGATTCCTTTGTCTCTAGCCTCTAGGGCTTCTGCTTATGCACAACAATTATAGCTACAAATAGCACTTTTGGCCTGTATTATTTGATCGACATTTTCAGGACTACGACTTGTGTGCTCTATTTTGCTAGTTAACATTGGTAGCGCCACTTGCCAAATGATTGAATCAGTGATTCGGTATATTTTCCAAAATTATAGACGTGTTAAAGTCTAGCCGGTCGATATCACAGACTTGACATGGCCTAATGGCGATCATGCTATTTTAACGCAGTTTATACTGGTATTATGTAGATGGATGAATGACAGTTATAAATAAAATAGCACAGTCGTGTTAGCCAATTGATATCAATAATATTCATGATCATGAAGCAACTCGTTTGGGAAGTGAAGTGGCTTTGGTCCTGCTAGCTTAAATGAGCTCACATGATATAGTTTTGTGCCTACTACATATTTTTGGTTGATAGATTCCGCGTTATTTCGATTGTTAGCACATGGGTTAGTCGATGTTGGGCTCATTGTTCGCTCTTCAAAATAGGCGCCCCATCTCTAAATGGCTATTTTATTTATATTCCAAATATTTGAGTTCCGTCTTTACATTGGTTAGTTGAGTTTCTTAATTTACTTTACCGGTTAGTTTCGAGTTCAAACCCTAATGCAAATATACAATATAACATATAAATAGGTGGAGACACTAATTAATGAAACTTGAATTAAATTTAAACTACAATGCATGAAAATACATATTATCAAACTACTTGTTGCTAATGACACAGTTTGTAGACTTAATTATGGCACACAAAAGACAACTTAAAAAGTGGTTTTTACGTTACATCTAATCAAAAACTAGATGATAATTTTAGTTGATGGGAGAGAATGGTTGTTGACATAATTCTATGAAATTTTAACAAATAAGGCATTGATCACTGGATCGATAATTTTAACAAATAACGGCACACAAGCTTGGTAGTAATTTGTACCTGATCATTACTTCATTTTTATACGCGGGACATTTATTTGTACCTGATATGCAGCTAATCCTTCCTCCAGTTTAGGTCCACCCATCTTCTCAATTTTTTCCCTTGCATACATAAACCACAGGAACTGTATCACCCTTCACTCTTTTAGATCGGATCTAAGTAAATGACATATAATGCAATTTATTAATATTTAAATTGGGCAGATTCCTCCCTCCCTCCACTGTCCAGTTACCTACTAAGGTCAATATTTCTTGTATGTGTCTATATCACACTGCCATTTAAATGAACCCTAACTATTTCAAACTTAATATTAATCTCATTAAGATCTTATATGCCTCTCATGGCTTGAAAACATGATAGAGTTTAGACAAGCAAGCTGCATGTTATTTTTAAAACTATAATCTAGCCACCCTACTGTGTAATTGTACTATCTTATTTTGACCAATGGGCTTGAATAGACTCTTATGATATGAATAAATGTGCATGGATTGCACATTTGTTCATATTTGAACTGGACAGTTTATTCCCCTGTTTACGTTCTAGATTACATACACCTTCTCTAGTCAATTTTTCCTTTAGCTTTATGTGCCCATAGGATAGGAGGTCTGAATATTGTCCATTTGAATGACCCAGGCTAATTGACAACCAAAATACTTATCTTGTTGAGATCTTATACGTGGCTCTCGATGCTTAAATCAAACACAACATGCGTAATATATTTTCCCACTGTAAGCTATTATAAACTAATAAACTAATTAAGTAATATATAGCCTCATTTTGAACAATGGTCTTGAATTGTCTCTTATTATTTTTATCAAATGCGCGATGCTATATATGTAAATTGATTACCTGTTAGCGATACAATCAATTACTCATTGGTAAGCTAGTCAATGTTCATTACTTTGGGAACACTAGCAACTAAGGGCAATGAATTATTTACTTATTTCATGGTTTGTGGTACCAGACAGATTTGTTCTTTTATCATATAATGTCCTGGGAGTTAATAATGCTTCAAACCATGGTGACCTGTATGTGAACATTCCTTCTAAAGTTCTGAGATGGAGCTCGAGGAAGCATCTGATCTGCCAGGAGATCTATAAATGGAATGCTGATATAGTCTGCCTTCAGGCAAGTATGTTACTCAATAATTTTTATTTGCTGTAGTTTCTATTGGTTAAAATGGTTCCAGAGGCAATGAATGGCTTATGGTCTGAAACGCTCAATATAGAATGTCGCACTTAACTTTTATTTTTATCTTTTTCCAGGAAGTCGATAGGTTCCAAGACATCCTGACAAATGTAAAGAAAGAAGGATATGCTGGCAGTTACAAGGTAACCACCTCCTTGGGCTTAATATGGCCATATGATTTAATTTACCTAATTGGATTATTGTATGGAATAATTGAGCAAAAACTACTTACAGAGGCGAACTGGGGAAGCCAAGGATGGATGTGCTATATTTTGGAAAGAAAACATGTAAGAATTTTCTTATGCTCCCCCCCCCCCCAATAATATCACATGCTAATTCAGAATGACTTCGGTTGTGGAACTCCTGTGCAGGTTCCATGTACTAGAGGAAGATACGATAGAATTTACTGAACTTGGTCTTCGTGATAATGTTGCGCAGCTCTTTGTTTTTGAGGTGGAGTTGTACTTGGTCACATTCTTTGAATTCTAGAAATAAGCATGGAGATCTTGGCAACAATGAATAAGTAGTCTCTTAGGTGTTTTCAAAACTCATAGCAATCAATTATCAGTACAATTTCTATGGTGTATGAAGAAAATTAGCTAAAAAAGATGACATCAAGCAATTTATAAAAAATATTGCATCTAGTAGAAGACAAGGAAAGATTAAACATCTGGTTCACTTTGATGGACAAGTAAAAGACCATTTTAGTGATGTGACATTTATGGATGGTAAGATGGTTTTTGACACCTCTTTCATTCCTCCCAATGCACAACAGTTTTTATATCCAAATCTTTTAGTCTGAGCCCCATCATCTCCAGTAAAACTTAGCCTCCCAATAATTTCATCTTGGCAAACCTAAATCTCATGTTATCAGGAAAATTATACAAATCAAAGTAGAAGGCCATGTCGGACAACCAGTCACAAAAAGCTTGTGCCTGTCGTCAAATTCAAAGGCTTTAACCCTATGACGAACTCTATCCTGTAATTTGTATTCCTATGAACGAGCCTATCTTTTTATTTCCGCTAGCCATTTATATCATCATCATTATCATAATCATGGTATTATCAGAAGTTTCTTGTCTAGAGCTAGGCTCTTACCATAAAATCCTACTGCTAACAAGCATATCTTAATCTAGAGCTATGTACCAACTCTGAAGCCGTAGGAACTATAGGATGATGGTATGATATGTGATCCAACCATATTCTGAAGAGGAAAAAGTACTAGTACCTAATTTTTTTTATGAGAGTTAAACCTTATAAATTAAATCGTATGCGAGTACAACAGAAAATTAAATTATGATCATGCAACAAAAGAAGATGAAAAATCTTAGAATCATATGCTAATCACAAAAGCTTTAAATTCTACATTTATAGGCACAGATAAAAGACAAGTACAAAGTTCTATTCACAATTGTACTATCACAACCTTGACTGTAATGATTCGAGGGGCGGCGACATGGCCAGAGGCAAAGTTGATTGTGGAGCAGAGAAGGAAGAGTTTGCAGACTAGGTGGCAAGGGAACATGAGAAGCAAAAGACATTGTAATAACAATGAACACATTGATGCTCATTTTAACTGTTCAACTAACCACCTACCGATGGTTCCTATATATTAGAATGATTTTTTTTAATAAGGGAGTGAATTCTTATTCCCTTTATAAATTGTAAGTTTGAAGAAACATGTTTAAATAGGGAGTGGAGAGGGAGAAGTAGTCAGAGTATTGATCTTGTAGAAGATTTGTAATCGTAAGCGACAATCTTGTCTTCCATTTACTGTCGTTTTCTTCTTGGTTTTGTTCCGGTAGTTATAAGAATTTTATCTCATTTCCTCTCTCCGTTATCTTCTTTAGTTCTCCTCAAGCATGCTCAATTCTTTTTCTATCGGATTATAACAGTCCTGAGAAAGCGTTGTTTGGATGACATCTTTAGGGATAGATCTAGAGGGGGAAAAACCCCCAAATAGGTCCATTCCATCATGTTAATAAATAGCCTAGACCCAATGTTTTTAATCTTGAACTTTTCTCTTTGAAACTGAGTGTAATAATTGCTGGTTTCTCCATCTCGTATTTTCACTCTTATGTCCACCCATTCACCAATACCCTCCCACCAAAAAGACCCTTGCGTTCTTCTCCATCACCCACCTAAATTAGGGGTAAAATAAGCTTTTAAGTTATTGATTTGTGGCTCTCAAATGCCTTAATTTCATCACATCCAGCATGCCTTTTCATGCTTTCAAGCTTTTTTGTAATCTCCATCTTTCAAACCCATCCATTGAAAATAGCTGTCTTGGTTCTCCAATGGAGTAGCCCAAGAAACTATGACTTGGGAAGAACTAACAAAGAGTTGTGATAGGGGGATTTTATTTCTCTACATAAAAAAACACAATAAACAAAGAAATGATAATTATGTGAAAATTGGTGAAAGGTCATGGTATTTTGGTGTAATTAAACCCTTGTTTTTTATAAGCATAAAGGTGCTAGTTTTCTAAAAAGGATATTTTATAGTCAACTATACAATCAAAAGAAAAAAAGAATTTAATTCATATTTATGTCCTAAACCATCCAAACATGCATTAAGTTAATAATATCCGTAGGAATTTTATTAGAAAAATGTAGGTGCATTCCGAGACATTTTAATCCCAAATTTAATTCTATGAATTTTAATCCTAACTATCCAAACATGCTCTTCATTCTTCATTTCTCCATATTTCAAAACTTTTGCTATGAAATAGGGATTCATTGAAGGGATATTGAACCACTCTTGACGCGATGATGGTATGTTACTCCTAGAGAGCATCAAGATCACACAATTGATGCCAAGAATTAGAATTAGGTATATAGTTATGATCAAAAGATCCCAAAGGATATATATAAATTGCACTTATTATAAGTATTGATAAAATTATCTTTAAAGAAATCTATATACAAACTCCTTTGATCCGAATATTCATCAAAGTATTCTTTATGTCCAAACATAATATTATGACATGAAAAATCTCACGATCCAAGATCTAGACTTGTAGCCCATTGTTGAATTAGATCTTGACTGCATGGATACTTGGACTTCATATTTGAAACTAGCCAGAAAAAAGTCTCAAAGGGTTTGTTAGGCTTAGTTTGTTAGAGAGTGAAAAGAAAATGAAAAGATTACCGGAAAGATTAACACCATGGAGTCTCTTTTATCATTCATTCGCCTCCCAAAAAACTTTCATTCTATTAAGCATAATCTTAATGTCCAAATCGAGATTTTAATGTTTTTGAGGGCGGGAATTAACTCAGGTAGCCGACTCATCTAAATTCGAACTTAATGCAGTTGTTAGTGGAAAGGCAGCAAGAATGTAACTGTTAGGATGTTGATCTTTGTATGGATATTAGAGAATAGCAGTGGGCTTGAACACAAATGAGGATGCCACAATTTGAATCATCTATATCATATAGGAAATCACATCAAGGACACATCATATAATCATCAACTTGAGAAATCAAAGAGAATTCATTCTAAAAATTTTCATTGGCATAAAAAAATTAATTATAGTATCAAAATAAACGGAAGGAGCCATGCCTATATATACATAATGCAGCCAAATCGCACTGACAAAAGGATTTATCTTTTAACCCTTCAAGAATTCTATCTAGTTTATCACATGCATATAAATAGTTTCAAATTAATCAAAATAAAAAAATACTAGCTATAAAATAACAAAAGCTCTCGACCCCTACACGGACACATTGAGGCCATGTTTGGATAGCTAGGGATGAATTCTATAGGATTTTATTTGGGATCAGAATGTCCCGGAATGCACTTGCATTCCTTTGAGTGAAAATGGAGGAGGTTTTCAACTTGCATGCATATTTGGATAGTTGGGATGAAGATATTCATTATTAATTCATTTTCCCCTAATAAATGGATAAATAAATTGCTCAATTCCATTTTTTTAATCTACACTATGAACAACTTCAAGAACTACTGAAACCCAACCACAATATGATCACAAATAAAGCAAAAAACCACAAAATTACTTTAAGTTTTTAGCATAAACAAAACAAGATCTTACTAATGGCTTAAAGATTAATGAGAACTAATGGTGTTTAATGACCATAAAGAAATCGAACTATTCCTCAAATTATCTCAAAGCCAAGATTTCAAAAACACTTTTTTTTATTAACAACAAAAAATCCCATCTAAATTTCTTTTATTTACAACAATCATGCTACAACATGATAACCCTCAATAGAAGGAGAAAAACAATTTCCAAAACCAAAATGTATTAAATAAATCAAAGCCCTTCCTCTTTTCCATATGAAATCCATATGAGAACTTGCTATCATAATCAATTTTAAGATCCTTAATATCGCCATCATCCAAATCATCGTTGGCCTTCTCGATGGACTATCATCTAAACACTTAAAGCAATTTTCGAATAAGGCAATGGCTGAAGGGGTTGCCGAGGATGAAGAGTAGCCATCGAAGCCCTAGGCATGGATTCAAAGAGAAGAAAAAGAGAGAGAAGAGAGTGAGACGCGGTTTTCAAGAAACACAACTTTTTTCTTCCAGAAAAAAATAAATCTGAGTCAATTTTTATTATCCTGTGGATTGGGTCTATTTGGGTATTTTTTTCCTTTAAAATAATTCTGAAAAAGGCCATCTCAACAGGCCAAAATTTAGGATTGCTTCAATTCAGGATAAAAAAGGAATCTGGCCTTTTTATCCTAATGAACGTGTATATCCAAACTATTGAATCAAATATCGGTTATACCGGCCGATATATTGACTGATATATCGTATCGAGACCTCTCACGATATGATAAAACCGATAAATTTTTTCGATATGTCGGACTGTTTATGACATATGAGACACCTAGCCAATACGATTCCGATATCCGATATTTAAAATCTTGATCCAAACAAGCCCTTAAGGAGTTTTAAATTTATCCAAACTGTAATAAATAACACCTTAATTGGAAAGGCTAGAGAAAAAGCCTCAAATTGAACATGCATATCCTTTGGATATATAATGGAAAACTGCAAACATGATGAGATATGAAAGGCAAGAGAAAAATGAAGATACAAGAAACCAATCGATGATCAGTAGTTTGACAAAGCAGCTTATTTAATTAATTTTAGATTTTGGAACAAATTTTGATTCGATCTACTAAGAATGAAGAGGACAATCAGCCTCAGGCTCTAAAAAAAAAGGGTTACTTTGGATTGCTATTTGCCTTATTTCACAGAGCTCCCTGAATTTTATTTTAGGTAAAACGGTACACACTTTTAATTAGAGAGTTCCTAACCCATTCAAACTCCGTATAAATAAAAATAAAACAAACAAAATAAAATCTCACATTGCTAACGAGAAATCTCACAATGCCAACG
Organism: Agapanthus africanus; assembly: GCA_030015575.1. NCBI lineage: Eukaryota > Viridiplantae > Streptophyta > Magnoliopsida > Asparagales > Amaryllidaceae > Agapanthus > Agapanthus africanus. The sequence continues at coordinate 49,872,989 of JASDDO010000028.1, read as the reverse complement.
AGAATCTATCATAATCAAAATCTTTATAGGAGGTGCCTCATCTAGAGTTTCTTTCTTTTCAAATTCAGGTTGTACAAGCAATTTAATTCATGCTTATATACACATGCACACTTTGTAGTATATATAGATGTAGAGTTATAACTAAGAAGGGAGGTGCGACTAGTTAACTATCCTACAGATATGTCTTTCAAATTCCCTGTTTTACACCAACAGTCTGACACACTATAAGATTTAGTTAAATAAGCCCTAAAGATGCACAATACATACTGTGTAGCATGGCTATATATTTCACTTCCAACAAAACCGCTTCATATAGAAATTCAAGTACATGTTTGTCAAACCATTATGTCAAAGAATTATATAACTTGAACTTTGAGTTTTACTACATGACCTTCTTTTATATATAGGTTATATGTGCCGTTTTCTTATCAGATAGAAGACTTGCCCGGTTATTTCATGTGCTTAGCAGAAGGTTTCAAAATTTTTCCAAATTGCTATTGTGAGTAATGGTTTGATCTGATATATCTGCTTATTTCTAGTAACTAGTAAGTCAAAATTTTACAGGTTTTACCGTCTTCAGTTGCTTCATTGGCTATTTGCATGATTTCTAACCTTGAGTTGCATCCAAAACAGTTTCATATATTTTATGTTTATTCTGATTTTGGTTTGTTGTAGACAGCTATGTGAAGCTTGCTCGAGAAGAGTAGTAGTTGGCAACATTCATGTGCTTTTCAACCCAAAACGCGGAGATATCAAGCTCGGTCAGGTATTCTGGTTGTCACTACTTTCAAATCTTCTATGCATTTGACCATCGACCTCTTCCCATTTCCTTACTACCATCAATGTTGTGGGTTTCCTATAATACCTTTCTTCTTTACACTTTGTTGAAGAAACTTTCAATTTAGGTTTTGTGCATCCTTCTGTGCTTTGATGGCGCTTTCGTAGTTTGTGGCATGAATCTCTTTGTGCATCCATCATTTGTAGTTGTATAATGGATCACATGATTTCTGGAAAAATATCTTAACAAAGAAACACAATTGCAAAAAAGGGGTATCCTGTTTTGGCCAAAGGCATATTCTGATTTGTAGTGAAGCTACCACTTAACTTTTTTATTTGATAATTATGTTTCATTTTGACGATAAGCCAGTATTTTGATACATGACTCTGCTTGAATGCAATCTGCGCTATTAATTTATTGTATCGCAAAAGTGTTGCATTTTATTATATAACAGAAGAGTGGTCTTTAGGTTTGCTTCTAAATTTTCCTTATCTTCAGTGTACATGCTGCCTGAGATTCACACCACCAACATTTACACACTGCAGTTCTTAAACTCTTTATCAAAAAGACAGAAACATGCCTGAATTTACCTCTCCTTGATTGCAAGCGTTCTGTTTGATATTATCATTACGAGCATGCTTGCACCATGCATGATAATAGATATCTTTCTCAGATATACACAACTGTGTGCATGCGCGCATGCACACCAATATACACTAGGTTCAGATCCCTAACTACATTGAGAATAAACAAAACCTTTATCCCAACTTTGGGGTGGCACGAATCCCACCTTTTTTCCACTCAACTATCGTTAAGACCCTTTTTAGCTGTTAATTAATAATCACCGTAATTTTCTCACTGCAAAAGATGGTTTAAGGATCCTAAAGGTGATCTTCTGATCCTCAGTGCCTATTAAATAATGATGCTGTATATTGAAGATCCAATAAGGAATCTCCAGTATGAATCATGTTCTGCTCCTGAGGCCACATGTCATGCACCAGACTTTTTTTTTGTGCCTACTTTCTTGGAACTCAAGGATAGAGTTTAGAACATATTCTGTTTAAGTTCGGTTTGTTACACACTTGCACCACCAATCTAGAGTTGAGAAATTGTGTCTCACACTAATATTCTTGTTGCATGATTAGTTTGGACAATTTCGACCATATTATAGATCAACTGGGATTCCTCGTGATCCTGTCATATAGAGAGCTGGAGCATAACCCTAGGAACTTCCACAGTCAATTGTCTCCCTGAGTTTCTATGCGAACTAATATTATATGCTTTAAGGTATCATTGATAGAATCCTATCAAGAGTCATACACGTTTTGATCTTATATACCAATTTTGTTCCTGTCATCCATTAATTTGGTTATAAACAACCTCTATTATATTTAATGATTAAGGTTATAATATATTTATTTACATATATATTTAAAAGTTCTCACTGATGATATCTGTCAAATCAGTGCAGTTCAGTAATTAGAAAATAATTCATATTTTATTTCTCTTGCATATTTTCAAACTCTGATCCTTAATCTCTGTCCTCCATAGAAATTTCTTCAATTGTGATATTTTGAGTATATTGTATAAGGATTAACGCCAATCTGTGACTTATCCCCAAGTCTGTGATACTTCAGCTGGATGTTCCTTCATTGCATGATCTTTGACTGTAAGAACAAGAAGTTAGGATTGCCATTTGTCAGGTAAGTTGTTTGAGCTTAGAGCTTGTTTGGTCAGGTAAGTTGTTCCGTCATTGGTAGGATTGCCATTGGTCAGGTAAGTTGTTTGGTCAGTTAAGTTGTTTGATACTTTAGCTTAGAGCTTTTCATGGATATGAATTTGAAGATGTTTGAGACCTTTGGGTGTTTTTTTGGTGACTGCTGATTTGGAACTTGACAGTAGGTGTTAGAAAAAATTTCTAGGCTAGATATTTTTTGACATTAAATTTGAAAAATGACAGTTTGACTATATCTTCAGAGCATTTCCCATGCTGTATGTTTGACTGTATCTTCAGAGCATTTCCCATGCTGTATGCTGATGTGTGGTGTGTTTGTGCATGTGAGAATGCTCTCAGGTTCATATGATTCATTATTTACTTACACATGCTAAAATACCTGCACCTATATATCACATATGTTGCGAAGTATAGAAAATACAACCACCAGATGGACAAGAGAGAAGTTCCTAGTCCTATGAGTTGATTTCTAAAGTCATCAAAAATTCTGTACGTAGGACATTGTAGACTCTGCCACCTGCCTCCTGTCAACTGTGCTTGTTATCCTGTGGGAGCATAAATCTGAAATATTTGTCCCTATAAAATTACTTGATACTATATGCATATATTAGTTAATAGCATAAATATTTGCACCAGGAGCATGACAAAGGCGATTATGTGGCACTGATAATGAACAATATTAATGATAATTAGCGAGTGCATGTTTCATAATTAGAATTTGATTTCATGAATTATGGATATTCTGGAATCCATTTAGATCTCAGAAATTGCATATAAACTCATTAGCTAACGAAAATTGCCCAAAGTTCCGAATTCTCTATTACATTCAAACCATATCATCACTTGTTGCGTAAAATTGCAGTGTCTTCATGTTTTACATGATCACTTGATTATCCTTGTAAAAGAATTCGTGAACATCTTGGACCGCCTCATTGCTAATTGCATCATGGACAAACATTCATTCCAACCCCCAAAATGCTTTTCTATGTGAAATGTTAATATCTATTTTGTACTGTATTGTACTGATTGTTTTTGTTTTCTTAGGTCCGCATGCTGTTGTCTAAGGCACATGCTCTTTCAAATAAATGGGGTGGCATACCTATTGTTCTTGCTGGGGATTTCAACAGCACTCCCCAGGTAAGTTAATTTGATTTATTTCTCTATGTCAAATGCCTCCAAGAAATCTTTCATATTTGCATACACATCCCGTGTCTATTCATTTTCTTATGCAACTTCTTGAAAAGCCATGCATTATACAGCATAACGTAGTTTCTTCACCACATGATTGTATCACCACTGTCAATGAATCACCCAAAGGGTAAACTGACCTTGTTTCTCCAAGGCACATACTGATGAATAATGATGTTTTGATTGTCAGGCTTGGGCCTCGGTAGCTGCAGTCCACATAGAAGACAAATGTTCCTTCTTCTACATTTATGTTTCGAAGGAATTTTGTAACAGGCAATTTTATTACTACAATGCTAGCCCACTAAGATATAACAGGTTGCGTAGTATCACTAAATCTGTTACAATAACACAATCACCAGCTTTTAGATATGTTACGACCACCTGTAAATCTTAACCATGTATTCTTAAACATAACATCTAAAACTGAGTACCACCTTTAAATGGTGGTACTCCGTATTTGGAAGATGTGATAGATCTGTGTGATCCAGAAAAAAAGCATACACTATTTTTCTGCCCCCCCCCCCCCCAAAAAAAAAAAAAATAAATAAATAAATAAACCAAAGCAAAAAAATAAATAAATAAATACCACAACCACACACAACAAAAATAAAAACAACAAAAACTTCAAGTTTCAAATGTACAACTACATTATTTTAGAGCAGCTCAAAATTTTCCATATTTGGATATAAGAAAAGGGTAAATACCCTCATGCTTCTACCGCATCCTCTTCTTTCCCCATTTCTTATCCCTCTATGCTGCCACCAGGTCCATCAATCCATCACCAAGATCTCCATGATCACCTCCGACATGACTGGTAGCACTTCTTAGCTGCTACCACCATCTCCTACTCACCTCCATAATTGGGCACCAGTACCACCTCACTTTCATGGCCGACCTCGCTGCACATAGGATTTTGAGGAAGAAATAGAGATGGGGATAGTGTTGGGCGTAAATTAATCATTTTAGGCTATTTTTAGAATGAATAGAAGATTTCTTCTTGGGACAGGGTATATTAAAAAAGCATTTTTATGGTGCGGAAAGAAGTCGTCGTCGTCGTCGTCATTTAAGCCTTTTCCCATCCAAATGGGGTTGGCTATAAAACAAAGCTCTAGTAAAAATCTGGCAAAATATAATGACCGGATGTTGACCTGACGTCAAGCATCTCCAAATATGTGCCAAATTCCTGGTTCAAAAAACTATTGCAAGAGAGGGCTTGTCATAGTTCTAAATGACAACATCCTCCAAATTCTCATATAACGTGGATAAGTCTGAAAGAAGGAAAGATGATATATTTGTTATATGGAATTATGTTCAACTCTAAGACACAGATATAGCCAAGAGCGAAATGTAACAATTCCAATTGGTTTGGAAAGGGGATATAAGAAAAATACTTGCTGCATGATATTTATCTATTAGTTTTCACTGTTCTTTTTTTAGTTCCCAATAAATAAAGAAGCTTGCAAGTCTCAATTAGCTCTCTCTTGCTCTTTACATAAACTACAAGTATTAAATACAGATTAAGTATTCTTCTTTCTAAATGCTAACTACTTTCTGTATACATGTAATTACATGCAGAGTGCAATCTATGAGTTCTTCTCAAACTCAGAGGTGAATAATATGCCAAATCATGTTTCGTTATTTACTTACTCAATTTTTTTACAACATTCTTAAGCTTTATCTCACTTTAGGAACACCTGATTGGATAACTGTTTCTGCTGTATTGATTGTTCTTTATAGCTGAACATAACTGGACTGGATAGAAGAAATTTATCTGGACAGGAAAGACTTCAGTCCCAGCTATACGGCTTGCCTAGGCAATTGACTATACACTATATTTTTCAAAAGGCATAATCATTATTATATGTCTTCATTCTATTGAGCACATAAAATCTATCATGAGGATAATTTATCTAACCTAACCAAGTTCATCATCATAATACTCAATTTTGCTGCTTTTTAGGTTGCTTAATTCTTGCTGGAGCAGTGAAGAGTTGAAAAACGCAACTGGAAGTTCTAAGTGCACACAATTGACACATCCATTGAAATTGTGCAGCTCATATGCTATTGTTGGGGTATTGACTTATCTCTATCGAGTTGCTTCATCTGTCTTGTGTCTGAAACAAGTTTCAGGAGTTAAAACATGATGTACTTATTTTCAGGGTAAGGCACATACGAGGGATCCCTATGGAGAACCATTAGCGACTACCTACCATGCAAAGTTTCTTGGGACTGTTGATTATCTATGGTAAGATAATTTTTATTTGATTTTTGTTTATAATACCAATTATTTGTAGATTCATCACTATGATATGATTGAATTTCTTAATGAAGGTACTCAACTGGTCTTGAACCTACGAGAGTACTAGACACACTTCCAATTGATACGTTGACAGATTTAGGTGGTTTGCCGAGCAAGGTATGAAGTTAATTACCCACGTGATAAACAACTTATGATGTTCAACAAGTTGATTAAATTTTTTTAGCTTCTTCTACCATGTATTTATCAGTTAAAAGACTTGAGCCATCCACTATGAGGATTTTATGGCTGATTGCCAACCATAGAATTTCAACTAAATAACTGAGATTGAGTTACTTTGTGGATTTCTAGGACCCATAATTGCTGTATTGACTCTTGAATAGAAGATTTTACATATTGCAATACTTGTTGTTTAAAAGATTTTACATATGGGGCTAGAGTTGACAAATGCAATATGATTATACTTTAGTTAGAGCAGTTAAAAAAGCTTGAAACCTCTGCTTAGAACCGTCTCGATACAGGCTCATTCGACAATTAAAGAACCCGAGCTTGAACATAAATTTAATCTCGATAAAATTAATGAAAAAATGTGAACATAGCATATATGACATCAGCTCATGTTCAGTGTTGTCTCGTTTCAGGCTCAGTTCATTTAATACTTTTTTAGTTTTTCGTAATAATATTTAAATTGATTAATAACTTGAGAATTAGGTTATAGTTGCTATATAGTCAGATATTGTTTTTGTACAATATTGAAGAATCGAGACAATTAACAACATTAAGAATTAGCCGCTACTGGGTTCTATACAAGCTCTATGCTCGTTCGGCTACTTAGAAGAACTTCACCTTTTGCTGCTCAATTTGTCAAGATAAGATGTAGCATCCATTAATTTTTTCCATAACTTGTAAGTAATTTGTTGATAGGTTCTAAATAGCAAGTAGCCTCGGAAAAGCTTGAGGCTCAGTTTGGGCTCATTGAGAGCTTGCTTGGGCTTGTTCAAAAATATAGACATGATCTTCAGCAAGTTTTCAAGCTTGCTTAAATAAATGATTCAACATGAAAAACCTCAGGCTCGACTCGTTTGGCTTGTTTAACGGTGCTAACTGCAGTTAGCTATAATAAGTACTTTGCATTTGAGGTAATTTCCATCTTTGGCACAGCACAGGAGTTGACACTTAGTCATGCAACCAACTTAGTATTATTCACTAGTTTTTCTCTCACATGCCATGCACGTGAAGAAAGTTGATATTTTATACAATATTTTGTGTGTGAGGGAGAATGCGTGGGAATAGGTGAGTTGAAATCAAGAAAGCCAAATAACAATTTTAAATAAGAAGAATGATGATGTGGATGGCTTTGAAAAGTGTGTGAGAGAGAATAATCAGGAGCTGCATAATGATAAATTCATACAAATCGGATGTCTGATTCTTTGTTGCAAAACACTGTTCATTCTTAATACTATTTCTTTTTTCCCCGCTAACCATTTCTCTACTGTACTTATTCCAGGACATAGGAAGCGACCACTTGGCCCTGGGCTCAGAGTTTGCCTTCACAACAATGACAGAAGAGAAAAGTGATTAATACTCTCATAAAAGCTGATAACATTAGCTTATAGTAACATAACTCCAATGCTTCTACCAATACACAGAAACAGGAAAAAAAGAAGAAAATTAGAATCCGAAACCATGAAACACAGTTTAAAAATAGAAGAAATCGCTCAGATGTTTATTCATATGGAGGAGCTGTGGTGCTGCTTGCATCCTTATTAGTTTCCATCATTTCTCCAGACTTGCTGCCGTAACTTCTGAAGCCTGGACCATACTTGCTGCTTATAATACCGGCATGCAACAAAATCAAGTAGATGAGCTGTGTGATAGTTAAGATAATGAAGACCTCCAATGTCCTCTGCAGTGTTGCAAATTGGTACATGATTACTTAATTAATACCATTTGATTAAAAATTTACTAGGTTCTTTTGTTACATTCTTACCAGTCGTCTGCCTCGGTTTCCTAGACGAATTTGCTTGCATGCTAGACTGTATATTCAAAGATATAAAGTTTTTCAGTAAATTTAATTTTTATGGACTGAAATGAAAGCATCGATCATTATCATAAATGAATTTTTTCCCTTCATTTTCCATTAAGGGCTGTTTGGTTAGGAAATAGTGCTGCATTCTGCAGCATCCCCCCCCCCCCTCCCCGTTTGGTAAGCAGGATCTGGAAATGGAGTTGCCAAATGCAACAAAAAAGATAATTAAGGCATGCAACTACAACATCATAATATTTCAAAAATATAAATGCGTGTTTTCAATTCCAGCTCCTGCACATTACTAGCATCGGTACTGATATGCAAATCATGCAACTAAATTGTAAGCATCCAAACAAGTAATTTGGAGTTAATTTGGAGAGAGAGATACCCAAATCAAGCAACTAACTTGGAGCTAATAAGTGCTGAGTTATTTCTTCTGGCCCAAACATGTCTTGAATGATAGTGATATTAGGCATAGTCACATAATTCGGCGAATTCGTGAATTATTCGTGAATTTTTGATCGGCCGATTAATTCTCTGATTTAATCGCCACTAGCGAATGCTTCGAATTATTCGTGAATAATTCAAATAAACAGCGAATAATTCACAAAAACAGCGAATAATTCGCAATATCAAAATCCAGCGCCTCATATATTAATTTCTTACACGAAATCATTCTCGAACATTTCCCGAATACTTAATCTTTTTCGAATACCTGCCGATTTTTTCCGAATCCGAATTTTCGACCTCGCCGAATAATTCCTGAACGGCGAATTTGTGACTATGATATTAGGGAGAGAAAGGTACCCAGATGCAAGGATATGGAGTGCCCAAGTGATGAGCGCAGATGGTAGAGAATTGGCCAAGCTGTCGCTCCCCCAAGCTCGCAGATGCAAGAAACCGGCCATCACCGAACATGCACCAACAGCTCCAGCCAGAAGCGAGAATATCAGCAGGTAAACTGTTGAGGGATTTCCACCCAAATCTGTTCACCATCGTCATCACCATCCTATATATTTATTTTTCATTTCGGATAAATTACACAAAACCACGCTCAACTATGGGTGTTTTTCACAAAACCACTTAGCTAAATTATTTTTGTTCCAGTAAGCTCCCTTGAAGTGCGTTTTTAGGGTATTTGGGTTGGAAAAACTCTCTTATCAAAATTTAGAAGAGTTGCTCATATAAAAATACTAATGGTAGTTTAGTGAACAAACAACAATAGGCAAGGGCATTCTAGTCGTAATTTAGCCTTTGGGTAGTAAGGTGCATTGCTATCCTATCTTGATTTATAAGAACTTACGGTGGTGAGTTTCGCCATCGATGTATTTATCAATGGACCATCCAGCGAGGCTGAGGAGGAGGATGTACATTACCAGGTTCACAATCAAAAGAGGGCTCATCAGGCCCTTGCATCCTCTTCCTATCGCCATTTCGCTTTCTTTCTTCCGATCTACTTATGCTGCTGCAGCTGAGAACTAATTGTTCGCTGAACTCGAGTTGAGATGCGGCTGGAGATTTATAGAGTGACTTGTTGGGAGTGATCCCTGAGAGGAAGGGCCACGGATATTGCATCCTTTTAGGCTTGTTATGCTTTTTGGACAAAGAGAGATGTGGTAACCATGCTAACTTAACAAACATGCACAAAAGGAGGGTTCGAGTCTGGACAGTTTCAGGAATGAGGTCACCTTTCTCCTTTTATCCGTTGTACACTTTCTTAAAGTTTAGCCCCCTTCAATAAATTTGATGATTATCCATCCATTAAATTAGACATTATGCAATTATTATTATTTTTTGACTGAAAAAGCTGACAAATGTACTACTCAATAATTATATAAATAAAACGTTAGGTAAAAGAAACAAAAGCAAAACTAAACGTGCTGAAAAGTCAAAGCAAACGCGATGTATTAGAATTTGACTAAGAGATGGTGAGTGAAGAATGGAGAGTGGACCAATTGTCGTTATCCGTTACTTATCATTAACTCAAAATCAAATGTCCAACACGAACAAACTAAAGCCTTAGCAGCATTATTACAAAAAAAGCAAAAAACAAAAACCTAAAAAATAACAAATAAACATGCGAAGTTCTGGACCGAAGATGCATCATCTCTTCACTTGAGAAGTAGTTAAAAATAGGAGATTCAAGCATTTTGGTCCTTCTTAAACAAATTAGACAACTCTCTTCATCTTCATCCTTCTTAATTCTCTGCAACCGCTTGCTAATCCAAGAAAGAAGATAAAAATTTGAATCAATAGGCTCTTTTACTTCTGAATTATCCGAAATAGTCTTGTAGTGTGTTCCACCATATAATCCGATAAACTTAAAACAAAATAGTTCTAAAAAATACAGTTCAAGAGAAAACCTATTGCTAGGACAAGTGTAAACCAAGATCTTTAAATTCTAAGAGCTAATTTTTTATGTAAAGGAAAATGATCTCAAAACTAGCCCAAAAATAAGGGAAAGCTCAGACATTATGCAGTATATAACAGTTTAGGTGGTTTAAAGAAAAAAACTGAAGGTTTATAGTTATAGCAGTTTAATGACAATTTGAGCAAACTCATCAGTTGCCTTCACAAACCTTTTCTTTTGAGCATTCTAGGGCCATTTTGTGGTGTCTAGTAATATATTTAAGAAATACTAGTGTTTTGGGACATGTTGATGAAGAAAGAGCAGGGCTCTAACTTGAGCCCGTCTCATATATACATTTCATTTAAAAACCGAAAAGTAGCAATACAAAAACAATTACATCAAAATTTTGCTCATATACAGGAAGAGGAAACAATAAGGAACAAGGAAATGAGACAAGGGGAGGCTGAGAGAATGTGGGTAAAAGAACCCAAACTTGAGCAGCTGAAGTTTACACAAGAATCTCAGCCAGAGTCCTCAAACTGAGACATGTACTCAACAAGGCTCTGAGCTAGAGCTCTGTCGGTCGGCCATTAAGAATAATGACCTGTTTGTTGGGAACGCGAAGATGATAATTAATTCCATCGCTTCTGCTTCTACCGTCGCTGTTGTTGGTGTTGCTGTCAATATTGATCGCCTACAATAACTACACGAAATTTGTGTGGTTATCGTAGTAGTAGAAGCAGATGGTGAGGGTTTGGATTCGGCGGAGTGCGTGATCTGCATAGGGAAGTTTGGGACGGGAGAGGAGGTGAGAGTGCTGCCATGCAACCACAAACATAACAAGGGTTGTACCGACAGGTGGTTGTCGCGCTCATCGCAGTAAATAGACAAAGGTTCAAGGTTGAGAAAGTTTCTTTTATTATAATAAATGGCCAAAAGGGGTGTGGAAAACCCCTGAGGTTGGTAGTGGTCCGGGTCAGGCCACTGTAGCCCCGTGCTTGCAAGCCCCTTAGCCTCCATGAACATGATAGGAAAAGTTATATGAAAATTTTTGGATGTTTTTAATGTATAACCTACTTTCTTATGAATGTAGGTCGTGTAGTTAATTATGTACTAAAGCATGCAGTTGATACTTCATATATCTTAATGTATCATCCTTTCTTGATGTTTTTAATGTAAGGTATTTTGAAATGTCTTTTTTTTGTTTTTGAAATCAACCTCCCTATATTTTCAAATATCTTAATGTCTTCATATATCTTAATGTATCATCCTTCCTTGATGTTTTTAATGTAAGGTATTTTCAAATGTCTTTTTTTTGTTTTTGAAATCAACCTCCCTAAATCGAACTTGTGGCCTATGTGCAATTTTAAGGTTCAAATTTATAATATTAACCATTTTGATATTATTCAAAGGAACATCCCAAAGAAAGCTTACTATATTAGTCCCTCAAATAAGATATATTCATCACTCAACAACAACAACGGAGCCTTTTATCCCAAGCATACGGGGCAGGCTACATGAACCAGCATAAGAATCACGTCGGGTCCAGCACATGAATCCTCGGCCTCCACTCCTATCGAACAATATACTTTCATTGAGGCCTTTGGCAACTATATCGTTTCGTATCACCTCCATCCATGTTTTCTTCGATCTCCCTTTTGTCTTTTTGATATTGCCCATAGTGAGAGTATCTATTCGTCGAACTGGTGCTTCCATAGGTCTGCATCGCACATGACCAAATCATCTTATCCGGTTTTCCCGCATCTTCTCTTCTACAGGTGCTACACCAACTTTTGCACGAATATTCTCATTTCGCACCTTATCTTTTCTAGTGTTACCGTATATCCAACGAAGCATGCGCATCTCCGCTATGTGCATCTTCTGTGTATGATGCTTCTTAGGAGCCCAGCATTCTGTACCATATAATAAAGCAGGCCGAATAGCGCTCCGATAAAACTTTCCTTTCAATTTTAACGGAAAGTTACGATCACACAAAATCCCTGTTGCACTCCTCCATTTCAACCAAGCAGTTTGGATCCTTTGATTAACATCTCTATCGATCTCCCCATCCTTTTGGATGATGGAACCTAGATATCTAAACTGATCGCTCGGTGATATCTCTTACCCTTCCAATGTTATACCAATATGGTTTTGACTTCTCTGTTTACTAAATTTGTAATGCATATATACTGTCTTGGACCTGCTCAATCTGAACCTTCGAGATTCCAACGTTTGCCTCCATAATTCCAATTTGGCATTAACCTCTGCTTTCGTCTTATTTACTAGAACAATATTATCAGCGAATAGCATACACCAAGGTACCTAATCTTGGATAGTTCTAGTAAGCTCACCATCATGATAGTAAATATGAATGGACTTAATGCAGATCCTTGAAGTAAATCAATTGTAATCGGAAAATCACTCGTTAGGCCGTCGTAAGTTCTGATATTTGCCACTACTCCATCGTATATATCCTTAATTATGTCAATATACTTGACGGGGACCCTTTTCTTCATCATTGTCCTCCATAATACCTCTCTAGGTATCTTGTCATACGCTTTCTCTAAATCAATAAATATCATATGCAAATCTCTTCTCCTCTCTCGAAACCGCTCGACAAATTGACGAAGCAAACGAATAGCCTCTGTCGTCGATCGTCCAGACATGAACCCAAACTGGTTCTTTATTATCTTAATATCCTTTCTTAGCCTATGTTCAATCACTCCTTCCCAAAGTTTTATGGTGTGACACATAAGTTTTATTCCACGGTAATTTGAGCAACTTTGAATGTCACCCTTGTTCTTGTAGATACGTATAAGGATACTTTTCCTCCATTCATTTGGCATATTTTTTGTCTGCCATATCTTATTAAACAGATTTGTCTGCCATTTAACGCCTATTTCTCCTAAGCATCTCCAAATCTCGATAGGAATCCCGTCAGGACCAACTGCTTTTCTTAAACTCATTCTGTTCAAATCTTCTTTAACCTCAGGTAGTTTTATTTTACGCATGAAATCACGGTTTATATCTTAAGATTGAATAACAAGTCTATCCAAATTCTCAGTAAAGCTCTCATTGAACAATTTATCAAAATAATCTCTCCACCTTTTCTTGATATCCTCATCTCGAACTAAAACCTTCTGATCTTCATTGTTGACACATTTCACCGCACATAAGTCTATGGTCTTCCTTTCCCGCATCCGAGCAATCTAGTATATATCATTTTTAGCCTTTTTAGTGTCTAATTTCTCGTACACCTCCTTATAGATCATAGATTTAGCTTCCCGAATAGCTTTCTTAACTTTTTTTTAGCCATTTTATACTTCTTAAATCTCTCCACATCTCTACTTTTTTTCAAATCTTTATAAGAATCCTTTTTAATTTTATTAACAGTCTTTACTTCTTCATTCCACCATGATGTGTCCTTAGATGGTGGAGCACCAACTCTCGACTCACCAAGTAGTTCTCTAGCTACTCTATTGATACAACTAGCCATTTTGTTCCATATTCTGTCTGAATCATTTTCCGACTGCCAATCCGTTTCTTAGACTACACGATCTATAAAAATCTTTTGGTTATTTTCTTTCAATCGCCACCATTTAATTCTAAGCTCTACTATACGTCTAATCTTCCTAAGTTCTCTTCTAAATCGAAAATCTAGATCTAAAAGTCTATGTTGAGTGGTTATACTCTCATCTGGCACTACCTTATAGTCGATACAACAACTTCTATCTATCCTTCTCGTCAGAAAAAAGTCTATTTGACGAGCACTTGATCCGCTCCTAAAAGTGATAAGGTGGGACTCTTTTTTCCTAAACCAATTGTTTGCTAAGATCAAGTCATAAGATAAGGCAAAATCTAGAATTGAGCCACCTGCTTCATTTCTTTGTCCAAAACCAAAACCTTCATGGATAGTATCAAACTCACTACGACTAGTACTTACATGTCCATTGAGATCACCACCAATAAATAACTTTCCTACACTAGGTATATTTTGCACCACCTCGTCTAAATCCTTCCAGAATAGACACTTACTAGCGTTATCAAGACCTATCGGTGGTGTATAAGCACTAATAATATTAAGGATCTCTCCACCTAGGATAAGCTTAACCAGTAAAATTCTATCACCTTTTCTTCTAATTTCAACTACATTCTCAAGCCAACCGTCTATTTATGATTATGCATATCCTATTAAGTTATATTCATCACTCCCCTTTGATAAATCAATTACAACAAATTGATCGACAGTAACAATTTAAGTAACAATTCTCTCGAGTGAAATCAAGGGAATAATGAGTGACAAAAATGAATTTATGTATCGACCAAAAATTCATTCTAAACTTGCCTTTTTGTATGTGCTATTCACATGGCATATAGTAATTTCATAAAAATTAAATCACGAAAGAATTTTTTTTAAACTTAACAAATATATACCGTGAGAATTCAAATTACAAAATAACAAATAAAATGATTTCCTTTTATTTTTGAAAAGATTTTTTTGGTTTAAAAATTACTGTTACAACTTAAAGGTTTGTGAAGTTTATGATTAAGAAACATTAGTTTATAACTTTATGCTAAAATTTTATAATAAAATTTTCTTTTAAAAAATACTTTATACTAAAATTTGATTTGGATTTTCTATAATAAGTTTATAACAAATTTGATTTTAGTTTTAATCCAAACTTGATTTGATTTAAATAACTATGCAAACCATTTTATATATGTATCTTAAAAAGATTTTTGTTGGTTAAAAAAATATTGATATAACAAAATTTGGAAAAAAAATATTGACATAACAATATTTGATTTGATTTTGTTATCAAATTTTTTGAATAATGACAGACAAAAGCAATAGATTATGATATGTGGTTGGAATTTAAGTTTTTGACTCGTTTAAACGACACTACGACAAACAGTGGCAAAGGCTATGGATTCTTGGCGACGGTTTCTGTGGTGCAATGGTCAAAATTGTCACGTCTACTAGTTCATTCAAATCCACGACAGGCTTGATCGGGGAAGATTTGATATTATAATTCGATATATATAACTCCTCATTTATATATATGGTTATTGTCGGCACTTGCAATGGTCGGTATCCATTGTTTTTGGTCTATAGAGCGGAAGGTATATACCAATGCTGCTTCTCCCACTAGTATTAACTTGAAAACCGTCGGTGGAGTACTAGAATACCGAACGATGAATCCGATGCCCCATTTGTGTGAAAAGTAATCGTAGAGGGAAGGTATCGTTGCGGATTCTTTCGTTGGCAGGATTGAAGACGACGAGTTGCCCGCGGTTGATGTGATAAGGGGGTTTCCAAGGTGTAAAAGTCCAGCGCTGGAGCCAAGTACAGAAAGGACTGCATTAATACGTTTGGATTCTGGAGGTGGTCGATGACGGAATTGTCGCATTGGGCGGTGGAGATGAATCTTGGAGGTGAACCAAGAGGATTGTAGAAGAAGACGTCGATGGAGGAGCGGCGGTGAAGGGAGAAGTAGGGAGTAATGGTGAGATGGAGGAGCCGCTTGCACGTAAGGCTGCAATTGAAGAGGGAGGCGGTCAAGAGCCGAAGCAAGATTTCTATGATCACTTCGTCGGGAAGATCAAGTATGTGAACTACATTGTAACTGTTGTCACCATCATTGTTGTTCTTGTCGCCTCTATCACTGCTGTCACCACCGCCAACTCTGTTGCTCTTGTCGTTGTCGTCATTATCATCAATGTCATTGTTGCTTTTTTGACCACCACTGTTTCTGCCGCCGCCGCCGCTGTCACCACCATCGTCTCTATCGACACTGCTATTGTTTTGGCATAATTTGCTTTGCATGATTTCCATTGGACCTCTAACTTGTTAGGGGTTGAAGACTAGTGGATATATATATAAAACCTCATGAATGCTTTAAAATAGGATCTTATGAGTTTCACGGAGATATCTCAAACGATTAGGTTGAATTGTGAGCCTAAGAAGTAGGGATTTGAATAACAAATAAAATGTCGAAATCAATTTGTTTATGATGCATGTGTATGAGGCATGTGACATGTCATTGGACAAGGTCAATTGATAAAACAAGCTCTGTTATTGATGCGTTTATGAAGAGAAGAAATTATTAGGTGCCCTGGATGCAATAAATTAATCGTTTATGAAGAGAAGAAATTATTAGGTGCACTGGATGCAATAAATTAATCATACAGTATAAACGAAAAATATTTAAATAAACCTGAATTAATCTAAATATAAATTAAAAGATAAGACGAAATGGTTGAGAGAGGATCGGTTTGATATCAAGTGCTTCTAGGGGGATATATCTCAAACCCAAATTAATCTGAACATAAATTAAAAATAAATGAGATATACTTTTTAATTTTATGTTAAGAGTGTTCACCTCATCAGATAATATTTAAGAAAACCATAACTAACTTTTTTGTAACTTTTCAGTTCCTTAAAAATGTCCACAAAATGGATTTGTCAAGCTTTATTAACTTAACAATTTTTTTTACATAAAAAGTCTCTATACTCTTAACTAAAGTTCTTCCAAAATCTTATTAGATTTTTTGACTCCCATGTTTTCTAGTTATAATACTCGAGACACATATATTTTCTATTTTTTTCCCCTCAGAACAAATAAACATATCTACTCCAAACCCTTGTAATTCTGCAATCTTATTTCTCCATCTCCTTTTCTTCCAAAACCATCTACATCATGTCAATGAAATTCATATATTATCCTCGTTACGATAATGGTACTCCAAGTCTAATTTCAGACAATGTCGTGAGATGGCTCCAGCTCACCCCGTCATGGTCCCAGTTATTGCTTTCATTGTTTGGTGCTTTAATCGATGCAAAAATCGCCAACGGAATGCAGCTGCATCTTCTGATGATGTAGGTCCTGAGTAATCAAGATTTGGAATCGGAGGAATGCACGATTTGTATGGACGAGTTTCGATACAGAGAGGTGAAAGTGCTGCCGTGCCAGCATATATTCCATAGGTCTTGTGTTGAACGGTGGTTGGTAATGTATTCACGACAATGCCCTATTTGTCGACGTAAAACCTCTGATTTTTAGATGGACCTTTTTACAGCGTGCTGCTTGAAATGCAAAATTTTTATGACTTTGCAGCAATGAACTTGATTTTTGTTTTCTGGGTTCTTTCTAATCTTTCCCCCTTCGTAAGTTTGTTCTAAAACCAAATCTTTGCTTCTAAAAATGCATTTCAGGGTGAAATTTCTGAGCTCTGTAGTTCTTGAATAGTTAATGGCATTTATTGTTCAATCCAAATTTGATTTTGCTGTTTCCAGACTTAATTTAAACTTTTGTATCATGAACTAATTAAAAAAAGGAAACGTAACTAGTATCTACATTGGATATTTATTTACCCACGCTCGGAACATTCTTCGCCTCTCGCTGTTTCCCTCTCAGTCAAAGACATATAAGAGAATCTTCTGCTCTCAGATAATCAGGAGCGCGCTAATTCTAAAACCGTGCAAGGTTGGTAATGGAGTATGTTGCTTGGCGAGGGTTTGCCTTACTACCTGGGTCCCGAATCTTTTGGTCCTGAACTTTCTACGTATCCGTCATAGTTTCACAGAAAACACAGTCGTTATCATCTTGCTCAAAACTCAATTCTAATAATTTAGTTATGGATAGAGAGGAAAACAACCATCTATCTGCAACTAAAAAATTATAGCAGTCTCTATCTCTCGCCGTGTATCTTAACTAATGTCTTAGCAATGAAGAAGAAATTTTTTACTGATACAACAGTTTTCACAATTGCATATATGTGTGCGCACGCGCAATAGCAAGCAATGACAGGATTGATGGTTTTGCATACTTAAATAACATACTTTCTCAGATTGACGCGACGCCCGATGAAACCTTAAGAGAATGTATGCTCAAGATATCAGCCTATATTGCAAATAGAAAAGAAATGCTTAAATCTTAATGAAATGCAAAGTGGAGACTACATGATGACTCGATGCAAATCTACTTATCCCGTAAATTGCAAACCGCTCGACCGTATCTCCTGATGAGTTGCCGACAAGTTTATTAAACTGTTTTCCATCTGAACTACCAATTGGAAACCGTGCACGACACAATTCATCAGTTTGAAAGATATAAGTAGACTTAACGAACTACACAACAGGAAAAGTTTAAGAACGAAATATCATAATATGTCCATACACATTCCAAGCAGGAGAATTTATCCAGTCATAAGAACCTAACTTATTGATTAAACATATCTTTTGAAAACGAACAAATTAACTAATATTGAAGCTCTGGCATTGAAAACATTTGTAAATAAACTCTATTAATAAAGTTATTGTCATTACACCAAAGCTACAAAGTTGTGGCGAGTATCGAAGGAGATTTTAGTTGGTATGGTCCAACACAAATCATCGATTACTTGCTTGCACCAACATGCCACCCTGTGCAAGCCAACTTTTCGTTTTCGGCATTAATTAACCTCTGTTTCTTTCTTTCCACACATCATCAAAATCGGACTCTAAAATAATTTAGGCTTGGTAACATTTTCTGAATCAAAATCATATAAAAAGACAAGCTTATTGGTGTAATTAAACACACGTTATCGACATCACAATTCAATAACCAAAATAATATCATCGATAGATATACCAAATCGACTATTTTTCAACACTCCTCGCTTGACCACTTGTTGATCTCTTGGCAACCACTTCCACCGCCGCCTCCTCCTCTTTTTTCTCCACTTGCTCTGAGCCATCATACCCAAAATCTTTCACCTTCTCTTCTTCCATTATCGCGACCGAAGAGCTCGACAGCCTTCGGAGTTTTCTCGGCGCCACCTCATCAGAATAAGGCAGCTTCGATTTGGTAGCAAACGAAGCCCTAGGGTTCGAAATGGGGGGTGAGGGGATGACCGAAGGGGTTTTCTTCTGTTTCTTTTTAGATCGAGTGGAGCTAGGGTTAGGGTTAGGGTTAGGAGCTGGAGTGTCCTTGGGGCTTTCGCCTGGTGAGAAGAAAGCGGTGATCTGGCGATGCTTGGCGATGAGGGGAGACCGGCCATTGCTGAGGGCGCGACGAGCCGGCGGCATTGGAATTCAAAGGATTAGGACTATGGTTAGGGTTTTTTAAGGCGAAAGAAAGAGAGAAGCTTGGGGATGGATAGAGGGAGATGAAAAGGTAGCGGGAACATATCAAAATGGGGGGATATTTGGCGGGAAGGACAGCGAGAATGGACACGTTACCATAATATGTCCATGTACTTTTTTACCCTTTTTAAATTCAAAATAAAATAAAAAAATCTTCTATTTGCTGATATACTCGTACAAAATTGGTGATTTGACAATAATTCAGGCGATGTTGAAAATTCAAATTCAGAGAACTATTCGGAAAAAATCGGCAGGTATTCGGAAAACATTCAGTAAGTGTTCGGGAAATGTTCGGAAAGGATTTCGAGCAAAAAATTAATATATGAGACGTTAGATTTTGATTTGGTGAATTATTTGCTGTTTTTTAAATAATTCGCTTCTTTTTTTAATAATTCGCGAATAAATTATTCGCGAATAAATCGCCGGGTTCGGCGACGACGAATAATTCGCAGGTTTAATCGGCATATCAATACTTCGCGAATTATTCACGAATCCGCCGAATAATCCACGAATTATGTGACTATGCGTATACTAGCATACAGAGGCATAGATAGGAAAGCTTAGACAGGAAAAGCTTCAAGTTTCGGAAAATATGTTTATACAACATACTATTTAATTTGCAAAGACTGTCTAAGTTAAAAAGCGAAAGTAAAATTCGATAGAACTAATCAATAATTTGAACTTTCTAGATCATATATTTGATCAGACGACTCTAATTTCATCTTTTTCGATGGTATTGAAATGCTCATGAGTTTTGTTATGGTTTTAAACTTTGTCTAATTTTAACATGATCAAGTCCATTCCATTATGATTTTGAAAACCTAAAATTTAAACCTACCATTTTGCTACCCTCTCAGAAATGTAATTAAATTGTAATCGACAAAATCAATTTTATTACTCGCTTGGAAATATAAATTTATAATAGATTATACAATACCATAACAATTGGAGGAGTAGGGATTGTACTTTAGTTGGGGGGCTAAATTAAATCCCAAACCAAATGAAATGTCTAAATTTATTTTTGTATCTACCCATATAACAATCTTCTTAGACCATATACGTGGTCATATGATTTCAATATCACGTTACCTGACCGAATATGCTCCTTAGAGGGGACATGCTCATTATATAACTATATCTATCTTGTTATCTGATTGAATATATTTATTATCTGACTGAATTCATCTCGTTACCATCTTGAAAATCTAAATCTAAATCCAAATTGTATTAGAACTAAAACAAATGTTTGAAAACAATTGAGTATTATAAATCATATTTACAATTCCAATGCGTGTTAAGCAAATTTGAAGACAATTGAGGTTCGTAAATTAATTTGACAATTTTTGATTGAGAAGCATGAGGGACCAAAACGTAAGCAAAAAGTAGCTTAGAGGCTAAATAAAATTTGTCAAGGATTTGATTGTACATTTGTTACTGGGAAGAGGACAAAATCAAACTCAATTTTGTCCTCTCTTCCCATTACTTTTTATATATACAAAAGATAAATATAAAAGAAGATGGGTCGTGAAAAAGACAAAAATACAAGCACATATATCTAAATGTTCACAATTGTTAGGTTATTTATTTATTATATCACCCAAAATTGTGCTATTTTCATATTCCTCCACCAATCCTTTGATACTTCCTTGATTTAGGCCTCAAACTTTGTATTTTTATATTTGGCCTTCAACACTTTGTATTTCCGTATTTCGTGCCCAAAATCTTCTAGTTGTTTAAAAAATCTTCTTTATGCGATTCTTAAACAATTTAAAAAAGGTTTTAAAGGTGAAATATGGAAATGAAAAGTTTTGGGATGAATTATGAAAATATCAAACCTTTAAGCTTGAAATATGGAACTACCAAATCATGAGAGTAAAATAAGAAAATATCAAAGTTTTGAAAATATGGAGCGTGGTAGAGCGCGTCCTCACGGCTGTTCTCATGAGGCCTAGTCACGGAAGCGGACCATCACAACTTCACCCAAGGCGCCATCCCAGTTGTGGGGGTGTGCTCGAGTGCAGTAATTTTAATGGTAAAAGAAATCATAATTCTTTCCCTATCTTCACTTCACCTTGAAATGAACAACAACAATTTCTCCATTCAAATGATTAAAATTAATGGAGCGATGCTTCATGCCACATTGATCAAAAGATGGAAACACATCATGAAGATGCACTCTTGGATCCATTTCGAATCCAATTCGCGCCATATCCCATTGCCGCATTCAAAAAATTCAGTTTTTATTTTATTAAAACCTATATAAAAACACCAAAAATGCCATCTTTCATCTTCAAGCTCCCAATCAAACACCCTTCGCTCTTCTTCCCTCTCTCTCACCTCAAACGCACCCACGCTCTCCTCATCACCTCCTGCCCCATTGCCACCGACCTCTTCTACTCCAACATCCTCATCTTCTCCTGCTCCAAATGCAGCTCCCTCTCCCATGCACGCCATGTGTTCGACCAAACTCCCCACAGAGACTTCATCACCTTCAACTCCCTCATCTCCTCTTTCACCCATCACGGCCTCGTGCCAGACGCTTTCCGAATCTTCAGCCAGATGCTTTCCTCGTCCGTGCCCGTGACGAAGCTCACTCTCGCTCATTTGCTTAAAATATGCTCGGAGTCTCCCGATTTTGTATCCGCCGTGCAGGGTCCTCACTGCCCTGCTCTTAGGGCCGGTTTGGATTCGGATTCCTGGGTTTAGAACTCGCTGGTGGGCGTTTACTCGAAGTTCAGACTTTTAGATGAGGCGGAGTTTTTGTTTGATGGGATGGCGGAGAGATAAGTTGTGTTGTGGAATGTGATGATACAGGGGTATGCTCAAATGGGTCTCGGTTAAAAAGCTTTTTTGATGTACTCAGAGCATGGCCACAGTCTCACCCCTCGTACACTCTAATTTATTGGGTTGGTTCAAGAATGCCCATTAACACCTAATTACTCCATTTTTTAATGAATTTTCTATAATTTTACATTTTTTTATTTAAAAACCCTTCATCTATCCTAATCCTAGCCTACCCTATAAATACACCCCCAACCCTCTACCCTTTCACCCCAAAATCCTGAGCCCACTCTCTCAAAAATTTTCCAAGAGTCGTGTACTTTGAAAACAAGCTCGAGGCGAAACTCCGACGAATTCCCGGCGGAACTTCCGGTGACCGTTTTAGAAACTACCGGCGACAACGCAATATATCGGCGATCCCTCTAGTTCCCTCCCACCCTCTAGTGTAATCTAAAACCCGTAAGTCCCTTTTCTATCTCTCTTTTCTATTCTAAAAATACGAATTTACAAAACCCAACGGAATCGGAACAAATCCGATTTCCAATTCGGTTTTCTATAAAATTCCACTTCTCACTAATACAAGCATACTTAAACATCCTCATGTTGACTATTAAACTCTAATCAAACAATTTGAACAAGTTTCATCACATGAAATGATAACTATTTCAATTTATCGTATTTTTCACTTAAATACCACATTGTTTCAATCCTTCATTTAACCCCATCAAACTTGCTATACATTTAAAGTAGATCACGAGGTAACGACCTACTTCTTTACACACTCATATGCAACACCCCCGAGAACCTAAAATACGAGAAAACAAACATTTTTATTTAAATATCATATACTTAATAAAACCATTTCTAAAAAATTTAGTTTTGATACATTTTTAAAGAAACACCACTTATTAGGAAAATACGATAAGTTGTGGACATCGGTCGTTTATCTAAACCTGATTTTGTGGTGTCTAGGCTAGGCAAGTGAGAAAGATAATTTTAAAAGGCCCGTCACACGGTGATTCGTGAGCGGATCCCTCATTTCCTCACTTGTACTTATCTGGCCACAATTGGCGGTGAAGAGACGATTTGCGACATCTCACAACTTGTCGTTTAGACCATTTAGAAATAGTCTAGTTGACTTAGGAGACCCTAGAACATAGAATACGGAAAATTGATATCTTTACAAATAAATACCATTTACTTTATAAAACCGTTTTCTAAAAAATTTAGTATTTTAAAATCTTTGTAAAGCGCCGCTGCAACCCATTTTGGAGAACCCGTTCGGGATGGTGCGGATTATCGCACATCCTCAGGCTTAGTAGTGCGAGATTTAGACCTCCGCAAAAAGCATTCGGTCTCGAAAGATTAAAGTACGGCATCTTAAAAAAATTAGTTTTTTAGAATATAATAAATATATTAAAATTATTTTTGTATAAATATATGTATATTTATCATTAAAATACCTATTTTGTTATGATATGAATATTCCACGTTTTCTAAAAATCACAAGAATAAATTTTACACTAAAATACCATGAATTCCAAATAAATCAATATTACAAATAAATACCTTTATTTATGAAATTAGGATATTTTCACTAGAAATATCACAATATAAAATCCACTTTCATTACAACTCTAAAAACGAATAACGAATGCTTGAGGTGTATTTTGAAAATTATACAAAAGTATTTTTACATAAAACCCCCTCAAGTTTTATAAATTACCCTAAGGACCATAGCAATTATAGGTTTAAGGAATAATCAAGACTTCGATTTATATTTCTAATTGTCTGACTCGGATTTAAGTCTGATTTGTCTGACTTGAATATGATTCAAGTCAATCTAAAAACTACAATCTTCAACATGAATCCATGAATCCAATTATCAATCTATACGACTTGACCGAACCGAACCATGGATATACATTCCATTTACATGGTTCTCCAGTTATTCCATTTATATGGTTCTCCAGTTATTCCATTTATATGATTCTACGGTTATATCCGATATCATGGTTTCGGTCAGTCAATCAATTATACAATCAATACAATTTACAAGACAAACAATACAATCAAAACACTACGGGGGTTTAAGGGGTAGATTGGTACGGAAGGTGTTAAAAGTGGCACGAGGCGGTAAGATTAAGCTACCTAACCTATATTCCGTTGCTGTTGTACCGTGGCTTAACGGTTCCTTTTACATTCCGTTTGCCCTGGTCTCTAGCATATAGAGACCCCTCTCGTATACACTGGTATCCTTCTGTACCAAGCTACAAACAACAGCGTTGACACGATATTATTACAAGATAATACAATTTTAAAAGATACATTCTTATTTGTCTACTATACTTTTCTCTTATCTTTGGGACTTACGAGCGATCTGTTCGCTGACGACATTCTATTTCTTTCTTATTTGAATATCGTCAGGTGGTTTGGACCCGGCAGAGATCGAGTCATCTGCAGAAGACTTGGAGCAGTTTGCTGAAGAATCAGAGCTATAGTTTCATTGTATATTTTCCATTCAGTACTTTTCATTTCCTGTTATGCCATTGTTTAGGCATCGTTTTTATTTCAGCTGTATTTCCTTTTCATGCATTGTACAAAAGAATGTTAATAAATAAATGTTGTTGTTGTTGTTGTTATATTTTGTCTCTTGTGTATTTACTTTTATATTGCTTAAATACGCTTAGCGTATGTACTTCCGAGTATATACGTAGCGGACCAGTCGCATACCCTTCGCCGTATACTGGGAAGCGGGGCGTGACAGTTTTCATCCAAACGCACTGTCTGCTTATAATCACTTTTCATACAAAATCATCTAAAGACTAAACAAATTATTTGCCATAAGCACTGATAAGTGATTTTTCACCTTTTCAAGAAATAATCATTTATATGTGATTATGGCAAATAATCACTTAAAAATAAGCTCATCCAAATAGGCTCTTGGTCAGCTCTACTATTCCATAATCACTTATGGAATAAGTTAGAAATTCCGAGCTTATTTTTAAATGGGAAAATGTGTCATTTTTAAGATAGTCATGGTGGGACCCATGGTAAAATGATCATATATTGAATAGTAAAAGAGATATCCAAATACACTATCTATTTAGGGTGCATTTTGATGTGATTTTAATCACTTGTTGATAAAAAATAATCCAATCTGGATAAGCCCTATATATATTAGATTTGTGCACATGTGATGCACATGTTAAACATAATCAAGAATCTGTGTGCGTGCGATGCACGTGTTAAACATAACAATTAATTTTCTTTCTCTTTCTTTGATGATGTGGAGGCGTTAGGCATAGAGGATTTTTCTCTTTTTTTAGAAAAAGGAGAGAGTAGCTTTTAACCAGGTCCATTTGCATTATATATATATGGCTGATCTAATGAGGTCCGGCCTCATTTCTTATTTTGAGGTTCAATTTTCAAACACTCAACCCTCCCGTATTTTTCACTGATTTGCTCCGGCCACCGTAATCTACACATGTTAGATAGGTTATGTATCAAATTTTATAAGATTTGGAGAGCTCTGGCTAATCCATCAAATAGATTAAAAACCGACAGCTTTACGATGCATGCAAAACAAGATTGCTTGATGGGTGTGTAGAGGTCTTCAAATCTAGTAAAATTTGATATATAACATGTTTAACATGTGTAGATCACGTTGGCCGGAACGGATTGGTGGAAAACACGGAGGGTTGGGTGTTTGAAAATTGGACCTCAAAATAAGAAATAGGTCCGAAGCTCATAGGACCAGCTCTCTCTCTCTCTCTCTCTCTCTCTATATATATATATATATATATATATATATATATATAGAGAGAGAGAGAGAGAGAGAGAAATCCGACCATTATCTATCAATCAAAATGGCGATCGGCTCCATGCATTTTGTTCTACATGTCAATCAACATTTGTGTACAAAAATTTATATGATTTAGACATTTTTAAAGTATGGATATCACGGTCGCAAAATGGATGATTGTTAAAACATCATAAAAATTGCATACATTGCATACCCTTAATGCATGATTTACACGCCTCCAAATCATCTAATTATTTAAACACATACATATTTTGAAGTGTAGAACATGATGCAAAAAATAGATCATCGATTCAACGGTGGGATTTTTTCATCATTTTAAGATCATATCCCACCATCTAACCCTATCGCTACCCTCTCTATATATAGATAAAGCTATACACATTGGTGGCAGATACAATAGTTTATGTCAAACTATGTGCCTTTAATAGTGAAGTGGAATAACATTGCGAACAAACAAATGAATTCGGCATATGCACAGCATAGAATTTCAACAAGCATGCCACGTATAATTGACCTATGCAACTTATTTAAGAAGTTAGGTGGCTTTATTTAGTCTCATGCAACAAACTTATGTCATATCTTGAGAATAATTTTTTTTCTATGAGGACATAGGAATAATTTTTCTTTTATGAGTATTTTACGGCTGATTGCCAATCATAGAATTTTAACCGACATAACTGAAATTGTGTTAGTTGGAAGAATAAAAATGAAGTTTGTGGATTTATCGGACCCATAGCAGTTTTTTTGACTCTTGAATAGAAGATTTTACATATTGTGGGTTCTTATTGTTCAGAAGATTTTACATCATATCCGATAAGAGATGTGTTAAGTCCCATTTAACCCAATAAGATCACATAAGTTTATTGGGCCTACCAGCATGTCTCAAAACTACATAATATTGATCCAGCCCACTTTAATAAATCATGATTAATAATAGTTGATAATTAGATAAATCTAACAAGAACAAGTGTAAACCAAGATCTTTAAATTCCAAGAGTTAATTTTTAATTTAAAGGAAAATCATCTTAAAACTAACCCAAAAATAGGGAAAGCTCAGACATTATGTGTTATAGTTATATGATTTGGTTGTTTAGTGAAAAAACTGAAGGTTTATAGTAATAGTAGTTTAGTGACAAATTGAGCAAACTCATCTGTTGCGTTCATAACCTTTTCATTTGAGAATTAATTCTAGGGTCATTTTTTTCACGAAACAGTGTTTTTTGAAACTAATGAGATTGTTGTAAGAGCATTACAGAATTAATTTAGTTTCCATATGCATTTTAAGTTTTGTGATTTGAACCAGATCAAAATCGACATCTCATAATGGATATCTAAACTAGAATTCCGATCAAAATATCATGAAATCCGATTGGCCATATCGAGCTGAAAGAGTTGCGCCTGCAAGGGAGAAGATGGATCTGTCGATAGAGGAGAGGAAGCGGGTTTTGGAAAAGGTTAATGCCACGCCCCGCTTTCTAAAGAACGTTAGCGAGCACGCAACTAGGTCCGTGATCGTATTTATACCGAGAACTACACCTCCTCGGTATAGACACACTAAACATCTAGCAAGCAAAGAATATCACAAGAAATAATATATTCTATGATATTCCAACATTTCACTTAGTACTGTTGTAAATCAAAAATACTGAAAAAAATTACAACGCAGCAACCGCACAAAAGATAATAAAATAAAAACGAAATGAAACATAAAGCAGAGGACACAAGATATACCCAGGTTCGGTGCGTGCTTGCACCTAATCATGCAAACCGAGGACGAATCGCTTACACCATTCAACAAAGAATTACAAGAGAATTTTTCTGCCCTCACAAATTCATCCCAGCACAAAAAAGAATTTCTCAATACCAATCTCTCTCTCACACGGGATTTTTGGCCGCAGCCAATACTAAATCCTCTCTACCCCTATCAATATCAATGAGAGGCAGCAGGCTTTTTTAATTCTAACTTTCTGTTGATTTTTGTGGATTCTCTCTGGATTAATTAAGTTATCTGTAAGACTTTCAACCGGACCAGAAATCCGAGGAGGATTCTTCACAAGTTCGGCGCTAGCTGGCCCGGGACAAGTTGGAATCAACGAAGTACCCCACATACCTCGGTTGGAAGGGACAGACGCATTCCAGCCCAGAATGCATCAAAGTACCGAGCAATCTCCTTACTCTGCACCTGATCCGCCCTCTCGTCCGTCCTAACTAAACGTAGCGAATAGTTAGGAGGAATATGGAAACGAGCCTGAATCTCGGTAAGCTCGTCCACGCTTCTCAAGATGGAGGGCGCATCGCGAGCGTTCCCGATGCGCTCTTTGGGGGTCCTTGGCGACGGCAAGGGCGGGTAGCCCTAACTCTATGAAGGAAACCCGACGCAGATGGAGCAGCCGAAGAGGCGGGAGAAGACATCCTGGACCCGCCTCCAACAACTGGAACCTCATCGTCCGAATCGATCCTAACAACTTCTACAGACTCCTCAGAGAAAGACATCTAACCTGATTTAAAAGGAAGGTGCCGTCGAGGAAAAGCGCGGGAGATCTATTCTAAAAAAAGGAGGAACGCCAAGTAATCTCTTGCAACTAAGGAAAATAATGGCAGAAACGTAAACCCTAGGAGGATCCCCCTCCTATTTATGCAACTCGAGAGGCAGCATCCAACGGCCCTGATCAATTCCCGCCAAAAACAAGCGTCGCGTCCGCCAGCCGTCGAAGCTTCAAGTGTCGAACGACCATTGCAGACGACCCTTCAACCACAGACGACGGTGATAGCCTATCGCATCAACCAATCCACGACGGGCACGTGGCTTGCGTCTCAACAAACGCGCGAACGAATCGGCGCCTCCTCTTTAATGCACGATCTCTTCTTTAATCCGTTGACGTCACCAAAGATATGCGCGGAAATCTAGATGCTCGGAACACGCCACTTGGGCTTATACATCTGAACGACGCAACTGCCCCACACCGAGTCACCCTAGGAATCCGCAACAAAAGATTCTGACTGCTGACCGCGCCAAGAAAACCGAGCAGGCCACTCTCGACCCGACCCATAAATAGGTCGGGACGAGAATGGGGGGCTAATGATGATACTCGTAAGTGGGAATCCCCAAGATCATGACACGTGGCAGTTGATGTGTCCCGGGACCTACGGAACAGGAGCGAGCACGATGCTTTGAAGACGTTCCTCGGGCGACCCGACCTTCAATGGCCTCCCAGAACACTCCTATGTTCGGCCTACAAACAACCATCGGCTCACCTCCGTGCCCTCCTACGCGCTGAGCTTCCTCAGCCTCCCTGCTCGCCTCCGAGCTATTACAGAAACGAGCTTGGTCGGTCCCCCGCTCGCCTTCGAGCCTCCCGCCGACCTAAGCCTCCCCGGTTCTCTCGAGCAACCGAGAACGCAGAGCACAAGCGCCTCCGCCACGGCTCCGCGTATCTCGCCAAAAGCGGGATATCCGCCACCAAACATCTCGTGTTCCTCGCTGGCGTATCCTCCTATTAACGAGCGTATCTCGTCATTAATGGAAGGATCCCGTCATTCACGCAGGCATAACGTCAGGGACGTAACTGACGGCGAAGATCTCGCGTTGACCAATAAAATAGAAATTGGAACCCCAAAAATAACGAGTCTAGAAATGAGGCTGAGAGGGAAAGTGTGTTTAGAGGCTGTTGGGTAGATAGGATTTGGAAATGCATACACCATTTGTTGCAAAAAAATCTCCATTTCCTATGTTTAGCCAGCAACAAACTTGAGTTGGAAATGGAAATGACGATGCAAAAAGCATCAAATTCTTGCAATGTTTGTTGCACTCGTTTTGGTTGTAACAAGAGTTGCAATTTTGAGAATGATGAGGATAATAATTATTATAGGGTGCCACATAAGCTTTGTATATATCACATGTGCAAATTTGCAACAAGTGTTGTATTTTCTTTAATTTTTTGTTTTACCAAACACAAAAAGCGTATTGGATTTGGAAATCCAATTGCAGAACTTTAAAACAACCAAACAATGGATGTGGGCCTCTTTTTTTACAACAAATCCTGCATACAGTATTTGTTGTATGAAAGCATGATGCAATTTATTTTGTTGCTAACTAAACATGCCCCTAATCTCCTTCTGATGGCTCCTGCTTCGTCGTAGTCCCTGGTCACTAGCACTATCTAAACTTGGCGGACATTTGAAACACGAAACATCCCACATCATCACCCCTATTTGTCATCTACGGCGAGGCCCTCTTTTCTCCTCTCTAGCAAGCCGATTTTCTCTTTTAACTCTTCTTTCTTTCTTTTTCAAGAGCATCCCATGTGTTTCACATAGATTTCAACCGAGTGTTGTGAGCTTTAAAATAGGATCTTATAAGTTTCACATAGACATCTCAAACGATTAGGTTTGAATGAGAATTGCGAGCCCAAGACGTAGGAGTTTGAATAACAAACACAGTTTAAATCAACTTGTTTATGGTGAAAGTGCATGTATATGTATGTGACATGTCCTTAAACAAGGTCAACATGCATGTTTAATTTTGATTTATATTATATTTGAAATAAAAAATAAATTTTGATTTATATTATATTTGTTGGTATATAACATTCATGAAAAAGAGAAAAGTACAAGCACATATCTAAATGCTGACAATTCTCGGGTATTTTTTTTTATTTCACTACTAAAACATCCATAATTTACGCCTTCAACTTTGTATTTCCGTACTTTGCCTTCAAAACTTTGTATTGCATTTCGCACCCAAAATCTTCAACTTGTTTAAAAAATAATCTTCATGAGATTTTTGTCTTGTGATGTTTTTAAACAAATTAAACAGATTCTGGATGTGAAATAAGGAAATGCAAAGTTTTAGAGGCGGTTGTGGTTAATGACTATCAACTTTGTCGATGAATGAGATGAACAGTAGGAAGTGCGTTGTCGATCCTAAGATGGCATGTGAACCAATATTGGGCTGAAGTTTTGCTCCGAAGTCGTCCCTTCAACGCTCTAGTCAATATTGATTAGGGTTTTGAAGATATGAATAAACCTACATGAGAGCGGGCTTACTATCTTTTTCTATATATATTGCTTTACAAATATATATTGCTTTTCTATATTCGCTGTTTATTTGAATTATTCGTGAATAATTCATGAATTATACGCGAATTATTCGAAGCGTTCGTCAATGATGATTAAATCGGAGAATTAATCGTACCATAAAAAAATAAATTATTCACGAAATCGCGGCATTATTGGTGAATTATATGAATTATATGATTATGTTGTTGGATCCATTTTAAATCCAATTTGCAGCAAAACCCATTATCACACCCAAAAATTTACTTCTTTTTCTTTTTACCTATATAAAACTACAAAAAATGCCATCTTTGATCTTCAAACTCCCAATCAAACACCCTTCACTCTTCTTCCCTCTCTCTCACCTCAAACGCACCCACGCTCTCCTCATCACCTCCGGCTCCGTCGCAACCGATCCCTTCTACTCCAACAACCTCATCTCCTCCTACTCCAGATGCGGCTCCCTCTCCCATGCACGCCATGTGTTCGACCAAACTCCCCACAGAGACTACATCACCTTCAACTCCCTCATCTCTGCGTTTGCCCAGCACGGCCTTGTGCCGGACGCTTTCCGAATCTTCAACCAAATGCTCCGCTTGTCCGTCCCCGTGACGAAGCTCACGCTCGCCCCTTTGCTTAAACTATGCTTGAAGTCTCCAGATTTTGTATCCGCCGTGCAGAGTCTTCACTGCCATGCTGTTAGGGTCGGTTTGGATTCGGATTCCTGGGTTTCGAGCTCGCTGGTGGGCGTTTACTCGAAGTTCGGACTTTTAGATGAGGCGGAGTATTTGTTTGATGGGATGGTGGAAAGAGATGTTGTGTTATGGAATGTGATGATTAAGGGGTATGCTCAAATGGGTCTCGGTCAAAAAGCGTTTTTGATGTTCTCGGAGCTTCATCACAGTCTTAGTCCCGATGCTATTAGTGTTTCTTCTCTTCTTATGGCTCGGCGGTTAGTAAGCGAGGAGTTTGAACAAGTTCAGGCTTTTGGGATTAAGTCTTGCCTGTTGGATGACATTACAGAGGAGATCGCTTGGTATAGAGCCATTTCGGAGAATGTCAAAGATGGAAAGATCGGAAAAGCTTTGAATTGCTTTTTGGGGATGAAGAGGTCGGGTGTGGGAGCTGATAACTCGAATTTTGTGTTTCTCCTTAGCGCACTTGCGAGTGAAGAGAGTTTTGAACTGGGAAAACAGATTCATGGCTTGGCAATAAAGGAAGGATTTTGTACAGATGTTTTGGTGTCCAATAGTCTTATTAACTTGTATGGAAAGATGGGTGATTCGGATTGTGCAGGGAAAGTTTTTTACAAGATGTCAGAGTTCGATTTGGTTTCGTGGAACTCTGTTATATCAGCCAACTTACAAATTGGTTTAGAGGTGGAGTCGATTGTACTTTTCATCGAAATGAGAAAGTACGGGGTGTTTCCTGATGATTTTTCATTGACAAGCATTTTGAAGGCATGCTTGGGGATCAATGTGACATCTTCTTTACATGAACAAGTTCATGCTCTTACCATCAAGATGGGGCTTTTAGACAACGTTTTTGTAACGACCGCACTGATAGATGTTTATGCCAAAAAGGGAAAAATGAGAAAAGCTAGATTCCTTTTCGATGGCATGGGTTCATTTAATGTGGTTTCATTCAATGCATTAATCAACGGGTACACCACAAACAACGACATTGAACCGACTTTAGATCTCTTTGCATGTTTGCATAGAAGCAGTGAGAGACCTGACAAGTTTACATTTGCAACTGTTCTCACGGCTTGCAGTGGTCTCATTGCTCTTGAAAAAGGGAAACAAATCCATGGTTATGCAATAAAACTTGGGCTTGATTCCTGTGCATATGTGAGTAGCTGTATATTAGACATGTACATGAAATGTGGCATCCTTAATGATGCTTTTGCAGCATTTGGTGATATCGACGAACCTGATGACGTTGCTTGGGCATCCATCATCTCAGGTTGTATTGAGAATGGCAATGAATACCATGCACTCAGTCTCTACCATCAAATGAG
Organism: Agapanthus africanus; assembly: GCA_030015575.1. Lineage (NCBI taxonomy): Eukaryota > Viridiplantae > Streptophyta > Magnoliopsida > Asparagales > Amaryllidaceae > Agapanthus > Agapanthus africanus. The sequence goes on along the minus strand of JASDDO010000028.1, from coordinate 49,839,843 downwards.
GCGATCGGGGTCCTTGCCTTCTCAGTTCATACTCTCTTCCTTATTCAAAGCATGTTCTTACTTGGCGTCAGTTGAAAAAGGGAAGCAAATCCATGCAAATGCAATTAAAATGGACCATGCCTCTGAAACTTTTGTCGGGACTTCAATCATGGATATGTATGCAAAGTGTGGTTGTATAGAAGACTCTTACGAGGTTTTCAAGAGGTTGAGCTCAAAAAGGATGGCATCATGGAATGCGATGGTGTTGGGTTTTGCCCAACATGGAAATGGCAAGAAAGCGATAGAACTTTTCAATGAGATGTTATCTTATAACTTACAACCTGACAAGATCACCTTTCTTGGTGTTATCTCGGCTTGCAGCCACTCGGGATTAGTCTCCAAAGCTTATACCTATTTCGACTCTATGTTTAAAGATTATGGAATTACACAAGAACTTGAGCATTACTCTTGCTTAGTTGATGCTCTCGGTCGTGCTGGGCAGCTTAACAAGGCAGAGGAGGTTATTAAGACAATGCCTTTTAATGCTTCTGCTTCTATTTATAGAGCTTTGCTTGGTGCTTGTAGGAAACAGCGCAATTTGGAAATTGGCGAAAGGGTAGCAAATAAACTCTTGGAATTGGAACCGCATGATGCTTCTGCTTATGTTGTTCTTTCTAACATTTACGCTTCTGTCAACCAAAGGGATGGTGTAATTGATGCTAGGAGAAGTATGAAATTGAAAAATGTGAGGAAAGATCCTGGTTGCAGTTGGATTGAAGTTAAGAACAAACTGCATTTGTTTGTTGTGGACGACAAGTCTCACCCTGAGACTGAAATTATATACGATAAATTAAAGGATATGATAACTAGGATTAAAAATGAAGGCTATGTCCCTGATACCGAGTTTGTGCTTTTAGATGTCGAGGAAGAGGAGAAAGAGCGATCTCTTTACTATCACAGCGAGAAACTAGCTATTGCTTTTGGCATTTTAAGGACACCGGCTGTTCAGAGAATTCACGTTATCAAGAATCTCCGAGTCTGTGGTGATTGCCATAATGCCATTAAATACATATCAAAAGTTGTTGGACGTGAAATTGTTTTAAGGGATTCCTCTCGATTTCACTGTTTTAGAGACGGGGGGTGCAGTTGTGGTGACTACTGGTGATATAATTTATTCTCTATTGAAATGCTTTTATTTTATACTTAAACCCATTATTTTCTGTTCTTTATTTATTATTCATTGAAAGCTCTTTCTTTGTGTCTAAGAGTTCCTTGTACTGATTTGCCATATTGTCTTGTTAAATTAAATTTTGGTTCATTATTAGTATCAACTTTGTCACCTTTATGGACACTGGTTTTTTCTTTCGATGAATGAATGTGTCTTATTGCATCTGGTTAGCTGCTTATATTTTGTATTGATAAATATTTAAGTTTCTTATGAACCACAGGAGCGCAAGATGGAGCACTAGTTCCAGAGCGCTGGTTCCAGTACACAGAAATAGTAAATAGAGAACCTGCCAAGGTTTTTGCATCGAAGAATCTAAAGCATGAGAAAGAGAGGGACCAGAAAAGGAAGACTGCTACTTTAACAGGTAGTATTTATCCTTTTCAGTTGTTTGAGGATCATCTTCTAGTCCTTGATAATTACTTTTCTCTTAACCCCCTTCCCCACTCTCTCTTCCTTAGGGTAGTTGTATTTGATTTGGTTTGTTTTTAAGGTTATTGAGTAGCATACAATGGAAGGGGGCAAATGCGATATACTTGGTGTTTTATGTGGTTGATGGAAGAGAGTGGCGGTGATGCTGCGGTGATTTGTGATACAGACATCAGTACATTGCTCTCTGTAAGCTTTATGTCACTCAGTATTATTTGTTCCATCACCGTAGCTATTCCAAGAAAATGATATAAGAGATTTCCGAACAAACGCCCTCAAATATTTTAAATCCTTTTCATAAATTTCTTGTAATTAGTCTGTGTTGCATACTTCTTGGTATAAATTTTGCTATTTGTTCGATTCAAACGAATAATCAAACCCCTTTTCAATATACTCTGTTTTATCTCCCAAATTCAGCCATAAACATGTCTTTTCTCAGTTTCTGCCTTGGTAATTTAAGTCATATTTAATCGAGGTATAAGTAAGATAAGAAATGGTCTTCTCCTTGCACCGTAGTTTGTCAGCGGTCCATGGCTGAGAAATAAAGAATTAAAGAATTTCTTGGATTTGGCACACCGAGAATTAGAGGGGGCTAAGCAAGTATGACTTCATGTATTCGAACACTTCTTGGCAACCCTTATCCCAAATGAATTCCATGTCTCCCTTCAGAAATATGTAGAATAGTCTACATCTCTTGGCATGTTGGGATATAAACAGGCGTACGACTGGATTCGCCCCACGAGTCCCCTAAGTTCTTTTAGATTTCTTGGAGGTGGAATTTCGGCTACGGCTTTGACTTTGACCCAGTCAATTTCGATTTCTCGTTGACTGGCATTATATCCTAGTTGTTTCCCGATGAAACGCGGAACACACCTTTCTTAAGATTTATCTAGACTTAGTACTGATGGCTCCTTCCAGTACCTCCTTAACGAGTTTACATGCACGTCCCTGGTTACTGAACTTGACCATAATATCATCCACATAAACCTCGACATCTACGCATCATATCATGGAATATTGTGGTCTTGGAATATTCCTGTCACCATAACAAAAGCTGCTCGTCACAACCAGTGCCAACAAGATGGGTTCAAATTTGCTATGACGCTAATGCAAGTCTTACCTTGCTTGTTAAAATATTTTATGGTTTTGAATTTTCACCAAGTCTAAAGCATGAGGCAATTTAGAGTCCGGTGCATGATAGTCCATATGCTGCATTTCTCAATAGTTCCTAAGTTGGGCATATGCCATTTTTGTTGCAAAGGATTTTTTGGATTTGAAGCACCATGTCTTTCATTACTTGTAAAGGGAAAAATAGATGAGCAGCAGTTTTCACAGTTGTCCACTTGTGTGGAGAAATCACCTTAAATTTGGTGAAGATTGAGGGAATTGGGAGTCAAAAGGCAGTGATGGAAATACAAACAGCGTTTTTCTTCGGAAGAAGATATACAGGTGAAAACGGAAAGTTTAGCAAGGATTTAAACAATTGTGCCGTGATTAATAGGATTACTGAGGTTCTTGGCAGCTGATTGTCTTAACCGACTTTATCTTCCATTGCTGCCAATTTGTTTGCAAGCAAAGTTTAGCAATGATAAAGATAAGGTGGAGTACAGATGAATCGATTGGAACCGCAGAATAATAAATTTGTATTATGCTAAGGGAGCATAACTGAAGATAGAGTGCTTTCGCGATGTAGTTCTTCATCAGACTCTCAGGAAAGGGAAACAGCTTGAGAATAGTTACCGTTTCACTTGGAAATTAATCATTAGCAAGTCACCGTGTACAGAGACTGCCGCATTTATAATGCAAGCATTTCTTAGGAACATTGTTGATCGATGCATCGTAAATGTTAAAGGGACAATGCTTGTACCTTAGTCTCATATCTATAGGTCGAATGTTACCTTAAAACAGTGGTGTAGGGTTGACATACGGGAAAACCAATTTCTGTTTCAAAACATTGTCGTGAAGGATATGAATGAAGAAAGCTTTATGTCATGCTGGCATAGAAAATTCTTGGAGATGATTATTTGAAATGGATACATTTTAAAAACTTTTCGGTGAAACAAAGTGCACTTATTAATCACTTATTGCTATAGTGAATAAGTTCGGTAAGGATGTTTGGGAACTGGAGCACCCCCAGTTGGACGGCTTATTGCTTAAGTTATTTTAAACATTTTTTTTAATCTAGAAATCACAGCTAATTGCTTAAGTTAAGAATTGAGATGAAGATTCAAATATCTCATCTACAAAAATCTGCGAGCATGACACAGAAGAAATGAGAACGAGAGTAGGAAAAGGAAGGCAGGCCTCTTGCATATATGAAAAACGGTCACAAATACAAAGCCCAACATATTTCGAAGTTTACTCTAAGTTAAAAAAATATCGACTAACATGTCAATCGGCTACCCGAGGAGTAATATGGAAGGCGTCTCATCATCGCTTTTTTAATTAATTAAAGGACATTCATTACCCATTACAACACATTTTCATGATATTAGAATTCTCTCATAACTCAATAACAAATTTTTTATCACACCTCATATAACAACACTGGTTTGCATAGGGTCTTCGAAAACAGGATCAAGATCACAACAAGGATATGTATAGTAAAATAGATGACAACAAATTAGAAAGGTTTAAAATTATTTCTCATACATACACCTGGCTCTTACTCTTAAATTGTTTGCACTGGGATGCAAATCAAGCAAGCAACCATCTTATTTATAAGTATATAAAGATGTACTGAAATTCAATTGGATATAGTTTCAAGAGCTTTTGGAGTTAACCTGAAAATTGGGTGAACCTTCATAGGATCTACAAATTCCAATACGAATCCAAATTCTTCTTCTAGATCCAACTTCTCGGCTACGTGTCCATCTGGCAAGACCCAGTCGAATGTATGTAGCAACGTTGCAGTCAGAAGCTGGACCATCCTTATGCCCAAAGTCATCCCAGCACAGATCCGTCGTCCAGCTCCGAAAGGTAATAATTCAAAGTCAGTCCCCTTCATATCAATGTTTTCATTCGATCCCCCGGGAAGAAACCGTTCTGGCTTGAACTCTAGCGGATTAGGCCATATAGACGGGTCACGGCCTATAGCCCATATATTCAATAAGGTAACTGTATCCTTTGGAATTTGGTACCCATTGATCTCGCAGGCTTCAGAGGCAACACGAGGGACCGAGAGTGGGGCTGGTGGGTGGAGACGAAGGGTTTCTCTGATAATAGCTTGAAGGAGAGGGAGTTTAGGAAGGTCTGACTCATGCACAAGACGGTCTTGGCCCACAACCGAGTCGAGCTCTGCTTGGACTTTTTTAAGGATTTTCGGGTTGCGTATCATTTCTGCCAAGGCCCATTCAACTGTGTGGGAAGATGAGTCGGTTCCACCCGTAAACAATTCCTGCGGTCTCGATTGTTAGATAATTTGATGATTATGTATTTGATATATAATTATGTGAAAATATCTATATGCTTCTCTCTCCCAAGGATTCTAAATAAAAGCGTGATTAGTTACTTGATTTATATTTGGAATATGAAAATGGAAGTTAATGCGTGGAGCTTACAAAGAGCAACGCCTTAATGTCGGTGTCAGTGAGCTTTGCACCATGGCCGTCGCCCTCCTCCTTCAGGCTCATAAGAACACTAAGCATATCACCTTCTTTAGCAGTAACCAAGTTATCCTTAATTACCTTGTTGAAAAAATAATCTATTTCAAGATGCAGCTTTTTCATTTTTTCCACCACATATTTGCCATGCATATCAAACAATCGGAGTGCGGGCACAAAGTTAGACACAATGAATGATCCGGCCAATCTAAAATACTCCAAAACCATCTCCTTAAACTTTGTTGCGTCTTCATTATTTTCTGCTTCATGACCGAACACCCGTTTGCTAAACATTGACATGGATAGCGAATTAGCGGAACATGCCGTCACCTCATATCCCATTTTTACCGCACTCCCTTGATTTGCATGGGTGCAAAGCGTGTTAACAAGGAGGGAGACTTCCTTTTCACGAATGTGACGGGAATTTTCGAGAGCCTTGTGAGAGAAGAGGTGAAGGGTGCAGAGCTTTCGCATCATTCGCCATTGTGGACCGTAAGGAACATAGACTATATCCTGATAAGTAGCATATCAACAATGAGGACGTGTTGCCAAAAACTGAAGGATTCCCTACTATTATAACTCAAACGCATGAGGGCAATAACATAACACCAAAAAAGTTTTTCCTTTTTCGAAGAAGATAATAAAACTAAGGCTAAATTTCTGTAAACCCCCATATATTTTGAGCATGTATTACATGACCCCCTTACTTTTTAAAGGATGCAAAATACCTTTCTATAATTTTTTTAAACCGTTAAAATCCCCCCAACAGTGTTAATGGTGAATGATGAAAAGACGAATTAGACCTTAAGATATTTTGGGAAAATATTAAAGATTTTTTATTATTCTTTGGTGGTAGCTTTCATTTTCATTCCTCACAATTTAACCAGTTTCTATTTTATTATGTTTTGTTAGGCCTTTTATATATTCATCTTCTTCTTACTTTCTTTTTTTTATTTCCCTTAAAATTAATATAATTTCTTCTTTGCTTTTACTGTTTTACATGCAAGGGCAAAAAGGCTGTTGATTTCAAATATTGTAAAAAAAAAATTAGGATAAAAGATATTAAAGGAGAGAAGAAGAAGAATACAAGGTGGACAAAATAAACCATGACGATGCTGAGAAAAGAGAAGGCAATATATTAAAAAAAAACTAAAAGGTATGAAAAATATACTGAAAGCTATTTTTTATTTTCCTCCTAAATATCTTAAGGGCTAATTTGTCTTTTCATCCTTCTCTATTTATATCGCTAGGGGTTTTACCGGTTTAGAAAAATAAAAAGGGTATTTTGTATCATTTTAAAACGTAGAAGGGTTATGTGATACATGCTCAAAATATATGGGGTTTTACTGAATTTAGCTTAAAACTAATAAGCTAATATATCTAGAATTCTTGTGTATTCCATGATCACCCGGTGAAGGAAATATTTTTCCCACCCTCTAATTAATCCTGCCTATATATGTATCTAAGAGATAAAATGATAAGGCTCTGCATCTAGATCCGGATATCCAGATACGGATTTGATATCCGACCGGATACGGATACGGATACGGATATGGATATATATTTAATTATTTTTCCGGATACGGATACGGATAGAGATATATATTTAATTATTCTTCCGGATACGGATACGGTTTTATCAAAATTATCCGGACCCGGATTCGGATATCCGGATACGGATATGGATACGGATATGTGAATCCGGATACGGATACGGATATCCACAGAAAAAGATAAGAAAATATATTTTTTTACATTAATTTTTCCTTAAAATGCCTATTTAAACCATACATTTTTTAAAATTATTTTGTATCCTATCCATTTAAAAGAATATAATGACTTATAGTTCCATTAATTTTTTTTCTAAAATTGTTTTAAAGTACACTAATTATATTTAATATATTATTAGCATATTTATTTATTCATATATTATTCATTTTCATGTAGATTTGTCTCAATTAAATATTTTTAAGTCATATTAAATAAGCATTCAATGAAATATATCGATTACATTCACATTTCCTCCTGGTATGAATACTGCATGTTAAAATAGTGTAAAACTTGTTATTTACTTGAAAACAACTAACCTCATGGTATGAATACTGCATGTTAGCATGCAATTTATTAAGCATGCAGTACGTATGTTTAGTGAAAGTAGCCAGCTAATCCATCCCTGTTCTTCTTAATTTGTGTATCTTTATTGATTTGATTAATTAGAGCCATCATATTATGACATGTTTTACCTGGTAATTGAAGGTCATATGTTCTGCTGTAGCAGAAGGCGGACGGTTGCTAAAATTGATGTCATGCGTCCGAAAGAACTGTGCGGCGACCGCGGCAGAGGAAACAACAACATGTTCGACGTAACCAAGACGGAAACGGATCAAGGGTCCGTAAACTTTAGTAAGAGCAAGTAGAGTTTGATGAGGATTTCGGCGGAACTGCAAAAGGTTGCCTATGATAGGCAAGCCTGTCGGGCCCGGCGCAAGAGGAGCGAGTTTCGCCTTACTCTTCTCCTTGTTGAAGAGAAGGTGGAAGAGAATGCAGCATAAGATAGAAGTACCAAAGAAGAGAAACAAGGAAGTAGTCATTGTTGAGATGGATGAGATATGAATTGAATGAGTAGTCATGTTTATATAGAGCCATACACTGTGAGCAGAGCAAATATTATTTCTCCAATATTTCTGTGCAGCTAACTGGTTTTGCATGCAATGTGGTAGGTTTTGATTCATGCAATAATTTATATTTTTTTAGATGATATATAGACTAAGCTTGGAAAAGGCCATGCTTCATTCTTGTATTATAGCAATAAAATACCAACTTAGATCTTCATGTGTTGATTCAGTTAATCACACCCAAACAAAATTTGGAGGAAATTTGGAGGGCGGAGAGAAGACTTTTCTTCTCCTCACATATTATTCGCCCTTTGGGTTTTATTTCGAAATATTATTTCTCCAATATTTCTGTGCAGCTAACTGGTTTTGCATGCAATGTGGTAGGTTTTGATTCATGCAATAATTTATATTTCGAAAGCCTTAATGCCATTTTTGCGTTAGTTCACACCCGCTTCATTGATTACGTCACTAAAGAAAAACTGGTCTAAATTCAAACCATGAATGTTTTGGTGATTTTTCCAAGGGCATTGCCGTTCTTTATCATCCGTTTATTAAAATAATCACTCTTTATTCCTATATTGTTGTATGAAGATATTATAAAATATAGGGGAAAATTATTTCTAAGCGTATTTTCATAACCGTGGAAAGACCTGATACTTATTAAAAAAACCTAGATTTTTAAGACCCCAAAATAGATAACATGTAGAATATTTTGGCTTTTTTTTTCCTTCCAAATGCTAAGTTTACCCTTAAGGCTGGCATATATGCTTATGGTTATTCTTTTTCATCATCCTCATCTTCTCTCTCATTCTCTTTGCCAAAATTTCCATTCTCCTCGCTCCTTCCTCTTCGAATGTGGCATCTTCTCTCTCAAATATTTCGATCTTCGCTGCCCATGACTCTCTCCCATCTAATTTCGGCTCTTATTTTCTCATATTCCCATTCAATTCATTTTCTTCTCCAAATCTATAGCTTCGCTCCCAATTCTTCATCCCCTCTTCCAATCTCTTTGTTTTTCTTATAATTCCTTTTCTCATTCCTATATTTCTATATCTCCAGATCCAATTCTGAGACCTTCTCAACCAATTATTCCATCTTCGCTCCTAATTTTTCTCGTTATCTTAATTATGAAACGTGGTACATACCTTGAAAATCGATAGTTTGAGGGCAACCTTTTTCCCAAATGGTTTACAAAGAACATTTAATGATGTAAGAGCTACAACTTTTTTCTCAAAACGATTTCTCAAAACGATTTACAAAGAAGACGGGCTAATAAAAGAAATTAAGATTTATGCAGCATGGATGGAATAAGATAATACATTAAGCAAGAAAATAGAGAATATTGAATCAAAGAATACATAATATTTTAGGGGGTGTTAGTTCTAAATAATTTTAGAATTTAGAATTTATAAATGAAATGATCGTCATTTTGATAAAATTCTTATCAATTTAAAATGCTAGTTATTTAATTTCAAAATCCATATATAATTTAAGACAATACATTTAATAATGGGCGTTAGGTTGTACTCAACTGACAGATTTGGCGGACGCCGATCGATGGCGGAGGATTACCGGTGGCGGCGACGAGGATGGTCGACCTGTGGTCAGAGGCGACGATGGTGGCAGCGATCGGGGACGACGGCGACGGCGAAGAGGATGGCCGACCGGCTGTCAGAGGCGGCGATGGTGGCGGCGATCGGGGACGGCGGCGGCGGCGATCGGGGATGGCGGCTGTGATGATGACGAATGGCGAAGAGAATGGTTGGCCGGTGGTCGGAGGCGGCGATCGTGGACGGCGGCGGGCAGCGGCAGGCTACGAGGATGGTCGGCTGGCGGTCAAAGGCGGCGATGGTGGCAGCGATCGGGGACGGCGGCGATGGGTTGCAACGGCGGCCGATGACGTGGATAGTCGGCCGGCAGTCGAAGATGGCGATGGTGGCGACGATCAGGGACGGTGGCAGACGGCAAGGATGGCCAGCTTGCGGTCGGAGGCAGCGATCATGGACGGCGGCGTACAACAGCGATCGGGGACGGCGATTAGGGACGGCGGCGGCGGTTGAACGGTGGCGGCGGCGGCGACAGTCGGCCAGTAGCGATGGTGGGGACGGTCGATGTCCGGTTAATGATGGTGGCAGCCGACGGTGGCGATGCTTGGTGTGACGGTTTATCTAAATTTCGCTCTATTATGTATACTGCGGCATTTTAGAAAATACAGGGGTACATGGTGATTTGAAAATTCATTGGTTTTTTCATTTTTGTACTATAAATTCAATAATGAATTCTAAAATTCAAATTTTCGGGTTTTAAAATGATAGTTTACATTAACACTATTAAGTAAATTCTAATTTTAAAAGACTTAGGACTAACATGAATTTTTAAATTCCGAAATTGTATTTTCAAAAGATTTAGGACTAACAGACCCTTAGAAAATTTTAAAGGGAATTTATAAAAGAGGATTCTTGGCAATGCATACACAAATACGCATATAAATCAGATTTTGGTTTTAAAAAAAGTTCAAAGCATAATTTTGGGTATTCCACAATTTTGAAATTTTGTGGGATTTTAAATAAGTAACTCTTTAAAACTGGTCCTGAAAATAATTTTCCCAAAATATAGTTTTGGATTAGTTCATCAATATAAAATAATTATGACTTCAAAAGATAAATAAACAGGATCTTTGGACGGTAGAATTAGGTGAGAATTTAATCTCTACTTCAGAACAAGAATAAAAGCTCCGCCTCTCATGCGGGCATGCAACCAAGGTGCTAGTTTTCTCAGTCATACAAAGCTCCTTATCCAAGACTTAAGTGATATTAATTGTGTGGATCCGAATCTCCGGCAACCGCAGACTAAGCTGCCGTTAATTACCTTTCGTTTTTGGAGCGAAGGAATCTCCGATTGACGGGTCAAACTGGTCATGTGAACTCAATGTGCAGTGTGCGTGTGTTGTGCTTTGAGGGCTCTTAGGTATATCGGGGATCTCGCAGAGTTTACGGGGGTCCCGCTACCCGGATAGCTGGCTGGAGTTCAAGAGGGCTAGCAGCCCCTTTACGAGGGCGGGACAGCGCCCTGTTAGAATTTTTTTTCTAACGGGGAAGGTTTTTTAGTGTGGAGTGTGCGTAAAAATAAGGGGGAAGGGGCGTCCTAAGGGCCGTGGGCGCTGGGCACCAGCGCCTCACGTGCCGGGCGCTGGGCGCCAGCGCCTCACGTGCCGGGCGCGTAGGAGCTGGGCGGCCCCCGCAGAAAAAATGGACTTAGTCCCTGCACAGGATGCTATGCTCCCGATTTGACTTTTGGAGTTAAACTCCTAAAAAGAGATTTTTTTTATTTATGGAGTTAAACTCCAAAAGATATTAAATGGAGTTAAACTTCTAAAAAGGGTTTGATTTATGGAGTTAAAACTCTAATGTATCTTGAATGGAGTTAAATTCCTAGAAATCTTTGGAGATGATCGAAGGGGCCCTCTTCTTCTCCCCTTTAGTCTTGGATCTTTTTTTGAGCCTCAGATCGTTCCGGAATGAAATTTTTGGAGATGGGTCTCCTTCTTCTTCCTCCCTGTTGGCTGGATCTTGTGGGAAAGGGATGAGACTTAAAAGTCTTCCCTATTAGGGATTTGATAGCAGATCTGAGCTACCCTTCCAGGGGTTTATGGTGAAAAACTATTTATTTTTGGAAAAGTAAGAGTTAAACTCTTGATTTAGTTCAAGAAAGGGAAGAAGGTTTAGAACCTTGAGGAAGGAGAAAGAGACACAAAGCCTAACTTTTTGAGGGGAATGAATTGTTTCTTTCATTTCATCATCATATTTGCCTTATATAGGCTTACAAATTTACACATAGCCCCCTTGGGCTTTATAAAATGGCATTTTGCCCATCCCATGCCTTATGTGCTATTTCTTTTTATACATGAGCCATGGACTTTACAAACATTTGGCTTTTTACCCATTTATTTTACATTCATGCATGGAAATTACATCAAACTTATTTATTACATAATTTTCTTCTTGGGGGAGCTCGGCCGCTTCATGTTCAGGCTTGATTTGGGCATCGGCCCACTTGGCATGGGCTTGGCCTCATTTGGCTTGGGGTCGACTTTGATTTTGACTTGGTCACGAGGGGTGTAATTTTTTATCCCAACAAAGTACCACCCATCAATAAACGCACACTGCGTGTATGGGTTGTGTGCATGATCCAGCACGTGTGCTTCATCTCGAACATACTTACGGAGTTGAGATACATGAGACATGTCATGAACACTCGCCAAAGATTGCGGTAACGCCAAACGATACGCCACTTCTCCAACATGCTCCCAAAATTCGAAAGGTCCAACGAATCGAGGACTAAACTTTCCTTGACTTCCGAAACGAATCACCCCTCTAGTCGGTGATACCTTCAAGAATACCAAATCACCAACGGCGAACTCTAGAGGTCTTCTCAACGTATCTGCCCAACTCTTTGTCGGTCTCGTACTGCTTCAATATGATTCCAAATAGTATTAACCTTCTCAACTGTCTGTACAACCAAATCTGGTCCTAACAATCTTCGTTCACCGACATCGTCCTAACAAACAGGTGAACAACACTTGCGACCATATAAAGCTTCGAATGGAGCCATCTGTATAGTCGCCGGGAAACTGTTGTTGTAAGAAAACTCCACCAAATATAGATGATCCTCCCATGAACCCTTGAAGTCCAACATGCAAGCTCTCAACATATCTTCAAGAGTTTGGATCGTTCTCTTCGACTGGCCATCTATTTGAGGATGATAAACTGTGCTAAACTTCAACCAAGTCCACAAACTTTCCTGTAAGCTCTTCCAAGAGTGTGATAGGAAACGAGTGTCACGGTCGGACACGATACTCACCGGTACTTCATGCAATCTTACAATCTCCTGCATGTACCGTTCTGCCAAAGTTTCTGTTGATTGACCAACCCGAAAAGGAATGAGATGAGCTGCCTTGGTCAATCACCCAACTGCATTGTTGCCTTTTGGACTCCGCGGTAGAGCTGTCACGAAATCCATGGTTATACGTTCCTACTTCCACTGAGAAATCGGAAGTGGTTGCAATAAACCAGCAACCCTTTGATGTTCAGCCTTAACTTGCTGACACACCAAGCATTTTGCTACAAAGCGGGCAATCTCCCGTTTCATGCCCTCCCACCAAAAATGCTGTCGTATATCTCGGTACATCTTCGTACCTCCTGGATGTACGAACTATGCCGAACTGTGCGCCTTCTTCATAACTTCTTCGCGGATGTCTCTCTTTGGCACACACAAACGACTACCATATCGCAACGAACCATCTTCATGAACCAATAAGTTCGTTCGAAGTCCAGCTTCAAGCTGTTCTCGAAACTTCTGCAATCTTGGGTCCTGCAATTGCGCTGCTTTAATATTCTCGTTCAACGACGACTGTATTTGCAGCTGCATCAACTGTCTTGAAGAATGCGGTAACACGACCTCCAACTCGAATCTCCGAAAATCTTCAATAAGCTCCTTCTGTGCAGTCAACATCAGAATTGCTGGTAACCAACTAAGCGCATCCGGCACTACATTAACTTTCCCCCCGGATGGTTCTTGAGACCAAGATCGTAGTCAGCCATCAGCTTCAACCATCTTCGCTGTCTCATGTTTAGCTCCTTCTGAGTGAACACGTATTTTAGGTTTTTGTGATTGGTGAATACTTCGACTCTTTCGCCCAATAGGTAGTGTCTCCAAATCTTCAAAGCGAATATCACAGCCGCAAGCTCCAAGTCATGAGTTGGGACCGGACTTGATCGTGCAAACAGTCGAGAAGGTTAGCAATATCCAGAATCATATGAAGGCAGCGCAAGACCGATAGAAGAGTGGGGCAGATACATCGAGAAAACCTCTAGAGTTCGCCGTTGGTGATTTGGTATTCTTGAAGATATCACCGACTAGAGGGGTGATCCGTTTCGGAAGTCGAGGAAAGCTTAGTCCTCGATTCGTTGGACCTTTTGAGATCTGGGAACGTATTGGAGAAGTGGCGTAAAGATTGGCGTTACCGCAATCCCTGGCGAATGGTCATGACGTGTTTCTCATACCTCAACTTCGTAAGTATGCTCGAGATGAAATACATGCATTGGATCATTCGAAACTGACTGTACTAGAAGATTTGACTTTTGAGGAGCGATCGATGTCGATTATGGATCGAAGAGGAAAGGTTCTTAAGAACAAAATTATCCCTCTTGTACCTGTTTCTTGGAGTAATCGCTCGCATGGAGAACCAATTTGGGAACGAGAAGATGAAATCCGGCAGAAGTTTCCACATCTATTCTTGAAATTCTTGTTTGTTTATCCTATCTTGTTCTTGGAATTTCGAGGACGAAATTCTTTTATAGTTGGGTATAATGTAACACCCGAGTTCATTTATACCAATTCCAGTTTCCGTATTTACTTATCCATGGTCTATTCTTGATTTATCGTGTTTGGGTACGAATGGTAGTTACATTTTACATTGCATTCGACCCGACCGGCTTGCTTGAACTTGTTTGATTTATATTTATAGGTTACCCTGACTCGTTGCATTGACACGTGCATCTAGTATAAACTGTATATTGGCATTTCATCTGACATCGCATGTTTTATCATATAACTTTTAAGTCACAGCAAATATTTATTAAAATACATAACATGGCCTGTTTGATACCCCTAACCCTGTGGTAGCATCCGTGCATCTTGTTCTCGTCCTGTTCAGTGAAATGGACGCGTTTGGATAGCTACGCGCATGTACGTGGATCCGTTCTTGGGGGCATACTTTTTCGTTACCTGAGCACTCGTTTTGAAATTCGGAAATCGCATATGTTTTTAATATTTTAAATCTAAATTTTTAGACTCGACCCGGGCATATTTTGGAGTAAATTTGTATTTACCAAAATCTAGAACAGACTAATATTATAATATTATATTCTAATATTTTCACACACTTAATAATCTTTCAAAACTAATAAAATATTCCTAAAACAAATTTTACTCTCTATCTCTCTCCGTTTCTCACTCTCTCTCTCTCCGTTTCTCTCTCTCTCTCTCTAATTATATATATATTTTATATGATTCTTTAAATATTTGATAACTACTTTTTCTTTTAAATAACTGTGCCACGTACTTCTCTCCCTCATCTGTTCTTTCTTCCGCTTCCTCACGAAAACCCTAACCTACGCCCGCGACCCTCATCGCGCTCGTCGCCGTCCTCTCATCGCCGTCGCCCCCACACCCTCGTCCACTCCTCGACCTCCTCTCCTCGCTCACCTCTTCTCCCCGGCACGAGGACCCAAGAACCCACGACCACGACATCCATCGTTCGTCGTCATTCTTGCCGCCGACGACTTCGCCGTCGCCGTCACGCTTATACCCACAACCTCTTCTCCTCTCCTCAACCACCTCATCACTTTCCTCTCCCCTCCATTCCCAACAAACCCGACCACTGCAACCCATACCCACGCTCGTTTCCTGCACACCTCCTTCACCTGCACCCTTCACCGCCGGCGACCCCCACTTTCTCGTCGGCCTCCACTCATCTTCCTCACCTCTCTCCAACCCCGACACCACCATCACCCACACCTGCAGTCCCGATGAACCCATCACCCGAGAACCCACAGAAAACCCATCTCCTCCAACTTCACCTCGCCGTCGCCCTCGCCGCCGGCGATCCCTCGTACCTGTGGCCATCCCCTTCTCTCTCTTTCGTCGACCTCTCTTCTCCTCTGTGCAACCGCTGCAACCTAACCTCACATCGCCTGCAACCCTAGAACCCGACCCTGCACGGACCCCGCCTGCACACCCCGCCTCGTTGGAGCTCCGACCCCCTCGCCTCCTCGTTCTCGCAGCCACCTTCTTTCTTCTCCTCTCTCATCTCTTCTTTTCCAAAACCAGAGCAAGAACCTTGCACATACCCAATCCCGACTTCAAGAAACCCACAGCCGCCTTGCCGTGAAATCTCGTCGGAAAACCCATGCCTCTCGTCGTCACCCCATGTACCCTTCTCTGACCCCAGAGCCAAACCCCAGAGAACAGCCTTCTCCCTTTTCTTCTACTTCTTCTTCTTCTTTTTCTTCTTTTCTCCTTCGTCTTCTTTTCGTGATTTCTTGGATTCACGTGTTTCCGATCACCGCCGGAGCCGTGCTCGCCGCCGCTGATCCGGGCGACCCAGTGGACGTTCTCTACCTACGCGGTTACATTCTTGCATTGCCTGGTTCTGTCCTGTATTTGGTGTGCGCAAAGTGTTCGACGTAATGCTGATTTGTCTCAAAAATTATCTAGTAACCGCAATCAAGAACGGCGTTGCTTGGTAGCTAGCCGGTGAATACGGGTCGGTCCACAGGGATGTTGTAAATTTCCTAAATATTCTTACGAGCTAATTCCAAAGGGTGTTGGATCTTTTAATTAAATCTAAAAACTAAGTTGAGTTATACTAGGATTAGGAAACTTGCTAGGATTAAGTTTAGGTAAAGTTTGGTAAATAAAGATTTCCACCTCTTTCAATGCCCTAAATTAGATATCATATTAGGAGTTATGGTAATTATTAATAAAGGGGATTAGAATGATCGGGAAGAAACCATGTTTCTTTCTCTAGATCCTTATCCGTCCTTTCTTAATCCTTACCCTAATCTCCATGGAAAACATTCATATCCGGTCTTTTATACTATGGTATCACCGTTACCTCGTGGGTAGAGTGCCGTAGGGAGCGGAATATGAAAGTATGCATGGAATCCTAATTGTTCATAAGAGATTGGCAAAGAAAGGGGTGAGAGATCTTCATCTCTCAAACCCTTCCCTATTCCCAACCCTAACAAGCGAGGAAGCTACTCGTTCATTGAGGGATCTAAGAAAGACATAATTTTTATGAATTTTGATTTAAGAGATTAAAGATCTACTGCAGATTAATAAAAATTCTAAACTAGATTAAACTAGGACAAGAATAGAAATTACCTAGGGCAGAAATTAAAACTAAGAACTAGGACAGAAAATAAACCTACTTACAAATTGATGCTCTCCAAACTTCAAAAGAAATCCGAACTTTTATTGATGAAAAGAGGCATGAACAAATACAATGAATTGGGCTTTTATTTATAGGACATAAAAAACCCTAGGTTTACAATTACCGCACGTCTGCATTTACAAAAATACCCCTAGGAAGACCGGTCAAAGCCGCCAAGAATTATGGTAAAAAAAATTACACTCTACGTGCTTTATACGGCCGCGGAACCGCGGCCGCAGCCTGGGTTTGGCCGCGGTTCTGCGGCCAAAAAGTGGAATTGGGCTCTGCAACTTCTGGGGCTGATCATGTGATTGTTTGTCTTCCTGTTTCTGCAGGTCTTTTCTCAGATTGGTTTCTCGTTCTCTTTCAGATCTTTCCAGTGAACATTGTAGTGGACTTTTACTGTTTCTTCATGTCGCTGCCTTTATACTCGGTGAATTGTTGCTCATTGTTCCTCAAAATGTAGGCACGATCACGATTTCACCATTTATCATTCGTAGTCTCACTTTGTATCATCTTTTTCAGCAACTTCACTGTTTTTATTTCAAGAACCTGTATCCTGCAACTAAGTAGCAGACATTCGTCAAAAGCACATGTTTATCTGTAAAAAGAATAAGATTGGGGATTATAATAATGTAATATTATGATATGAACAAATACTCCTAAACTTATCTTTTGCTCGTCCTCGAGCAAACTTAGTTTTATTCTCGACAAAAAACCTAACTTTACTTTCGCAGGGAATCGCGATTGCACTGAGCTCGTGCAACAAGCCGTTAAACCTCTAGGTGTTCCTAGTAGGAGAAGTGTTGTCTCCTGAGGGTTTTCAGCGGATACTACCCATAAAATCCTATCAATTTGGCCCATCGACTTTTATTCTCCAATTAGGTTTTCTAACAAGGAATTTTATTATCTTCGACTCATAAATTATACACCCATATTTTTCACACTTCCTCATCATTTAACTTAAGATTATATATATCCTTGTGAATTTACTTAGCTTTTAGCATCTCTTAAGTTTTCCTTCTAGGGTTCCATCTCCACTTAGGAATTTTTATCAACTCTACTAAAGATACAAGTTCTATTCTTCACTCCTATCTCTTATCTAAATCCCAATCACATACCCCTATGTGTGTGTATAAATCACCCCTACACTTGGAAATTCAAATAAAGCAATCATACTCTTGTCCGTTGTCCAAAGCACTTCTTAATAGGTGAATTTTTAGATGAATTTCGCTCACACGTCTTTCATGCGACTGTTAATACTTACAATCGATTACAAGATATATTTGCACATTAAAGCGTAATTTCTAGTCTTGCAACACTTAAGGCTTTAGCAGTGACTCCCAAACCAGTTGGTCTAAGGCACTAGGTGATGAAGCACCATCGCTAAATATTTTTCTATTTTTCAGCCTTAAGTAATCACAAAAACCAGTATTCATTTTTTCTTTATTCACACTTGTACCTTTTTTTTTTATTTTCATCGTACTAAGGACTTTAGACAAGAGCATTTCAAGGCTTCCTCTACTATTCCAAGTTTCAAGGTGCGTGTTTGTGCAAGTTGTAGGGTATATATTTTCAGAATCTAGATTTAAGCTAGGAATTATTTTTCAAACCTATATTTTAATAAAAATATCAATACTCTTCCCTTGTTTTAACTTAGCCCAAGAATTGAACTCAAAATTTGCCTATTTCTAAATAAACTACAAAGACATATACTTTCTACCGTTAAACTTTAAGAAATGTTATTTTAGGATTTTTAATTTACTAACTCTAAGATCTAGTTGTTCCTAACTAGTTAACCTTTTTGTCAAACTCAAGTCAAATATGGCCAAAATTGAATACATTAATTTTTATAATTTTTGAAAATTTTCAATTTTTATGGGTTTTAAAATAAGTATGCAAATGCAAAAATGTATATATGAATGTGAAGGAAGAAGACTTACCGAGCATACTCCCAAACTTAAACTTGACAGTGTCCTCACTGTCATGCTACACCAAGAGGGTCAAAATGTCGGCACTCCCCTGTTTATTTATTTATAACAATGTTTTTTTTGTTTTGAAATATCTTTTTTTTTATTGTTAATAGAAAAAGAAAACAAAAAATATATATACATATATACAACAAGGTCCTCCCCAAACTAAACAAGGCCTTATACAGGCCAAAGGTTAGCACCAACCATTCAAAAATCTGTAATGACCGATGTGTAAAAAGCGATTGTGCTAATCTATCAACCCGCTGAAAAATGAGATTAAATCCCTCAAGATTCGTGAGCAAACATGGGTACGTCGAACTTGGTATTGGAAATGAAAGCGTAACGGTCTCTTATAAGGTCAGAACGAGGACAGAGGGAAGTAAGTGAGGAAGGTATTAGTTAAAGATTCAGGAGGGTGTACACAATCAGTGGAAGGGACATGATGAATTGGGAAATCTGACTCATCAAACGAAACTGGTTCATCCTCAATAATTTCCTCAATATTCTCCTCAAAATATAGCCTATCCATGCCATTATCATCAAAATCAAGACGCATATGAAGTTCGGGAGAAACATTTAATGACTCGGGATGATGAATTGGACAAAAAATTTCAATCAAATCTACGGGTTCATCATCCAAAATATTTCCGACGTCTATATCCTCAATCAAGTGAAAATCAATTTTTTCTGACACCTCATCAAAAGCATGGATATTAATCAATTTGTGTTCTAGAGTGGAGGTGTAAAGGTCAAAAGGAGTATGTGTGGTTTCACTCGAAAGGGATTCTTCACAATCTGGCAAATCAAGCACTACAAAGTCACACAACTCGTTAGATGTTTTATTTTCAACTTGTGAATCATTTGGGACAATCGATGGAAAACCAGAGTTATGGGCTTCAATTGGGTATGGGTAGGTTTGATTTGGAAAGGTGTAAAACTCACTCTCTCGTCTCAAATTTGCACTTTGTCCAACCGCCTCCTCATACATTGGAAAATTTGGAGATAGTTAGAAACTAGCTACCGGTTCACTAGGTTGCATAAGGGCGGCCACGGACGCATCTACAATCATAATCATTTTGTTTGTTGCTGAAATATAAGCTTCCAACGACTGCTCCAAACTAGACATGGGTTGTGAAGGGGTTTCGGTAAAAGATTCGAAATTGTTTGGATATGTGAAACTCCCAAATGGCTGTGTAGAAGCAATGTCTAGTGAAGGTGGGAAAGTCGGGTAGGACTGGTAGGAATTGGATGGTTGGACAGGAGTAGGATCAACATTAGGATAAAAAGGTGAATGGACTTGTTGATCCCTATAACTGGATGTGTGGAGAGGAGTGAAAGATCGGCTACGAGATTGTGCAATATGCTCAGCGATAGACATCGGTTTAGGAGTTACTACAGGACTCGAAAAAGTGGTATCAACGTACGAAAGTGGTGAAGGTTGACATGGTTGATACAAAGTGGATTGCAACGTCGAACTGTTTCTCCTAGACGCTTCTATTTGATCTTTTAAAGAAATTTTGGGCATGGAGGGATCGTCCTTAAATCGACCGAAACAATTCACGTACGAAGCAAAGTTAGGTTCAGGATACCAAAGTGGCAAGAGATTTGTGATGTGGGGTACCCATGATGTAAGAATGAGAAGAGAAAGAAGGTTGGGGTGCATGGATTTCTTAGCGACAAAATTTGCAAGTCTTTTATTTTATTTCCTTTTCCTTTTTCTTTTTCTCTTTATTTGGAACTTTTTGCAAAAAAAAATATTCGATAAAGGACTTTGACACAAATGCAATCAACCACAAATGCACAATCAAGCCTAGATCTAGGGTCACCTAGGTCAGCTAGACAGCTCCTGACTGTTCCAAAGGGATAGAAATAGGACCTCAAACTGCCTCTTCACCGCCAATTGCGGCCAGGTAAGTGCCAGGTGAGTGGGAGGCTCCCCACTATAAGTAGTGGTCCTAATTAAGTAACCACTCGTCTTAGACACACTTGCCTAGACACTGCAAAGTCAGGTTAGGATCAACGGCCGATGCCTACAACTAGTCCTCTGTCCTATTGAGCGCGACGTCCTTAGGGCTGAGTCTAGTATTTTTTAATTAAAAATGGTCAATGCAAATGCCTTATGTGATTTCTGGGGTCCTGGAAAGGGTGATGAAATCCCCACCCAATCTGGATTGGTTTCAAGCTTCTTAAAGTCCGATTAAAAATATGCAAAACAGTAAATCACTTGCAATTAATTTTTTTTAGCGCGGCGTAAAGAATCCTGCACAAGATTTGTTATTTGGAAGGGGGAAGATTTTTAAGCGCAAAAAATCCTGCAGAAGATTTGGCAAAAGATATATGGGGATTTGCAGAAGAGGGAAAGAGAAAACAAACAGTGCAAATTTCGCGCGCTGACGACACCAGGGGACCGCGGATCCGCGGTGGGAGAGGGGTTGTGGCGGCGGTTTAGCGGCGGCAGCGGCGCAGGTCCAAGAAAAATTCTATAGTTCTGTTTTTGAGACCCCCTTCTGTTCTGATCTCCCGTTTTCTGTTTTGCACTCTGGATTTTTCCAGATCCGTCGATCCTGCAAACATTCACACGAAAAACACCCTTCACAAAATAAAAGATGATAAATTTTTATATTTATGATTTTTCAATTTTTATGATTTTTTAATTTTAGATTAACCCGAAATTGCAAAAAGGAAATAACACGTCATCCCCGGCAACGGCGCCATTTGATTTGTCTCAAAAATTATCTAGTAACCGCAATCAAGAACGGCGTCGCTTGGTAGCTAGCCGGTGAATACGGGTAGGTCCATAGGGATGTTGTAAATTTTCTAAATGTTCTTACGAGCTAATTCCAAAGGGTGTTGGATCTTTTAATTAAATCAAAAAACTAAGTTGAGTTATACTAGGATTAGGAAACTTGCTAGGATTAGGTTTAGGTAAAGTTCGGTAAATAAAGATTTCCACCTTTTTCAATACCCTAAATTAGATATCATATTAGGAGTTATGGTAATTATTAATAAAGGGGATTAGGATGATTGGGAAGAAACCATATTTCTTCCTCTAGAACCTTATCCGTCCTTTCTTAATCCTTACCCTAATCTCCATAGAAAACATTCATATCCGGTCTTTTATACTACGGTATCACCGTTACCTCGTGGGTAGAGTGCCGTAGGGAGCGGAATATGAAAGTATGCATGGAGTCCTAATTGTTCATAAGAGATTGGCAAAGAAAGGGGTGAGAGATCTTCATCTCTCAAACCCTTCCATATTCCTAACCCTAACAAGCGAGTAAACTACTCGCTCATTGAGGGATCTAAGAAAGACATAATTTTTATGAGTTTTGATTTAAGAGATTAAAGATCTACTGCAGATTAATAAAAATTCTAAACTAGATTAAACTAGGGCAAGAATAGAAATTACCTAGGGCAGAAATTAAAACTAAGAAATAGGGCAGAAAATAAACCTACTTACAAATTGATGCTCTCCAAACTTCAAAAGAAATCTGAATTTTTATTGATGAAAAGAGGCATGAACAAATACAATGAATTGGGCTTCTATTTATAGGACATAGAAAACCCTAGGTTTACAATTGCCGCACGTCTGCATTTGCAAAAATACCCCTAGGAAGATCGGTCAAAACCGCCAAGAATTATGGTAAAAAAATTACACTCTACGTGCTTTATACGGCCGCGGAACCGCGGCCGCAGCCTGGGTTTGGCCGCGGTTCCACGGCTAAAAAGTGGAAATGGGCTCTGCAACTTCTGGGGCTGATCATGTGATTGTTTGTCTTCCTGTTTCTTCAGGTCTTTTCTCAGATTGGTTTCTCGTTCTCTTCCAGATCTTTCCAGTGAACATTGTAGTGGACTTTTACTGTTTCTTCATGTCGCTGCCTTTATACTCGGTGAACTGTTGTTCATTGTTCCTCAAAATGTAGGCACGATCACGATTTCACCATTTATCATTCGTAGTCTCACTTTGTATCATCTTTTTCAGCAACTTCACTGTTTTTATTCCAAGAACCTGTAACCTGCAACTAAGTAGCAGACATACCAAAAGCACCTGTTTATTTGTAAAAAGAATAAGAATGAGGAATATAATAATGCAATATTATGATATGAACAAATGCCCCAATGGAGTTTTCCGTCATTTTCTCGCATTCTTGCCGCGTGCCATGCATCTGTGGATCCCGGGACAAGTGAAACTTGTTACATGCTACTATATTATTTATACACATTTATTTCATGATTAAACCTGTAAATTGCACCTAAGGATATTAGTAAATTGCACCTAAGGATATTAGTTTTCATTATTGCATTTCGATGTCGGATTATATCATTGTAGACTCGGATCTTAAAATATAATTTATTGCATGTTAGAGCACCATATCGTGTACCCACATCCGCGTTTAAATTACTTAATAAATATCTGCATAACCCATAATAACGAGATTTTAACAATCCATATTTGTTTAAGTGTATGATACTTAATGTTGGAACCATAAACCGAACTCTAATCGATAACCGTACATCTATCTAGTTTATTCTGTATTTATTTGCATATCATATTACATGTTCCAGTTTATTGTTCTGATAGTACCCATGCTTGTTTATTTATACCCATACTTATGTTAGTTTGATTATGAACACCCACATGATATCTTGTATACCCTGACATGACTTGTTACACCTACTACCTGACCCGACATGGTACCGTGCCCCTCTTGACATGACATGATACCTTTATACATTACCTGGCTCGACCTGATATACCATGGTATTACCTGTTACCTGATCTTGTGTCTAATGCCAACAAACCTGACATGTTGTCCTTACGGACCATTCCTGTTGTCTATCCAGACAAACCTGTACCTGCCCGATCCTGTGTTGGCATTAGTTCTGGATTATTTAATACCTGACTCAAACACTTATAACTAGGGGGTATGGGGAAATCAATGATGAAACCTGACTTGTAACTTGACAGTTCGACACCTTTTCTGATCAGTTTTACGGGCTAGGCCAGCCCCGGGGTGATGATGCTGACATCACTCATCTTTACATACTACCCTTTTACTGCCTAGCGGCACGTCTCGGATTCAGCCCGAGAATCTTGACCGTAGTCCCGGGCACGCACGGGATACTATTGAGTTACATCAATGATTCATCAGACTGATTTCAAAGACTTGAGAGTATTTAACCCAATAGACCAGTTTAGATTACTCACTACACACTACCTGTCACTGCCCTGATTTATATTGATGTCACAATTGCTTTACCTTTTATGATTATACTTGCATGTCTTGCTACCCTGTTTATATATTATTGCTTGATATTATGACGCGCTGACGTCTGGGTTTTGCATGGCCCAGATCCTCTACCTTTGTTGCAGACTGATCATGAGTATTGCCGCTGTTAGACCGAGCGGTGAAGATCCTATCGGTATGCAGTTTTACCTTCCAGGTGGTTCATTTATTGTATCTTTCTCTTCCGCATATTATCATTTCTTGACTCATTTATTCTGGCTCATGGACATGTAGTAGATAGTTTAGTCTACTTTTCCTGTTCTTGATATCTCTACAGCCGTAATGTGACTGTGGAAGGATTTTTCCTATCCACAGGTAGCATGGTTGGCTATGTCACGCGCCTATTTTAGCGTACTCTGGGAAGTGGGGTGTGACAACATGGGCTTGGCCCCATTTGGCTTGGGGTCGACTTTGATTTTGACTTGGTCACCAGGGGTGTAATTTTTGACCCCAACAAAGTGCCACCCATCAATAAATGCACACCGCGTGTATGAGTTGTGTGCATGAAATTGATGGATCTTGTTCGTGGGGAGTTGGACTTCGAGGTGGAACATCATTCCTGGGATGGAGCATAATTCCAGCGGTCGGAGCATTATTCCAATGTGCGGAGCATAATTTCGGGATCGGAGCATCATTCCGAGGAGCGGAGCCTAATTCCACGGGGAGGATATATTCTGAAACGAAGCATAGTTTCGACGCAGGGTTCCGGGACGAAGCATAATTTCGACACAGGTACATTCTGAGACAAAACATGATTCCGACGCAGAGATTGTTGATTGACTTGATTCCGAGACGGAGCATAATTCCAGTGGGGAGGTCATTGGTTGACTTGATTCCGAGTCGAAGTATAATACCGATGGGGAGGAGATTGGTTGATTTGATTTCGAGTCGAAGCATAATTCCGACGGGGAGGTCGTTACTACCCTTTTTGCGATTTGGACGGTCGGTGCTGCCCTTTTTACGACGTGGACGATTGGTGCTGCCCTTTTTGGGACGTGGACGGTCGGTGCTGCCCTTTTTGTGATGTGGACGGTCGGTGCTGCCCTTTTGGCGATTTAGGCGGTCGGTGCTGCCCTTTTGGCGACTTGGACGGTCGGTGCTTGATTTGACTTGCTCGCTTCTTGCTGTGTCAGGGATTGAAGTTGACTTGCTCCATTTTCTGCTGTGTCGAGGATTGGATTTGACTTGCTCCGCTTTCTGTGGTGTTGAGGATTGGATTTGACTTGCTCCGCTTTCTGCGGTATCAGAGTTGAAGTTGACTTACTCCGCTTTCTACGGTGTCTGGATTTGCTAAGTTCATAAGAGAAGAAGGCATTCATGGAGTGAGAACCAGTCCAAAAACTCCATAAGAGAATGGTGTTACCGAGCGGATGAACCGGACCATCTAGGAGCGTGCAAGAAGCATGAGGCTACATGCAGGGCTCCCTATTTATCATTGGGCCAAAATAATCAACACGACCGTTCACTTGAATAATCGCAGTCCATCTAATGCGTGAGATGGAAATATTCCAGAAGAAATATAGTCAGGTAAACAGATTAATTACTCGTATTTAAAAGTATTCGGTTGTTTGGCATATTACTTACTTGACGACAACTCGAGAAAGAAACTTGACGCGAAGTCACGTAAATGTGTGTTCCTTGGTTATGGCGGTGACGAGTACGGGTAACATGTTTGGGATTATGAGTTCAACAAAGTCATTCGAGTTCGGAACGTAGTGTTCAACGAGAATGAGATGTACAAGGATCAAAAGCAAGTTGAAAAGCCAACAACCATGTCTGACACGGTTGAGTTAGATACTGAGCCAGTACAACATACGCCATTATCGCAAAAGCATGAGGAGGTTCATGAAGAACCTGCTACTTGTGATGATGTGGGAGTTCCCATAGAGATCGGTAATCCTGAACCGATCGGTGAACCGGTGATTCCAGAATTTACACCTGCAGAGATTCCATAGTTGAGTAGAAGTACTGGCGTGAGAAGACCCAAAGTCATTGTTGATCCATCTGTGAATAGTGTTTATCATCACATCTTGTATACAGATTCGGGTGAGACGGAGACTCTTAAAGAAGCATTGCAAGATAGTGCTCGCGGTGAGTGAGAGCATGCCATGAATGAAGAAATGAATTCGTTGATGCTCAACAAGACTTGGGAGTTAACCAAGTTATCCGCTAGAAAGAAAGTCATGTTGAATAAGTGGGTGTACTGAGTCAAAAATAAGACGGACGAAACAAAGCGACACAAAGCGAGGCTTGTTGTCAAAGGATATTCTCAAAAGGAGGGAATTGACTATAATGAGATATTTTCTCCAGTTATAAAAATGACTTCTATAAGAGTTTTGCTGAGTATAGTAGCGGTACAAGATCTTCATCTTGAGCAGTTAGATATGAAAACGACGTTTTTACATGGTGATCTTGAAGAAGAACTATACATGGTGCAATCTAAAGGTTTTGAAGCTAAAGGCAAAGAATATATGGTATGCAGATTGAGGAAAAACTTGTATGGTTTGAAGTAAGCTCCCCGTCAATGGTATCTCAAGTTTAATGGATTCATGAGGAAAAAAGGGTTTACACATTGCTAGTCGGATCATTGTGTCTACGTGAAGAAATTCAATAATGGCGATGTTATGTAATTATCTCTATATGTGGATGATATGCTTTTGGCATGTAGAAGTATGGAGAAAATCAATGTAGTGAAGCGTGTTTTGGCGTCACAATTTTCTATGAAAAATTTGGGTGCGGCAAAGCAAATTCTCGGTATGAAGATCATCAGAGATAGAAAAGAGAAGAAGTTGTAGATTTCTCAAGAAGACTATATCAAGAAGGTGTTAAAGCGATTCAACATGGAGCAAGTAAAACTAGTGATGACTCCTCTTACAAGTTACTTTAAACCATCAAAGGAGCACAGTCTTAAGACGCAGGGTGAAATTGATATGATGCAGAAAATTCCTTATGCGTTGGCAGTAGATAGTTTAATGTATGCTATAGTTTGCACAAGACCAGACATTGCTCAAGCAGTGGAAGCAATAAACCGCTATATGAAAAATCCAGGTAAAATACATTGGGAAGCAGTAAAATGGATTTTTCAATATTTAGTTGGTACTTCTAATTATTCCTTATGTTATGGAAGAGATTCACTTAAGATGAATGGTTATGTGGATGCTGATCTAGCGGGAGATCAAGACACATGTAGAAGTACAATCAGCTATGTAATCATTATTGGAAGAACATCGGTAAGTTAGTTATCAAAGCTCCAATCAATTGTTGCATTATCTACTACAGAGTTAGAGTATGTAGCAATAATAGAAACGTCCAAGGAGATGTTGTGGTTACAAGATCTCATGGTAGAACTGTGTGAGAAGCAAGAGTTGGGGACATTTCAGAGCGACGGTCAAAGTGCAATACAGGTGGCCAAGAATACCGTGTTTCATGCTAGAACTCGGCATATCAACAAGAAGTATCACTTTGTACGGGGATTATTGGAGAAGAAATAACTGAAACTAGAAAAGATTGACGGAGTCAAAAATCTCACAGATATGTTGACGAAGGTGGTAAATACGGCAAAACTTGTATTTTGCTCAAGCTTTGTCGGCCTTGGTTCAAGATGAACAAGATGAAGTTCGTAGAGGCTCGTGCACGTGATGTGCTTATCCACTAAATTACTTCGTAAAAGAAAAAAAAAAAGAACTAGAGCATTGTCTCCAAATGGGAGATTGTTATGCTGTGGAGTCAATGATCCGATTTTTCATCCATTCGTTTTAAGGCTCTTTGTCTTGAAAGGAGCATTATTTTCAAAGCAATTGACTACTCTTTGTCAGAAAGAAAGAAACATGGATGGTTTTGTTTTTGAATGACAAAGGTTTTCTAAAGCAAACAAATCATTGAATGCTTTGTGGTCTTTTAAAGAAACGTGGGAGTTTCTTTCATAATGACTCTGCTCCCCCCCCCCCCCCAACCACCCCCACACAAGTTCTGTTCTTCTCGAGAAGAAAAATATATACACAGATGAAAATAACAGCTTGAGGAGTGTGAGGCGATAAATCAGTGACTAATTTATATTATGATCGTGAGATAATAGAGAGATCATGAGATTTCTTTTTAAGAGTAATTTATAACCTTCAAAAGATATAGTGGATATCGTAGAGAGTCTTTATGACGCAGAAATAGTCAGTGTTGGATGAACTGTGAAAACAAATCTTCTGCGTCTTCTTGCAATTGTGCCAGCATATAATTTTATCGCTCCGCATTATTGTTTATTTCTCGCTTGTGCCGAGTCCAATTTCCTAATAGCCGTATCAACCGAAAAGTTGCCGCTAAGTTTATCTAACCATTTTCAATCTGCATTACCAACTGGAAACCGTTTTCACCACAGGTACTTTATTTATATATATATATATATATATATATATATATATGCGCCCACAATCCAGTAGGCACTATTCATCAGTCTTAAAGATATTTATAAGTAAACTTAACGAATTACAAAACAAGAAAGTTTAGGAATGAAATATATCACAATGTGTCCATATATATACATTCGAAGCAGGAGAAGAAAAAAAACTATCTACCTTCACTTGCTCTTACCAGTTATAAGAAATATTCCATTTATCCAGTCATAAGAAAGCAACAACTTCAACAACTATTGCCTAACTAATCGGTCAAACAAATCTTTCAAAAAAGAACACGTCACTTAATTTTAAAACTCTTGCATTGAACCATGAACATTTGTCACATCAAAATTGGATACTTAAATAATTTAGACTTGGTAACATTTTCTGAATCGTTATCAGATAAGAAGATAAGCTTGACACCATGCATGCATAATCATATATTGGTTTAATTAAACACGTTACATCCACTATTTTTCAACACGTGTCCCTCGACCACTTCTTGATCTCTTATCAACCGCTTCCAATGCCTCCGAGTCATCTTCCGCCTTCTCTTCTTCCATTTTCGAGACCGAAGAGCTCGACAGCCTCCGGAGTTTTCTCGGGGGCTCCTCATCAGAAAAATTAAGGCTCTGACTTGGTAGCAAACGAAGCCTTATGGTTCGGGGTTTTCTTCTGTCTCTTTTTAAGCTGAGTGGACTAGGGTTAGGGCTAGGGTTGGGAGTTGGTGAGCCTTTGGGGCTTTCGCCTGGAGAGAAGAAAGCCGTGATCTGGCGATGCTTGTCGACGAGAGGAGAGCGGCTGCTACAGAGGGTGTGACGAGCCGGCGGCATTGGAATTCGATGGGTTAGGGTTCTTAAGGCGAAATTAAGAAAGAGAGAAGCTTGGGATGGAGGAAGAAGAAGAAGTGGGTAGGAAGTTATCAAAATGGGGGATGTTTGGCCGGAAGGGCAGGGAGAATGGACACTTGCACAATATCTCTACTATGTTATATACATAATGTAAAGGTGGAGAGAGTTGGCAGAATTTTCAAAATGCCAATTTTGCCCTCATAAATTTTGATATTTTCACTTTCTACTGTCATCTGTCCCATCTCCTTTTCAAAATGCCAATTTTGCCCTCATAAATTTTGTTATTTCCACTTTTTATTGCCACATGTCTCATCTCCTATTGGCGTCCGTGCCCACCTCCTGCTCTATTTAAGATAGAGTACCTCATCCCTATTCTCTACTCAAAAGAGAAAAACTAAAAATAAAAAAAGTTGACAGGGAGAAGAGAGAAAGGCCTGTAAAATTCTACCGATCTTCTTTTCCTATTTTGCATTTCTCTCATTAGCGCAAAAACTTGATACAGAACGGCTGTTATCATTCTCAATGGTCAAAGAGTACAACCGTCACTTCTCTTTCTCCATACAAAACTGATGTCCACGTCGTCGGATACCGACGATGTCGATCTTTCCATGTGCATCCACGGGTACATTGAAAACTCCGCCCAAGTGATCATCCCTCTTCCGATGGCCTTCATTATGGTGCAAAATTTATTTTGGATGAAGTATCCTCCTACAAGTATCGATAAGATGGTGACAAACAAGCGGCCATGTAAGCGAAAGAGATGAAGGTTGAAGGACGAGAATGGCAATATTTATGCTGTATGTTTTGAAGAAATTGAGATGGTAACAATGGTGATTTAGTCGAACGAGTGCAGTTGTGTTGTGATCATACATTCCACATGAAGTGTATTGTTTCTTGGTTGTTCAAGAAAAACTCATGCCCACTATGTCGATGTAAGAAGCCATGTCAAATAACTTAAGATGTCACTGTTAGTTTTTCTTTGTGGATCGATCGTCTGTTATTTCTGTTATTTTGACATGTAAAATTCGAAGAAGAATAAACAATGTTAACAAGTTCTGATTGTGTTTTCTAATATTTTCAATTGTTTTAATATGGTTAATACGATGATCAAATGATACATTTTATGGATATATAGTATAAATCACTTAATTTTCTAACTCGGTCGTGTTTTTGCAATTAAATTTGACAAATGACGGAAAAGGAGAAAATAATTGAGAAGGTGCTAGCATGCAAGTGTAGAAAAAATTCAAATGAAAAAAATAATGAGATTGCCAACTGATTTTAATGGGTACTTTTTTGGTTAGAACAACAGGTTTATGTTCATAATTCGTAACAAGTATAAGTAAGAATTATTAAACCGAAAAAGACAGTAGTCATGAAAAAAGAGAAAGACGTTACCATTTTTAAAAAGACTGTAGAAAAATAGGGACGTTATCAGATAGAAATAGGACAGAAATGACAAGTCGAACGGAATAGATCAAAAGAAAAACTGCTAAAATTAGAAAACTGCTAAAAATAAAAAGTTGTTAAAACGAGAAACTAATTATTTGATAGCGTCCCAAATTGATTCTCGATACTTCCTGTCAAATCTTAACTGATTCGGGTGCTAATTTCACTCCTAATTCGAAAGTCAAAATTCGAAGCAAATCTTTGACCGCGATTTCGGGGCCTTAAATGATGGATTTTCGTGATTCCGAGAGACGTCAATAATGCCTACCTAAACAATTTTGCGAGATCTTCGATTTGGCTGGTGGAACGCGCAAATCGGACAAGATTTGACAGTTTGGGATTCTCGGGTTGAACTAAGACCCGACGTGTTTTGGATCGATCGAGCAACTCCAAGTAGGCTAGGGCTGCGTCAGTAAGGCATAATACCAACGCATAGACTGAGGGGGTATAAAGGCCCACGTGCAAGTGCATGCAGTCGCAAAATAGCGGCTTTAATATTAGTCATAATTTGACAGAAAAAAGCATTAGTCATGACGGCCAGAAAAAGGACATTAAGCATGATTTTACAGAAAAGGACATTGGTCATGATTGACTGTAGAAAAATAGTGACGTTAGCATTGGCTATCGTTTGACAGAAAAAGGACATTAGTCATGACAAACTGTAGAAAAATAATGACGTTAGCATTGATCATGATTTGACAGAGAAAGAACATTAGTCATGACGGACTGTAGAAACATAATGACGTTACCATTGGTCATGATTTGACAGAAAAAGTACATTAGTCATGTCCACCTCCTATTACCACATGTCCCATCTCTTATTAGCACCTATGCCCACCTCTACTCTATTTAAACCAAGGCACTTCATTTTCAATCCCTACAAAAGAGAAAGGGTAAAAAAAGGGTTAGCCAGAAATATTTTTCATCTCTTAATGGCACAAAATCTTGATGCAGGACAGCAATTGCCTCTCTCAATGGTCAAAGAGTATAACAAATCTCCGTTGTTTCTCCTCCTCCATGCAAAACCGACGCCCACGTCGTCGGATGCCGACGGTGTCGAACCTTCCGTTTGCATCCACGGGTACATTGAAGACTCCGCCCAAGTGATCATTTCTTCTCCCGTTGGCCCTCGTGATGGTACAAAGTGTATTTTGGACGAAATGACATCTTTTAAGCATCGCAAATATGTAGCCTCTAAATTACGTTCGCCCGAAAACTGTCGTAGCTTCGCCGGCTAGGTGGTGCTTCGTAAATGCCCCATCCAAGATCAGCATCGCATGTATCTTGAAACGGAGATCAGCAAATTCGTCCATGAAGCTGTGGAGGTAGCAAATGCTAAATTTCATATCAAGATACATGTTTATATTAGCGTTGATAGGACTGTGACAATTAAGAGATCGCGTAAGAGAAAGAGACAAGAGTTGAAAGACTGGAAAGACGATATTGTTTGTACGGTGTGCTTCGAAGAAATTGAGAAGAGTAACAGTGGTGATTTGTTCGAAGGAGTGCAGTTGTGCTGTGACCATGCATTCTATATGAATTGCATTGTTCCTTGGTTGTTCAATAATAACTCATGTCCGCTATATCGATATGAGAACCCATGTGAAATAGATTAGGATGTTAATTTTAGTTTTTCTTTGTTGATCAAGTTTCTGTTATTTCTGTTATTTTGGCATGTAAATTTCGAAAAAGGGATGAACAATGTTCATAAGTTCTAGTTGTGTTTTCAAATATTTTCAATGGTTTAATATATTTAATATGATGATCATATGATGTATTTGGATATATAGTATAAATCACTTAATTTTCTAACTCGGTCGTATTTTTGCAATCAACTTTGACAAAGAACAGAAAAAGACAAAAAAATTGAGAAGATGACAGCGTCGAGGTATAGAAAAACTCAAATAAAAAGGAATAATGATATTACCAATTGGCTTTAACGGATACTTCTTTGGTCGGAAAACATGCATATTATAATCATAATCCGTAACAATCATAATTAAGCATTATTAAACAGAAAAACACATTAGTCATGATGCTCTTTTTTAATTGGTAAGTGGTGCAGCTCTGCTTTGGGATGCAGCGCTTCTAAACAGATTTAAGAGAAATTGAAAGAATAGAAATATAACAATGGCAATTTCACCAAACTAGGGTTTTATTTAATTAAAATTTTCCTCTTACAATTGCAAAATCTAAATCACAACTAATTTTCTAATAAAAGAAGAACTGCTAAAAATAAAAAAACTGCTAAAAATAAAGCATAAAACCAAGTTCGGAATTTTCGGGTTGAACTAGACACGACGTGCATTAATGAGGCATAATAGCAGCGCATAAATTGATAAAGGACAAAAGCTCGCGTGCAAGTGCATGCAGTTGAGTACGTATGTCACGCCCCGCTTCCCAGAGTACGCAAGATTTGGGCACGTGACATAGCCAACCATGCTACCTGTGGGTAGGAAGTATCCATCCACAGTCATATTACGGTTGTAAGGATATCAAGAACAGTAAAAATAAACTAAACTAATACATGTCCAAATCCATAATAACAAGAATCAATAAACAATAAGTGCGGAAGCTAATGATCCAATACAATGAATAAACAGTATGTCCCATAATGCGGGCTCACATCTGGAAATGAAATGACATAAATGAACTAAACTCTAAAGAACTCACAGTTCAGCCTGCTGGCTGAAGTACTCCTGCTCGGTCGACGACAAAGGTACGGAATCTGGGCCATGCAAAACCCAGACGTCAGCGCGTCATGATATCAAGTATATAGCATAAACATGGTAATAAACAATGCAAGCATGAACATGAATAAAGCAGTAATAAGAAGTAATAAACAGGGTAATGTGCAGTAGTGACTAAACTGTCCTATCAGGTTTTCTACTCTATAGTCTTTGAAACCAATTGATGAATCGTCGATGTAACTCAATAGTATCCCGTGCGTGCCCGGGACCACGGTCATGATTCTCGGGGCTGAATCCGAGACGTGCCGCTAAGCAGTAAAAGGTAGTAGGATAGATGAGTGATGTCAGCATCAACACTCCGGAGCTGGCCAAGCCCGTAAGACTGATCAGAACAATGTGTCGAACTATTGAGTTACAAGTCGGTTTCACCTTTGATTTCCCCATACCCCCAAGCTATGTATGTCAGGTCAGGTATTCAGTAGTCACGGACTAATGCCAACACAAGTCAAGTAAAGGTAGGTCTGTCTGGGTCGACAGCAGGAATGGTTAGGTTTGTCGGCATTAGGCATGAGATCAGGTAACAGGTCAGGTTACTTTCAACAGGTAGAGTCGATATGTACAGGGTGTCATGTCCGGTGTATCAGTACATGTGTCATGTGTATCAAGATCGGTCAATATGTAATGCAATCAGGTATATGATGATAACAGGTATAGTAACAAGTAATGAACGGTAGCAGGAAACAGTAAATAACAAATATTATTCTATGTGAACACAGTGATGTTTGTATTTTCATATTAATCCGGTTCACGCACCTTTGAGGTGCAAAAGCCACAAGGTAAAGCAGTATTCACAATATAAATTTAGGAACTACATGAAATTATACTAAGCATAATAATTGTCTCAAGAATAGTTTAACAGTTCAAGCAGATCAGATTCAGTTGTTTTATTTAGTTAAAGCATGGAGTGATGTGGGTTACCTAATTACGAGAAACGGTTGCAACGATTCCAATATGAGGATAAAAGCAATATTACGATATCAAATGTCGTCATTAAGTTACGGCATTAAATAGTTGGAATTAAATTGCGTGGCGAGACTAGATCTCGCACGCTAGCATGTTCAAGCAAGTATTCAGATACTTGCCTCGACGGTCTGCAAATTGGAACACGGATGCGATGTCGGTAGAAACCACGATACGGAAGCACGGGCCACGGATCGAGTCCCAACAGAGGTCAACGGGATCACACGGACTAGGGGACTTCGCTGGAGCGTCGGGTTCGTCAAGACGGCACGGTCGGATTCCGGCAACAACAAAGTAGCAAAGTTAGCAACGAAGATACGATATATGCCAAATACGACCAGCGAGGGGATTGTACCAAAAGGAAACACAAGGAAAACTCACAGAGAAGAAACAGGGTGCAAACACGATAGCTTGACGGCACTGGGACGCCGGCGAGGCAGCGACGGCGAAGAACGGTGGCTGGAACAATCTTGAGTTCGCTGGAAAGGGGTGCTGCAGCGAGTGCGAGGGTGGTAGTCGCCTCTGGTGGTCGAGAGGGGAGGGAGGTGGTCGGAGGTGGCGTCGACGAGGTCGCCGGCGCGCTTCTCCGGCGAACAGCGGAGGTTAGGCGAGGGGTTAGGGCCTCGGGTTGGTGTTCCGGCGAGGGGAGGAGGGCAGCGACGACGAGGTCTCGACGAGGAGGGTGAGAGGGAGTCGTGGGAGGCGTCGACGGTCGGAGGCGACGTCGACGGCGAGGTCTGCGAGGGGATGGAGGCGTCGGGGAGATGGGTTGCAGGCGCGGGAAGGAGCGGGAGAACGGGAGGAAAAAGGTAGATGGGTGTGGTGGAGGTCGTGGTGGTGAGGGCGGCGACGGCGAGGTCTCGAGGAAGTCGGCGATGGGATCGCGAGGGCTAGGGTTAGGGTTTGAGGGGGTTTCTCGCGACGAAGATGGGTCGGGGGCGGTTGCTGCATGGGAAATATTAATAGAGGAAGAGAGAGAGAGAGGTTAGAGAGAGAGAGAGAGAGATTGGAGAGAGAAAGGAAAGATTGAGAAAAATATTGTGGGAAGAGAGAGAGAGAGAGATAGGGAATGGGAGTGGGGCCCACGCGGGTGTAATCCCACGCTGGGATTGGCCACGAGAGAGATTTAAAAGAGATTTGGAATTAAATTGGAAAGAGTTGGAGATAAAAAGCAGGTAAGGAATATATTTATATTCGTATATTTAGTTTAAGGTATTAATTTTAAATGGGCCATTTTGGCGCAAAATGAAACATTTCCAAATCGCGCCCGGGTTGCGCCCAAATGTTCCAAATTCAAATTATAGGATTTTAAGCGGGTTCCAAATTTTGAAAAGAGGTGTTTAGTGATTAAAATGCATGCTCCCAAGTCGGACACTTGCACGCGCGCGTAGTCGCCCAAACTTGCCCGTTTAGCCAAACGGAACGGAATCTCGACACGCGGACACTACCACGCGACTAGTGGCGACGAGTAGGCTAACATGGACATCTTAAATTTCATTTTCGGAGTTAAAATTTGTTATGTGCCAAAATGACTTAACCGGGTAAAATTTAGCAATGAACACCAGAAAATCAGGAAAATTGGAAATGAGCAAACCACAACCCTCAACTAGTAATATACATAGTATTATTGGGCTCGGGTGTTACATCATACCCAACTACAAAAGAATTTCGTCCTCGAAATTCCAAGAATACAAGATAACTAACTACTGGAAAAGATGAGGGAAATTCTGTCGGATCTCGTCTTCTCGCTCCCAAGTAGATTCTCCATGCGATTGGTTACCCCAAGAAACTAGCACAAGAGGGATAACCTTGTTCTTTAGAACCTTTTCTCTTCGATCCTTCATCTCGACTGGTCGCTCCTCAAAAGTCAGGTCCTCCCGAACGGTCAACTCCGAATGATCCAAGACATGAGTCTCATCACGAACATACCTCCGTAGTTGAGACACGTGAAACACATCGTGAACTCCTGCTAATGACGGTGGTACGCCAACCTGTACGATACCTCTCCAACACGCTCCAAAATCTCGAAGGGTCCAATGAACCGGGGACTAAGCTTTCCCCGACTTCCAAAGCGAATCACCCCTCTAGTCGGTGATACCTTCAGGAATACCAAATCACCCACGGCGAACTCTAGAGGTCTTCTTGACGTGTCGGCCCAACTCTTCTGTCTGTCTTGAGCTGCCTTCATATGCTTTCTGATTGTATTCACCTTCTCGACTGTCTGCACCACCAAATCTGGTCCTAATAATCTTCGTTCACCAACATCATCCCAACAAACAGGTGAACGGCACTTACGACCATACAGTGCCTCAAACGGAGCCATCTGAATTGTCGCTTGGAAGCTATTGTTGTACGAAAACTCCACCAGGTGTAGATGATCCTCCCAAGATCCTTTGAAGTCTAACATGCAAGCCCTCAACATATCTTCAAGGGTCTGGATCGTTCTCTCTAATTGTCCATCAGTCTGGGGATGATAGGCTGTGCTAAACTTCAATCGAGTCCCCAAACTTTCTTGTAAACTCCTCCAGAAGTGAGACAAGAACCGAGTGTCCCGGTCGGACACGATGCTTACCGGTACTCCATGCAATCTGACAATCTCCTGCATGTATCGCTCTGCCAAGGTCTCTGTCGATTGACCAACCCGAAAAGGAATAAAGTGAGCTGCCTTGGTCAACCGATCGACAATCACCCATACTGCATTGTTGCCCTTTGGACTCCGCGGTAAAGCTGTCACGAAATCCATGGTTATATGTTCCCACTTCCATTGAGGAATCGGAAGTGGTTGCAACAAACCAGCAACCCTTTGGTGTTCAGCCTTGACTTGCTGACATACCAAGCACTTAGCCACGAAGCGAGCGATTTCCCGTTTCATACCTTCCCACCAGAAATGCTGTCGAATATCTCGGTACATCTTTGTCCCTCCTGGATGTACAGAGTAAGCTGAACTATGCGCCTCCTTCATAAGCTCCTCACGCATATCTCCTTTTGGCACACACACACGGCTGCCATATCTCAACGAACCATCTTCATGGATCAGTAGATCTGTTCGTAGTCCGGCTTCAACCTGCTCTCGAAACTTTTGCAGTCCAGGATCTTGCGATTGTGCTGCTTTAATTTTCTCAATTAAAGACGACTGTACTTGCAATTGCATCAACTGTCCCGTAGAACGCGGTAGCACAACTTCCAAGCCAAATCTTCGAAAATCTGCAATGATCTCCCTCTGCGTAGTTAACACCTGAATTGCTGGTAACCGACTTAGTGCATCTGGCACGACATTAACTTTTCCCGGATGGTACTTAAGATCAAGGTCGTAGTCGGCCATCAGCTCCAACCACCTGCGTTGCTTCATGTTCAACTCCTTCTGAGTGAACACATACTTTAAACTCTTGTGATCTGTAAAGACTTCAACTCTCTCGCCCAGAAGGTAGTGTCTCCAAATCTTCAGGGCGAAGATCACGGCTGCAAGCTCCAAGTCGTGAGTCGGATAGTTCTTCTCATGGGTCTTCAGCTGTCTCGATGCGTAAGCGACAACTTTCCCATTCTGCATCAAAACACATCCCAATCCTTTTCCAGATGCGTCGCTGTGAATCCTCAGTCCTTCGGAATTGTCCGGTACGGTTAGGATAGGGGCGGTTATCAACTTCTGCTTCAACGTCTCGAAGGCCAATGCACATCCATCTGTCCAAACAAACGGTACCTCCTTACGCGTAAGCTTGGTTAATGGCTCAGCTAAACGAGCGAAGTTCTCCATAAATCTTCTGTAGTAACCGGCGAGTCCAAGAAAACTTCTTATCTCTGCAACATTCTTTGGAACAGGCCAATCTCGAACTGCTGCAATCTTCTCGGGATCAACGGCGATTCCATCGCCCGACACGACGTGCCCCAGAAACTTCACTTCTTCCAGCCAGAATTCGCACTTACTCGTCTTCGCGAATAATTTCTCCTGTCTCAGCGTTTGCAGTGCGATCCTTAAGTGCTCAGCATGCTCCTCCGGACTCTTTGAGTACACCAGAATATCGTCAATGAATACCACAATAAACTGGTCCAAGAACGGTGAAAAGATCCTGTTCATCAAGTCCATAAATATTGCCGGCGCATTAGTCACTCCGAAGGGCATCACTAAATACTCGAAATGCCCATACCGAGTCCGAAACGCCGTCTTGCAAATGTCTTCTGCCTTCACTCGGACCTGATGATATCCTGATCGCAAGTCCAGTTTCGAGAATACCCTCGCGCCACTAAGCTGCTCAAAAAGTTCTCCAATGCGAGGGATCGGGTACTTGTTCTTAATAGTCACCCGGTTTAATTCTCGGTAATCGATGCACATCCTTCTCGTGCCATCCTTCTTCTTCACTAAAAGAACTGGAGCTCCCCAAGGTGAGTTGTTGCTTCGAATCATCCCTTCTCGAGTAATTCACTCACTTGTTTCTTAACTCCCTCCAATTCTACTGGTGCCATTGGATAGTCAGCTTTTGATACTGGCGTTGCACCAGGAGTAAGGTCAAACGCAAACTCCACATCTCGCTTCGGTGGTAAGCCCGAAATGTCTTCAAACACATCCATAATGTCGCGGACAACTGCCGGCTCTTCATCACTCTCCACTACCATAGCCGCAAGAACACTGTTCGTCGGCCTAGCCCTAAACTCGACTGGCCCGACAGAATTTCTTTCTCCAATGAAAGTAAACCTAGGATGTCCGGGAATCTGGAAATTACCTTCCTTGCCCTACAGCCAATGTGGGCGTGGAAAGTGCCAAGAAAATCCATCCCCAAGACAACCTCATAACTGCCCGTATCAATCACCAAGAAATCTGCAAAAAGCTCCCTTCCACAAACAACAACAGTACAATCTCTACATTCCTTACTAGCTATGATTTTCCCATTCCCAGTGTGTATATCCCAAAAACTAGACAGGGTCGTGCAGGCGATCGAGTGTGTAGTTATAAAATTTGATGACATAAAACAGTGGGATGCTCCGGAATCAAATAATGCCAATGCGGGAAAACCACGAACGAGTATAGTACCTGAAACCACTTCTCCCGATGCCTTAGTTTCTTCCGTTGTCAACACGAACGCTCGAGCCTGATTTGGTCCTTGATTCAACTGTCTCTGCCCTTGGAACGGTCTCTGCGGAGGCTTCGACGGACAAGCATTAACGGTGTGATCTGCCGCTCCACATCTCAAACAGAGTCCCAGCCTCAAACGACACTCCCTTCGCACATGTCCGGGTTTATGGCAGTGGCTACAGATCACGCTCCCCTTTCGATCACCCACAATCATTTTCTTCATCGGTGCTACGCTGCGCCTGTTCACTGGAATACTTCTACGTACCGACGTTTGGTTCTGTTAGTTATATGTATGCCCTAGAGGCCATTACTATACATAGGATGTATATTGTAGTGGATGCTGGGACATATATAGGGAGGACTTTCTTGCTCGACATGATAGTATGCTATCTGGTTGATCTTCACCTTAACGTGTATGCTGATTGTCTCTCTGTTACATGTTGGTAAAGCCCTTAGGATCTGTACTTGACTACCTGGACTATGATGCGGATCATACTAGTGGGGACATGGTAGTCCATAAGTACATCCTTCAAAGTCCCTAGTCGAGGGTGTATCGAGACGGGGCATCGATATACCAGAGTAGACTAGCGTATACCTTCTCGACCCATACAGATGGGCGATGGATGATCCCATATCCATCGGTGTTTGACATCAGAGATGATATACGGGTGCTTAGTAGAGACTGGGTACACTGGACGGACTCGCCGAGAACTCCCAGATGGTATTATACCTCACGTCAGATGGCAGTTCTTTGGTGACACTGGTACAGAGTAGTCTGTTGACCCGAGATCGTCATAGAGTCTTGTGTGGTTCCCACTGTGCTTTGATTTCCATCTTACCACGTCCAAGAGGGCGTGCAAAACGGTGGTTTTTGGGTACAGTCCCGAGTCACATGGAGGCAATGAGCGATAGGAGGGGATTCGTCTCTCCCGGTATATGGGGGTTGATGTTGCGCTGTGTTCGATTGGCTATAACAGGAAATCCCTGGCCAGGGTTGCTGAGATTTGCTGGTAAGTGTTACCAGTAGTTTCTCGAACAGTTATAGACCTCGTATCGACACGACTTATTGAGCTATTGGGGTCTGACGTTTACCACCCCTAGGCGAGATATGCGACATATCAGACGATCAGACCGGACTGTACGGTAGTGTTACTGGTCGGATTCACTGGAGTGTGAGCGGGCTTGCTCGTCGATCTTTAGATCGCTCAATACCCGGGTGGCCGTTACGTTTAGCAGACCGCTTGCGGCTTGTGGGTGTTTGATATGATCATCATCTGCTGCCGGCGTATTGACGAGTCTTTAGAGTCCTACACAGAGGTTTCCTGGCTCAAGCGAAACGAAATAGGAGCGCATATGAGATATGTGCGGGACCGAGAATAATGCGTGTATGTGATACCGTATTCTATTCTCGCGATAAATATATCGAATGGTTGTATGCGATATATCCTAGTTATCGATTCAAGCGTTGATTCGATAAGCCGATATATTAGATACCAGTCGGTTAT
Organism: Agapanthus africanus; assembly: GCA_030015575.1. NCBI lineage: Eukaryota > Viridiplantae > Streptophyta > Magnoliopsida > Asparagales > Amaryllidaceae > Agapanthus > Agapanthus africanus. The sequence continues at coordinate 49,798,772 of JASDDO010000028.1, read as the reverse complement.
GTGCGCATGACCGGATCATTGAATCAAGTGTTGATTTAATGATTTAATGTATAATTATATATTTGATATATTACTTTGCATTAACTAGTATCGGTTCACTTTAGACGGATTTTCTCACTTGGTTCGTGCGCATTGCATATGCGATATGTTTTTGTGCACTTGATTGTATCATGTTTGATGATACAAGTCATGCTAGGGTTCAAGTGTAAAGATTAAACGTTGGTTAATGAAATGGTTAGGGTTTATTATTTATTATTCATTTATCTTATTTAATTATCCTTTTATTTTTGATAAATGAATAAAAGAAAAGAGAAAAGAATGGTTGCTAAATTTGGAGTTTAGTTGAAGCTTCATGAAGCTTTGATAAAGTCAACCATTCTTATCTCATCCTTAACCTAACCATTCCCACTAACCATGATTCATTCTCTACACTTAACTCTAGTTAAAATTATGATAAGAATTCATTTTCTTTTCATTTTCTAATGCTTATCATAACAATTATCTTCTTCTTGCTCTTCTTCTTCTTCATGAAAAGCAAGCTCCATCAATGGTGGATTGATGGAAAGAGTGAGAAATCCAATTCTAAAGTTAACCCACCTCCTATTTCTTCATCCTCTACCTCTTGCCAAGTAGTAGAGTGTGTTTCCTTCACAAGATTTTAGGGTTTGGTGAATGTGGAGCTTGATCGTGCGATGCTTCGACGTAGATCATCTTCGGCATGGACATCGACGACCTAGCTTGCCCATTCTCCGACGAAGCCGATCCTAGAGCCCAGATTCGATTTGGACAGTGGAGAGGACCTCGTTGCGGAGCCGTGGAGGTGGAGCACCGGATCTACAAAGGTTGTATTTCCGTATTCTCTTTAGCTAAGTTGTTAGCTAGCTTTCTTTTCGCCTAGACATCTAGTTATCGATCCGTACACTAGGGTTTGTAGGCACCATAATTTTGAAATTGCCATGGTTGATGGCTTGGGAGACCTCACTAGCGTGCCTAGGAACCCTGCAGTGGTATCAGAGCCTAGCTAGAGCCTTAGGCGAAGTCCAGACGGAAATTGAAGTCCGAACGAACCCGGAACTCCAAAACAATCTTGCTCTCTGTACATTTTTCAAAACAGTGCATTTTTCCACATTAAAAATATTCAGAAAAACATGCAGGCAATTCTAAGAAATACTGTAAAATTCGTGCACTCAATTCCTTCAAAGCGCCGCGCTTCCGCGGCACGAGCATGGCTCGTGCGGCGGAAGAGCGGCAGTTTTGTCGTTTTGCGTGACTAATTTTATACAGTAATTCCTATTTTTCTATTTTGGTTTTCCTGGGAATTTTTAATTGTTTTTCAAGAGTTGAAAAATCTGCAGTTGTTTTGGGGATTCGGTATTTCGATCGGGTATCAAATTTTGTCTGTGTGGCTTTCCGGATAAATTTTAGAATATGTTAAAAAGTTCGACCGGATATAAATACCCAACTTTTCCCCTGTCGGGAAATTTCCAAGTGTTGGATTTTTCCGTAGTTTAACGACGTTCTAAGTAGTGCAAGTAACGCGATGGTCCCTCTAGAAGACACAAACCTTAACTCGATTATGTGACCGTCTTGAACTGCCCTTTGAACCTTCGGGTTTGGGGCAGTACGGCGTGCCACATGTGAGGCGTTGGCTTGACCCTTCTACGGCTGGACCGTTGGTACTGAGGTACGAACTGAATGTTGTTAGACTAGTTTCATGTGTTGATCTGTATCGGGAAAACTTGGGTGTTAGAATGTTCGATCGGAAAGTTTAACATTTTCTATTTATCTAGAATGGGATACAATAATTGGAATTCACAATAAGTTATATGATAACTGAATGAATGTTATAAACGTAGCAATTTAGTCTTACTTGATCGGTTGCCACGGAATTTTGATGTGATCAAAAGTCCGTCGCAATCACGTAGCGTACGCGGATACTCGCCGGGTAAACTTAATAGACAGCTTCACTCCATAGCCCCGACCAAGTGACTGTAGGAGAACCCCGTCGCCGAAAGCATCCATTCGGGTGCTCGCGGTAGCGGTGTTCCGCCTTGGTGCACTTCGTCGACGGTATCAGGGGTGCGGCCGCCTACTGAAGTTTGCGACGAGCATTCGATCGGGATGTCGGGAATCTTGTTGAATTACCCGACTTGATATTGAAAAGTGTTTTCGATTTTGAGACTAAAATGCGGGGTTTATAATTGTTAGGCATGTGATGTCTAAGTAATTCATTTGGTCAGGCATGCGATGTCTGAGGTGGTTGCGGATTCCAACTGTTGTAGTTTTACACTTTCTTTTCTGTGACCGTAAGTGTAGTATGTTCATATCGCCGGTTTCGTTGCTATACGTCAACGACAATTGGGGTATGCATACTTACTTACGTTGATGACATGTGATGTTATGTGTTGCTGGATATGTTATATTGGATCGTCGTGTTTGAATAGCCGGGGGTTTTTATGTGAGATGAGTGTTTTTCATTTTCATTCATGTAAAAACTTGTATGTAATATTCTTTTATTGGGGCACTTCCAGGTTGCGGAAGTAGTCACCGTTTGTATATTATTTACTTTTCCGCACTAGGATAGACCCAAGGAGGGGAGCACAAGTAACCGGGTTCTGGAGTCCAGTGGGAGACCAACTCGAAGAGTCGAGTCCGGGTCTCCTAACTCTAGAATTGGTAGGGTTGCTTGCCGCTCTCGTAGGGGTCTAGGGGTGTGGGTTTGGCTGTTCATCACGACCGTGGAATCCGTGTTTTATACTGGCTCGTATTGAAAACACGGACGTCCTAGTATATCCAATATTTCATATGTTTCTTCTGCTGCGATATCTGTGATGCGATCATGTGATGTTCTATGATAGATTTAGTATATAGTATATATGATATATTATATAGACGTTACTTATGTTTTACACCCGCGCTAGCCCTGCCCTGCTCTGTCGTTAGTTACCTAACCTAACGGTGCACGAGGGGACATCGAGGCGAATGCGGATGGCATAAGTATACGTCATATCTATCTGTGATGTTTAGGTACTTAAATGATGGGACTTCATTAATCTGATTAATGAAATAAAAGAAACCTAAGATGTTGTAGAATCGAATTTCAAAATAAAACAGGTAGCTACAGTTCTTGCTTTGCACAGCGGTATATGTGATATATCCTGCACCTTATTCGATGAGGAAAGGACCGAGATCCCTTCACCGGGAGTGACTCCTTTAGCAATAACTGGCAGATGCTACACCCTCGGTTTGTCTTTTGATTGCTTTTAAGTGTTTTTGCTTTGCACAGTGATATATATGATATATCCCGCACCTCATTCGACGAGGAAAGGACCGACGATCCCTTCACCGGGAGTGACTCCTTTAGCAAAACTGGAAAAGCCTCAAAAACACTCCATTTCAAAATTCATTCGATCCTACAACGATATCAAGTTCATTACGCAATAGGTTTTCAGAAAAACCTGTCGTAGCCCTCCGTCATTTCAGATACGTACTAGTTAGTATTCGTGCTGCGGTTGTTTGGCCTCCGTCAAGGCGTAGTGTACGGTAGCTAACTAGTGCTTATCTGCTAGCATATGATGCGATTGGATTAGGGTATTCGTACGGCGTTGTTTGGCCTCCGTCAAGGGTCGTGCGGGTGGGTTTAATTCAATCAGGAAATGACAGGTTGAACTTGACTAGCGGACTATGGGTTGTTTGGCCTCCGTCAAGGTCATAGCGAGCTAGGGGCAAAATATTATCGGGAATTTCAAGTGTTGAAATTTGCAATGAGATTGCATACCTTCTATGAGATAGTTGGATCCCGATACCCGCTGCGAGTAAGTGTTACTCCTGGGAGAGTTTTATACATTACAATTAGCCGATCAAGTAGGTGTCTAGAAAGGTGTTAAAGAGGTTACGCCTCTGGGAAAACGAGGTTTACATTAATTAGGTTCGTGCGAAAGCACGGGGGACCTCCCTCAAAGTACCGACACTGGCCTGGCTGAAAGATTGGCGAACTTGTAGTGTGTAATTAATCCCGGCTAGTCTTTCCTTTTAGGGTTTGAAGGAAGATTTGATAAAAAGCAGTGGGAGCCATCCTGATTAGATAAAATAATAACCAATCTATTCTTGAAAGAGCGCACGCTGAGTGTTTTCTTCTCTCTCTCTCCTGGTAGCGACCATATCACGCCTTAATCAAGATAATAATACGGAATATTGACCGAACCCGCTTGTTATACTGAGCTGGGGAACGTTGGTCCCGCTCCAACTTATAATTGTTATAAGACAGAGCAGGAAATTGGGGATTACCAGAATTCCCGTGCCGCCCAAACGAAGAGAGTGCATGCTGATGCATCATCTTCGGGTGTGTTCATTACAAAGAACTGTTTCTCAGTATCCTTTACGTCCTGGGTATGTGATACCAGATCAGGATCCCTGATATGTAATCTGTTACATAGGGCTACAGAAAGGTAGAGAACTGAGGACGGGTGATAAGTTTCATGAGGCAGAAAACGGGGCAAGAGTTGCAGCCAAGTCTGTCGGTCACTGTCACCCTGTATTACCGATACATTGATTCTGAACGAATGTTATTAGATACCGAACCTGATATACAAAATCATATCTATCTCTTTATAAGTAAAGAAATGATAAAATTTTGTATTGATGGATAATGTTTTGAACATTTCCTATATCAAAAGTTGATCGATTCAGGCACGTTATCTAAAAGCATTAATGTTCTAAATCAAACTACAGTTCTTAGTATACGGAACACACACAAGAGGAAGAGTTCAGAAATGAACGGATTCTTCTTGAGGTATTGTAGACTAGGTCAGATCAATGTGACCCGACTAGCTAGAGTTACATAAAGATGCATATTTAAATTAGTTTGAATTTACATCTTGTGAAACTCGCCAGTCATGTCACAAAGATAAGATGACCATAGCTTCGTTTACTGGAAACAGAGAAAGAGTTAGTGAACTCTTGGGATGATACATGTTGATGTATGTAAGGTCCCCAGTCTACAAATGCCAGGACTGATTCTTTATACTTCATTATATTCTCTGATAATCTTTCAAGATTCAGACCTATGTTCCTGTTGAAACATGAGTCCGAACCTTTTTAGATATTCACAGAATATAAGCGAGAAGTAGAGAACCAGAATACGGGTATAAGTATTATGTCCTTTGATGAGATCAAGGAGGAGAATACTTGAGCACGGAATTCCTGGACTTTTCTAAAGGAGAATGAAATTCTCTCTCAGCATTACTCCTCTGTATACACCATAGCACGATGGTATATCAGGGCGGAGCAATTACACCCTATGTGATAAGGTGTGCTCTATGATGAGTACTACTGAGTTACCTATTTCCTTTTTGGGAGTTATGCACTTGAGAAGCTGCATACCTATTGAATAGGGTTCAAATCAAATCAGTTGCCTACCAGTTCATATGTGATATGGAAAGGGAAGAGCCCATATCTTAAGTTGGTTAAGATTTGGGGTTGTCCGGCCTATGTCTAAAAGCAAAATCCGGACAAGCTCGAGGCAAGGTCTGTGATGTAGAACTGGAAAGGTTCCAGCTATACGAACTACAGCAGATGATTTGATAGAACCAAAGGATTCAGTAGATTCCAACGAACCTCAGCCTCTCCGCCGATCTAGTAGGGTTCCTCACCCACCTGAGAGATACTTTGGTTTCTCTATGACAGTGGGAGCGAGGATTGCATCATGAGATGATGACCCAACTAGCTTCGAGCTGGCCATCAGGAGTGGGACTCTGTAAGAATGGCTGGATGCTTAGTGATCTGAGATGGAATCCTTATACACCAACAAAGTATGGACTTTGGTTGCAATATCTGAAGGGTTAAATCCCCATCAGGAGCAAGTATATCTTGAGAAGATTACTTGGTGTACTTGGAAAGGTTGAGACTTTCAAAGCTAGACTTGTTAAATCTTTTCATCATTTACCAGGCGTGGATTATGATGAAACCTTTTTCAAGTGCCTATGCTTAAGTCCATCCAGATCCTACTTGCCACGGCTACATACCATAACTACGATATCTGGCGGTTGGGTGTCTTGACTGCTTTTCTAAATGATGATTTAGAAGAGTGTGTCTATAAGTATACAGCCAGAGGGCTTCGTAAACAGTGGGAGCAGCGGAAACGTGTGCAAGATGCTTTATAGGATAAAGCAGGCATCGCGGAGTTGGAACGTCTGTTTTGATGAAGCAGTCAAAGAGTTTGACATCATCAAAATAGTAGATGAACCTTGTATAAACAAAAAGGTAGTAGGGAGTATGGTGACGATCCTCGTAGAGTACGTGGATGACATACTCTTGATAGGAAAGGAGTTTCCTATGCTACGCTCGATCAATCTCCGTTTATCACAATGTTTCTCCACTTAGGATCAAAGTGATACCTCCTAAATCCTGAGTTTTGGATCTATGAGATAGATTTAATTGGATGTTAGGATTCTCACTAGTTGTAGTGAGATGTATCAATCGATCCTAGGGAGAATCACTGGAAGTGTTCCAGGGTGATGAAGATGACTGAGTGTCAGTCACAGGCATTGTCTTTACCCTCAGTAAAGGGACGGTATGTTGGAAGAGTTCCAAGCTTGATACCGTGACATACTAGACGATAAAGGCTGGATACATCGCTACTTAAGATGCTACCAAAGAGGCTGTTTGGATGTATAATGGTTCATGAGATGAACTATGTTCCTCCCATTGTGTGGCAATGGAGTTGTGGCTTATGCCAAGGAACGTCCGTCCCATCAGTGATCCAGACATATTCTAAGGCAGCATCGCCTGATCATGGAAATGATTGATCTCCAGGGTGATCAAGGTTTGGAGAGTAGACTCAGAGGACAACACAGCGGATCCACTCACAAAGGCCTGTTCCCAGAGAGAGACACTTTTATGGGATGGTTGAGTATGAGATACTTCAAACCACTGCTACAGATGGCCCTAGTGCAAGTGGGAGATTGTTAGTTATATGTATGCCCTAGAGGCCATTACTATACATAGGATGTATATTGTAGTGGATGCTGGGACATATATAGGGAGGACTTTCTTGCTCGACATGATAGTATGCTATCTGGTTGATCTTCACCTTAACGTGTATGCTGATTGTCTCTCTGTTACATGTTGGTAAAGCCCTTAGGATCTGTACTTGACTATCTGGACTATGATGCGGATCATACTAGTGGGGACATGGTAGTCCATAAGTACATCCTTCAAAGTCCCTAGTCGAGGGTGTATCGAGACGGGGCATCGATATACCAGAGTAGACTAGCGTATACCTTCTCGACCCATACAGATGGGCGATGGATGATCCCATATCCATCGGTGTTTGACATCATAGATGATATACGGGTGCTCAGTAGAGACTGGGTACACTGGACGGACTCGCCGAGAACTCCCAGATGGTATTATACCTCACGTCAGATGGCAGTTCTCTGGTGACACTGGTACAGAGTAGTCTGTTGACCCGAGATCGTCATAGAGTCTTGTGTGGTTCCCACTGTGCTTTGATTTCCATCTTACCACGTCCAAGAGGGCGTGCAAAACGGTGGTTTTTGGGTACAGTCCCGAGTCACATGGAGGCAATGAGCGATAGGAGGGGATTCGTCTCTCCCGGTATATGGGGGTTGATGTTGCGCTGTGTTCGATTGGCTATAACAGGAAATCCCTGGCCAGGGTTGCTGAGATTTGCTGGTAAGTGTTACCAGTAGTTTCTCGAACAGTTATAGACCTCGTATCGACACGACTTATTGAGCTATTGGGGTCTGACGTTTACCACCCCTAGGCGAGATATGCGACATATCAGACGATCAGACCGGACTGTACGGTAGTGTTACTGGTCGGATTCACTGGAGTGTGAGCGGGCTTGCTCGTCGATCTTCAGATCGCTCAATACCCGGGTGGCCGTTACGTTTAGCAGACCGCTTGCGGCTTGTGGGTGTTTGATATGATCATCATCTGCTGCCGGCGTATTGACGAGTCTTTAGAGTCCTACACAGAGGTTTCCTGGCTCAAGCGAAACGAAATAGGAGCGCATATGAGATATGTGCGGGACCGAGAATAATGCGTGTATGTGATACCGTATTCTATTCTCGCGATAAATATATCGAATGGTTGTATGCGATATATCCTAGTTATCGATTCAAGCGTTGATTCGATAAGCCGATATATTAGATACCAGTCGGTTATGTGCGCATGACCGGATCATTGAATCAAGTGTTGATTTAATGATTTAATGTATAATTATATATTTGATATATTACTTTGCATTAACTAGTATCGGTTCACTTTAGACGGATTTTCTCACTTGGTTCGTGCGCATTGCATATGCGATATGTTTTTGTGCACTTGATTGTATCATGTTTGATGATACAAGTCATGCTAGGGTTCAAGTGTAAAGATTAAACGTTGGTTAATGAAATGGTTAGGGTTTATTATTTATTATTCATTTATCTTATTTAATTATCCTTTTATTTTTGATAAATGAATAAAAGAAAAGAGAAAAGAATGGTTGCTAAATTTGGAGTTTAGTTGAAGCTTCATGAAGCTTTGATAAAGTCAACCATTCTTATCTCATCCTTAACCTAACCATTCCCACTAACCATGATTCATTCTCTATACTTAACTCTAGTTAAAATTATGATAAGAATTCATTTTCTTTTCATTTTCTAATGCTTATCATAACAATTATCTTCTTCTTGCTCTTCTTCTTCTTCATGAAAAGCAAGCTCCATCAATGGTGGATTGATGGAAAGAGTGAGAAATCCAATTCTAAAGTTAACCCACCTCCTATTTCTTCATCCTCTACCTCTTGCCAAGTAGTAGAGTGTGTTTCCTTCACAAGATTTTAGGGTTTGGTGAAGGTGGAGCTTGATCTTGCGATGCTTCGACGTAGATCATCTTCGGCATGGACATCGACGACCTAGCTTGCCCATTCTCCGACGAAGCCGATCCTAGAGCCCAGATTCGATTTGGACAGCGGAGAGGACCTCGTTGCGGAGCCGTGGAGGTGGAGCACCGGATCTACAAAGGTTGTATTTCCGTATTCTCTTTAGCTAAGTTGTTAGCTAGCTTTCTTTTCGCCTAGACATCTAGTTATCGATCCGTACACTAGGGTTTGTAGGCACCATAATTTTGAAATTGCCATGGTTGATGGCTTGGGAGACCTCACTAGCGTGCCTAGGAACCCTGCAGGTTCAGTGCAAAAGCCGGTTCCAGCTCGATCTGTTCCTTTAGACTCTCCAGCAATCCCCTTATCACTCTACGCCTGGCGGCTAAGACCGCACTTCTTTGGTCCATCTTCAAATTCGTACCTGCCATGAATCCTGGAAATCAAAGTACCCAACATTAGCATGATGATAGATTCTGAGTATAGATCAAGGCTAGAACTCCAAGATACTTAAATAGAGTACTGCATTGTAGCTATGCCGCGGTATCATAGCCGCAATTACTTAACTCCACCCAAGTCGCCTAAGTCCTAGAGATAACAAGAAATTAGGTTTCTGAGTTGACAAATGCAAAGTAAGTTTGCACGTCGACATGATCCGGAAGAATGATTCAAGGATAGTAAAATGGTCAAAGTGGCAGGACATGTTTCCTAATCACAGGTATTACGATTCGTGTATCGGGTGCGATACCCAACTATAAGGAATCAACCCAATTAACCTGGCTCTGATACCATAAAACCGTGTCACGCCCCGCTTCCCAGAGTACGCAAGATTTGGGCACGTGACATAGCCAACCATGCTACCTGTGGGTAGGAAGTATCCATCCACAGTCACATTACGGTTGTAAGGATATTAAGAACAGTAAAAATAAACTAAACTAATACATGTCCAAATCCATAATAACAAGAATCAATAAACAATAAGTGCGGAAGCTAATGATCCAATACAATGAATAAACAGTATGTCCCATAATGCGGGCTCACATCTGGAAATGAAATGACATAAATGAACTAAACTCTAAAGAACTCACAGTTCAGCCTGCTGGCTGAAGTACTCCTGCTCGGTCGACGACAAAGGTACGGAATCTGGGCCATGCAAAACCCAGACGTCAGCGCGTCATGATATCAAGTATATAGCATAAACATGGTAATAAACAATGCAAGCATGAACATGAATAAAGCAGTAATAAGAAGTAATAAACAGGGTAATGTGCAGTAGTGACTAAACTGTCCTATCAGGTTTTCTACTCTATAGTCTTTGAAACCAATTGATGAATCGTCGATGTAACTCAATAGTATCCCGTGCGTGCCCGGGACCACGGTCATGATTCTCGGGGCTGAATCCGAGACGTGCCGCTAAGCAGTAAAAGGTAGTAGGATAGATGAGTGATGTCAGCATCAACACTCCGGAGCTGGCCAAGCCCGTAAGACTGATCAGAACAATGTGTCGAACTGTTGAGTTACAAGTCGGTTTCACCTTTGATTTCCCCATACCCCCAAGCTATGTATGTCAGGTCAGGTATTCAGTAGTCACGGACTAATGCCAACACAAGTCAAGTAAAGGTAGGTCTGTCTGGGTCGACAGCAGGAATGGTTAGGTTTGTCGGCATTAGGCCTGAGGTCAGGTAACAGGTCAGGTTACTTTCAACAGGTAGAGTCGATATGTACAGGGTGTCATGTCCGGTGTATCAGTACACGTGTCATGTGTATCAAGATCGGTCAATATGTAATGCAATCAGGTATATGATGATAACAGGTATAGTAACAAGTAATGAACGGTAGCAGGAAACAGTAAATAACAAATATTATTCTATGTGAACACAGTGATGTTTGTATTTTCATATTAATCCGGTTCACGCATCTTTGAGGTGCAAAAGCCACAAGGTAAAGCAGTATTCACAATATAAATTTAGGAACTACATGAAATTATACTAAGCATAATAATTGTCTCAAGAATAGTTTAACAGTTCAAGCAGATCAGATTCAGTTGTTTTATTTAGTTAAAGCATGGAGTGATGTGGGTTACCTAATTACGAGAAACGGTTGCAACGATTCCAATATGAGGATAAAAGCAATATTACGATATCAAATGTCGTCATTAAGTTACGGCATTAAATAGTTGGAATTAAATTGCGTGGCGAGACTAGATCTCGCACGCTAGCATGTTCAAGCAAGTATTCAGATACTTGCCTCGACGGTCTGCAAATTGGAACACGGATGCGATGTCGGTAGAAACCACGATACGGAAGCACGGGCCACGGATCGAGTCCCAACAGAGGTCAACGGGATCACACGGACTAGGGGACTTCGCTGGAGCGTCGGGTTCGTCAAGACGGCACGGTCGGATTCCGGCAACAACAAAGTAGCAAAGTTAGCAACGAAGATACGATATATGCCAAATACGACCAGCGAGGGGATTGTACCAAAAGGAAACACAAGGAAAACTCACAGAGAAGAAACAGGGTGCAAACACGATAGCTTGACGGCACTGGGATGCCGGCGAGGCAGCGACGGCGAAGAACGGTGGCTGGAACAATCTTGAGTTCGCTGGAAAGGGGTGCTGCAGTGAGTGCGAGGGTGGTAGTCGCCTCTGGTGGTCGAGAGGGAAGGGAGGTGGTCGGAGGTGGCGTCGACGAGGTCGCCGGCGCGCTTCTCCGGCGAACAGCGGAGGTTAGGCGAGGGGTTAGGGCCTCGGGTTGGTGTTCCGGCGAGGGGAGGAGGGCAGCGACGACGAGGTCTCGACGAGGAGGGTGAGAGGGAGTCGTGGGAGGCGTCGACGGTCGGAGGCGACGTCGACGGCGAGGTCTGCGAGGGGATGGAGGCGTCGGGGAGATGGGTTGCAGGCGCGGGAAGGAGCGGGAGAACGGGAGGAAAAGGGTAGGTGGGTGCGGTGGAGGTCGTGGTGGTGAGGGCGGCGACGGCGAGGTCTCGAGGAAGTCGGCGATGGGATCGCGAGGGCTAGGGTTAGGGTTTGAGGGGGTTTCTCGCGACGAAGATGGGTCGGGGGCTGCTGCTGCATGGGAAATATTAATAGAGGAAGAGAGAGAGAGAGGTTAGAGAGAGAGAGAGAGAGATTGGAGAGAGAAAGGAAAGATTGAGAAAAATATTGTGGGAAGAGAGAGAGAGAGATAGGGAATGGGAGTGGGGCCCACGCGGGTGTAATCCCATGCTGGGATTGGCCACGAGAGAGATTTAAAAGAGATTTGGAATTAAATTGGAAAGAGTTGGAGATAAAAAGCAGGTAAGGAATATATTTATATTCGTATATTTAGTTTAAGGTATTAATTTTAAATGGGCCATTTTGGCGCAAAATGAAACATTTCCAAATCGCGCCCGGGTTGCGCCCAAATGTTCCAAATTCAAATTATAGGATTTTAAGCGGGTTCCATATTTTGAAAAGAGGTGTTTAGTGATTAAAATGCATGCCCCCAAGTCGGACACTTGCACGCGCGCGTAGTCGCCCAAACTTGCCCGTTTAGCCAAACGGAACGGAATCTCGACACGCGGACGCTACCACGCTACTAGTGGCGACGAGTAGGCTAACATGGACATCTTAAATTTCATTTTCGGAGTTAAAATTTGTTATGTGCCAAAATGACTTAACCGGGTAAAATTTAGCAATGAACACCAGAAAATCAGGAAAATTGGAAATGAGCAAACCACAACCCTCAACTAGTAATATACATAGTATTATTGGGCTCGGGTGTTACAACGTATATGAGGAAAAATATTATCAGGTACAAACAGGACAGAAAAAGGATATTGGTCATGATGGAAGAAAAATAGTGTTAACGATAGGAAAACAGTGACATTAGCATTAGTCTTGATTTGACAGAAAAAGGACCAGTCATGACGGACTGCAGATCAACAGTGACGTTAAGTTTGACCGTGATTTGACAGAAAAAGGGCCAGTCATGACGGACTGCAGATCAACACTGACGTTAACTTTGACTGTGATTTGACAGAAAAAGTATATCAGTCATGTTTGTTGGGGTCAAAATTTGCACCCCGGTTGAACAAGTCAAAGTCAAGGTCAACCCCAAGCCAGGTGGGCCCAAGCCCAGATCAAGTGGGCTCATGCCCGAGTCGAGCCCGAATATGAAGCGGCCGGCCTTCCCCTTTTACACACACACACACACACACACACACATTTATATACATATGTATACATATGTATACACACATACTCTACGACACTGTCCCTGTTAGAAAAAAAATTTCTAACGGGGCGCTGCCCCGCACCCCGCAAGGGTGCTGCTAGCCTCCTTGACCCCCAGCCCGCTATCCGGGTAGTGGGACCCCCGTAAAAACTCTGTGGGGCCCCCGATATATCCAAAACCCCTTCAAAACACAACACTGCTTATTGAGTTCGCATGACCAGTTTAACCCGTCAATCGGAGGTTCCCTCGCTTCAAAGGTAAGAGGTAATTAACGGCAGCTTAGTCCGCGGCTGCCGGAGAATCGGATCCTCACAATCATTAAACCCCGGCCTACCCTAGGCAGGGGGAATTTGTAATGCGCCTGACAAACGCGCGCGTATTCCCATCTCAATGGGGTAACGAAAAACACCCTACAATGTTGGACTGTAGAAAAATAGTGCCGATGACAGAAAAAGGACAATAGTCATGACAGACTGTAGAAAAATAGTCACCTGAACATTGGTAATGATTTGACAGAAAAAGGACATCAGTCACGATCGACTGTTGAAAAATAGCGCTGATGACAAAAAAAGACAATAGTCATGACGGACTGTAGAAAAATAGTGACGTTAATATTTGTCATGATTTGATAGAAAAAGTACATTAGTCATGGTGGACTGTAGAATAATAATGTTGACGACAGAAAAAGGACAATAGTCATGACAGACTGTAGAAAAATAGTCACCTGAACATTGGTAATGATTTGACAGAAAAAGAACATTAGTCAAGACGAACTGTAGAACAACAGTGACGTTAACGTTATTCATGATTTGACAGAAAAGGGACATGAGTTATGACGGACTGCAGAACAACAGTGACGTTGACGTTATTCGTGATTTGACAGAAAAGGGACAGCAGTCATGACGGACTGCAGAACAACAGTGACGTTGATGTTATTCGTGATTTGATAGAAAAGGGACATCAGTCATGACGGACTGCAGATCAACAGTGACGTTAATATTGGTCGTGATTTGACATAAAAAGGACATCAGTCATGCCGGACTGCAGATCAACAGTGACGTTAAAATTGGCCGTGATTTGACAGAAAAGGGGACAATAGTCATGATGGACTGCAGAACAACAGTGACGTTAACGTTATTCATGATTTGACCAAAAAAGGATATCAGTCATGACGGACTGCAGAACAACAGTGACGTTAATATTGGCCGTGATTTGATAGAAAAGGACATTAGTCATGATGGACTGTAGAAAAATAGTGTTGACGACAGAAAAAGGACAATAGTCATAACGGACTGTAGAAAAATAGTAACCTGAAGATTGGTAATGATTTGACAGAAAAAAGGACTTCAGTCGTGACGGACTGTAAAACAACAGTGACGTTAACTCTATTCATGATTTGACAAAAAAGAGATATCAGTCATGACGGACTGCAGAACAACAGTGATGTCAACGTTATTCATGATTTAACAGAAAAAGAATATCAGTCATGACGGACTGCAGAACAACAGGACGAAAAGGATCATTTTATCTCTCCTTTTTCTGTCAAATCATTATCAAAAAATAAAGACGTCACCACCTATAAATAGGACGAAAAGGATAAGTACGACAGAAAATGTCAAAAGAAAAATAAAATGAAGAAGAGAGACACGTTACCAGATGCAAAAGGACGGTAGAAAAATAAAGACGTTAGTAGTGATGAGAAATAGTAAATAAAATAAATTCGGATGATAAAACCAAAATATTTTATCAGAAATTTAAAAAGATAAAAATGAATTGAATTTGTTTTTGTCTCCACCTCCTATTAACGTCATACCTCATCATCTCCTTTCCCTATTTAATCCAGCACTTTTCATCTTCTTTCTCACTTGAAGAAAAAAGAGAAAATATTGAAAAAAGAGAAAATAGAGAAAGAGAGAGATCTCATTCTTACCAAATTCTGGATTTTCCAACACTTTTTAAACTTAAATCCTTGGCTTGGATCGTTTCAAAGCACCTATCTTCAGTAAGTATTTTTATCTCTTTCTTTGTTTTCTTTTTCAACATATATGATCATGAATCAAGATGATTTGCACTAAACTTTTTTTTCCATGACTAAACTTTTCTTTTTTAACGTATTATTTTTCATTTTTCATTTAGTATTTTTTTAACTGATGAGAATATTTTTAAAAGTTGCCATTATTAATGCAATACTTGACTTGAATTGATATTTTTTCCATTTGCAGAAAAGTGTTCGTTTGATTTGGTCAACAACAAAATTGGAGTAAAAACTAAGGTAACAAAAATCTATTATTCGAAAAATTCAATATTCAATATTTTTATTTATTTATGCTTATATGTAGAAGTAAATTATTTGTTCTCTAAATTTAAATTCCTATTGGTATCTGTACAGTTTTCCATTTAAGTTCTTAATAATTGATGTGACATATTTATTGTTATTAGTTAATCATTTATGTTGATATCTATAATTTTTTCTATTGTGATATTATTTTTTGTCTTTTATTTAGCTATGCATGGGAATAAATCAAAACACATTCGCAAACCGTTATCAGAATCACAAAAACAACGTAAACATGAACGTAAAAGAATAAAATATCAAAAAAACAGTTATCCAACACTAATACTAAAAATGATGAATTTCTTTTAAGCGAAAGCGAGAGGCATTTGATTTTGGTATCCTGCACTTCAAAAGACCATTAGAACAAATTCCTAATTTTTCTACCAATGTTGAATGCAACACATCTTTGATGGATGATGATACTGTTTTGTATCATTCTACGGAAGTGGGCTTTTTGAATGATCACCGTATAGTTGATAAAGATATTCATCAAGATTTGTCATGCAGTCAAAAAAACGATAATGATTGTAAGAACACGCTTCATCCTCATTATATATCCTTATAAAACATAAAGTTTTATCTAATTTTACTTGAATGTTTGATATTAACTATATTTAAAGAAAATATTACTTAAAAATCTCAAATTTTTTAATTTTTTTGATTTACAAATATTTTACATGTTTTAAAAGCTATAAGATTATTTTAAATAAAATCCTCCATAAATATAATAATATAATATATTATATTTTCTTATTGCTGATTAAATTGTAATTTGTGTTTTATAATGATACATGATAAGAAAGTTTTAACGATAATTATTTAACAGATTGACGTAGTCGTTTCCATTATTTGGGACCTCCTACTGAAAAATGTTCTAGATGTGATGCAATTGTGTGGAAAGAAAAAAGGGTTAGAACTAATGATAAGAAAAAAATAAATTATTCATTTTGTTGCAAGAGTGGAAGAGTTTCTCTGCCTTTTCTTGAGAAGACTCCTGAAATACTGGACTTTTTATTGAACTATCAAAATATTTTTGAACAAGCTAAACAATTTCGGAAAAAAATTCGTTCGTTCAACTCTATACTTGCTTTTACATCTATTGGTGTAAAGATAGATTATCAAATTTTGAAAGGAAGGGGACCATATACATTTCGAATTCATGGACAAAACTATCATAAAATAGGTTCATTACTACCGGCCATCGGAAGTCGACCTAAATATGCACAGCTTTATATATATGATACCGAGTATGAAATTGAAAATCGAATTGTATCTATTGGAGATAATTGTAATGCTACGGAATATGATTCGGAAACTGTGAAAAGTTTATAGGAAATGTTGGATAAATACAACAAATATGTTAAGAAATTTCGATGCGTACGTGATTGGTATGAGAATAATAAGGATAAAGAGTTTAGTTTGCGCATTCTAGAGGATAGAAATTATAAGGGTCAAAAATATAATAAACCAAATTCAACAGAAATAGCTGCTTTGATGATTGATGATGAATTTTTTCCTTCATCTACTTGAGATGTTATTGTCAACGATCGAAAAAAAGGATATCAAAGAATTAGTGAGATTCATCCAGCATACATGCCATTGCAATATTCCTTATTATTCGCATATGGAGAAGATAGTTGGCATAATTATATTGAAGGTAACAATACGAAGAGAAAAAGGAATAAATTTTCAATGAAGGACTTCTACGCATTTAGGTTACAACAGCGTTGTCATGAAGGAACAACGTTGTTAAGAGGTTGAAAATTATTATAGCAGTATATAGTTGATGCTTATGCGTCTGTTGAAGGAAATCGTCTTGGATGGATTCGTAATAATCAAAAAACTTTACGATGAGAGTTATATCAAGGCTTGCAGGATGCTGCTGACGATGGTGATAATGATGCTCACATAATTGGTAAAAAAATCATTTTGCCTTCATCCTTTACTGGAGGTCTACGATACATGATTCAAAACTATCAAGATGCTATGGCAATTTGTGCATAGGCCGGACCTCCGGATTTATTCATTATTTTTACATGCAATCCCAATTGGAAAGAAATACATGATTTTTTATTGATTGCTAGTGTTCAAAGTGTATCTGATAAGCCTGATATTGTTGCCAGAGTTTTTCACGTAAAACTTATGCAGCTTCTTGATGATTTGATTAAACATAAATATTTTGAACGAGTAATTTCTGGTAGATTATTGTCATTATTTGTTGATATATATTTTGTATATTGTTATATGTTTCTATTTAAAAGTTTAATTTTTCCATTTGTAGATCTATCTATGGTAGAATTTCAAAAACGAAGATTACCACATTCTCATATCCTTATTACATTGGAATGTTCAAAAAAAAAATAAAACTCGCAAAGGATATTGATAATTTAATTAGAGCTGAGCTTCCTGACATTAAAATGGAACCTTTACTTCATGATTTGGTAGTTACCCATATGATTCATGGACCATGTGATACACATAATCCAAAATGTGTTTGCATGAAAAATAATAAATGCTCAAAAAAATTCCCTAAAATGTTCAATGACCATACTATTTTTGATGAAAAGGGATATGCAATTTACAGAAGACGCAAATCAAGATCCTGCACGGCCGATGGAAAGGATATTGACAACAGTTGGGTTATGCCTTACAATGCAAATCTGCTACTGAAATATCAATCGTATATTAATGTTGAAATATGCAATCATAGACGAGCAATAAAATATTTATTTAAATATGTGAATAAAGGATCTGATTTTGCAATAGCTATCATTTATCAAAATGTGGTCGAAAGATATAACGAGGTCAAATTATATTCAGATTCTAGATATATTGCAGCATCTGATGTTTCATGGAGGCTTTTTGAATTTAAAATAAATAAACGCCATCCTACCGTTGAACGGTTGCAGTATCATCTTTTTGGTGAACAAATGTTTTTTTTAGAGAAGATGGAAGTGTTCAAGAAATAATGGAGTATGAGCGAGCAAATAAAACAATGTTAACTGAATAGTTTACTATGAATCTTAAATTTTCTCATGCTAAAAACTATACTTATGTTGAGTTTCCCAATCACTTTGTTTGGAACAAAAAAAACTTATGTTGGAAGTAACGAAAAAGAAGGAAAGCGATAGGTAGATTACCTTATGCACATCCTGCCGCTGGTGAAAGATATTATCTCAGGATGTTGTTGACAATAGTGAAAGGAAGGATTAATTTTATTGATATGGGAACAATTGATGGTGTTGAATATGAAACTTATAAGATAGCATGTATAGCACTTGGACTTCTTGATGATGATAATGAATGGAACCTAGCACTCCAAGAAGTGTCTAAGTGGGCTACGGCTAATCAACTTCGTCGCATGTTTTGCATGATATTACTTTTTAACGAAGTTATAAATTCTCGAGAACTATGGGATTTACATTGGGAGGCCATGAGTGATGATTATGAAAAACGTTTGGAAAATTTGCATCCTGATTTAAAAATTGTACTCGGTAACGAACAATTAAGAGATTTTGCGTTTCATGATATAGATGTGATTTTGTCATATAATAATAAAAGCTTGAGAGATTTTCCATTTATGCCAATACCCTCTCCTAGCAATTTAAACAAGAACAATAAATTGATATTTGAGGAGCTAAATTATGATACTTTTGAGTTGTCGAAAAAATCTATTGAATTAGAATGTGGTTTAAATGATGAACAAAGAAAAATCTTTGATGCGGTTATAACTTTGTGCGAAAAAAATATTGGAAGGCTATTTTTTGTGTATGGAGGTGGTGGAACTTGCAAAACATACTTATGGAATGCAATTTTTGCGAAGTTGCATAATAAGAAACAAATCGTTCTTGCGGTTGCATCTTCTAGTATTGCTTCTTTGTTACTATCCAGAGGACGTACAACACATTCAAGATTCAAAATTCCTATCGATCTTCATGAGTTTTCATCTTGCGCAATATCTTGCCAATCTAATCTTTTTTCTCTCATCAAAGAAGCGACACTGATTATTTGGGATGAAGTTACGATGATAAATCGCTTGGCATTTGAAGCCGTGGATCGAACTTTCAAAGATATTCTATCAAATATTAATCCACAACTTGAGAATAAACCATTTGGTGGAAAGACTATTGTTCTTGGTGGTGATTTTCGACAGATTTTACCAGTCGTCCGTAAAAGTAGGTGACGACAAATTGTGTCCGCTACATTACATAAATCATATCTATGTGATCAATGTGAGATGTTTATACTGACAAAAAATATGCGTGTTCATACGAGTACGAGGTCAGAAAAATACATCGAAAATTTTGCAAAATGGCTAATCGATATTGGTAATGGTGATGTTAAAGGAATTCAAGAGGGCAACGATTGTGATGATAATTGGATAGAGATTCCGGATTCAATGTTATCTAATCACATACTTGGTATTAGTGGATTAATAAATGAAATATATACAGATTTAAATGATAATTATCAAAATCCGCGGTATTTGAAATCAAGAGCAATACTTGCATATAGAAATGAAGAAGTTGATGAAATTAATAAGAAAGTCATATCTCAAATTAGAGAAGAAAGTCGGATTTACTTGAGTGCAGACACGAAGGTTTCTGTTGCTGATGATTCTGCTTGCAATGATTTTTTGCATACAACGGAATTTTTAAATTCGTTGATATGCTCTGGATTGCCTCCTCATTCGCTTGAGCTTAAAGTAAATACACCGATTATGTTACTTCGTAATTTAGATCAAAGTATTGGTTTATGTAATGGCACACATCTTATCATTAAACAGTTAGGTGAAAGGGTCATAAAAGCAGAAATCATGACTGGTACAAATATTGGAAAATGTGTGGCAATACTAAGAATAATTATGTCAAGTGATAATGAAGATCTCCCTTTCGTCCTTAAACGGCGTCAATTTCCCGTTCGTGTTGTTTATGCTATGACTATAAACAAAAGTCAGGGACAAACCTTGGAAAAAGTTGGACTATATCTACGTACACCAGTTTTTTTAATGGGCAATTGTATGTTGCATTCTCAAGAGCTAGATCTGCTTCATCCTTAAAAGTTTTTCTAGAAGAACAAATTGACATTCCAAAAAATTGTACACAAAATATTGTTTATAAAGAAGTTCTACAGAGCGTTCTCACAAAAGTAAAGATACATAAGAACTATATACACAACAAATAAAATCGAGTATTAATCCCAATATTGGAAAGTATCGCTCTGATTTAAAAATACTTTTACAGTAAATATATTTTTAAATCAAAGTGTTACTTTCCAATATTGAATTAATACTCGATTTAATTTGTTGTATATATGTAGTTCTTACATTGAATTTTATATAATATATGCATTCACTTGATCTATTCATTTTTGTCAGATTTTTTTTATATCGTGGTGTTTATTGTTATTGATTTATTTTTTTTATTTTCTGTGTAGGATGAAAAAGAATAATTCAAATGATTGTGATGGAAATATATTCTTAAATGAAGAGTCCGTTCTTTTTGAAAATTTTGAAGATGGGGTCAATTATCAATACAGTAGTAATGAAGGTGGGGATGACATTGATGGTGTTAATCTTACCATTGGGGAAATAAGAAATAAATGTATCAATAATAAGAAATCTCGGAAAAGAGAGCATGACGTTTTAAAAGGAGAGAAAGCATTGAATAAACGTGGAAAAAAAATTAAACCGGTTCATAAGTCAAAAAAAGGTATGAGTTCCAACAATATTATTTCAAATTTTATATTTTATTATATTTGGATTTTAATAAATTACTTATATTTTATTGTGCATGTCAGTTTTAGACTTGGAGGATCGTGACGACTGTGATATTGGTAATATTCAAGCTCATTGTGCATGTGAAAATAAAGGAAAATTTGCAAGTAAGAGAGCAAAAGGATCATGGAGATAAAATGACAGTAGTAAAAAAGAAATTGCTCATGTGACTCCTTTAAAGAAAGATTATAAAAACGGTATGTATATACCGATTATCTGTTTTATTTATTGTTTCCCCCAATCAGAGCAAAACTCTGTTTGAATTTCAAAAATTCAAAATTTGAAGCAACGCTTCAAATTCCTTGCGCTGCGCGCAACGCGCCATGTGTCAAAACCTGATACGTCAGCGCAGCGTCCAAGACAGCGCGCCCAATCAGAGCAAGGCTCTATTTAAAACAAAATTAAAGGAAGCAAAGCTTCAGTTGCACAAGCGCTGCGCTGCGCGACACGTGTCAGCGTAGTTGCGCAAGCGCTGCGCTGCGCGACACGTGTCAGCGCAAATGCAGTTGCGCTGCGCCGTGCGCTGCGCGACACGTGTCAGCGCAGTTGCGCTGCGCTCTGCGCTGCGTGACACGTGTCACGCGCTGGGGCGTTTGCGCCAAACAGAATTAAATTCTAGTAAGATTCTTCTGTTCTTGTTAAAACAAGAAGATTGTCTTCTGTAAAACAGAAGCTCTTGGATCAAAGATCCAACGGTGGGGAAAATTCCCCAAATTACTCAGAGAAGGATCTCTTTAACAAACTTAACAAATCTATGTGCACTATATAAAGACCCCTAGACCCCAACTCAAAAGATCATCAACATTGGGAGAGATCAAGAATTTCAAAACAGAGAGAACTCTGAAGAAAATTCAAGAAAAAGGTAAAAAGCTTCATAAAATAGAAGAATTTCTTCTAATAGAATATTGATTTAAGAACAAGATCAATGATCTTCAATAAAAAAAACAAATAATAATAGTGCCTTGCACTTTTTATGAACCACTGGTTCTCTGAAAACAAGAAAAAAACAAGAAAAACTTGTTTTCTCTGATCTAAATTGGATCAAGAAATTAAACAGTGCCTTGCACTTGTAAAACTGCACTATTGCGCTCTTGGGTTGGCGCAAGCCACCAGAGAGTGCCACTTGTCAGCACCTGAACTACTTGCGCTATGCGCTTTTAAGATAGAGCCTTGCTCTCTGAAATTGGCGTAGCTCACCAGAGTGCGCCACGTGTCAGCAGCGCAAGCGCAGCGTACTGGCGCAGCGCACTGCGCTTGCGTGACACGTGTCATCACCACAAGCGCTTGTGCTCAGTGATTGGCACAAAGCGCTTGACAAATGCACTGTATTGTTTACTGAAAGGCCAGGCCCAAATCAAAAAGGCCTAGTAGGCCAAAATAAATTGCAATGCAATAAAAGGAGCAGAGCCCAAACAAAATAAAATGCAATGCATTAAAAGGGCAGAGCCCAAACAAAATTGATGCTCTGCATCATTTATAAAAGGGCAGAGTCCAAACAAGATTAGAAATGCAGTGCATTATTTAAAAAGGGGCAAAGCCCCGGCACAGGCCTAATAGGCCAAAGACAAATAAAAGTGTTGAACATTTTTCAACTGGACTTAGCCCAATCATGGCCGTAAGTCCTCAAATTAAATTGTCAAAGCAAGACTGCTCTCTTAAATCAATTTACATCCGATTCGAGGGTACATCTCCGAACTCCTCTGACTCCTATCGTTGTAATCCTTCAACGACGTCAGAGAGGTGATGGGTCTCGACAACCACATATCAACACGGACTGTGGGGTCCTTAAACTTATGGACTTATGCGTCCTTAAACCAAAATACGGACTGTGCGGTCCTTAAGCCCATGGACTTATGCGTCCTTAAACTACCTATGGAACACTACGTCCCTAAACTGGAACATCGACCGCAACGTCCTTAAACTACCTATGGACCACTACGTCCCTAAACTGGAATAATATAGCCCCTTCCTAAATGCTCTTTTATCGGATCTAAACGATCCCGTTTGAGTTGATCTTAGCCTCAAACCTGGCTAACGTATCCTTAAACATTCAAATGGACTATAAAACTCCAAATCAACTTTGGTTCAAGGGTACATCTCCGAACTCCTCTGATACATGTCGTTGTAATCCTTCAACGTCGTGAAAGAGGTGACGGGTCCCGACGTCCATATATATTAAACGGACCACTACGTCCCTAAACTGGAATAATAGAGCCCCTAAATGCTCTTTCCGTTAAGTTAATTTTAGTCTCAAACAGGACTAACGTATCCTTAGCGAGCGTTTAAGTTGATCTTAGCCTCAATGCGGCTAACGTATCCTTTAACTAAAACACCAGACCCAAATCTAAGTAAGTACGGATTTGGACTAATCTACGTCCTACGGGCGACTGCATTACTTAGTCTCCGTATACAATCCACGGGCAACCACAAACAAAACAAACACACACGACATGAAGTGAAATTCTGGAGAAGGAGAAAGTGGTTACCGCGATGCGGTAGCGTAATTAACTGCAGGGACTTGCGTCTGTAGGGAAGAGCGTCCCCACAATCAAAAAACCCCTCGAACGAGGGGGAATCTGACGAAGTTTGCTACATCGGCCGCATCCGTCTAAACCTCCGATAAACGGTGCCATAAATCAACTTGGCATCTTCGGAGAGGTGGACGGATAAAACCAATTAGCATCTGCCCCGAATCTCAGGCCAGACGTCTTCACGTCGTCGCCGCCATTCGGAGGGGAACATTTATTTGTAAAAAAAACTTCATTCTAATTTTACTAACGTATTTTCTTATACTAAAAGACGAAGAAACCAGTAGCCAACATGAAAACAAAAGAAAGAAAGAAGAATCTATCGACTTTGATTTCTGACGAATCTTATCTAGAAAGTAAGAAGAAAATGCTACCTACACCTTTAGAGATCACCACTTTTGAAAAAATTGTAGAACGAGATAAATTGTATAATATTAAGGTACGTATCACGCGATTGTGGTATGGTCGATTGTATGCAAAGTCATCAAACTCGCTTGCATTTGTGGTTAGAGACAAAGAAGTGAGTTGTTATTTACAACAACAGTTATCTTTTCCACGTAAAATTTATTATTTAAATATTAATTTTATGACTTTATGCAGGGCGTTGAACGAGAGGTGTTAGTTGATGATTTATATGCTGACAAATGGAAAAACATGATATTCGTTGATAAAGTATACGTGATAAAAAATGTTGTGATTTTAATAACCGGTAAATCTATTAAAGTTTTGGAAAACAGATGGCAATTATCATTGACAAGACAATCAGAGGTTGATGAAGTTTCTGTGAAAGAAATATCGGCTGGCCGTACTTACCATTTTAAAAAGTTGCGCAAAGTACGCGATCTTGCGCGTAAGCCTGAATGTGTTTATGATAAGATAATGTGTACTCATAACCGTTAAGCTTTTTAATTTTTTGCTATAAGTCGTTACAACATTTATATATCCATGACATTTTATATTCATTATGTGAATTGAAGATATAGTAAGATATGTCGTTAATGTGAGCCATGAACGCATAATCTGTTTAAAGTCTGGAGGTACAAGTAAATTAGTTGAAGTATCACTCATTGGTGATGGTTGTTACGAGAAACCAGTCACTTTAACGATCTGGGAGAATTTTCTGACAAACCACATGAGTATTTTTGGGGAAGGATACACTGATAGTTTCTTAATTGCCGCGATAGGTGTGCGTGCAAAAGAATTCAGAGGTAAATTTTTTACTTACACTCGTATAATTTTTGTTATTTTAAAAATAAAATTAAAGTTTAGTGGTTATCAATAGTTATTAAATTTTTATAAGTATAGCGCTATTAATATGGTAAATGATACAATTATAGGAAGTTACATGTTAGAAACAACGGACTTTACGAAAATGAGATTTAAAGCCGATGGTATCCCCGAAGCAGAACGGCTGATGAGATGATAGTATATCATATATTTATTATATTTCGAGTATTACATTTTTATATTTGTTAAAGGCAATTTTGATAAGAGTGTCATACTTTTAGGGTTCGATTTGATCTGCCAACAAAGCAAATTGGGTATTCGAGACAAGTAGGAAGCAGCAGCAATAATGCAAATCAGATGGTAGAAACGTGTACCATTGAACATCTAATCAATGAAATTTGCCCTCCACCTAATACGGTATGAAATAATAATTTATATGTAATATATATGATATATGATTTAATATTAACATGTATTTAGCATTTAATCTAAAGTAACTTATTTTTTTATATTTTTGTTTTATTAAAAGGGTTTGTTTATCTCTATTTTTCTATATAGGTTCTGGATTTTATAGTTAATACCACAATTATTTATATCTTTCCCGATGAACCATGCTATGATGTATGTTCTCAATGCAAGCGAAGTGTAAAGGTTCAGCCTGGACAAAATTATACTTGCATTTATTCGGATTGCGGGCATATGGGGTTCTAGGAAAAAGTATTTTTTAAAGAAAACTTTATAGGTTGCTGAATAAAATTAATACATATTATTTGATCAATATATACATATTGTAGGTACCGAATTAAAGCAAGAATTAAGGACAAAACTGATAAAACAAATATTGTAGATTTTGATCAGCATGCTCAGACACTTCTCCATTATCCACTGGATGATATGATGCAATTTTATTCGTCGGTATGAGATAGATTGTTAAAATAATTTCAAATGAAACATAATAATCAATGTATGTCTAACAAATTTTTTTTCTTTGATGCAGAGTAAAGATTCGTATGACTATGAGAAACATCTTGATAAGTGTGCATCTATTGCATATAAGATAAAGATAAGAATGACTGATAATAATCATAAATTTATCCAAAGTGGAGAATTTACCGTCAATAGTCTGGAAAGGGTTGTCCGTCAATTTTATAAAGCCCCAACTTTGGAGCCAACTGGAGAAGATGATGGTGAAGATTAGTACTAAGATTAGGGTATTTATATAATGATGTTTAATTAAGTATTATTGCTTCCAGTATTTCAGTATGATATTGTATAATTATGTGTGGAGTTGTGGTTATTATAAGGGTGTTTATGAAAAACCTTTTGTCATCAATCATATTTAGCAGCTGTTGCATTATTATAAGCTTAGAAAGTTCCAACGGTATATCCTAATAAAGAAAGAAAGAGTAACAAAAATTTATAAGAAATTCTCAACACATAGAAATTATTACAAGTAGAGCCAAGACAATAAACATTGAAAAATATATAAATACAGATTGACGAAGTAATTTAGAAACCCATGCGATTATCTTGCCCATGACCGAATTCAAGTTCGATTCTCTAAAAAGTTGGATCAAAGAATTGCGAGAAATCAAAACCAATCCTTTAAACCACATCCTCTCATCTAGCAAGCAAATAATAATTATTAACTTTTTTTTTTACTATCCTTGCGATGAGCATCACTACACTTACCATCATTACGAGTAATCCAAAGAAAAATTAATCCAAAAATAAGTATCATCAGTATCCCAACAATAAAAGAAAGGGACAAACAATGAAGAATCAAAAACACTAGAGTAGACATGATTTGAAAATTCTAAATAATTACTTACCTTTTCTAGAGGAGATAAAAATATTTATAAAGTTGGATTTATCTCACCTGTCGAGATTGAGAAGAATGAAGCAAAGAGCTTCTTTTTTTCTTTAATTAGGAAACTGGGTAACATGAAGAATGCTGGAAAAATAAAAAATCAAGTTTTATTAAGCCGAGGAGAATAAAAATCAGTTCTTAGAGTTAAAAATGTCAGCTTTGAGGATTCTCTTTACGGGTTCTGAAATTCTGAAGTTTAAGTTTGCATTTTTGATTTTAGCGTCAAAAAATAGTTGAGAAAAAGTACAGATCTAATGATTTATAAAGCAGGAGAAATCACAAAAAACCTCAAGCTTGGACATTTGGTTGCTTAGAAGAGAAATCGTTAAGAGTAGAGACTGGATCTGATAATTACAATACTAGAGACGAAAAAAGTTTAGCAAGCCAAGTGTTTTTGCTCATTTTATGCTTACCCATATAGTTTCCAAGGTTGAAAAACTCAGATCTCTCAAAATACTCTTGAAAAATAATGAAAAATTTTAAGATCTGAAGTTTGGGTGAGGCGAAATGGACGAAGAAAAGGAGAGATGGATGATATCGGTGTGAAAAGATCAGATCTACTAAAAAGAATTTTGAAGACTGATGGAAAATTGTAATTTAGTTGCTTAGAAGAGAGATCGTTAAGAGTAGAGACTGGGTCTGATAATCACAATACTAGAGACGAAAAAAATTTAGCAAGCCAAGTGTTTTTGCTCATTTTATACTTACCTATATAGTTCCCAAGGTTGAAAAGCTCAGATCTCTCAAAATACTCTTGAAAAATAATGAAAACTTTTAAGATCTGAAGTTGGGGTGAGGTGAAACGGACGAAGAAAAGGAGAGATGAATTATATCGGTGTGGAGAGATCTACTAAAAAGATTTTTAAAGATTGGTGGAAATTTGTAGACTTTGGAGTTCAAATGGGGGCGAAGATCATAAAGAAAAAGAGAGATGAAAATATTTTCCACCTCTAGGTTTTTCTACGGGAACCCTAATTCCTGCGATATATATATATATATCCCTTTTAAGGGTCATGGTGTATAGGCTAAAGCCCATTTAATATTTTTCTTAATAAAATTCAGCTGAGTCTACTCCCGATTTAATTTTTAAAAAACTTAAATTGGAAGACCGTTTGAGAAAAAAGTGAGCTTTTTTATTTATCAAAATTTTGATTAAAACCTTTTTAATGGCAAGAAAGTGAAGATTGCAATAATTTACAAATAAAATGGTGGAAAGGAGAAGAAAATTGAGATATTGGGTTATTTTTTCATTTAAGAGAAAAAGTGAGAAATAGAGAGAGAGCGGATATTTTTCTCTCGCCTCTCTCGATCTATTTAGTAAACCCTAACACTCTTCATCTGTATGTATAACCCATATTTGGGCGTTGATGTGTTGGGCCTCACCCACAAAATCTATTATTTTTTAATAAACTAGCCGGGCTTTCCCAGTTTCGTTAAAAAAATACCAAGAAAGTGAAGAGGAAACTAATTAAGACTAAAAACTCTATGATTCTATATCAGTTCTGGATTTTATAGTTAATACCACAGTTTTTTACATGTTTCTCGATAAACTATGTTATATATATTCTAAATGCAAGTGAAATATAATGGTATAGTCTGGGCAAAATTATATTTGTTTTTATTCAGATTGCGGGCATATAAAGTGATGCTAATTTATAATATACCTTTTAATCAATAATAGCATGCGATTCTGAGTTTTTAATTTCAGGATGAACATAAAGATCTATCAGAATGCATTTGAAACTCTGTATTATGGGAGAATATAATTACACAATATCATATTCCAAAACCCTCAATTAAACAATTAGTTATAATAGATATCTAATGGCGTATGCAAACTAGAATTAATTCGTAACTCCATATCTCCACTTAAACAATATTTTTGAAGTCGTGTGTTTTTGTGTCTTCTGAGTTGTCTTATATCCAAATGGTTGTTATACACAACCAACAACCGTTACATTATTATAAGCCTAGAAAGTTTCAATAGTCTATCCAAATAAGAAAAGAAAAAGTAACAGAATTTTACAAGCAATGATCGGCACAAAGAAATTATTATAAGTAGAGTAAAGATAACAAACGCTGAAAAAACATAAATACAGTAAATGGATCTAAGTATTGATATTTCTGGAATTTCATTTTTTCCAATCAAAAATATATAAAATTGTATGACAACAAAATATGGTTAATAGTTCCTTTATTATTATAAAATCTTCTAATACATTTTTTTAATGAAAACCATAAAATATTTTGAGATTGTGTTTGTTCTATTAAATTTTCCATTTGAAAAAATTTGTAACAAAATAAATCTAAGCTGTATGCAATTTTGAGTTTTTAATTGCAGGATGAGTATAAAGATCTATCAGAATGCATTTGAAACTCTGTATTATATGAAAATATAATTACATAATATCATATTACAAAACCCTCAATTAAAAAATTAGTTATAACAGATATCTAATAGCGTATGCAAATTAAAATTAATTTATAACTTCGTACCTCCAATTAAACAATATTTTTGATATCGTGTGTTTTTGTGCCTTAAAAGTTACCTTATCTCCAAACGATCGTTGTCCTCTTTTGTCTGTGAAGGAAATTTCTCGGTATTTATCAATATACTTTTTGAAAAAAAAATTCTATAGTTCAAATTAGAACCTTAGTTTACTAGCTTGAACTTCTCAATTCATCAAAATACATTATCATTAATAACATAACTATCTTATACTTAGAATTCCATTAAGTAATCGCTAAAATAAAGCTAATTCATCTTAACATTTTAAAACAAATCATGTACTTATAATAAATGGATCTGAAAATATGTTCCACGCATAAAATATACTTACAAACTTATGATTGCAATATCCCTAAAAAAGTAAAATGAGATGGAAAGAAAATTTATATTATAGATAATATATCGGCAACACCACCAACAACAAGAACACTCCATCATTGAGTGGTGAAGGTTCTCCAATACAAAGTTTTCAAACAATAATCATTAAGTTCTTCATATATAAAAAGAAGAAATATCTTTTGATTGTCCAAAAGTTTGCAAGATAGCCGCAATGGTCATAGATTCATCATCTTTCTTCTTATCTAAACCTCCATAAATCTCCATTGACACTGGCGACGATGGCGGTGGAGGAGGCGGTGAATAAGAAACACGGTCATTGAAAAAACCCATATAATGAAAATTGTTTTTCGTCCCTTCAGATCCATTGAACGATATCGAAGAGAGACTGTCATTCACAATCAACTCCTCCGATGGCGGCGGTGGAGGAGGCGGTGAATAAGAAGCATGGGAATTGAAAAAACCCGGGTAATGACCAAAATTGGTTCTTGCCCTTTCAGGCCCACTGAACGATATCGAATAGAGATCGTCAGCTATAGCGGCATCCTCAGCCGTGTCGAATGTGCCTAACCAGTACCTTTTTTTGGTGTGTGGGTTTCGGATTTCTGCTGAATCTCGTCCCCAATTACATTTGCGGACGCCTAAGTATCCGGTGGAACCTCGGGTTCTTCTCTGTGGTTGGTTTTGGTTGGGAAGTTGCATTTGTGAGATGTGATCTTGCATTTCTCTACCGGATATGAGAGTGAAGATAGTAAGGGTTATGAGGTGATCAATCTATATATAGGCTACAAAATAGAATGTACAGTAATTTAGATTGGGGTTTTCTTATGCAAATATATCTTAGTTGAAATATAGAAAAATCTTCAATATATAAGTGATGATGTGGATTGCATTAATTTAGATTATGGTTTTGTTATATGATCGAATGTTTGGTATAGTTGAAAGGCTAAAGTTTTGGTACGGCATTAGCATATGAACGAATTTTTATGGTTCTTAACTAAGAACAGTGGAGTTCTAAATGTCGTTTGCATTTAAATTTAGGGTTTTGGTAAAGCAGTTGTAGATTCATGTTTAAATTGTGTTTTACTAGGTTTTTGTGCATGTCTTCTTCTAGGAAAACAATAATTCTTAATTGCTGAATGAAACAAATTATTAGCATGCCTCAAATTAATTTTAAATTTGTTTGTGTTACACATTGCCTATGCATATAGAGGATCTTTTTAGTTACTAAGTACAAATCTATAGAAATATATGATTTGGAATTCTATTTCCATGATGTCACGACCCGAAAGTACGGAACGTGACTGGCACTTAGATTACGAGACGTCTAAAGGCGTACCGTAACCTAAGTCAGCCAAAGCCCAGAAATCTAACCCAAAATCAAAAGAGAGTGAAGGAAAACCTTAAATGAAAATGGTTTTGAAATCAATTAAGTTGCATAGAATCCAAAAAAAGAACATCAAAAATTTCTGAAAATTTCGGCAGAGTCTCACCTGTATTTTCTATCCCCCAAAATGGGTACAACAAGATAATAAACCTGTAATCATAAAAATGGCATCCCCAAGCGGGAGCTAGCTCTTCGCCCAAGGCGGATCACAACCACATGCAATATAATAGTAATATCAAGAAAAAGAGCATAAAAGAGATGCAAATACCAGAAAACACACGTCGGCTCAAGTGAGCTCGACCCAAAAGAAACCACAAATATACATATCTCTGATCCTCATCACTAGGTCGCATATACAATACAAGTGGTAGATGGAGAATACTAGATACAATGATAAAGCAAAAAGAAATAAAGTATACTCGCAACCCACCTACGGGCGATGTCGCGAGTCTGAGCAAAAGGAACTGATGACAAGATAGCCCGCCGCTACAAGACTGACGGGTCCGACCTGCAAGACACTGTGGCACAACGGGGGTGAGTTGCCAGCTCGTGAGTAAATATAACATCTAATAAGGCAATCGTAAGAATGCACGCAATGCACCACAACATGCATGTCCATATGTGCTATGATATCTCTAGTATGCATGCACAGGTATGCAATGTCATTATTAAGTTTTTAAGTGTTTTAACTGCTAAGGTTATTGAATTCTTAACTTTAGAACATGAATATCTGTATAATGGCTAAATATCATCAAGAAATCATCTGAAAACCCGTGTCAAGCATCGACACCAAAAAGGAATCATATATGTCTCAATATCGGGCTTCGTCAGTCCGGATCGGCCCATATCATAAATCTCACGACAACGGTCGGTATCCTCCGGATATCCGCCGCGCCAGACATCACCGGTAGGTAGTCTTCCCCTGCCAGGCTCATCGTCTACAACTCGATCTTCTTGCCCCGGGGTACCATACCGGGCCTACCATGTACCCGAGACGGTTCATCCACTCCTCGAATCGGGTCTCGAAATCCAACAGAAAACATGAAAACTCATGGTGGACGACACATACTTCACGAGAAAACCGCAACTTTGTTTTAAAAAAATGATAAATATAAGCTTTGTTAAATTCTTGCGGTTTTCCCCAAAAAATCCAGAAATCGCAGCAAACTGAAATCCTCAAGAAATCATAATGTCCACATGTTATATATGATAAGTGTCTATGATACCAATGTATATGATGTGAGAGTTTGGCTAGAAATCTATGTAAATATGATAGCAATGCGAGGTATATGCATGCGATACAATCTCAAATATCATGCATGAATGAAATGGCGTTACTAAGCTAAACAGGTTTTATAGTGCACGTGGCATGGCAAATACCAAAGGCGTGTGTGTCACATGAATAGTGCGCGTGCAATAGATGCCAATGGTAAGGTGTTCGTGTCCTACGAAATGATATCGCATATGTATATATGAATGTCATATGAATGTCCATGCAATCTAGTATAGGGTTAGCTGTGAGGGTATGCCATGTACATAAATGGATAAGCT
This sequence comes from Agapanthus africanus, assembly GCA_030015575.1. NCBI lineage: Eukaryota > Viridiplantae > Streptophyta > Magnoliopsida > Asparagales > Amaryllidaceae > Agapanthus > Agapanthus africanus. The sequence continues at coordinate 49,766,146 of JASDDO010000028.1, read as the reverse complement.
AGCTAACAATATAATTATTGCATAAAGTAGGGTAATCCTAACTAGCGAGGGGGGGCCTCACGCCATCCAGACGATTCCCCCATAGATGAATATATCTACTCACCAGAAATCCCTGCTAATCTGATCCGGCCACCGCTTTGCCTTTGCGCGCCGTGTCCGATGTTTCTCCGATCGATCCTAAATTTGCACAATACCAAGCATAGGATTACAACACCTAAAATGATGCAAGTCACTATATACAATTATCGACGCTCTCAAATTAATCATAGCACGCCCTCGGTGCGCGGGAAAACGCACGAAAATCGCTAATTTTTAGCTAAAATCGTCATTTCGGGGAAATCGACAAAACTACAACCCGACTAGACGAAACCCCGCGTTCGTGCACTCTAATAATCCTATACGAAACTAATAATATTGCTAACCTAACGCAATTTGAACGCATACTATTTTTCGTAAAAATCTAGTAAGCGATTTTCAAACCAAATCGATACAAACATTGAAATTTGTCGTTTTAGCGAGCATACCAATACACAATTAACCACTCCAATCACCTGGATAACCATCCCTAACATAATCCAATCATTATGCTACAAACCCTAATTTCTAAAATCAAAACCTTCACTTGATTTTTCCTAATCAAACATTTACTACTAAACTAATATTTAGAATTGAAATTCTAGCACAATTAAACCACAAGTAAGCAAACTAGTTTAGAATTTTTACCTCCCCAATTGAATCCTAGCATGATCAAGTCACCAAGAAGCCTCCTTTCATCAAGTTTTTAAACTAATTTGGGTTGAAGAGGGCATGGATTAGGGATTGGCTTTGAAAGGAGATGGAAAAATGTGAATTTTTGTTGATTTTTAGCAAGAAAAAAGAAGCAAGAATGGAGTGGGAAGTGGGGAATTGCTACTGGAAGGGGTCGGCTGCAGCAATGAAGAGGAGTTTGGGATTTTTGGGAGAAGTTTCTAGGACCAAAACACCCCCATGTTATCATTTAATGCATTTCTTTTCAACATTTTACAAAAAAACCCTTATTTTACCTCATTTTTCATTAAATTTCCTTCCTTAAAACTAAAAGTTTGCAAGCCATGATATAATTTTATTAACACCATATTTTAGCTTATAAAGACTCCTAATTAAGAAATTTACCTAATTAAATTTGTATTTATCCCTAATTAAATGTATTTAAAAAGGCTTAAAATAAAAAAAAAATTAATTAATTACGAATTTTTTTTTATTTAACTAGAAAATTATAAGTAACATTTTAGTGACAAAATTATAGTAATATCTTATCTAAATTTTGTATAATTAGATCTACAATGAAAAATACCTATTTCGACTTTTTACGGAAAAAGCCGAAAAATTAGCCGATTACCGAAAAACTGCCTAAACGATTTTCGAAAGGTTACAATCTTCCCCCCTTAAAGAAATTCGGTCCCCGAATTTAAAATTTAACTACGCGTATTTATTTGTTTACTCAAAAAATTTAGATTCCAAAATTTCAAGATCATCTTGAAAACTCTTAATCGAACTTTAAGCCTTTAAACAAATTTTAGATTTATCACTAGCTAGGTTTACTTAATGCGTTCTCGCTTATCATTTTTCCAAAAGAGATATTGACTTATAAAATTCAACATATTTTGCAGGTTCATACCTTCATAACCAATGGGTACCATTTTGTTGTATTTAGTTTAGATGGGTTATGTTATCAGCTATCTGGAAAGGGTCATACTTGTGCATCTCTGCAATCAGATTTTAATGTATACTGCATATTTTATTATTATTGATGAATTTGTCCAACTTCGAATAGATTGTGAAAGCGCTGTTCAGAACCACGATTGGATAGATGATGCGTGATTGATCAGATAATTGTTTGTATAATATCATATATAGAAATATGAAGAAAAATATATGATAGGATAGATGGAGCTATGTATTTCCAATGCACCATAATTGCATTTCCTATTTTCATGGTTGAAGCACGTTTGGTTGTCTTTTTTTTTCACTAGACAATATCAAGAATTGTCTTTTCCAAATATTTTTATTTAATTTACTCAAATTACGATGCTATTAAATCAGTCAAATCATACATTTGTCAAAATATACCTTATTGAAAACTGTTTATATGCAAAGTACAATAATGATATGAGCTGTAAATGTGTATATTTCATCTGTCCAATCATGTATTTTTTTATTCATTCCTGTTTATACATGATATAATATCGAAATAGTCATTTAGACTAAAGCATAACTCGACTTTAATTTTTCTTTTTAACAGAGAATGCATTAATTGTTTTTATCTCTTTATTCCCTTATCACCTCATGTAGTCAAAAGAACTTTGTTGCAAAATTCACCACTTGGTTTCTATCACAAATAATACTTGCTTTTCTGGAATCAGATTTTGATGTATACTGCACATTTTATTACTATCGAGAAATCTGTCTAATTTCGAATAGATTGTGAAAGCGATGTTGGAGACAACGATTGGATAGATAATGCATGATTGAACAGATAATTATTTGTATAATATCATAAATAGAAATATGAAGAAAAATGCATGATGGGACAGATAAAGCTATGCATTTCCAATTCACCATAATTGCATTCCCTGCTTTCACGGTTGAAGCACGTTTGATTCTCTTCTTTATCACTAGGCAATATCAAGGATTATCTTTTCTAAATATTTTTATTTAATTTACTCAAATTACGATACTATAAGTCAGTCAAATCATACATTTGTCGAAATATATTTTATTGAAAACCGTTTATAGACAGAGTGTATTAATGATATGAGTTGAATGCATATACTTCATCCGTCTAATCATGCATTTTTTCTTTATACCTATTTATACATGATATGTCATCGAAAATAGTCGTTTAGACTAGAGCATATTTCGGTTTTCTTTTCTCTTTTTAACGGAGAATGCATTAATTCTTGACGCCTATTTATATTTTATTGAAAACCGTTCTCAACATAGAGAGGTTATCATAAGTAGAGCAAAAACAACTAATGCATAGAGAAAACACATAAGTGTTGGATAAAAAGTTGTCGGGACTATCCATACTTGATTTTTCGATTTATAAGATATAAGATAAAACTATTACATGTTAGAGAGATCATATAAATCATAATCTGGGTATCGTAATATTATAAATTGATATAACTTTTATGAGTTATCTAGAAAGTCATTTTAAAATAACTCTACTTTTTCAAAAATTTCTATTAACAAACACAACCAACTCTTTCTGTGATATAGTTATGATGATGCGTGATTGATCAGATAATTGTTTGTATAATATCATATATAGAAATATGAAGAAAAATATATGATAGGATAGATGGAGTTATGTATTTCTAATGCACCATAATTGCATTTCCTGTTTTCACGATTGAAGCACGTTTGGTTGTCTTCTTTTTCACTAGACAATATCAAGGATTGTCTTTTCCAAATAATTTTTATTTAATTTACTCAAATTACGATGCTATTAAATCGGTCAAATCATACATTTGTCAAAATATACCTTATTGAAAACTGTTTATATGCAGAGTGCAATAATGATATGAGCTGTAAATGTGTATATTTCATCTGTCCAATCATGTATTTTTTCTTCATTCATGTTTATATATGATATAATATAGAAATAGTCATTTAGACTAAAGCATAACTTGACTTTAATTTTTCTTTTTAACAGAGAATGTATTAATTGTTTTTATCTCTTTATTACCTTTTCACCTTATGTATTCAAAAGAACTTTGTTGCAAAATTCACCACTTGGTTGCTATGACAAATAATACTTGCTTTTCTGGAATCAGATTTTGATGTATACTGCATATTTTATTACTATCGAGAAATCTATTCAACTTCGAATAGATTATGAAAGCGATGTTGGAGACAACGATTGGATAGATAATGCATGATTGGACAGATAATTGTTTGTATAATATCACAAATAGAAATATGAAGAAAAATGCATGATGGGACAGATAAAGCTATGCATTTCCAATTCACCATAATTGCATTCCCTGCTTTCACAATTGAAGCACGTTTGGTTCTCTTCTTTATCACTGGGCAATATCAAGAATTATCTTTTCTAAATATTTTTATTTAATTTACTCAAATTACGATACTATCAAATCAGTCAAATCATACATTTGTCAAAATATATTTTATTGAAAACCGTTTATATACAGAGTGTATTAATGATATGAGTTGAATGCATATACTTCATCCGTCTAATCATGCATTTTTTCTTTATGCCTATTTATACATGATATGACATCGAAAATAATCGTTTAGACTAGAGCATATTTCGGTTTTATTTTCTCTTTTTAACGGAGAATGCATTAATTCTTGACGCCTATTTATATTTTATTGAAAACCGTCCTCAACATAGAGAGGTTATCATAAGTAGAGTAAAAACAACTAATGCATAGAGAAAACACATAAGTGTTGGATAAAAAGTTGTCGGGACTATTCATACTTGATTTTTCGATTTATAAGATATAAGATAAAAGTATTATATGTTAGAGAGTTCATATAAATCATAAACTGGATATCGTAATATTATAAGTTGATGTAACTTTTATGAGTTACCTAGAAAGTCATTTTAAAATAACTTTACTTTTTCAAAGATTCCTATTAACAAATACAACCAACACTTTCTGTGGTATAGTTATACTTCTATCTATATATATGGGAGGTAATTTTAGTTATTGCCACTTCAAAATTCAATAACTTAATGGATATTATTGTAAGTCAATTTTTATTATACTTGAATAAAATTTAAAGTTTTTCTTTATTATTTACTCGACTACCTTTTTAATCGATTATGTCTCTATGCTAGAGCTTGAAATGAAGAGTTTAAAATTCTCTTAAGTTTCATAAAAAAAACATCTCACTGACTTTGGATACATAGTTTTTTCTTTTAGAGTTCAATTTTGATATTGTAAAAACATTATACTTATTTAAATGTTTTTATTTAAATTCATGTATGGTACTTTGTGTTATTTGTTTATATCGTTCATTTAATTTCTTTGAAATAATATCCATTTTGATATTTTTTTGTTATTTGCCTATACAACTCATTTTATTTCTTTGAGGTAATAATATTTATTTAGTTAGGTATACTTGCTGAAACGAAGAACAATAATAAATCAATACAATATATATATATATATATATATATATATATATATATATATATGATTTCAACTACACAGCAGTATCTAAAATTAGTTTAATGAAATATTCATACAATAATATGGATTCAGATAAACGATTAGTATTGCATTGAATGGATCTAACCATTGGGCTCCCTAGAATGTCATCTCCATCAACCGGAAATATAAGTTCTCTTCCATATATAGAATTGTATAACGGTAGAGTATAATTAACAATTTCTGTATTATTCTATAATTTTCTAATACTAATTTTATAAAAATCATGAAATATGTTAAGCTCAACTTTATTCTATTAAAATTTCTATTAGAAAGAAAAAAATTTAATAACAAAAAAAATCTTAACTATATATAACTTCAAATTTTTAATTTCAGGATGGGCATAAGGATATACTCAGAATGCAATTGGAATTATGCATTACAGAAGAATATACTGCTAAATGGACAACGAGAGTTGATATTGTCAATTTTAGTATACTATGCTTTATGTTCGTGATTTCATAACCAATGGACACCATCAAGTTGGATTTAATTTAGGTGAGATATGCTATCAGTTGTCTGAAAATCGTAGTTATGTTTCTTTGCGATCGGATCTTGATGTCTTCTGCATGTTTTATTGCTATCAAGGAACCTGTCCGGTCCAAATATATCGTGAAAGTGATATTCGTAAGAATGACCATCATTGCACATTTATCACTTCGTCTTATGAAGTGTTCGAGCATGCAATAATTGTCGCTTTTTTAATGCGTGGAGATTATCCTTGATGTAAAAGTATTTTGCTATGTATAATGAAATTCTAAAATCAAGATGTAATATCGCAGAGTTTAAGTGATATTTATCTTTCATTTTTGATCATGTCAGTTATAGGTTATTTTTATACAATTATGTAAACTTTAGTTATATGAATATTTTATAAATCCTTACAATCATTATACTTATGATACCTTACTTGCTATATAATATTTGTTGTTAATAAGAAATTAAAAATAATAAGTCTAAAAGAAAATAAAAATCAATAAGCCAAACAATATATATTCATTTATTCTAAATATTAAGTTATATACTGAATAGAAAGTATAACGCTGATTGGACAGATAATTGTTTGTACAATATCATATATAGATATATGAAGAAAAATGAATGATGGGATAGATGAATCTAGCATTTCTAACTCACCGTAATTGCATTCCCTATTTTTACGGTTAAAACGCATTTAATTGTCTTATCTACTATTAGACAACATCAAGTATTATCTTTTCCAAATATTTTTATATGATTTACTCAAGTTACGGTGCTATCGAATTAATCAAATTATACATTTACCAGAATATACTTTATTGAGAATCTTTTGCATGTTTTACTTGTTAATTTTAAATTTCAAACTGACTTGGTGACTCTTATATATATATAAACCATGATCATGCATTTTCTCACAAACACATATGCCTGACTATTTCAAGTACTCAAGTTGTCCATGATGAAGCTTAAGTTTAGTCCGTCGGTAATGAAGAAAGGCCATAAAAAAGTAAGACGTCGACCGCGACCTCTCTCCCACAAGATATGCTCATCAAAATAGCAATGCAAGTCATCTCCAAGTCCCCGACTCCTCTCGATGATATTAAAAATCTACGTGCAACGTAAGCATTTATTACTTTTTATAATTTCAAAACCAACATATAAATTATCTAATATCGTTTTGTATGCATTTTAGATGTAAGAGTTTTTACCGTGCTTCCAAAGATAAGATGGTTGGGCGTTCAATCTCGGTGATTAAGGAGTACTTGAGGATGTATTGGTGAGAAAAAGATGCATGGCAATCTTGATGCCAACTTTATTCTTGGACTGGTAAATAATTTGATTTAACACATATCTTCCTCTCTCTCTCTCTCTCTCTCTCTCTATATATATATATATATAAATTGTCTAATTCATCGATATTGGGTTTTTCTTTAAACCTATAGGAAGAGATATACAATTTAGGAAGGATGACTTTGAGTATGGAGTATCTCAAGACAGCGATGACTGGTGGCCACTTTACAGCGGCATATGTGGTCGGGATCATACTGTTTTTGATGTATATACACGGGCACACGCCATGGAAATTCTGAACAAGGTTTCTTACGGCGATCTTTTATGCGCTGGTCATGAAGTTAAAGAGTGCACAAGATCGGGCAATTCGATAATAGACAGATGCAGAAGAGATACTTTGCAGATTACGAATAAAAGTTGGACGAGGATGATGTTGAAGATGGAACTGAGATCTTCTTGCAAGGATAAGCTCTGTGGAAGGGTTGTGAAGGCAAAAAGTGATGGCTACTGGGTTGATAATGATCGACTTCCGAGGGCATTTTGCGGTCAGTTTTGCCGATGGATGGACGGGTGCTATAAATTCTTTGGAAATTAATGCCAATGAAAACATTGCTACCATCTCTTAACTGATTGTGTTTTCGAAGTTTTTTTCTTCAATTTTTAGGTTTCAGAAGTATGTGACATATTTGCTGGGTTGGATGTTGAAATCTGTGATCACTTTGCAATGGTTCGTTTTTGTAAGTAAGAAACAAACATCTTCTTTTGTTGCTAAATATAATTTTCATATCGTAACCGGTTTTAGTTTGTTGTTAAATGATAATAGTCTCAGCAGAAAACATTGACATCGGAAATATTGGCACCATTCATTTTTTGTTGTGTTCTTCACCACTAAACAATATCAAATATTATCTTTTTCAAATATTTTTATTTAATTTTCTCAAGTTACGATGCTATCAAATCAGTCAAGTTATGTTTTGTCAAATCTACTCTATTGAAAACCGTTCAAATACAGAGTGAATTATGATAAGAGTAAGAGTTCAAAAAGTAACACCTTATTAACAAACTAAAATGATGTATTTATTAATATTTTATTTGCTATTACTTTTTGAACTTTTACTCTCCTATATAAGGTTACTTTATTCATTTTCCAAGTATTCCATTATATTAAGTCGCTGTGAGATTGTAAGTTTTTTTCAGTTTGTTATTAAGTGTTGTTTTATTTTTTTATATAATACGGATATGGTGATGTATTTTATCAATACTTAGGACATGAATTTTTGCTTATATTATACGTCTATTTCAATGAAATGGATGACTAATAATGTGCATTTTCTTAAAATATTTTTATGCTTCCACATTTTATATGTTTAGGTTAAATAAATATCATGTACCTTATTATGCTATCATCCATTAATGCCTTGCACGTCCTTTCAATTCAGAGAAACAAAGAAACACATTCTTAATTCTAATTTAAAATAAAAAATATAACTTATAGTCTCTTAAGTATCTATTAATCATTGAGTATAATAAAGATAAGTTGAGAGTACGAGAGACTAAATAGAATTTAAATTTTTACTCGAAAACTACTTCGTCGTCTCATTTTTCTTGATTCATGCTATCCCCGTGCGTAGCGCGGGTACAATGCTATATTAATTAATACCAAAGTAAGGTTGTACTGATCACGTTCAAAATAAACTCTCTAACGTTATGACTGCTGCAATGCCAAAGTTCGGTAATTTCAATCTATGTTATGCCTGAAATAAAAAATAAATACAAAGGTTTTGGGGTTATTGATACTTTTCATCTTTAAGAGACTAGTAAGATTTTAGATTCCTATCGTCTCTGTAACTCTTTTCATTCCCACGTTCCCATGCTTTTTCATTGCTTTTCCTACGACTGCCTTAGCAAGTAAGCTGGTATGAACTACCTTTCATTAGCCGTGAAAGTACTTTATTGTCCGTGTCAAATTGAGGTTGAGTGGATGCTCTCTCCAACTAATTCTTTAAAAAAAAAATCCAAATCTTTGTGATGTCTAAATATACAAATCGTACAACGCACATACAACAAACTAGTATCCTTTTTATTTTTGTGAAATTGGCTAGTAAGTTTCTCCCAAACACACAACATATCCATTCACACTTCACATCCAAAAACACAACACACACGAACCTGGGAAGAGGCTCATGAATTTGTCCCGAACAGTTAAATTGTGGTCACTTTCTATTTTGGGATGCTGAAAGGGAAGTGCAGTATCAATAGAGCCGCTAAAAGTCTTCAATGTGTTGGGACATGGACAGTCCTGAAAAAGAGAATAGTACAAGCACATATCTAAATGCTAACAATTATTGGGTATCTTTTTTTATTATCTCAAGATATTTTCATCTTTCTCTACCGAAAACATTGAAATTTCCAAAATTTAAGCTTCTGCTTTGTACTTCCATACTTCGCCTTCAAAACTTTGTATTGCCATATTTCGCATCCAAAATCTTCAACTTGTTTAAAAAATATTCTTCATGCGATTATTGTCTTTGGAAAATTTTCAAACAACTTAAACAGATTCTTGAAGTGAAATAGGGAAATGCAAAGTTTTGGAGGCTGTTATGGTCAATACCTATCGACTTTGTCGATGAATGAGAGGAACAGTAGGAAGTGCGCTGGCGATCTGAAGATGACATGCGAAACAAGACCGAGCCGAAGTTTTGCTCTGTAATCGTCCCTTCAACGCTCTGATCAATAACAATTAGGGTTTTGATGATATAAATAAAGCTACGCTTACTTTCTTTTTCTATTTATGTTTCTCTATAAATGGTTACCATACTATCCAAACAATTGGAGGTGTCAATAGCTATCCTTTAGGATGGCGGCAGCAAGGAGATATTTCATGCTTGACATCTTCTTGATCAGGGGCGCGTTCTGTCTTTCTTGTGTTGTTGCTGCTTGTCCCCATAATGGCTTTTGACGAAATAATTCTGGGAACAGTACAACATCAAGAATAATCACATATCACAGGTTTAGCTTTAAGCTCTATCCTCGTTTTTAACTATTCCGTCTCTTTTTGTATAATTGCTATCTATATCTTTCTATCAGCAAGGGGAATTTTAAAACAAAAATCATGATTCTTTCACTCTCTCACTTCACCTTGAAATGCATTGCATCCCAAACACAACAATTTCTCCATTCAAAATGATTGAAATTAATGGCGCAATGCTTGATGCCATAGATCAGAAGATGGAAACTCATCGTGGAGATGCACTCTTGGATCCATTTCAAATCCAATTCGCGCCAAAACCCATTGTCACACTCAAAAATTTACTTCTTTTTCCTTTTCTTTTTACCTATATAAAACTACGAAAAATGCCATCTTTGATCTTCAAACTCCCATGCCCGCCATGTGTTCGACCAAACTCCCCACAGAGACTACATCACCTTCAACTCCCTCATCTCTGCGTTCTCCCAGCACGGCCTCGTGCCGGACGCTTTCCGAATCTTCAACCAAATGCTCCGCTCGTCCGTCCCGGTGACGAAGCTCACGCTCGCCCCTTTGCTTAAACTATGCTTGAAGTCTCCAGATTTTGTATCCTCCCGTAGGGTCTTCACTGCCATGCTGTTAGGGTCGGTTTGGATTCGGATTCCTGGGTTTCGAGCTCCCTGGTGGGCGTTTAATCGAAGTTCGGACTTTTAGATGAGGCGAAGCATTCGTTTGATGGGATGGTGGAAAGAGATGCTGTGTTATGGAATGTGATGATTAAGGGGTATGCTCAAATGGGTCTCGGTCAAAAAGCGTTTTTGATGTTCTCAGAGCTTCGTCACTGTCTTAGCCTCGATGCTATTAGTGTTTCTTATCTTCTTATGGCTCGGCGGTTAGTAAGCGAGGAGTTTGAACAAGTTCAGGCTTTTCGGATCGAGTCTTGGCTATTGGATGACATTACAGAGGAGATCACTTGGTATAGAGCCATTTCGGAGAATGTCAAAGATGGAAAGATCGGAAAAGCTTTGAATTGCTTTTTGGGGATGAAGAGGTCGGGTGTGGGAGCTGATAACTCGAATTTTGTGTTTCTCCTTAGCGCACTTGCGAGTGAAGAGAGTTTTGAATTGGGAAAACAGATTCATGGCTTGGCAATAAAGGAAGGATTTTGTACAGATGTTTTGGTGTCCAATAGTCTTATTAACTTGTATGGAAAGATGGGCGATTCGGATTGTGCAGGGAAAGTTTTTTACAATTATATCAGCCAACTTACAAATTGGTTTAGAGGTGGAGTCGATTGTACTTTTCATCGAAATGAGAAAGTACGGGGTGTTTCCCGATGATTTTTCATTGACAAGCATTTTGAAGGCATGCTTGGGGATCAATGTGACCTCTTCTTTACATGAACAAGTTCATGCTGTTACCATCAAGATGGGCTTTTAGATAACGCCTTTGTAACAACCGCACTGATAGATGTTTATGCCAAAAAGGGAAACATGAGAAAAGCTAGATTCCTTTTCGATGGCATGGGTTCATTTAATTTGGTTCCTTTCAATGCATTAATCAATGGGCGGACCACAAACGATGACATTGAACCGACTTTAGATCTCTTTGCATGTTTGCATAGAAGCAGTGAGAGACCTGACAAGTTTACATTTGCAACTGTTCTCACGGCTTGCAGTGGTCTCATTGCTCTTGAAAAAGGGAAACAAATCCATGGTTATGCAATAAAACTCGGGCTTGATTCCTGTGCATATGTGAGTAGCTGTATATCAGACATGTACATGAAATGTGGCATCCTTAATGATGCTTTTGCAGCATTTGGTGATATCGACGAACCTGATGACGTTGCTTGGGCATCCATCATCTCGGGTTGTATTGAGAATGGCAATGAATACCATGCACTCAGTCTCTACCATCAAATGAGGCGATCGGGGTCCTTGCCTTCTCAGTTCATACTCTCTACCTTATTCAAAGCATGTTCTTACTTGGCGTCACTTGAACAAGGGAAGCAAATCCATGCAAATGTAATTAAAATTGACCATGCCTCTGAAACTTTTGTCGGGACTTCAATCATGGATATGTATGCAAAGTGTGGGAGTATAGAAGACTCTTACGAGGTTTTCAAGAGGTTGAGCTCAAAAAGGATGGCATCATGGAATGCGATGGTGTTGGGTTTTGGCCAACATGGAAATGGCAAGAAAGCAATAGAACTTTTCAATGAGACGTTATCTTATAACTTACAACCTGACAAGATCACCTTTCTTGGTGTTATCTCGGCTTGCAGCCACTCGGGATTAATCTCCAAAGCTTATACCTATTTCGACTCTATGTTTAAAGATTTTGGAATTACACAAGAACTTGAGCATCACTCTTGCTTAGTTGATGCTCTCGGTCGTGCTGGGCAGCTTAACAAGGCAGAGGAGGTTATTAAGACAATGCCTTTTAATGCCTCTGCTTCTATGTAGAGCTTTGCTTGGTGCTTGTAGGAAACAGCGCAATTTGGAAATTGGCGAAAGGGTAGCGAATAAACTCTTGGAATTGGAACCGCATGATGCTTCTGCTTATGTTGTTCTTTCTAACATTTACGCTCCTGTCAACCAAAGGGATGGTGTAATTGATGCTAGGAGAAGTATGAAATTGAAAAATGTGAGGAAAGATCCTGGTCGCAGTTGGATTGAAGTTAAGAACAAAGTGCATTTGTTTGTTGTGGATGACAAGTCTCACCCTGAGACTGAAATTATATACGATAAATTAGAGGATATGATAAGTAGGATTAAAGATGAAGGCTATGTCCCTGATACTGAGTTTGTGCATTTAGATGTCGAGGGAGAGGAGAAAGAGCGATCTCTTTACTATCACAGCGAGAAACTAGCTATTGCTTTTGGCATTTTAAGGACACCGGCTGTTCAGAAAATTCACATTATCAAGAATCTCCGAGCCTGTGGTGATTGTCATACTGCCATTAAATACATATCAAAAGTTGCTGGATGTGAAATTGTTTTAAGGGATTCCTCTCGATTTCACTGTTTTAGAGACGGGAGGTGCGGTTGTGGTGACTACTGGTGATATAATTTATTCTCTATAGAAATGCTTTTATTCTATACTTGAACCCATTATTTTATGTTCTTTATTTATTATTCATTGAAAGCCCTTTCCTTGTGTCTAAGAGTTCCTTGTACTGATTTGCTATATTGTCTTGTTAAATTAAATTTTAGTTCGTTATTAGTATCAACTTTGTCACCTATATGGTTTTTTCTTTTGATGAACGTGTCTTGTTGATTCTCTCTTAATTATAGTTTGGACGCAGACACATACATACACAAATATTATAATATTATACATGTCGTATAGCCACCGTGTCGCTTTATCTATATCCATGTCATGTCGTATCTGTGTCCCTCTATCTTGTTCATTCTTCATAGGCCTTTTAACTCTACAATTCTGTGGAATAAATGCCACTTCAATTCGACTAATTATCTTTGTCCATGAAAGCATGCAACCCTTGCTACTTATTGCATCTGGTTAGCTGCTTATATTTTATATTGATAAATATTTAAGTTTCTTATGAACTACAGGAGCACAAGATGGAGCACTGGTTCCAGTACAAAGGAATAATCAAACCCTTTTTCAATATACTCTGTTTTATCTCTCATATTCAGCCATAAACATGTCTTTTCTCAGTTTCTGCCTGGATATTATTTAAGTCGTATTTAATTAGGGTATAACTAAGATAAGAAATGGTCTTCTCTTTGCACTGTAGTTTGTCAACGATCCATGGCTAAGAAACAAAGAATTTCTTAGATTTGATCCATGGCTAAGAAACAAAGAATTTCTTGGATTTGGTACACCCTGAATTAGTGGGGGCTAAGCAAGTATGACTTCATGTATTCGAACACTACTCGGCAACCTTTAACCCAAATGAATTCCATGTCTCCCTTCAGAAATTTGTAGAACGGTCTACATCTCTTGGCATTTCGGGATATAAACCGGCGTACCAACTGGATTCGCCCCACGAGTCCCCTAAGCTCTTTTAGATTTCTGGGAGGTAGAATTTCAGCTACGGCTTTGACTTTGACCCAGTCAATTTCGATTCCTCGCTGACGGACAATATATCCTAGCTGTTTCCCGATGAAACGCCTAACACACCTTTCTTAAGATTTATCTAGACTTAGTACTGATGGCTCCTTCCACTACCTCCTTAACGAGCTTACATGCACGTCCCCGGTTACTGAACTTGACCATAATATCATCCACATAAACCTCGACGTCTACGCATCGTATCATGGGATATGGAAGGCGTCTGATCATCGCTTTTATAATGAGATACTGTTAAGGGCTAATGATCAAATTATCCAATACATTAGTGATATTATCATCGTCGGCTTGTGTTTGCTGTAGAAAAGTAGATACCAACGTGATCAAGTCTTGTATATATTCATAATAATTTCTTCATATGCATCAACTGAGTTTTCATATATTATTCACACCATTAAAATTAAAGGACGTTCATTACGTATTACAACACATTTTCATGATATTAGAATTCTCTCATAACTCGATAACAACTTTATTATCACACCTCGTATCACAACACTGGTTTACATCCGGTCTTCGAAAACACGGTCAAGATCACAACTAGGATATGTAAAGTAAAATAGACGACAACAAATTAGAAAGGTTTAAATTTATTTCTCATGCATACACCTAGCTCTTGCTCCTAAATTGTTTGCACTGGGATGTAAATCAAGCAAACAACCATCATCTTATTTATAAGTATATAAAGAGGTACCGGAATTCAATAGGATATAGTTTCAAGAGCTTTTGGAGTTAACCTGAAAATTGGGTGAACCTTCAAAGGATCTACAAATTCCAATACCAATCCAAATTCTTCTTCCAGATCCAACTTCTCGGCTACTTGTCCATCCGGCAAGACCCAGTCGAATGTATGTAGCAACGTCGCGGTCAGAAGCTGGACCATCCTTATGCCCAAAGTCATCCCAACACAGCTCCGTCGTCCAGCTCCAAAAGGTAACAATTCGAAGCCAGTCCCTTTCATATCAATGTTTTCATTCGGTCCCCCAGGAAGAAACCGTTCCGGCATGAACTCTAGCGGATTAGGCCATATAGACGGATCACGGCCTATAGCCCATATATTCAATAAGGTAACTGTATCCTTTGGAATGTGGTACCCATTGATCTCACAGGCTTCAGTGGCAGCACGAGGGACTGAGAGTGGGGCTGGTGGATGGAGACGAAAGGTTTCTTTGATAATAGCTTGAAGGAGAGGGAGTGTAGGAAGGTCTGATTCATTTACTAGACGGTCTTTGCCCACAACTGAGTCGAGCTCTGCTTGGACTTTTTCAAGTATTTTTGGGTTGCGTATCATTTCTGCCAGGGCCCATTCAATTATGTGGGAAGATGAGTCGGTTCCACCCGTAAACAATTCCTGCAGTCTCGATTGTTAGATAATTTGATGATTATGTATTTGATAGAATTAAGTGAAAATATCTATTTACTTCTCTCTCTCTCTCGGATTCTAAATAAAAGTGTGATTAGTTACTTGATTTATATTTGGAATATGAAAATGGAAGTTAATGCTATGGAGCTTACAAAGAGCAACGCCTTAATGTCGGTATCAGTGAGCTTTACACCATTGTCGCCGCCCTCCTTCAGCCTCATAAGAACACTAAGCATATCACCTTCTTTCGCTGTAACTTGGTTATTCTTAATTACCTTGCTGAAAAAATTATCTATTTCACGATGCAACCTTTTCATCTTTCCGACCACATATTGACCATGCATATCAAACAATCGGAGTGCGGGCACAAAGTTAGACACAATGAATGATCCGGCCAATCTAAAATACTCCAAAACCATCTCCTTAAACTTTGTTGCATCTTCATTATTTTCTGCTTCATGACCGAACACTCGTCTGCTAAACATTGACATGGATAGCGAATTAGCGGAACATGCGGTCACCTCATATCCCATTTTTACCGCACTCCCTTGATTTGCACAGATGCAAAGTGTGTTAACTAGGAGGGAGACTTCCTTTTCACGAACGGGA
Source organism: Agapanthus africanus (assembly GCA_030015575.1). Lineage (NCBI taxonomy): Eukaryota > Viridiplantae > Streptophyta > Magnoliopsida > Asparagales > Amaryllidaceae > Agapanthus > Agapanthus africanus. The sequence goes on along the minus strand of JASDDO010000028.1, from coordinate 49,750,119 downwards.
CGAGAATTTTCGAGAGCCTTATGAGAGAAGAGGTGAAGAGTGCATATCTTTCGCATCATTCGCCATTGTGTACCGTAAGGAACATAGACTATATCCTGAAAAATAGCATATCAACAATGAGATTGTGTTGCCAAAAATTAAAGGAATCTCCACTATTATAACTTAAATGCACGAGGGCAATAGCACAACACCAAAAAAGTTTTTCCTTATTTGAAGTAGATAATAAAACTAAGGCTAAATTTCAGCAAACATTTCTATATTTTGAGCATTATCACATAACTCTTTACATTTTAAATGATACAAAATACCTGCCTATAATTTTTTTAAACTGTCAAAACTCCCAATGGTGTTATTAGAGAAGGATGAAAAGACGAATTAGTTTTAAGATATTTTGGGAAAAATTAAAGATTTTTTATTATTATTTCTTGATTGTTTTCATTTTCATTCCACAATTTAATGGCTTTCTATATTTTTATGTTTTGTTAGGCCTCCCATATATACATCTTCACCTTTTTTTTACTTTTTTATTTCTCTTATTTCCCTTAAAAGTTAAGATAATATCTTCTTTGCTTTTACTATTTTACATGCGAGTGCAAAAAGGTTGTTGGTTTCAAATATTGTAAAAAAATTAGGGAAAAAGAAATTAAAGGAGAGAAGAATAGGAGGTGGACAAAATAAACCGTGATGAGCTGAGAAAAGATAAGGCAGGATATTAAAACAAAACTAAAAGATATGAAAAAAATACAAAAAAATAATATTTGTTTATTCTCCAAATATCTTAAGGGCTAATTTGTCTTTTCATCTTTCTCTATTAAGGTTTTAACGGCTTAGAAAAATAAAGATGGTATTTTGTATCATTCTAAAACCTAGGAGGGTTATGTAATACATGCTCAAAATTTAGAAATTCAGCCTGAAACCAATAAGCTAATATGTCTAGAATTCTTGTGAATTCCATGATCACCCCGTAAAGGGAAATATTTTTCCCATCCTCTAATTAGTCCTGAAGCTCACGTAGGGTTGCATCCGGATTCGGATATCGGCCGGATATCCGAATACAGATTTTGAGATCCAGTGGTATACGGATACAGATATATAGTTAATTATTTTTCCGAATACAGATATATATTTAATTATTTTTCGGGATACGGATACAGATACGGTTTTAGCAAAATTATACGGATACGTATACGGAGATCCGGATATGGGAATCCGGATACGGATCCATATCCGATCCGTATGCAACCTAGGCTCACGCCACTCAAATTTTAATTAATTACATGCATAAAGATAAGTTTTCATCCTTTTAATTAACCATAACATTAATGTTTTCACAAATCCCAAGACTATTTACAGGTTACAAACTTGATATGAATTGTTTTTAATTTCCATCAATAGTAGTATTTTAGTCTATGAATTTAATTTGGAGTAAGACCTAAGCCTAGTTGCTGCCATGAACTTAATAGTTAGAAATAAACGCCACAACCATCAACCGTTATACTGTACCGCAAAAGCTATGGTTAACATACGTCCATTTACCTTCAAACATCCCCATGCAATTTCTTCGGAAAATAGTGTATAAAACTTGTTATTCACTTGAAAACAAGTAACCTCATGGTATGAAAACTGCATGTCAGCATGCAATTTATTAAGCATGCAGTTGGTATATTTAGTGAAAGTAGCCAGCTAATCCATCCCTGTTCTTCTTAATTTGTGTATCTTTATTGATTTGATTAATTAGAGCCATCATATTATGACATGTTTTACCTGGTAATTGAAGGCCATATGCTCTGCCGTAGCAGAAGGCGGACGGCTGCTAAAATTAATGTCATGCGTCCGAAAAAACTGTGCGGCGACCGCAGCAGAGGAAACAACAACATGTTCGACGTAACCAAGGCGGAAACGGATCAACGGTCCATAAACTTTAGTAAGAGAAAGTAGAGTTTGATGAGGATTTCGGCGGAACTGCAAAAGGTTGCCTATGATAGGCAAGCCTTTTGGGCCCGGTGCAAGAGGAGCGAGTTTCACCTTACTCTTCTCCTTGTTGAAGAGAAGGTGGTAAAGAATGAAGCATAAGAGAGAAGTACCAAAGAAGAGAAACAAAGAAGTAGTCATTGTTGAGATGGATGAGATTTGAATTGAGTGAGGAGTCATATATATAGAGACATCTACTGTGAGCAGGGCAAATATTTCTCCAATTAATATTTCTGTGCACCTAACTAGTTTTGCATGCAATGTGGTAGGTTTTGAATTCATGCAATAATTTATATATTCTTTGATGAGGATATATGGACTAAGTTTTCACAAGGCCATGCTTCATTCTTGCATTATATCAATAAAATACCAACTTAGGTCTTCATGTGTTGATATATGGCTCCCAAAGATCAAAACAAAATTTGGAGGAAATTTGGAGGGAGGGGGCAGACTTTTCCTCTCCTCTCATATTATTCGCCCTTTGGGTTTTATTTTCAACGCCTTAATATCATTTTCCATGTTATTAGGAGTACATATTACTTCACACTCACTTAATTGATTACCTCACTGACAGAAACACCGGTCTAAATTCAAACCATGTTTTTTTTGTTGATTTTTCCAAGGGCATCGCCCTTCTGCATCATCCGTTTACTAAAATAATCACACTTTATTCCTATATATTGTTGTATGAGGATATTATAAAATAAAGGGGGAAATTGTTTCTAACCCCGATTTTAAGGAGTTGCTTATTTTAAAATCCACATAGTTTCAAAATTATGGAAAAACCCAATACTTATAAAAAAAATCTAAATTTTTAATCCCCTGTGTAGAATACTTTTGTTTTTTTCCCCCAAATGTCAAGTTTACCTCTGTCTACTCTAAGACAGGCATATATAGTTATGGTTATTCTTTCTCTTCACTCTCCGGTTCTCTCTCATGCTCATTGCCAAAATTTCCATTATCCTCTATCCCACATCTTCTAATTTGGCATCTCCTTTCTCAAATTTTTCGATCTTCGTTGCCATGACCCTTTCCCATTTAATTTCGGTTCTTATTTTCTAATATTCCCACTCAATTCATCATTTTCTTCTCCAAATCTATAATATTGTTCCCAATTCTTCATCCCCTCTTTCAATCTCTTTGTTTTTCTTCTAATTACTTTTCTCATCATAACTGTAAATGGAGGGTTTCGAACTCAAGACTTTCCATCAAATGGGGAAGTGTAATTACCGCTCGGCCAAAGGTTCTTTGGTACAGAGAAATATATATTGGAAGCAATATATAACCATGGTTCTAGAAAAAGCAAAAATGATAAATACATAGTAAGACTATAAGTGTACACTTTTCATATTCCAAGAGCTAATTTTTAGAGCAAAGGAAAATCATCTCAAAACTAACCCAAAAACAGGGTAAGCTCAGACATTATGTGTTATATGACTGTTTAGGTTGTTTAAAGAAAAAAACTGAAGGTTTATAGTTATAGTAGTTTAGTGACGATTTGAGTAAACTCATCGGTTGCCTTCACAACCTTTTCTTTTAAGCATTAAAAGGCCATTTTTCACGAAATATTTATGTTTTTGAAACTAAAGAGATTGTTCGCAAGAGAATTATAGAATTAATTTAGTTTCCATGTGCATTTTAAGTTTGGTCATTTTGAACTTGATCACATCTCATAATAGATGTCTAAATTAGAATTTCGATCAAAAAAATAGCATGAGATCCAATTGGCCACGTCGAGGTGAAAGAGGTATGCCTACAAGAGAGAAGATGTGTCTGTAGATATAGGAGAGAGAAAGCGAGTTTTGGAAAAGGTTAATGTCATGCCCCGCTTCCTGAAGTGCGTAGCGAGGATGCAGCTAGGTCCGTGATCATATCTATACCGAGAAGCACACCTCTTCGGTATAGGCATACTAAGTATCTAGCAAGCAAATAATATCACAAGAAATAATAAATGCAACAATATTCCAACATTTCACTTATTACATCCTAAAACTTTCAAGAAAGATCACAAGACTCAACATGAAATAAACAAATGAGCCTTGGAACTACAAGACATACTAACAAAATAGAAATAGGAATCCCAAGAAGAAGAACGAGTCTATAAATCGGGCGGGAATGCAAAGTGAGCTTAATCTCCTTCTTCTTCTTCGCAATCCCCTAGTCACTATAACTATCTAAACCTGACGAACATTTTAAGCATGAAACATTCGTCAAGTCTCTCACATAGATGAAATATGTACATTTAGAATGAAATCAGGAAAAACATATAGCATGAACATAGTGTACAATAATGAATAATAGCTAGTCACAATATCACGGCAGTTCACTAAACATATCAACGTTCGTGTGTGTATGTATACTGTAACGATCGCAAAATCCATATACTCTTTTATTTATAATATGATAATTTCTTTTTTACACTCGGTTTATAATTATTTCTATTTGAATATTTGTATGATCATTATTTGTATCCTATTGGTTGAGATATTGAATTGCTATATCCCCAGGTCTCAAGTTCAAACCCAAGCCTTCCTAAAATATTTATTTATTTATTATAATTATTAGTTTATTATACTGTTTTGTATCCTTCCTAAATTATTTATTTCTTTATTATAATTATTATTTTATTATATTGTTTTGTTTAGTTATATTTTTTATTGTTGTATTCTTAATCCTTTTTTCTTTTCTGCCGTATTTTTCTTTCTCCACTTTTATATATATATATATATATATATATATATATATATATATATTTGTGTTTAAATATTTAACAAGGATTTTATTTATATTCTCATAACAAAAAATAAACTACCATATATTTATGGTTCAACAAACAACAAATAATGTTAAGCAAAATATTGTATGCATAAAATTTGGATATAGCTAAATTAACAACCGGATTTAAAATAACAACCACTTTTTATTTGACCAGTTGGATAATTGTATTCTGGCATGACACATTATTAAACTCTAAGAATTAATAAATTAGTTTTATTTAATCAATAAATACTTTGATAAATCTATAAAAAAAAATATTGTAACCAAAACTAGGATGTTACATCAACTCCGAAAGAAAACCCTCCTCTCTATTTTTCTTTCATTCCCAATCTGATATTCCACTAGATCTAAAAAACGATCATCAAAAGAGAAGTAGAAATCGTCGTTCAAATGCCAGAAGTCTCGAAATCGACTCGAGGCTATCTTTACAGTGAAACCGACAACCTGATACAAAAATCAAGTTGCCAATTTGCAAGTCCCCTCTTCTTTTTCACCATTGATCTTCATCGTCAAAATTTAATTTTTAATAATCCAAATAGATCGTATTGATTTATAAAACATTGTAATATGTATACTATATGTTTAAATACATAAGTAGTACACATAATGTAGTTATAACTTTATGTACTAATATATTTATTTAATCTTAACTATTCTTGTCGGATATAGTGCCCTCAAGGAAATTATTATAATTGCGAGTAGGCGATTATGATAATTGAGAGAGAACCTATACAGGTATAACAATCTTACTCCAGATGATAGTATATTATCTGGTTTATCTTCATCGTTGATGAAACCCATAGGACTGTTGCTTGACGACCAGTATTATGATGGCAATCATATATGTGAGAGCTGGTTATCCATAAGCACATCCTTAAATATCCCTAGTCGTGGGAGTATCGAGACTGGGCATCGATATTCCGGAGTAGACTAGTGTATACGCTTCTAGCCCCCAACGAGGGGTGGTGGCCGGTCTCACAAGCCATTGGTGTTATGTCACCCAAGATAGTATACATGTGCTCACTGAAGGTGGGTACACTGGACGGACTCGCTGAGAACTTCTAGATGGTATTATACCTATCGTCGGATGGAAGTTCTCAGGTGGCATGAGTATAGGTTAGTCCTTTGACCTGAAGTCGTCATTTGTCTCGTGTAAGTTCCTCCTGTACTTTGATTACTATCCTACCACGGCTCGAAAGAGTTGTGCAAACAAATTTTAGTTGGGTACAGTCCCGAGCCACACGGAGGCAGTGGTCGACTGTCAGGGATTCGTCTCTCCTGATATTAGGAGTCGATGTCGCACCGTGTTCAGTTGGCTATCATCAGAAATCCGTGGCCATGGTAGGTGAGATTTACTGATGGTTGATCAGTAGTATCTCAGTTGGTGATGAGCTTGACTCAGACACGACTTATCGGGTTAGTAGGGATCTCATATTATCCACCCACTAGATCCGATATGCGATACTCTTTGACGAAGAGACTGGACTTACAGAGATTGTCACATTCTGTCTCAGTTGGGTAAGGACGCACTTGATCGTTGACCTCCCTTTCGATAAGTATCTGGGTAGCTGTTACGTACAGCTAGTGCCGCTGACATGCTTGTGGTTAAATCCACTGTCAGCATATTGTCGAGTCTTTAGAGTCCCACACAGAGGGTTTTCTCGATTCAAGCGACAGATGTAGGAGCCGTACAGTGGTACGTGCAGGGGTCCGATTAAATACGTGTACACGATACACGGACTTTAATCGGACGGTTGATAATACTGGCCGGTTTAGGATTAAGCCGGATTATTAAATCAGGTTTTGATTTAATAATTTTTATATGTATTTTTATACATATATTTTAGTATTATTGTTCACTATTTATTTTCTCTTTTTGGTGCTATCTGTATTTTTATACGGATACGCGTATGTGTAGCGATATATATACCGGGTGAAATATTCCGTATTTATACGGGAATGCTTTTAGAAGAAGAACACCTCATATTTATTTTTCTATTTAGAAAAATAAAAGGGAAATGAGGTGGAAAAGTGGAGAGTTATGAAGCATGTTGCATGCATGTAGTGAGGTATGGCTTGATTCTTTTTAAAATGATATATTCATTTGGGTGCGTTATTGATGCATGGTTGAAAAGGAGCAAGCCATGCTCACTCTCAAGATGTTGTTTTCTTCGTTCTTCATTTTTGAGCTTCATGCTTCATGGTAGTTCTTCTCCTTCTCCTTCTCCTTCTTCTTCTTGCTCTCATTTTGAGTATAGATTCAAGAGAGAGAAAATTTAGTGAAGTATTCCTACATCACCGACCATCCAAACCTAGCGAATTTGGGTCGTCTGTTAGAGCCTCCTCCGTGTTCTCTCGGATGGATCGTTTTCAGAAAGGGTGGTCGATTCTCAAGCGCGATCCCTGCGACTACGAGCTTGAAAGGGACTTCCACAATTAAGTGGACACGCGACAAAAGTTGTATTTCTTCAACCCTTGCACTTGTAGAATAGCTAGTTTAGGTCTATGGTTCGAATCTTGAGTTTTACGGGAGACCGGTGTTCGCTAGAATTTTTGTTTTTCGCTTCCGCCTCGGCCGTGGCTTCCGCGGCACGGGCACCGGATCCCAACATAGTAGCAGAGCCATTCCATATGTCTTAACTAACTAGTTTGCACTTGTTTAGAATTTCGATCGACTGATTTTTCCGGATCGCATTTCCATTTTCATGCTTGCTGTTCGAATTTTAAAGTTGTTTAAAAAATCATTCCAATTGGCTTAAAATTATGTGCAAGCAAATTTAGTGACCAGGAAAAGTTTTAGGCACATAATCCCAAAATTTGGCTGCGAAACCACCGCCAAATATGTCATTTGGAGCGGATCGAATTTTCAAGTTGTTCAAAAAATCATTCTGGTTGTCTTAAAATTATGTGCAGGCAAATTTAGTGACCATAAAAAGTTTAGGCACATAATCTGTCACGCCCCGCTTCCCAAAATACGGAAAACGAGGGGTAGACAAGGCTAGCCATGCTCCTACGGTCAAGGAAATGTCCTGCCGTAGTCACACTTCGGCTTCTAGTTTATCATGGTAAACAGTAAACGATGCACAGGTAATGAGAAATGCAGTAACTGAAAGGTACAATAATATAAACTGACCTGAAGTGGACAAACGAAAGTAACTCGAGTAGCAAGTCAAGAAGTCGGTGATGCTCGTCTAGGTCTGATCCAAGCTAAATCTTCTCCTCATACTGAGCATGCATACTCAGGTCGTCAGAGCGACACAATAGCAAATATATATATAAAATCAAGTGATAGTTCTAACAGTGGTAATGGAATTGAATAACAGTAAATCAATGACAGTATGAATATGGATATGCAGTAATCAATGCAGCGGAACAGTAAATCAGTATAACAATATGTCACGTATGCCACACAGTATATATAAGGAATAAAATGCCAGTATCCCTATCAGTCTCTAAGTCTCACTGTACAGGTCACTAAGCCTATCGTCAGTCCAAGTGTGAGAGTCAACCACTCGTGAGTGTCCTCCACCCAAGGGTAGAACCCAAGGGCAAGGGACCACGGGCCCAACATGTAACAAGAATATCACGGTGTATATATCACGTACCCTGTAAATCTCCATATAACTCCCTAAATATATAAGCCGGCATGGGACTCCCGAGATTCTGTTGAACTCACACTTAAACTACCCCACACCCCGTGGTCTACATCAAACGCTAACCATCACCCTAAATACTAATCGATCCGTGACAAGTCTGCGCGAGAACTGGAGGCAGGACCTCCATCAAGCACGTCCCGACTAATACCTAAGATAAATGGCAGTGTCGGATGCCTTATCTGTGACATCCGTGCAAGCGCTTCCATAAGTGTCCCATACCACTTATAGTCACACGTACACACATCCCACAGACGTCGACAATGCAATAGAATAAAAGGGACACTGATTGTGCACAAGTACGTATCACTTTCACTTAGTCACGGATACATGAACACTGACGTACTTGCCACAATCACCACTAAAATCTAACACTGGGTAAATGCACGATGCCACTAGGTTATCAATACGATGATATGGGTATGATATGATGCGTGAACAAGTATATAAGCGTGATGAGGATGTTATGAAACAACATTCTTTCACTTGCACGATTTATCATGAAACATACGTACATAATTTGGCGAAATGATAAGCAGGTAGTAATTAATATGTTCAGTTATCTATCCATCTAATTTGGTTTCGAGCCAATCGGCTTTCAGGATCATTAGTTATAACTGTTTCATTTTAAGCGCACGCGGCTGAAAATCCGGTTTCAGAATCAGGAATCCATTTCGCAACGCATTTTAACCCCAATTGGGATCATAATTTAGCGACGCTATAGTTGAATGAATTCTAGAGTTTTCAGTAAATCTTTCAAAGCAACAAAAAGATCTTTAATCGTATCTGTACGTTAGGAGTTATAATCAGTTTAATATTAACATGTCAATTCTGATTCTGTTGGGACTGTTATGCGTCTCGATCTTCTAAATTACCGATTAAATATCAAACGGTAACGAAACAGAATGAAACCAGTTGTGTTGTCTAGCTGACAGGTTTATCTACAATAAACAGCGGAGTTCCGCAACCTAAGAGTTAAGTAAATCCTGTGGTACCCATTACGGAACAGCAATCAATAACTGGAGTCGCTCTGGACTGCAGTCCAGAGTCGCACTCCGATCCAATTTTCATCATGGTTTAGGTACAGGAATGTCTGGAAACTAGTATAGGGTTAAGGTTCGTCGAGTTAGCTTCGATTTGAGCCCTTGAAAGTACCATTCTAATATGTATATGATTTATGGTGAATTTAACGGTTTTCAAGTGCAACAGAATTACAGTTTTACGGTTAAACTTGGGGGCAGTTGTTTTAGTCGTAAATGATCAAATTATCCAACAAAATTCATACACAATGTTCACAGACCTACGGGCCAATCTACACCAGTGAGTTCCGTCAAATTAGATGATGTTTTCCTAAGGGAACAAGTATCGAACAGTTACGGCACATAATAGTTTTAAACTTGTAACATTATAATTCATATATTTAACGATTGTAACTTAGATAAATAGCATGTAAGCAAGTAGAATACTTGCCTGGAGGTGTCTAGACGATGTACGGCAGTGGTAAAGGCACGAACGCGCGACGGGCAAGCACCGCGACGGCTACGGCTCCGAGCGACAAAAACCTCGATCCTAGCTCGAGCTTGACGGAGTTGGCTGTTGCGGGCTCGGGTAATGACCTGTGGTGGTGTAGGTTGATAGGGAATGGAGAGACGGTGAGATTTGGAGAGGGAGAGAGAGAGTGTTAGAGAGAGAGAGAGAGAGGCAGTGAGGAGTCACCGAGTGAAAAAGAGAATGAGAGCAGCAGAGGGAGAGATTTGAGATCGAGAGAGGGAGACAGAGAGAGATGAGATGCAAGGAGAGAGAGAGAGAGAGAGAGAGAGAGAGAGAGAAGATTTGCAGAGAGAAAGAGAGAGAAATACAGTGAGTGTGTGAGAGAGAGAGAGAGAGATAGAAAACTGAGAGAGGTCACAGAGTGAGGGAGAGGGGAAGGCAGAGAGACATGGAGAGAGAGATGAGTGAGAAAGAAAGAGCTATGAGAGAGTTGATGACGACGACGACGTCGACGATGATAATGAGGTCGACGACGTGGTGCAGGGGTGTGACGACGGCGACGGTGTAGGGGAGTCGAGCTCGGGTGTAGGGGAGGTCGAGCTCGGGAAATGGTGCAGGCGAGGCGCTCGGAGCAGTGAAGGAAGGGAGGAGGAGCGGTGATCGGGGATGACGACGTTGGGGTCGACGTCGAGAGGTGGCAGGGGCTGAGAACGGGAGTAGGGGCTCCGTGAGGTGCCGGCGGCGATAGGTGCTGGGACTCGAGAGTGTGAGGGTGAGAGAGTGTGGGAAATGGTGACGGAGGCGATTGAGGGTGGTCGGAGACAAGAGTGATAGTCGACGGTGAAGGGAGGAGGTCGGTGATGGGTCGGGGGTGTAGCGAGAAGAGGAGGAAAATGAGAACGGGGAGTGAGCGAGCGAGGAAGAGGGGGTAGAGGGTTGAGGAGAGAGGGTCGTGGGTAACGCTCGCGCGACGTGGGGTAACGGCTCGCGACGAGGGCGTGGGCGACGGCGGAGGAGGCGGGTCGCGCGCGCTCGATGGGATTTAGCCGTTGGGAAAAAATTTTGAAGAGAAGATGTACAGTAGCGGGCTCGGGTGAGGAGAAGAAGCGGGCGTGGGTTGAGGAAAAGTGGGCCGGGCCAGGCTGGGAAAAATTATATTTTAAATGGAAAAATTAATGATACGGGCCAGGGAGAGTGGGCTGGAAATTGGGGAGATTAAATAGATAAAAAAAAATAAAGTAAGGAATGAAGCCGGGCTGAGGAGGTGGGCTCGGGGTTGGGCTGAGGCAATAATTGAAGAGAAAAGGAAATTTTAAGTAGGGATTTTAATAGAGTGGGCTGGGCTGGCGAAGGAAAAAAAACAAGGAATAATTAAGAAAAGGGTACGGGCTGGGCTGCAGAAAAATAGTATGAAAATATAAAGAAATTGGAGGGAAGAAACGGAGCGGGCCGGACCAAGGGTAAGGAGAAAAGAATTTAAAATTTGGTAAGAGAATGGAATTGGCCGGCTGAAAGAAATTAATAAAGGGTTAAAGGGTTAGAATGAATGGCCGGCTTTTTAGAAAAAGAGTGGGGGAAAAATGGCTTGGGATCTTTATTGAACAAAAATGGGCTTAATAAAGTTTCTTTAAATAATCGAATGGAAATGACAAACTTATAGTTTACAGAGAAATATGGATTTAGACATATAAAAAGAACCGGGTATTACATCATACCACCCTTATAAAAATTTCGTCCTCGAAATTTAAAAGAAACGACTAGTTATAAATAATAAGCGAAGAATCATCCTATCGAACACTAATACATGCTGATTTACTTCAAAACGGGTAGACAAATTTTTGAGGGTTCATACATATCTATAAGAACCTCACACAAAAGATAGGCTTACAAGGTAAGATGCAGGAAAACTATAAGAGTAAGTACGAATATACGAGAATATAGGTAACAGTAACGAATAATAATCAAAGTGTGTTCAATAAAAATCGAAACCCAACTATGTGCACATCTAATTTTAACAAAAATAAGCAGAAAAATAAGTATAAGGCACAATCATATATAATAGTAAACATAGGCACAACACCCAAAATATAGTAACGACAATGAGGTAGTGAAAGCTTAGACGGTAGATTAAAACATTTTAGGATAACGTATCGAAAATAGGTTTAAAATGATTTAGAAAACTTGTATAGTGAATTTAAGAAACATGGAACAAAATGTGCGTGGTTTAAGGTTGCGCTACTAAAAGAATAATATTAATACACTTAAAATATGTAAAACGGGGTAATCAATATCACGTACTCTTTGACAAATGCAAAATACTAAAACTACATTTTAAAATAATAGTGCCCCTAAGTCTAGTAGGGGTAACACGGAAAAGCATAAGCGTGTCCAGGCTTAGGTAGGGTAGAGATTACAATGGGATGTGGCTGATACAAAAGGTCGAAGGGTGACGGCTTTAAGCTGAAGATCAAGGAGACTGGGATCGGGTCAGCACAGAAAGTAATGGTGAGCAACAAAAGGACTACAAGGTAAAAATATAGGGGGAGACTAACGATCGGTAAATCCTATGAATCAAGAATTTGAAGGGCTAATGAACTCGATAATTCCTAAGGAAGGTCCTCCTCCCAGAAGGATCTCAAACAGGGTACAGACGAAGGATGAATAGTGGCTCATTCCAAGGATCAGGGTACGGTACTTTCCAATCAAAATGAGGGTGAAAACTATACAACTAGTAGGGGTGGACAGTCAGGGATCTCCGCCGAAAATAAATGGATATAAGCAATAAACAAGCATCAAGCAAACCAATAATCAAAAAGGTTACAAATTCAGAAGATTTATTTCATTCAAGAAAATCTGAAACAAGGCATTCTCAAAGATGGAAAGTGGCCCTAAACTATACACATTTATTTGGCCAGAAAACAACATCAAAAGGAATTCCGTCAGTCGCGGTGGTGGAGATTCAGCAAGTTACGGTAGGCTCGATCACTCAGGTAGGGACGTCCATTTCCATAGCGTCTCGCGGGCATCGCCATTGGAAATTCTTCCACAGTAGGGTCTTGATCTTCCGGTCGTTCCTCCTCGGGTGGAGCTTCTTCATCGAGGTCCGATTCCATGAGTTCCTCTCCTTCTGGGTTCTCTTCCATGGGGTCTCCCTCCACTGGATTTTCTTCTATCGGCTCTTCCTCGGGATCTTCTATTGGGTTTTCTTCAAGGCCTTCTTCCTCTTCGTCGGAATCACCTATCATGTCAAACTCTGGGGCGGCTACTCCTTCGTCTTCTGAATCGTTGTTTCCGAAGTTGACCTGGGGACCGTTGACCTCATCGTCAGAATTCATCAACTTGTGGTCTAAAGAGACGCATGATTGTGCATCCTCGTCTAAATGCGGCGCTGCTCCGGGGTGAGCCATGGCCTGAAAAGAGAAGTCATGATTAGACAGTGGAATACATCAAGGAAAGCTCAGGGTACGAAATATAGGAAAATATGCGGTTGTAGGAACTGAAAGATCAGAATGAAAATACTGTGATAATGAATAGAATTTGACATAGAGGAAGCATGAGAATGATACACATATTATGATTCAAATTTTATTTCATTCAACTAAAGTTCGACGGATACAAAGGTTCAAATGGAAGGAAATGTTTATAAGAGTATGACAACATAATACTGAAATTGGAAAAAAACATAAAATTCTTCTTTGACTGCCAGAACGCTGCATCATCGTTACGCGAGTCGAATCCTGTGTCGGGTCCGCTTTTATTCTCGAAATTCGAACTACGCAATAATCCTCACTTGGCCGAAGTGGAGAGTGTGGACGAGTCTCCTCCTTTTAGCTCCTTCCTTTCCGGGCAACCGTTGATGAGATGTTTGTCAGAACCGCATATCAGACATTTCCCTTGGGCACGGCGACAATCCTTCTGAACATGTCCTGGCCTCTTACAATATCCACAGCAAGGGTTCTTCTGATGCTTCTGTTGACGCTTCATCCTCCTCTCTTTTCCTCGTCTAATAGGGACCCCTTTATGATAGGATACTCCCGCTGGTGCCTGATTCACCTGTCTTCTCAGTCCTTCAGCCAACAAGTCATTTGTTCGCTCCTGGGCTTCCTTTAAACCTTGTAGTACACTAAGGATCTCAACAGTCTGATTCTGGGGCGCGGATAAAGACGAAGAGTCGTTGGAAGACATGATCCTGAAACAATGATTTTAAGGATGATATAAGTCGCAAGGTATACGAGTCAAAACGTAATATGGATAGGACAAAGATTCAAGAATATTAGAGATGATGAATTTATTACAAGTGGGGAATCAACTGTATCACTTTAAGTCACTTGAATAGGGTACGGTAGTGCAATTGCCACCACGTACCCTTGTCAAGTCACCCAAAACCATATTGAATGGATATCTGAACGCACGATGTGAATATGGATCAAGAATGACAGTTTACAACCTAGACCGAAGGATGTCTTAGATTGCCAGACTGTACACGGAAAACTGCAATCCCTAATTGATGCAAAACCTGGCTCTGATACCAACTAAACCATGTCACGCCCCGCTTCCCAAAATACGGAAAACGAGGGGTAGACAAGGCCAGCCATGCTCCTACGGTCAAGGAAATGTCCTGCCGTAGTCACACTTCGGCTTCTAGTTTATCATGGTAAACAGTAAACGATGCACAGGTAATGAGAAATGCAGTAACTGAAAGGTACAATAATATAAACTGACCTGAAGTGGACAAACGAAAGTAACTCGAGTAGCAAGTCAAGAAGTCGGTGATGCTCTTCTAGTTCTGATCCAAGCTAAATCTTCTCCTCATACTGAGCATGCATACTCAGGTCGTCAGAGCGACACAATAGCAAATATATATATATAAAATCAAGTGATAGTTCTAACAGTGGTAATGGAATTGAATAACAGTAAATCAATGACAGTATGAATATGGATATACAGTAATCAATGCAGCGGAACAGTAAATCAGTATAACAATATGTCACGTATGCCACACAGTATATATAAGGAATAAAATGCCAGTATCCCTATCAGTCTCTAAGTCTCACTGTACAGGTCACTAAGCCTATCGTCAGTCCAAGTGTGAGAGTCAACCACTCGTGAGTGTCCTCCACCCAAGGGTAGAACCCAAGGGCAAGGGACCACGGGCCCAACATGTAACAAGAATATCACGGTGTATATATCACGTACCCTGTAAATCTCCATATAACTCCCTAAATATATAAGCCGGCATGGGACTCCCGAGATTCTGTTGAACTCACACTTAAACTACCCCACACCCCGTGGTCTACATCAAACGCTAACCATCACCCTAAATACTAATCGATCCGTGACAAGTCTGCGCGAGAACTGGAGGCAGGACCTCCATCAAGCACGTCCCGACTAATACCTAAGATAAATGGCAGTGTCGGATGCCTTATCTGTGACATCCGTGCAAGCGCTTCCATAAGTGTCCCATACCACTTATAGTCACACATACACACATCCCACAGACGTCGACAATGCAATAGAATAAAAGGGACACTGATTGTGCACAAGTACGTATCACTTTCACTTAGTCACGGATACACGAACACTGACGTACTTGCCACAATCACCACTAAAATCTAACACTGGGTAAATGCACGATGCCACTAGGTTATCAATACGATGATATGGGTATGATATGATGCGTGAACAAGTATATAAGCGTGATGAGGATGTTATGAAACAGCATTCTTTCACTTGCACGATTTATCATGAAACATACATACATAATTTGGCGAAATGATAAGCAGGTAGTAATTAATATGTTCAGTTAGCTATCCATCTAATTTGGTTTCGAGCCAATCGGCTTTCAGGATCATTAGTTATAACTGTTTCATTTTAAGCGCACGCGGCTGAAAATCCGGTTTCAGAATCAGGAATCCATTTCGCAACGCATTTTAACCCCAATTGGGATCATAATTTAGCGACGCTATAGTTGAATGAATTCTAGGTTTTTCAGTAAGTCTTTCAACGAAACAAACGGATCTTCAATCGCGTCTGTACGTTAGGAGTTATAATCAGTTTAATATTAACATGTCAATTCTGATTCTGTTGGGACTGTTATGCGTCCCGATCTTCTAAATTACCGATTAAATATCAAACGGTAACGAAACAGAATGAAACCAGTTGTGTTGTCTAGATAACAGGTTTATCTACAATAAACAGCGGAGTTACGCAACCTAAGAGTTAAGTAAATCCTGTGGTACCCATTACGGAACAGAAATAAATAACTGGAGTCGCTCTGGACTGCAGTCCAGAGTCGCACTCCGATCCAATTTTCATCATGGTTTAAGTAAAGGAATGTCTGGAAACTAGTATAGGGTTAAGGTTCGTCGAGTTATCTTCGATTTGAGCCATCGAACGCACCATTCTAATATGTATATGATTTATGGTGAATTTAACGGTTTTCAAGTGCAACAGAATTACAGTTTTACGGTTAAACTTGGGGGCAGTTGTTTTAGTCGTAAATGATCAAATTATCCAACAAAATTCATACACAATGTTCACAGCCCTACGGGCCAATCTACACCAGTGAGTTCCGTCAAATTAGATGATGTTTTCCTAAGGGAACAAGTATCGAACAGTTACGGCACATAATAGTTTTAAACTTGTAACATTATAATTCATATATTTAACGATTGTAACTTAGATAAATAGCATGTAAGCAAGTAGAATACTTGCCTGGAGGTGTCTAGACGATGTACGGCAGTGGTAAAGGCACGAACGCGCGACGGGCAAGCACCGCGACGGCTACGGCTCCGAGCGACAAAAACCTCGATCCTAGCTCGAGCTTGACGGAGTTGGCTGTTGCGGGCTCGGGTAATGACCTGTGGTGGTGTAGGTTGATAGGGAATGGAGAGACGGTGAGATTTGGAGAGGGAGAGAGAGTGTGTTAGAGAGAGAGAGAGAGAGGCAGTGAGGAGTCACCGAGTGAAAAAGAGAATGAGGGCAGCAGAGGGAGAGATTTGAGATCGAGAGAGGGAGACAGAGAGAGATGAGATGCAAGGAGAAAGAGAGAGAGAGAGAGAGAGAGAAGATTTGCAGAGAGAAAGAGAGAGAAATACAGTGAGTGTGAGAGAGAGAGAGAGAGATAGAAAACTGAGAGAGATCACAGAGTGAGGGAGACGGGAAGGCAGAGAGACATGGGGAGAGAGATGAGTGAGAAAGAAAGAGCTGTGAGAGAGGTGATGACGACGACAACGTCGACGATGATAATGAGGTCGACGACATGGTGCAGGGGTGTGACGACGGCGACGGTGCAGGGGAGTCGAGCTCGGGTGTAGGGGAGGTCGAGCTCGGGAAATGGTGCAGGCGAGGCGCTCGGAGCAGTGAAGGAAGGGAGGAGGAGCGGTGATCGGGGATGACGACGTTGGGGTCGACGTCGAGAGGTGGCAGGGGCTGAGAACGGGAGTAGGGGCTCCGTGAGGTGCCGGCGGCGATAGGTGCTGGGACTCGAGAGTGTGAGGGTGAGAGAGTGTGGGAAATGGTGACGGAGGCGATTGAGGGTGGTCGGAGACGAGAGTGATAGTCGACGGTGAAGGGAGGAGGTCGGTGATGGGTCGGGGGTGTAGCGAGAAGAGGAGGAAAATGAGAACGGGGAGTGAGCGAGCGAGGAAGAGGGGGTAGAGGGTTGAGGAGAGAGGGTCGTGGGTAACGCTCGCGCGACGTGGGGTAACGGCTCGCGACGAGGGCCTGGGCGACGGCGGAGGAGGCGGGTCGCGCGCGCTCGATGGGATTTAGCCGTTGGGAAAATTTTTTGAAGAGAAGATGTACAGTAGCGGGCTCGGGTGAGGAAAAGTGGGCCGGGCCAGGCTGGGAAAAATTATATTTTAAATGGAAAAATTAATGATACGGGCCAGGGAGAGTGGGCTGGAAATTGGGGAGATTAAATAGATAAAAAAAAATAAAGTAAGGAATGAAGCCGGGCTGAGGAGGTGGGCTCAGGGTTGGGCTGAGGCAATAATTGAAGAGAAAAGGAAATTTTAAGTAGGGAATTTAATAGAGTGGGCTGGGCTGGCAAAGGAAAAAAAACAAGGAATAATTAAGAAAAGGGTACGGGCTGGGCTGCAGAGAAATAGTATGAAAATATAAAGAAATTGGAGGGAAGAAACGGAGCGGGCCGGACCAAGGGTAAGGAGAAAAGAATTTAAAATTTGGTAAGAGAATGGAATGGGCCGGCTGAAAGAAATTAATAAAGGGTTAAAGGGTTAGAATGAATGGCCGGCTTTTTAGAAAAAGAGTGGGGGAAAAATGGCTTGGGATCTTTATTGAACAAAAATGGGCTTAATAAAGTTTCTTTAAATAATCGAATGGAAATGACAAACTTATAGTTTACAGAGAAATATGGATTTAGACGTATAAAAAGAACCGGGTATTACATAATCCCAAAATTTGGCCGTGGAATTGTCACCAAATATACCATTTGGTGGCGGTTCCGTGGTCGAATTTTGGCTGTTGTGCCTGAAAATTTTTCTGGTGTTCTAAGGTACGGAAATGTGATTTTTGGGATGTATGGTTTTGACCCAGATTTGTTTGAGTACTGCTTTGTATTTGGGGCCAATGTGGAACGTTTTAGTCGATCGAAATTTTGAATTCGTGTTTATCAGTGCATATGTTAGTTTCTGCGATCGTGAATATCATAGAGCGGTACAATCCGACTGGTTGCTATATGCACAATCAGACGGGTTTACGAACATGATATTCACGTTGATCTTCTAAGTGCACGGCGGCCCCCCGGCCGTCAATCCGAGGCCAAAACGCGGAAACGAAACTTTTCTAAAAACTAGAAACCGGCACCACCGCGCACTAAAATCTCGGATCGGGCCATTAACCTACTCCTAACTAACTAGAGAAAGGGTAGAATGCTATACCGAGCGATCCGTGTCCTTCGGTCTTCGGCCTCCACTCCGATCTCCTCGCGGAATCTCCGGTCTTCATCTCCTCGTCGGAACGGGCACCACATCGCCGGGTTCTTTTACGGGCTCCCACCTCTGGACCGAGGCAACTCGGGCACGAAGTTGGCGAGCCGACGTGCCAAAGAAATGCTGTAGATGAGTGTAGAATCCATTGTCTCAATTGGGGTTGTGAAGTTGCCTTGATGAAGGTGGAATGAACTTTGGAGAATGATGGTGTTCTCATTTTTCTAGCAAAGGAGAAATGAATGAGATGAAGAAATCACTACACAAAAAATGAATCCCACACCCCCTCAATCAAGTGGCCGGCCAATATCAAGAATGAGGAGGGAATCAACAAGCGAGGTGAGTGTAGGAAATTAAAATGGTGACCATAAGTCAAAAAGGAAGCCTCACATCCATAAACAAATCGATCTCTTCACATTAAATGCAAAACCATCATGAATGAAAAAGCAAAGATGCTTTACCCATCATAATCCCTCATATGCAAATAAACTCTCCACAACTGCTAATTTGCAAATATGCAAATTAGCCCCTCCATCAGAAAAATCCGGCCGTGAAGGAACAAAGGAAAACAGGACGGAACGGAATGCAAACTGGGAACTTCAGAAAACTGATCCCGTGATAAATTACAGGAAAACCCCGCGACTGCATATACATGCCCGCATTTGTATTCCCACTGAATACAAATGCAAAGAGACAAAATCTACACAATACAATACTAGGATCCGGCTTAAACCAAAGCCCGCTAGTATTATCCGTCCGATCATGATCCATGCAATACCGCACGTATCTGATCGAACCCTACCATATCTCCATACGGCCTCTACAGCGTTTCGCCCGAAACTTAAGAAAACGGTCTGTGGGGGACTCTAAAGACTCGTCAACACCTTAGTTGTGGATTTAACCACTAACACGTCAGAGGTATTAGCCTATACGTAACGGGTTACCAGGTATTGACCAAAAGGGACGTCGATGAGCGAACTCATCCTGACACCCTACTGAGCCTGTTAGTGACAATGTCCGTACAGTCCGGTCCATTCGTCTATGAGCATCGCATGACGGGCCTAGGGGGTTGGTAAAAGTCAAACCCCCAAAAGCGGTACAAGTCGTGTCGGAGTGTAGCCCAGAACACCCTGAGATACTACTAGAATACCTACCAGTAAATCTCCTGCCTTGGCCAAGGACTTCGTGTAATAGCTCTCCCAGACACAGCGCGACCTCACCCCCAATACCGGGAGAGACGAACCCCTGCAGATCCGCTCACTGTCTCCATGTGGCTCGGGACTGTACCCAACTAAAACCTGTTTGCACGTCTCCTTTGAGCGTGGTAGGGTAGTAATCAAAGTACAGTGGGAACTCACACGAGACAAATGACGATCTCAGGTCGATGAACTAACCTGTACACATGTCACCAGGGAACTGCTATCTGATGTCAGGTATAAGACCAACTAGCATGTTCCCGGCGAATCCTGTCCGATGTACTCATAACCCAATGAGCACGTGTATACATCTTAGGTGAACCAACTGACACCAGTGGCTTGTGAGACCGGCCACCGCCCCTCGTCGGGGTCTCGACTATATACACTAGTCTACTCTGGAGTATCGATGCCCTGTCTCGAAACTCCCACGACTAGGGACCTTTTAAGGATGTGCTTATAGACCCCAGCTCCTACATATATGATCGCCCTCATACTGCTGGCAGTCAAGCAAGAATCCTAGGGGCTCTATCAACGTGCAATAGTGACCTGTAAGGTCACCTAAAACAGTACACGGTGATAAAGATAAACCAGATAGCATACTATCATCTTGGGTAAGACTGTCCTACCGGTATAGGTCCTCCCTCAATCATTGCAATCACGTGCCTGTGATCCAATAATTGATTCTGAGGGCACTATCTCCAACAATCTCCTACTTGCACTCAAGGCTAATTATTGCGATGTCGCATACTCACAGCCCGTGTGATACCCAACACCCAACTCCTCTAATAGTCAGTCTCACAAAGCTCGTTTGCGAAACTATTGCATTCGAGGAATACCTCAGTGAGTGGATCCGCTCAAATGTTTTTTTCTATGTCTCTCTTTATCTCATGTTCGCGGAGAAAGCCATCTCCCGAAATGAGCAATACCTGTCTTAGAGTATGTCTGGATATCTGATGGGACCTAGTTCATAAATGAACTCCAAATCCAAACTTCTCAGACTGTATCGTCAACTGAACTTAATCGGTATCCTGCGCCATGCCTCCCTCAGTATCCGCTTGGACTACCTGTCCAAAATACTGCCCCTCGTCAGAGGGAAAACTATAATTCTGACAACCTCTCTGTCATCCAGGTCACCTTGGAAGCCTGGAATGATAACTGTCTCCCGAATGAGGCTGTTGTTATCATATCCCTAGAACATCCACTTATGTTCTAAAACTGCTTCCAATTGTTTCTCCAGGATAGGATCAATATCACCTTATTGCATCTAGTGCAAAAACAACATCTATATCCTATGTGGAGAAACTACTGTGTGACACCTAAAGTATAACCGATCGTAGTATAGGAATTTCACTTCCTACTCTGTGTATGTTATCCAAATACCAGGACATCACACCCTACTATCTTCTTAACAGATCCATCCCCTATTCTGATGAAGTCAAATCTATGACTGTCACATTAGAAATATATGATCTATCTCCGCTATATCTGCTTTAGTCTATAAATAGACATAAGCCACTTGTCCACCAATGCTTCCGCTGCTCCCACTGACTACGACAACCCTCTGGCAGAGTCATATACATGCACACTTCTAAAACCAGTTCAGAACGACGCTATACTCATCCTCCTGCCGGGTCTCACAGTCTGGAACAACAACAATGGCAAGTCTGGGTAAACAAGAACCTCCCTGTCACCGTCCTTGAGGCATACCGAAGTACCTCTCGAGTGCCTGAGCTTACCCACCATATCTGCGGAGTGGCCAATGGAATGTCAAGCCAGATTGAATCTTTAGGTTCTTATAAAATCTTTAGTAATCGTTTGCGGTTCTGGAATCACTTCAAGTTCTACCATACTCCCACTACTGTTTTCTGAAAAAATCCATTTTTATTAAAAACCGTGGCGAGTCAAGAACAATATCACTATTGATATTCCAGATGGTAGAAAGTCAACCCTCGTCATAGCCTGGGTCAACCCACAAACAACCATTACAGAAACGTGCCTTAAGTTATCCAGAGTCTGGTTTTAAGCATAAGCCGGACAACTCCACGTACCTTAACAATATCAAGATATGAACTGTTCTATATCCAATACAGAAACAGAGACACTAATTTAATTGAACCAGATTCAAATCATGCAACTGTCCCCAGTGCATGTCAACTAAATGGAAATAGGCCGATCAACATTACTCAACTTAGGAGTGCTTCCAATTATGAGTAACCTGAAAGAGAAGCAAGTTCTCTTGAAACCATTACTATCAACTGAATACCACACACAAATATCTACATCTTCGATCACCTCAAAGAATCCCGATACTTGCAACATCTGGTTATCTACTTTACTCTTATACCTATAAATTCTCAAAACTTGGACCTTGTATTTCTACGAAACACATGTCTAAGAACTAGAGAAGTCACAAGTAAACAGAATATAGTACGAGAACCAACCCCTTTGTGCTAATGGACACTGGACAACATACAATACTCTGTATAAATCCCCTGAGTCCAATTTCTCATTCCCTGTGTGCCGTAGGTTGAAAACTGTACTATGGTTATAAAGAATTACACCGCTGTTTAATGCTCCTTACCTAACCATCTCGATCGTCAAGTTTGCTAGAAGAGACGACCAAGATGATATAGAGAATGAGTAGAACACTTTGTCTCGTTACGTCTAAGGCTATGGACGAACGGTTAATGAAGTTGCCTTTTTGGATCGGGTGGAATGAGAAATGAGGCTATATATTTTATGAACCAAAACTATCATCTTCTTTTTATCCAAAAATGAACCCATACCCATCCAAGAGAGGGGGCCGGCCACTTTATAGGCAAGGGGGGAGTGTAGGAGGAGAGATGGTGAGAATAACAAGCTCAATACTTATCATAACAATGACTCACTTAAACACCTAGTGTGAACTCATTCAATACATACATTGAACCATAACCTTTAGTCATCAAGCATTAATTGCTCCATTAATGCACTTAGCCACCTCACCATTCTAGTCACTTCTTCTAGAATCATCCACACTTATCCAAAGAAAAGATAAATCCGCATTTTAACCAAATGTTAAATACGGCTGATAGAAAACTGGAAACTGGCAACTTCCAAAAGTGATCCTGAAACGAATTTCAGGATAACCCCGTATCAGTATAAACATACCCGCATTTGTATTACGACCGAATACAAATGCATCTGAGACAAAGATATTATATCTACACAGCATAATACTCGGATCCGGCTTAAACCAAACCCGACCAGTATTATCTGCCCGAAAATCGACACGTACGAAAACGCACGTGCATTTTCCGAACCTTACCATAAACCCATACGGCTTCTACAACGTTTCGCCCGAACTTGGGAAAGTGTCTGTGGGGGACTCTAATGACTCATCAACACACTGGCACTGAGTATAACCACTAGCACGTCAGAGGTACAAGCTGTACGTAACGGTTTGCCTATGTATTGATTGGAAGGGAAGCTGACGAGCAAACTCATCCATAAACCCTACTGAGCCTGACAGTGACAATGTATATACAGTCCGGTCCATTCGTATATGAGTATCGCATATCTGCCTAGGGGCTGGTAACGTCAGACCCCCATTAGCGGTATAAGTCGTGTCAGAGAGTGGCCCAGAACACACTGAGATACTACTGGAGTACCTACCAGTAAATCTCCTGCCTCGGCCGAGGGCTTTGTGTAATGGCTCTCCTAGACACAGCGCGATCTCACCCCCAATACCGGGAGAGACGAATCCCCGACGATCCGCTCACTGCCTCCATATGGCTCGGGACTGTACCCAACTAAAACCTGTTTGCACAACTCCTTTGAGCGTGGTAGGGTAGTAATCTAAGTACAGTGGGAACTCACACGAGATAAATGACGATCTCAGGTCGACAAACTAACCTGTACACATGTCACCAGGGAACTGCTATCTGACGATATGTATAATACCAACTAGCATGTTCCCGGCGAGTCCTGTCCGGGGTACTCATAACCCAATGAGCACCTGTATACATCTTAGGTGATCCAACTGACACCAGTGGCTTGTGAGACCGGCCACCGTCCCTCGTCGGGGTCTCGACTGTATACACTAGTCTACTCTGGAGTATCGATACCCTGTCTCAAAACTCCCACGACTAGGGACACATTAAGGATGTGCTTACAGACCCCAGCTCCCACGTATATGATCGCCATCATACTACTGGTAGTCAAGCAAGAATCCTATGGGCTCTATCATCATGCAATAGTGAACTAAAGCATGTATACGATGATAAAGACAAACCTGATAGCATACTATCATCTCGAGCAAGACTGTCATATCGGTATAGGTCCTTTCTCAATCATTGCAATCACGTACCTGCGATCCAATAATTGACTTTGAGGGCACTATCTCCAACAATCTCCCACTTGCACTTAAAGCTAATTATTGTGATGTCGCATACTCACAGCCCGTGTGATACCGAACATCCAACTCCTCTACTAATCAGTTTCACAAAGCTAGTTTGTAAAAACTCTTGTGTTCGAGAAATAGCCTCAGTGAGTGGATCCGCCCTGATGTTTCTTTCTATGTCTCTCTAAATCTCAAGTTCGCGGAGAAAACCATCTCCCGAATCGAGTAATACATGTCTTAGAATATATCTGGATATCTGATGGGACCTAGTTCATAAATGAACTCCAAATCCAAACTTCTTAGACATTATCGATAACTGAACCTAATCAGTATCCAGCTCCATGCCTCCCACAGTATCCTCTTAGACCACCTGTCCATAATACTGTCTCTCTTCAGAGGAAAAACTATAACTCTGACAATCACTCTGTCATCCATGTCACTTTTGAAGCCTGGAATGATAACCGTCTCCCGAAGGAGGCTGCCGTCATCAATTCCGTAGAACATGCTCTTATGTTCTAAAATTGCTTCCTTATGTTTCTTCAGGATTGGATTAATATAAACTTATCGCATCAAGTGCAAAAACTACATCTGGTGTGGTACTTGATATCTCATGATTGACTCAATTGCCTAAGCAAGTGATCTGCCAATCATGCACATCCCTCTCTCCTTTCGTCTCTAAGACACCTTTAGAGAGGGTGACTCCATCACCTGCAGGTACACCACCATACCAGGAGTCATCTATTCTAAAATACTATTAGAATACTGTCAAAGTACCCACATTGGGAAACTACCCAAATCTAGATCTAAGACCATAGATCTAGAAACCAGAATGTCTAATATTATATCCATATCCTTTGTGGAGAAACAACTGTGTGGCGACCAAAGTACAACCGATCGTAGTATAGGAATTTTACTTCTTACTCTGTGTATGTCATCCAAATACCAGGATATCACACCCTACTACCTTCTTAACAGGTCCATCCCCTATTCTGATGAAGTCAAACTCATGATTGTCACATCAAAAATAGATGATCTATCTCCGCTATATCTGCTCAAGTCTATAAATAGACATAAGCTACTTGCCCACTATGCTTCCGCTGCACCCACTGACTACGACAACCCTCTGGCAGAATAATATCTACGTACACTTCTAAAACTAGTTTAGAATGACGTTATACTTATCCTCTTGCCGGGTCTCATAGTCTAGAACAACAGTAGTGTCAAGTCTAGGTAAATAAGAACCTCCCTGTCACCGTCCTTGAGGCTACCGGAGTACCTCTCGGGTGCCTGAGGTTACCCACCATATCTGCGGAGTGGCTATTGAATTGTCAAACCTGATTGAATATATAGGTCCTATTAAATTTTCCGTAATCGTTTGCGGTTCTGGAATCACTTCCAGTTCTACCATACTCCCACTATTGTTTTCTGAAAAAATCCATTTTATTAAAACTGTGGCAAGTCAAGAACAATATCACTATTAATCTTCCAGATGGTAGAAATGTCAACCTTCGTCAAAGCCAGGGTCGACCCACAAACTGCCATTACAGAAACGTGCCTAGAGTTATCCAGTGTCTGGTTTTAAGCATAAGCTGGATATCTCTTCGTACCTTAACATCGTTAAGATATGAACCATTCTATATACAATATAGAAATAGAGGCACTAATTTAATTGGAATCAGATTCAAACCATGCAGATGTCTCCAGTGCATATCAATTTAATGGAGAGAGGTTAACCAGCATTACTCAACTTAGGAATCCATCCAATTATGAGTAACCTGAAAGAGAAACAAGTTTCTCAAAACCATTACTATCATCTGAATACCAATCACAAGAATCTGCATCTTCGATCTCTTTGAAGAATCCCGATACTTGCGATACCTGGTTCTCTACTTTATTCTTATACTCACAATTTCTCAAAACTTAGACATTGTATTTCTACGAAACACTTGTCTAAAACCTAGAGAATTTACAAGTAAACAGGACATAGTACGAGGACCTGCCCCTTTGTCCTGACGGACACTGGACAACATACAATACTCTGTATAAGTCCGCTGAGTTGAATAACTTAAAACCTGTGTATCGTAGGTTGAAAACTGTACCCAGGCGATTTCCTCAAATATCACCAATTATAACGAATTCCGATATAATGAGGATGATCACCTAATTTCCAATAACTCCCACTCATCATTTGTAAAAACCATACATATAGAGAATGAAACCTGGTAAATACATACCCTGGAGTAAGTATCTAATCGCAAAAACAGTTTTCTTTTAACAATGCGCAGTGAAACTGAAACATTTAAAATGTCTCGTAGGGGTATCCTGGTATTCCTAGTAATGCCTCTTCCATAATCCTATTCATGACTGTAACCGTATATTTCTTTTCCATCTCTCCAAATCCCTTTATTTGTCTTTGGTCGTTACCTTCTGTACAACTTCGTTAGGCTAAATGGTTTTCTTCCTTCCCTACCGTTCGGCACCAGCCTATGGTTTGGAAGAAGACTATCCAGTAAGCATAATAGGTGTACTCTCCTAATCCTAGGAGTACTCGCAACTTGAGAGAAGGTAATGATAAAAGACTACTGAATAAAACCTTATTCTATTTCTCCCGAACTGGGGAAAAAGCAAAGGTGAAATAGGAGTGGCGATGAAATACGGGATTTGGTCGTGAATGATAACAGTCTCAATATACTTTGCCCTGTTTCTAATTCTTTATTTTGTCTTTAGTTATTACTTTCTGTACACCCTACCTAGGCTAATTGGTTTTCTTCATTCCCTACCTTTCGGCACCTGCCTATGGTTTGGAATAAGACTATCCAATAAGCGTAATAGGTGTGCTCTCCTAATCAAGGAGCCCTCGCAACCTGAGAGAAGGTGATAATAAAAGTCAACCGAATAAACCAATTCTATTTCTCCTGAACCTGGATCCATCCTCGAAGAAGTCCCTCCGAGTTCGTATATAACCATACGATGGATCTATCCAATGGAAGTGGATGTCCGTAGTAATACGGGGTGTTCTGAGAAATACAAAGGGTAAAAGAAGGAGCGGCAATGACTTATGCAACTCAGATAATCCAAAAGCCAGTATTTTAAGAAAGTTCGGTCTACTTGGTCACTGAGTCATAGTCTAGGGTCGGTCAAACGTCGCTGCCAAAAAGAGAGAGAAAAGAAACACTCTGCATGCACTCTAACCTAGATTAGAATGGTTATCACTTTATCTAATCAGGAAACCTCCCGCTGTTATCTCAAATTCTCCTCCAAACCTAAAGAAGAATTAGTCGGGATCACCCGAAGAGTAAACCAACTCATCAGTGAGAATCGGGATCCAACTATCATCGCATGATAACTTGATGGAAGCCACTCAAGTTATCACACTCCAGAAGGTATGCGCATGCCTGGCAAGTTTCCTGTATGTTTGAAACTCCCGATATGATTTTTGCCCCATGCTCTTATGATCGTGACTTTGGCCAACCCATCATAAGTCACATGCCAAGTTCTACCCGTCATCATCCAGGTTAATTTGAACCCACCCGTACATACCCTTAACTTTGGCCAATAACGTAATACGACTGTCCCAAAGCAACGCATCTACTACGCAACAGATGAACACCCAGCAACTACC
Source organism: Agapanthus africanus (assembly GCA_030015575.1). Lineage (NCBI taxonomy): Eukaryota > Viridiplantae > Streptophyta > Magnoliopsida > Asparagales > Amaryllidaceae > Agapanthus > Agapanthus africanus. The sequence goes on along the minus strand of JASDDO010000028.1, from coordinate 49,722,076 downwards.
AAACACTATGCCTTGATTTTGGCCAAACAAACATAGCTTGAATACTACTGACCATCTATAAGACATGACGGAGGGCTACGGCTGGTTTTTGGCGAAAAACCTTTAACGTAACGAACTTGATCTCGTTGAAGGAACCTGATAGCTTTTTATAAAAATATAGTGACGAAAACCTTTTGCTAAAGAGGTCACTCCCGGTGAAGGGATCTCGGCTCTTTCCTCGTGGAATGAGGTGCAGGATATTCTAACTGAATACCGCTATGCAAAGCAACTTGTAATCGACTATAATGAAGTTATTACCCTGACGTAACCTTCTATCCAAGGGGTCACTCCCGGTGAAGGGATATCTGCCCTTGCCTCGTCGAATGAGGTGCAGGATATTCTAAACTGAATATCACTATGCAAAACAAAAGGAAATGTCTTTGTAATAACACTTTTTAAAATTTGTTCCAACAACATCAAATATAGGTTTTTTTTATCTTGCATTGATAAGAATCAACGCAGTCCCATCAATCAATCACACCAGAAAAGAACGAAAATAAAATGTACGTATATGCCATCCGCATTCGTCACTGGGTCCCGTCATCACCCGTTAGGTTACTTAACTAACGACAGAGCGGGGGCTGGACTAGCGCGGGTGTAAAACATATACAACATCTAATAGTATATATACCAATATACAATAATCGCTCCAGACATGATAATATGCAACATTACAGAAAAGTAATAAGCATCACAGAACAATATAGATAATCTGGGATCCCCGGGTTTCACAGAGCCGCTACTGAAACCCGACGTTCCCCTGGTCGTGTGGATAGCCTGTGCAATGAAGCCTAGACCCCTACGGGCATGGCAAGTTACCCGCCAAAACCTAAAGCGAGGTAGTCCCCACAGCATAGTGAATGGAACACCCGGCACTTCACGGAATCCGGTAAATTGAGCACCCCTCCTTGGATCAAACTGTACCCCCTATGAGTGCGGCGAATAGTCTGCTAATTCTGAAGTGAGGTCCCTCTGCCTCTCAATGCCATGAGATACGGACCCGTTGCCCTCCAGAACTCGGCTATCCGTACACTCCTTTGCGGGATAAACCTAGTACCGAAATAAAAATATGTACAATGGGTACATTGACCTCAATCCGGTCGTGCCCCAAAAGAATATTATACAACAGGCAGTAACGGCAGTCCACATGTTGGACGCTCGCCCCGCAATATCAAATATACAAATAAATCCAAGCTGCACTATCATTGCACCCTGCTATCCACCACGACATATCCGCAACAACACAGCACAACACAGAACATCAACGCGAATGTCACGTTCGCAAACCCGTCTAAAAGAACTATAACAATCAGACGCGGTTTACCGATCAAATGACATTCCCGGTCGGAGATATAATGTAAATACTGCATACTAACAAATTTAAAATTTCGATCGACTAAATTTCCCGAAGTGGGCCCCACGTACATATGGTGTACAGTAACAAAATTTGGGCCAAAAGAACATATACCAAAAACCACAATTTCCCATGTTAAACTCACTGGAAAAATTTGGGGCACTGTTCCCACAAAAGCGCGGCGGATCAGCGGCCAAACCCTGGTTTGGGCCGCGGATCCGCGGCCGTTCTGTGGGATCACGTGACCAAATTTCACCAGTTTGCTTAGAATTGCCTGCTTCATTTTCTGTGATATGTCAAATAATTTTTTAGACCTGATTTAAAATCGACAGAAACCTTGAACAGAAAATTGTAGTTTTGCGAAATCCGTTCGATCGATATTTTAAACGTGTTAGCACAAGTTAGTAAAGCTTAATGGTGAGGCTCTGATACCACTGTAAGTCCATGGTAGCGCCCCGGCCGTGTAACAGACGCAAAATGCGGAACAAAAACTTTTTACAAACTGGCGCTATCGTGTACCATAACCCGGATCTGCCATTAAAGCTAAACTAACAAACTACAAAGTGGGTAGAAACATTATACCGAATGATCCGAGTCCTTCAGTCTTCAACCATCATCCCACGCTTTGTTACGGCTGCTCCGATCTCCTGAATCTTCAATCTTCTCGTTCAGGTGGCACCACGTCGACGGATCTTTAAACGGGCTCCCGCCTCTGAACCGAGGCGACTCGATCGTCAAGTTTGCTAGAAGAGACGACCAAGATGATGTAGAGAATGAGTAGAACACTTTGTCTCGTTACGTCCAAGGCTATGGACGAACGGTTAATGAAGTTGCCTTTTTTGATCGGGTGGAATGAGAAATGAGACTATATCTTTTATGAACCAAAACTATCATCTTTTTTTTTATCCAAAAATGAACCCATACCCATCCAAGAGAGGGGTTGGCCACTTTATAGGCAAGGGGGAAGTGTAGGAGGAGAGATGGTGAGAATAACAAGCTCAATACTTATCATAACAATGATTCACTTAAACACCTAGTGTGAACTCATTCAATGCATACATTGAACCATAACCCTTAGTCATCAAGCATTAATTGCTCCATTAATACACTTAGCCACCTCACCATCCTAGTCACTTCTTCTAGAATCATCCACACTTATCCAAAGAAAAGATAAATCTGCATTTTAACCAAATGTTAAATACGGCTGATAGAAAACTGGAAACTGGCAACTTCCAAAAGTGATCCTGAAACGAATTTCAGGATAATCCCGTATCAGTATAAACATACCCGCATTTGTATTACGACCGAATACAAATCATCTGAGACAAAGATATTATATCTACACAGCATAATACTCGGATCCGGCTTAAACCAAACCCGACCAGTATTATCTGCCCGAAAAACGACACGTGCGAAAACGCACGTGCATTTTCCGAACCTTGCCATAAACCCATACGGCTTCTACAACGTTTCGCCCGAACTTAGAAAAGTGTCTGTGGGGGACTCTAATGACTCATCAACACACTGGCACTGGGTATAACCACTAGCACGTCAGAGGTACAAGCTGTACGTAACGGTTTGCCTATGTATTGATTGGAAGGGAAGCTGACGAGCGAACTCATCCATAAACCCTACTGAGCCTGACAGTGACAATGTATATACAGTCCGGTCCGTTCGTCTATGAGTATCGCATATCTGCTTAGGGGCTGGTAACGTCAGACCCCTATTAGCGGTATAAGTCGTGTCAGAGAGTGGCCCAGAACACACTGAGATACTACTGGAGTACCTACCAGTAAATCTCCTGCCTCGGCCGAGGGCTTTGTGTAATGGCTCTTCTAGACACAGCGCGATCTCACCCTCAATACCGGGAGAGACGAATCCCCGACGATCCGCTCACTGCCTCCATGTGGCTCGGGACTGTACCCAACTAAAACCTGTTTGCACAACTCCTTTGAGCGTGGTAGGGTAGTAATCTAAACACAGTGGGAACTCACATGAGACAAATGGCGATCTCGGGTCGACAAACTAACCTGTACACATGTCACCAGGGAACTGCTATCTGACGATATGTATAATACCAACTAGCATGTTCCCGGCGAGTCCTGTCCAATGTATTCATAACCCAATAAGCACCTGTATACATCTTAGGTGATCCAACTGACACCAGTGGCTTATGAGACCGGCCACCACCCCTCGTCGGGGTCTCGACTGTATACACTAGTCTACTCTGAAGTATCGATGCCCTGTCTCGAAACTCCCACGACTAGGGACACATTAAGGATGTGCTTACAGACCCCAGCTCTCACGTATATGATCGCTATCATACTGCTGGTAGTCAAGTAAGAATCCTATGGGCTCTATTATCATGCAATAGTGAACTAAAGCATGTATACGATGATAAAGACAAACCAGATAGCATACTATCATCTCGAGTAAGACTGTCATATCGGTATAGGTCCTTCCCCAATCATTGCAATCACGTACCTGCGATCCAATAATTGACTTTGAGGACACTATCTCCAACACTTCCTTCCCTACCGTTCGACACCAGTCTATGGTTTGGAAGAAGACTATCCAATAAGCATAATGGGTGTACTGTCCTAATCCTAGAAGCACTCGCAATGCGAGAGAAGGTGAAGATAAAAGACAACCGAATAAACCTTATTCCTATTTCTCCTGAACCAGAATCCATCCCCGAACTGGAACAAGTTCCTTTCGAGTTCGTATATAACCATATTATGGAGTATCCAAATAACTGTGGATTTTCGTAGTGATACGGAGTGTCCTGGAGAAATACAAAGGTGAAGTGGGAGTGGTAATGAAATACTTGGTTTGGTTGTGAATAGCAGTCGCAGTTTACTTTGCCCTCTTACTAATCTCTTTATTTGTCTTAACTTAATACCTTCTGTACACCGTTTAGGCTAATTGGTTTTTTTCATTCCCTACCGGTCAGCACTTGCCTATGATTTGGAAGAAGACTATCCAATTTACGTAATAGGTGTACTGCCCTAATCCTAGGAGCACTTGCAACCTGAGAGAAGGTAAAAGGAAAAGACAACTGATAGTCCTATTCGTTTTCTCCAGAACCGGAAACCATCCTCGAATAAATTCTTTCGAGTTCGTATATAACCATACGATGGTTTTATCCAATGGAAGTGGACGTTCGTAGTAATACGGGGTGTTCTGGAGAAAAGGGTAAAAGTAGGAGTGGCAATGAGGTTTGCAACTCTGATAATCCAAAAGCCAGTGTATAAGAAGGTTCGGTTAATTTTGGTCACTGAGTCATAGTCAAGGGTCGGGTCATGGTCGCTACCAAAGACAAAGAGAGAAAAGAAACACTCAGCATGCACTCTAACCTAGATCAGAATGGTTATCACTTTATCTAATCAGGAAACCTCCCACTGTAACCTCAAATTCTTCTTCAAACCCGAAAGAAGAATTAGTCGGGATCACCCGAGGAGTAAACCAACTCATCAGTGGGAATCGGGATCCAACTATCATCGCATGATAACGTGACGGAATCCGCTCACGTTATCATACTCCAGAAGGTATGCGCATATCTGGCAAGTTTCGGTTTCTTTAGAAACTCCCGATGTGATTTCTGCCCCATGCTCTTATGACCTTGACGAAGGCCAACATATCATAAGTCACATGTCAAGTTCTACCCGTCATTATCCAGGTTAATTTGAACCCACCCGTACATACCCTTGACGAAGGCCAAAATAGTAGTACGACTGTCCCAAACCAACTCATCTATCTATGCTGCAGAAAAGCAACAAATAGCTACCATACACTATGCCTTGATGAAGGCCAACATACATAGCATGAATACTAAGTGCTACCTTTCTGAAATGACGGAGGGTTACGAATGGTTTCTGGCAAAAAACCTTTAACGTAATGAACTTAATATCGTTGAAGGAACTGGATAGTTTTATAAAAATATAGTGACGAAAACCTTTGCTAAAGAGGTCACTCCCGATGAAGAGATCTTGGCTCTTTCCCCATGGAATGAGGTGCAGGATATTCCAACTGAATACCACGATGCAAAGCAAAAGTAAACGACTATAGTGAAGTTATTGCCCTGACGCAAACTTCTGTCCAAGGGGTCACTCCCGGTGAAGGGATCTCGGCCCTTGCCTCGTCGACTGAGGTGCTGGATATTTATAACCGAATACCACTGTGCAAAACAAAAGAGAACGCCCTTGCCATAACAGCTTTTTGAAAAATTGCTCCAACAACATCAAATAGGTTTGTTTTGCTTGCATTGATCCGAATCAACGCAGTCCCATCAATTGATCACATCAATAAAGAACGAAAATAATGATGTACGTATATGCCATCCGCATTCGCCACTGGGTCCCGTTATCACCCGTTAGGTTACTTAACTAACGACAGAGCGGGGACTGGACTAGCGCGGATGCAAAACATATACAACATCTACTAGTATATATATCAATATATAATATTCGCTCAAGGCGTGATAAAATGCAACATCACAGAAATGTAATAAGCATCACAGAACAATACAGATATCTGGGATCCTCGGGTTTCACAGAGCCGCTACTGAAACCCGACGTTCCCCTGGTCGTGTGGATAGCCTGTGCAATGAAATCCTAGACCCCTATGGGCGCGGCAAGTTACCCGCCAAAACCTGAAGCGAGTTAGCCCCCTTCAACAACGTGAATGGACCACCCAGCACTTCACGGAATCCGGTAACTTGGGCACCCCTCCTGGGTCAACCTATACCCCCTACGAGTGCGGCGAATAGCCTGCCAATTCTAGAGTGAAGCCCCCTCCGTCTCAACGCCATGAGATGCGGGCCCGTTGCCCTCTAGAACCCGGCTATCCGTGCACCCCTCCGCTGGGTAATCCTAGTACAGAAAGTAAAATATACATACAACGGGTACATCGACCTCAGCCCGATCGTGCCCCAAAAGAATAATATACAAACAGGCAGTAACGGCAGTCCACATATTGGACGCTCACCCTGCAATATCAAATGTACATAATAAACCAAACTGTACTAACATTGCATCCAGGCTATCCCCCACGACTAATCCGCAACATCACAGCACAACACAGAATATCAACGTGAATGTCACGTTCGCAAATCCGTCTAAAAGTGCTATAGCAGTTAGACAGGATTTACCGATCAAATGACATTCACGATCGCAGATATAATGTAAATACTGTGAACTAACATATTTAAAATTTTCGATCGACTGAATTTTCCGAAGTGGGCCCCAAGCACAACTGTAGCACTAAAAAATATCTGGACCCAAAAAGAATATACCAGAAACCCTATTTCCATTTCAGTAAACCACTGTAGAAATTTGGTACGGTTTGGCCACAAAACGGCGGCGGTTCCGCGGCCAAAACGTGGTTTTCGCCGCTGAGCCGCCGCGCTACAGTAATATCAGCCGACCAAATTTTCACAGAATGCATAAAAAACCCTTCACGTATTTTTTCAATATACCAAATAATTTTTAGAGCAAGGAAAAATTCGACAGAAAGTGCGACATGGAAATGTGGTTTTTGGAAAATCCGATTGATCGAACTTGTAAACACGTTAGAGCATACTAGACTAGGTTAATGGCGTGTCTCTGAAACCGGTGTAAGTGCACGGCGGCGCCCCGGCCGTCAATCCGAGGCCAAAACGCGGAAACGAAACTTTTCTAAAAACTAGAAACCGGCACCACCGCGCACTAAAATCTCGGATCGGGCCATTAACCTACTCCTAGCTAACTAGAGAAAGGGTAGAATACTATACCGAGCGATCCATGTCCTTCGGTCTTCGGCCTCCACTCCGATCTCCTCACGGAATTTCCGGTCTTCATCTTCTCGTCGGAACGGGCACCACATCGCCGGGTTCTTTTACGGGCTTCCACCTCTGAACCGAGGCAACTCGGGCACGAAGTTGCCGAGCCGACGTGCCCAAGAAATGCTGTAGATGAGTATAGAATCCATTGTCTCAATTGGGGTTGTGAAGTTGCCTTGATGAAGGTGAATGAACTTTGGAGAATGATGGTGTTCTCATTTTTCTAGCAAAGGAGAAATGAAATGAGATGAAGAAATCACTACACAAAAAATGAATCCCACACCCCCTCAATCAAGTGGCCGGCCAATATCAAGAATGAGGAGGGAATCAACAAGGGAGGTGAGTATAGGAAATTAAAATGGTGACCATAAGCCAAAAAGGAAGCCTCACATCCATAAACAAATCAATCTCTTCACATTAAATGCAAAACCATCATGAATGAAAAAGCAAAGATGCTTTACCCATCATAATCCCTCATATGCAAATAAACCCTCCACAACTGCTAATTTGCAAATATGCAAATTAGCCCCTCCATCAGAAAAATCCGGCCGTGAAGGAACAAAGGAAAACTTGACGGAACGGAATGCAAACTGGCAACTTCAGAAAACTGATCCCGTAATAAATTACAGGAAAACCCCGCGACTGCATATACATGCCCGCATTTGTATTCCTACTGAATACAAATGCAAAGAGACAAAATCTACACAATATAATACTAGGATCCGGCTTAAACCAAAGCCCGCTAGTATTATCCGTCCGATCATGATCCGTGCAATACCGCACGTATCTGATCGAACCCTGCCATATCTCCATACGGCCTCTACAGCGTTTCGCCCGAAACTTGAGAAAACGGTCTGTGGGGGACTCTAAAGACTCGTCAACACCTTGGTTGTGGATTTAACCACTAGCACGTCAGAGGTATTAGCCTATACGTAACGGGCTACCAAGTATTGACCAAAAGGGACGTCGATGAGCGAACTCATCCTGACACCCTACTGAGCCTGTCAGTGACAATATCCGTACTGTCCGATCCATTCGTCTATGAGCATCGCATGGCGGGCCTAGAGGGTTGGTAAAAGTCAGATCCCCAAAAGCGATATAAGTCGTGTCGGAGTGTAGCCCAAAACACCCTGAGATACTACTGGAATACCTACCAGTAAATCTCCTGCCTTGGCCAAGGACTTCGTGTAATGGCTCTTCTAGACACAGCGCGACCTCACCCCCAATACCGGAAGAGATGAACCCCTGCAGATCCGCTCACTGCCTCCATGTGGCTCGGGACTATACCCAACTAAAACCTGTTTGCACGTCTCCTTTGAGCGTGGTAGGGTAGTAATCAAAGTACAGTGGGAACTCATACGAGATAAATGACGATCTCAGGTCGATGAACTAACATGTACACATGTCACCAGGGAACTGATATCTGACGTCAAGTATAAGACCAACTAGTATGTTCCCGGCAAGTCATGTCCGGTGTACTCATAACCCAATGAGCACCTGTATACATCTTAGGTGAACCAACTGACACCAGTGGCTTGTGAGACCAGCCACCGCCCCTCGTCGGGGTCTCGACTGTATACACTAGTCTACTCTGGAGTATCGACGCCCTGTCTCGAAACTCCCATGACTAGGGACCTTTTAAGGATGTGCTTATAGACCCCAGCTCCCACGTATATGATCGCCCTCATACTGCTGGCAGTCAAGCAAGAATGTTAGGGGCTCTATCAACGCGCAATAGTGACCTGTAAGGTCACCTAAAGCAGTACACGGTGATAAAGATAAACCAGATAGCATACTATCATCTTAAGTAAGACTGTCCTACCGGTATAGGTCCTCCCTCAATTATTGCAATCACGTGCCTGTGATCCAATAATTGACTCTGAGAGCACTATCTCCAACAGATCTTCTGTGTTGCACTGGTGTTATAGACGGATTGTCGTGATGGATAGACTTTTGTGCAATGTTAGATTTACAGTTCAGATTTATTTGTATATTGATTATTGCGGGGCGAGCGTCCGACATATGGACTGCTGTCGCTGCCAGTTATTTATATTCTTTTATTGGGACACGATCGGGTTGAGGTCGATGTCACCATTGTAAATATTTTTCTTTTTTGTACTAGGATTACCCAGCGGAGGAGTGCTCGAACAGCCAGGTTCTAGAGGGCAACGAGCCCGCATCTCATGGCATTGAGACCGGGGGGGACTTACTCTTGAATTGGCGAGCTATGCGCCGCACTCGTAGGGGGTATAGGTTGACCCATGGAGGGGTGCTCAAGTTACCGGATTCCGTGAAGTGCTGGGTAGCCCATTCACTTTGTTGACTGGGGTTGTCTCACTTTAGGGATTGGCGGGTAATTTGCCGCACTCGTAGGGGTCTAGGATCTTCATTGAAATGGCTATCCACACGACCGGAGAACGTCGCGTCTCATTTATAGCTCAAATGAAACGGGGGGTTCCTAAATTATCCGCTATTTCATATTGTTGTTCGCATGCTTATGATGATTTTTATCTGCTGTGATGACTATTATCTGTCTGCGATGTTGATATATATATTATATATATTTAGTAGATGCTTTTATATATTTTGCATCCGCGCTAGTCTTGCCCCCGCTCTGCCGTTAGTTAAGTAACCTAACGGTGCATGACGGGGCCCTGTGGCGAAGGCGGATGGAATATAAAAAACATGTTATTTTGGTTGTTTCTTTTATGGCTTGGAAATATAAAATGATGGGAACGCATTATCGAAATAATGTAAGGAGAAAGAAACCTAAATGATATTATCAGAACCAATTTTAAAACTACTCGGTTTTCTTCAAAACTCATAGTCGTATTCTTTTGCTTTGCATAGAGGTATTCGTTTAGGAATACCCCGCACCTCATTCTATGAGGGAAGAGCCTTGATCCCTTCATTGGGAGTTCACTCTTAAGCAAAAGTTTATGTTACTAGTTTTAAAATGCGGAGCTTAAACCACTCCATTTCAATGCCACTCGAGTTCCTTCAACGATATCAAGTTCATTACGTTAAAGTTTTTTGCCAAAAAACCAGCCGTAGCCTTCCGCCATTTCAGATTAGTATTACTTAATATTCGTGCTACGTTTGTCGTTGCTATTCGCCTAGGCATTACTAGGAAGGATATGTGGATTGGTTAGGACAGCGGTAGCTTTGTAATATTTTTCTGTCGCAGGGATATGTAGATTAGTTAGGACAGTCATTCGACTTTGTTGATCATTCGTCAAGGGTCATGCGGGTGGGTTTAACGCAATCAAGATAATGACGGGTTGAACTTGTCTATGACCCTTGATTTGTTGATTATTCGTCAAGGTCCTTGGGTCCTAGGGGCAAAAACCATATCAGGGGTTTCAAACATACGGGAAACTTGCTAGACATGCGCATGCCTTCTGAAATGTGGTGACTTGAGTGGATTCCGTCAGGTTATCACATGATGATAGTTGGGTCCGGATTCCCACTGATGAGTATGTATTACTCGTTGGGAGATTTTTTCACTTCGCAATTAGCTAACTATTAGGTGTCTAGAAAGTATTATCGAGGTTACGCCTCTGCAGAAATGAAGTCATTAATTGGGTTCGTGCGAAGGCACGGGGGACCTCCTTCGGAGTACCAACACTGGCCTGGCTGAATGATTAGCGAACTTGTAAAAGTATAAATGATCTCGACTGGTTCTCCTTTTAGGATTTGAAGGAGAATTCGAGGATACAGTGGGAGCCATCCTGATTAGATAAAGTGAAAACCAATTTAATTAATCTTGATAGAGTCCACGCTGAGTGTTTCTTTTCTCTCTTTCTCTGGTACAGCGACCCATGACTTACCTTATAAACTCATGAACCAATTTGACTGAACCTTTTTACACCTTTGGCTTTGGGTTGTCTTGATTCGTGACAAAATCGCATATATCTCTGCCACTCCTATTTTACCCTTTGCGTTTCTTCAGGACACATCGTATCATTACGATGATCTATATTGCTTGGAAAGACCATCGTATAGTTACATACGAACTCGAAGAAGTTACTTCAGTCGAGGATGGCCACAGGTTCTAAAGAAATTGAATAGAATTATTCGGTTGTTTCTTCCCTTTACATTTTCTTAGGTTGCGAGAGCTCCTTGATTAGGAGAGTACACTTGGTACACTTATTGGATAGTCTTCTTCCAAATCTCAGGCTGGTACCGAAAGGTAAGGAAGGAAGAAAACCAGTTAGCGCAGGGACGGTGTGCAGAATGTAAGAAGTAGAGACATATAAAGGGACTAAAATGAGGGAAGGGGAAATTACGACTACTGAATGTGGATGATGAAAAAGGCATTACTAGGAATACTTGACCATCCCCTATGAAACATTTTCATATTTCAGTTTTTCTGTATACATGTAATAGAGAACTGTTTTCCCAATCAATTCTGACTCCAGAGTATGTATTTACCAGTTTTGGATCTCACATATGTACAGTGTTACAGATGATGAGTAGGAGTAGAATATTGGGAAATGGAAGATTTAATCCTCAATATCGGAATTCATTGCAATTGGTGATATTGGATTAAATCGTCTGGTTTTTGCCTGACGGCAAACATTTGGTTTTGAATAACTGTTGTTATGCACCAAGCTTTAAAATGAAATATCTGTACTTTTATTTTTATAAAGTGAGATATACAATTTGAAAATTGTGTTGTAAATATTTATCTTTATCAGTTGAGGATAAGATATGGTGCATTGAATAACGGTGTAAGACATTCTTAACCAAGATACAGTTTTCAATTTACATAATACAGAATTTTAAGTTAGTATACTCTTAGGACTTATACATGGAGATGTATGTTGTCTAGTGTCCTTCGGGACAAGGGGTTGCTATTCTTACTTCATTCAAGTTTACCTGTGAGTTCTCTAATTTTAGACACGTATTCGTTGTAATGCAAGGTCCAAACATCTTGAGAAGTTTTTAGGTATAAGAATAAAATAGAGAATCATATGTTAGAAGTATCGGGATTCATCGAGGTGATCGAAGATGTAGATACTTATGCTAGGTATTCCATTATAGTAATATCGAAAACTTGATTCTCTCACAGGTTACACATTAGAGGACATGCTCCATGATAAGTAATGCTGCATTGGCCCTTTTCCATTAGGTAATATGCACTTGAAACAGCTGCATGACATTTAAATATGGTTCCATCTAAATTAGTGTCTTGATTCTATAAGAACATAGAATGGTTACATATTTTAAGAATGTTAAAGATATGGAGTTATCTGGTTTCTGTTTAAAAGTAGAATCCGGACAAACTCGAGACACGCTTCGGTAATGGCGGTTTGTGGATTATCCCAAGTATTCGCTAGGATTTTGTTTCTACCATTTTCAAGATCAATAGTTAGATTATTCTTGACTTGCCACCATTTTATAAAAGGATTTTTTTGCAAAAGAAACTAGTAGGAGTAAGGTAGAATTGGAAGTGATTTCAGAACTACAAACGGTTAACGAAAATTTAGTAGAACCTAATGATTCAATTGGACTTAACAAACCATTAGCCACTCCACAGATTTTAGTACGTGGCCTTAGACACCCGACAGATACTTCGGTTTTCTCGCAGATGGTGACAGGGAGATCAGCATCATGGTGATGATGGTCCTACTAGTTATCAGTTGGTCATAGAAAGTGGTTACTTTCAAGTGATCAGATGCTTCATATCCAAAATGGACTCCACGCACTTCAGCAAATCATGGATTTTGGATTTTGCTGAGTGCTCCTGAAGGGGTAAAACCCATTAGGAGCAAGTAGATCTTTCGAGATCTGTGTAGGTGGAAAGGTACTAACCGAATAAGGCTAGACTTGTTATAAAGAGTTTTCATCAAATACCCGTTGTGGATTATGATGTGACTTTTACTTCAGTGTCTATGCTGAAGTCCATACGGATATAACTTGACACTGCTATTCCCCCCATTTGTTATCAGCAAGTCATAGGAAGTGGTAACTTCCAGGTGACCAGGTATTTCATATTTATGATGGACTCCACGCACTTCAGCAGATCATGGATTTTGGACTTTGCTGGGTGCTTCTGAAGGGGTAAAACCCATTAAGAGTAAGTAGATCTTTCGAGATCTGTGCAAGTGGAAAGGTGCTAACCTAATAAGGATAGACTTTTTGTAAAGAGTCTTCATTAAATATCCGTTGTGGATTGTGATGTGACTTTTACTTCAGTGTCTACGCTGAAATTCATATGGATATGATTTGACGCTGATGCAGTTTATGACTATGATATCCGGAAGGTGGATGACTATAATGTCTTTCCAAATGGGATTTTGGAAGTGCACGTGTATATGACTCTACCAGAGGGTTATCGTAATCAGTGGGAGCAGTGAAAGGTGTGCAAGTTGCTTATATTTATTCGTAGACTGAAGCATGGATAGCAGAGACGAATCATCTGTTTTGATGTGAAAGTCAAAGAAATTGACTTCATTAAAATAAAAGATGAAACAAGTAAGAAAGATGTAGGGAGTACTGTCCTGGATTTGAATGACATACTTCAAATAGGAAGTGATGTTCCTATACTACAATCGGTAAGACTTTGGTTGTCATACAGTGTTTTCTCCATGTTGGATTTGGATAGTATATCAGGAATTCTGGTGACTAGATCTAGATTTGGGATGATTCCTAAATCGGGTACTTAGACAGTATTATAAAAGTATTTTAGAATGGATGACTTCTGGCGTGGTAGTGTACCCTCAGGTGATGGAGTCACCCTCTCTAAAGAGATATCTTTTAGACTGATGAAGAGAGGGACTGGCAAGAATGACATATCATTTGTTTAGGCAGTTGAGTCAATCATGGAATGTCTTGTACAATACCAGATAGATAATTCTGGTTTTAGATCTAGATTTGGGAGTTTCCTAATCGAGTACTTAGACTGCATTCTAAAAGTATTTTAAAATGGACGACTCCTGACATGGTGGTGTACCTGCAGGTAATGGAGTCATCCTCTCTAAAAAGAATGTCTTCTAGACTGATGAAGAGAGGGGAGGACTGGCAAGAATGACATATCATTTGCTTAGGCAGTTGAGTCAATCATGAAATGTCTTGTACAATACCAGATAGACAATTCTAGTTTTAGATCTACATTTGGGAGTTTCCTAATCGAGTACTTAGACTGCATTCTAAAAGTATTTTAAAATGGACGACTCCTGGTATGGTGGTGTACCCGCAGGTGATGGAGTCACCCTCTCTAAAAAGAATGTCTTCTAGACTGATGAAGAGAGAGGCAGGTATGAATGACACAACATTTCCTTAGGCAATTGATTCAATCATGCAAAATCTTGTACAACACCAGATATTGCTTTTGCACTAGTTGCAACAAACAGATATTAATCCAATTCTAGAGAAATATTGGGAAGCTGTAAAGAACATAAAAGGATGTCCTTAATATAAGATAACGGCAGCCTCCTTTGGGAGGCGGTTATCGGTTATGGCTTCCAAGATAACCTGGTTGACAGAGATACTGTCAAGTTTTGAGTTTATCCTCTTCTGAGGATCAGTATATTGGATAGTGTTTCAATAGAGATACTGAGGTAATTATGGTGCAGGATGCCGGTTATAACTCAACAGAGGATACAACCCAAGAAGTTTGTTGGATGAAGGTATTCATTGATGAAGTTGGTCCCATCAGGTATCCAGACAAATTCTTGAGGCGGGGTATCGCTCAGTTTGAAAGATTGTTGATCTCTGCAAAGTTGAGATATAAAAAGATGAAGTTGGAACATTGTAGCGGGTCCACTCACTGAGGATATTTCTCGAACACGTCAAGTTTTACAAATATAGTTTGCGAAACCGATTAGTAGAGAAGTTGGGTATTCGATAGCACACGAGCTGTGAGTATGCGATACCGCAATAATTGGCCGTAAGTGCAAGTGGGGGATTATTGTATATATTGCCCTCAAGGCAATTATTATGATTGTGAGTAGGCGATTATGATAATTGGGGGAGGACCTATACAGGTATAACAATCTTACTCAAGATGATAGTATACTATCTGATTTAACTTTATCGTTGATGAAGCCCGTAGGACTGTTGATTGACGACCAATATTGTGATGGTGATCATATATGTGGGAGCTGGGTTATCCATAAGCACATCCTTAAATGTCTCTAGTCGTGGGAGTATCGAGACTGGGCATCGATATTCCGGAATAGACTATGTATACGCTTCTAGACCCCGACGAGGGGCGGTGGCCGGATTCACAAGCCATTGGTGTTATGTCACCCAAGACAGTATACAGATGCTCACTGGGGTGAGTATACTGGACGGACTTGCCGAGAACTTCTAGATGGTATTATACCTATCGTCAGATGGAAGTTCTCAGGTGGCATGAGTACATGTTAGTCCTTTGACCTGAAGTCGTCATTTGTCTCGTGTGAATTCCCACTGTACTTTGATTACTACCCTACCATGGCTCAAAGGAGTCGTGCAAACAGATTTTAGTTTGGTACAGTCCCGAGCCACATGGAGACAGTGGTCGACTGTCAAGGATTCGTCTCTCCTGGTATTAGGAGTCAATGTCGCGCTGTGTTCAGTTGGCTATCACCAGAAATCCGTGGCCACGGTGGATGAGATTTACTGATGGTTGATCAGTAGTATCTCAGTTGGTGATGAGCTTGATTCAGACACGACTTATTGGGTTAGTAGAGGGTCTGACGTTATCCATCCTCTAAACCCGATATGCGATACTTTTTGAGGAAGAGACCGGACTATACGAAGATTCTAACATTCAGGCTCAGTAGGGCAAGGACGCACTTGATCGTCGACCCCTCTTTCGATAAGTACCTGGATAGCCGTTATGTACAGCCAGTGCCGCTGACGTACTTGTGGTTAAACCCACTGCCAATGCATTGTCGAGTCTTTAGAGTCCCACATAGAGGGTTTTCCTGGTTCAGGCGACAGATGTAAGAGCCGTACGGCGGTACGTGCAGGGATCCGATTAAATACGTGTACGCGATATACGGACATTAATCGGACAGTTGATAATACTGGCCGGCTTAGGATTAAGCCGGATTATTAAATCAGGTTTTAATTTAATAATTCATATATGTATATTTATACATATATTTTAGTATTATTGTTTACTGTTTATTTTCTCTTTTTGATGCTATCCGTTTTTTTATACGGATACGTGTATGTGTAGCGATATATATACTGGGTAAAATATTCCGTATTTATACAGGAATACTTCTAGAAGAAGAACACCTCATATTTATTTTTCTATTTAGAAAATTAAAAAGGAAATGAGGTGGAAAAGTGGAGAGTTATGAAGCATGGTGCATGCATGTAGTGAGGTGTGGCTTGAGTCTTTTAAAAATGATATATTCATTTGGGTGCATGGTTGAAAAGGAGCAAGCCATGCTCACTCTCAAGTTGTTGTTTTCTTCATTCCTCATTTTTGAGCTTCATGCTTCATGTTAGTTCTTCTCCTTCTCCTTCCTTCTTCTTCTTTCTCTCATTTTGAGCATAGATTCAAAAGAGAGAAAATTTAGTGAAGTATTTCTACATCACCGAACATCCAAACCTAGCCAATTTGGGTCTTCGGTTAAAGCCTCCTCCGCTTTCCCTCAGGTGAATCGTCTTCGGCAATGGTGGTCGATTCTCAAGCGCGATCCCGGCGGCCACGAGCTTGGAGGGGTCTTCCACAATTGGGCGGACACGCGGCAAATGTTGTATTTCTTCAACCCTTGCACTTGTAGAATAGCTAGTTTAGGTCTATGGTTCGAATCTTGGGTTTTACGGGAGTCCAGTGTTCGCTAGAATTTTTATTTTTCGCTTTCGTCTCGGTCGCGGCTTCCACGGCACGGGCACCGAATCCCAACAATTCTTGCAAACTATACTATTAATTTACAAAACTTGTGTGCTGTTCTAATTGTATATCATTTTGTATAAACATTCTAATATTGTAATTCGTAAATATATCTGTATAAACAACATATTCTGTTCCCCTATATAGAAGATTATCTGCCTCTAATCTTCACTCTCTATTATTGTCATATCATCCCTACTATGTATAAACTTGTCATGAATAATTCACTGTTCGATATTGCTAAAGTTATGTTCTTATTTAACTAATACATACCTTTTCATAATATCAATGACAAAATAATCACAAATTGATTTTAGTATATACAAAAAATTGTTACTGTCATTTAATACATAATAATATTCCAAATCAACTGTGACGCACATAATACTATAGAAAACACATTTAAACAATTAATAATTGATTATATATATATATATATATATATATATATATTATTTGATGTACACCATTATACTATTATATAATAATACTTGCTTATTATAATATACTCTACCACTTACTATAAATGCTGCCTTGATATACCACCATATGTATATTGTTGTTAGTATGCTTTTATTTCTTAACATACAACTTAGCAAAACTTGCTGTCATTTCGGGAATGCAGTCATTTTCTATAATTTTGCTCAAATTTCAATTTACTTATTGGGTCATCACCTCAAAGGGACTAATTAAAACAATTAAACCTCTAAACCTATCTCACTTATTAGTTACATGAATCACGATCGGTTCGTATGATCGGCTTGTTGAGAGGAACGAGAAAACCTGGATGTCTATTTTGAACATGCTGCTGGAAATTTTTACTCTAATTATGCTTGGAATCAATTGCTTCTCATTGTTTTTATGGGTCACTTTCGGAGACCCATAACTCTGTCTTCCGAGATCCGTTTTGATCAAATTCAAGTGTTTTGAACAACCAAATAGAAAGATTTAGATTTTTCTAGTTTTAATATTTTTCTGAAAAGTGACATTATTTATAGAATTCCGTCTTTTAAAATTATGTGATGAATCTGAACAGAATCTGTCCTGATTCGCGCACTGTTTTTAACATGACATAACTTGAGTTCTCGACGTTGGTTTGTGACAAAACTTAGATGTATGGATGCCTAATTGGCAGACCAATAACTTTCTTATATATTTTGTGACTCAGAAACGTGTAGAACGATCCGATATATGCTCTGCAAGACACCTCATAGTTGTTGTCATGAAATTATAATTTCTGTTTGATATTAATCTGACCATAACTAGAGCTGCAGAAATCCAAATCGTGCGGAACCTAGTTGTTTGGATAAGTAGACCGAAAGGCCTACAAGTTTCTAATAATTTTCGAGATCTGAAAACCGGTGGAAAATAATGCAAATTATGTTTTAAAAACGTGTGTCAGGGCTAGACAGATTTGGATCTGTTTTGCACAACGATACGAAAACGTATATATCTCCCAAACCAGTAGTCGTAATTAGGCGAGACTTGAACCCACGTTTGCATAACACTTAAGGATATATTTTTTTTTTATTTTCTGATTTCAATTGACTTAAATAATTTATAGTTCACAACACTTCTTTACGGTATTGTTTTCTGGCCATTACATATAATTTAACATGTGTGGGGGAATATTTAGGTAGTTTGAATTGTGAGTTTGATTAACGGAATCTCAGGAGTCCCATTACTAACTTATGCACGGGAACGTGAATTCTTTTCTCTGGATGATAGGCTTGGGTCTGTTAATATTCCTGCGGTGGTTGATACTCATACTCGAACTGGCGTTAGATTACACTATCTTGAAATAAACTCGACATGAACCCCTTGAATACTTGAAACTCATGAACTCATGAATATATGAATCCGTAAGTCTTGAATCTCGTAAACATGACTTGTATAATAGACAATATATATATATATATATATATATATATATATATATATATATATATATATATATATATATATATATCATGGAGATGTGATAGCTCGAAGAATGGGGATATTTACAGTAATAGGGGATCATATCTTGTTTCTCATGGTACATTTTGAGATGATATACCATAATATCCCTTATCTTTTCATCCAAATTTTAAGATGTCATTAATGATACGTCATTTTGGTCATTTTACACTTAATAATCATTTATCTTTGTTTTTATCCAAACGCACAATCTACTTATAATCACTTTTCATACAAAATCATCCAAATACTAAACAAATTATTTGCCATAAGCACTTATAAGTGAGTTTTCACTTTTTCAAGAAATAATCATTTATAAGCGATTATAGGAAATAATCACTTAAAAATAAGCTCATCCAAATAGGCCATTGGTCAGCTCTACTATTCCATAATCACTTATGGAATAACCTAGAAATTCCTAGCTTATTTTTAAATGGGAAAAGATATCATTTCTAAGCTAGTCATGGTGGGACCCATGGTAAAATGATCACTTATTGAATAGTCAAAGAGAGATCCAAATACACTATCTATTTGGGGCGCACTTTGATGTGATTTTTAATCACTTGTTGATAAAAAATAATCTAATCTAAATAAGCCATATAGATATTAGATTTGTGCACATGCGATGCACATGTTAAACATAATCAAGAATCCGTGCACGTGCGATGCACGTGTTAAACATAACAATTAATTTTTTTCTCTCTCTTTCTTTGATGATGTGGAGGCCTTAGACATGGAGGATTTTTCTCCTTTTTTTTAAAAAAGGAGAGGGTAGCTTTTAACCAGGTCCATTTGCATTATATATATATATATATATATATATATATATATATATATATATAGCTGATCTTATAATGTCCGGTCTTATTTCTTATTTTGAGGTTCAATTTTCAAACACTCACCTCCCCGTATTTTTGACCGATCCGCTCCGGCCACCGTGATCTACACATGTTAGATAGGTTATGTGTCAAATTTTACAAGATTTGGAGAGCTCTGGCTAATCCATCAAATAGATTAAAAAACCGACGGCTTTACGATGCATGAAAAACAAGATCGCTTGATAGGTGTGTAGAGGTCTTCAAATCTAGTAAAATTTGATATATAGCTTGTTTAATATATGTAGATCACGTTGGCCGGAGCGGATCGGTGAAAAACACGAAGGGTTGGATGTTTGAAAATTGGACCTCAAAATAAGAAATGGGCCGAAGCTCATAAGATCAGCTTTCTATATATCGATATAGGAGCGAGGGAAAAAAAAAAGAGGATCGCTAAAATCATGGAGAATAATATTTGTTCCAGTAAGAAAAAATTTATTAAGCTAATTTGTTCCAGTAAGAAAAGATTTATTAAGGTATATTAATTTTAACTGTTGAATGCAAACAAATGATCCAACAGTTCTCATTCAGGTTTGTATTTTTAAAAACGTGAACCCGTCCTATAGGATCCGTTCTCTCTCTCTCTATATATATATACACACACACACGGTGAGATGAGATTCTTAAACTGAGATAGAAAAATTTTACCATTATCCATCAATCAAAATGGCGATCGGCTCCATACATTTTGTTCTACATGTCAATCAACATTTATGTACAAAATTTTATATGATTTAGACATTTTTAAAGTATGGATATCACGGTCGGATTTTTTCATCATTTTAAGATCCTATCCCACCATCGAACCCTATCGCTATCCTTTCTATATATAGATAAAGCTATACACATTGGTGTCAGATACAATAGTTTATGTCAAACTATGCGCCTTTAATAGTGAAGTGAAAGAACATTACGAGCAAACAAATGAATTCGGCATATGCAGCGAAGCAAGCATAGAATTTCAACAAGCATGCTATTTGTTGTTGACGTATAATTGACCTCTAATGCAACTTATAAATCTGGTTTTCTTGTGCTGTATTTAAGAAGTTGGGTGGCTTTATTTAGTCTCATGCAACAATCTTATGTAATATCTTGAGAATAATTTTTCTTCTAGGAGGACATTGGGAATAATTTTTCTTTTATGAGTATTTTAGGGCTGATTGCCAACCATAGAATTTTAACCGACATAACTGAAATTGTGTTAGTTGGAAGAATAAAAATGAAGTTTGTGGATTTCTCAGACCCATAGCAGTTTTGTTGACTCTTGAATAGAAGATTTTACATATTGTGGATTCTTATTGTTCGGAAGATTTTACATCATATCCGATAATAGGTGTGTTAAATCCCATTTATCCTAATATAATCACATAACTTTATTGGGCCTACCGGCATGTCTCAAAACTACATAATATTGATCCAGCCCGCTTTAATAAATCATGATTAATGATAGCCGGTAATTAGATAAATCTAACAACAACAAGTGTAAACCAAGATCTTTAAATTCCAAGAGTTAATTTTTAATGTAAAGGAAAATCATCTTAAAACTAGCCCAAAAATAGGGAAAGCTCAGACATTATGTGTTATAGTTATATGATTTGGTTGTTTAGTGAAAAAACTGAAGGTTTATAGTAACAGTAGTTTAGTGACAAATTGAGCAAACTCATCTGTTGCGTTCATTACCTTTTCATTTGAGAATTAATTCTAGGGTCATTTTTTTTCACGAAACAGTGTTTTTTGAAACTAATGAGATTGTTGTAAGAGCATTATAGAATTAATTTAGTTTCCATATGCATTTTAAGTTTTGTGATTTTGAACCTGATCAAAATCTACATCTCATAATGGATATCTAAATTAGAATTCAGATCAAAATATCATGAAATCCGATTGGCCACATCGAGCTGAAAGTGTTGCGCCTGCAAAGGAGAAGATGGGTCTGTAGATAGAGGAGAGGAAGCGGGTTTTGGAAAAGGTTAATGTCACATCCCGCTTCCTAAAGAACGTTAGCGAGCACGCAACTAGGTCCGTGATCGTATCTATACCGAGAAGTATACATCCTCGGTATAGACACACTAAGCATCTGGCAAGCAAAGAATATCACAAGAAATAATATATTCAACGATATTCCAACATTTCACTTAGTACTGTTGTAAAAAGAAAACGGCACCAAAATACGTAGCGGATGATCGATACGGTAAATCAAAACTACTGAAAAAGATTACAACGCAGGAACCGCATAAAAGATAATAAAATAAGAATGAAATGAAACATAAAGCAGAGGATACAAGATATACCTAGGTTCGGTGCGTGCTTGCACCTAATCATGCAAACCGAGGACGAATCGCTTACACCATTCAACGAAGAATTACAAGAGAATTTTTCTGCCCTCGCAAATTCATCCCAGCACAAAAAAGAATTTCTCAATACAAATCTCTCTCTCACACGGGATTTTTGGCCCCAGCCAATACTAAATCCTCTCTACCCCTATCAATATCAATGAGAGGCAGCAGGCTTTTTTAATTCTAACTTTCTGTTGATTTTTGTGGATTCTCTGTGGATTAATTAAGGCATCTGTAAGACTTTCTTTTTAATCCTGGCCACAACCACTATTGATTTATAATGAATTATAATGAATTAAAATTCAAGATGATTCCCTCAATTCCTGCCCTGCTGAGGATATGCTTCTTGGGCGTCTTTTCTGGGCCTTTGGGCTTCAAGGGTTGGGCTTTTGATCTAGGATTTCTTAATCAAAATGTAACAAGTACATCCCAAAATTTTCAAGCAAAGAGTCGATATGAAATTGGAAACGTTTGTTGCACTCGTTTTGGTTGTAACAAGAGTTGCAATTTTGAGAATAATGAGGATAATAATTATTATAGGGTGCCACATAAGCTTTCTCCTCTCTAGCAAGCCGATTTTCTCTTTTAACCCTTCTTTCTTTTTCAAGCGCATCCCATGTGTTTCACATAGATTTCAACCGAGTGTTGTGAGCTTTAAAATAGGATCTTATAAGTTTCACATAGACATCTCAAACGATTAGGTTTGAATGAGAATTGCGAGCCCAAGACGTAGGAGTTTGAATAACAAATACAAAGTTTAAATCAACTTGTTTATGGTGAAAGTGCATGTATATGTATGTGACATGTCCTTAAACAAGGTCAACATGCATGTTTAATTTTGATTTATATTATATTTGAAATAAAAAATAAATTTTGATTTATATTATATGTGTTGGTATATAACATTCATGAAAAAGAGAAAAGTACAGGCACATATCTAAATGCTGACAATTCTCGTGTATTTTTTTTTATTTCTCTACTGAAACATCCATAATTTAGGCCTTCAACTTTGTATTTCCGTGCTTTGCCCTCAAAACTTTGTATTGCCATATTTCGCACCCAAAATCTTCAACTTGTTTAAAAAATAATCTTCATGCGATTTTTGTCTTGGGATATTTTTAAACAAATTAAACAGATTCTGGATGTGAAATAAGGAAATGAAAAGTTTTAGAGGTGGTTGTGGTTAATATCTATCGACTTTGTCGATGAATGGACTGAACAGTAGGAAGTGCACTGTCGATCCTAAGATGACATGTGAACCAATTTTGGGCCGAAGTTTTGCTCCGAAGTCGTCCCTGCAACGCTCCAGTCAATATTGATTAGGGTTTTGAAGATATGAATAAACCTACATGAGAGCGGGCTTACTATCTTTTTCTATATATATTGCTTTACAAATATATATTGCTTTTCTATATTCGCTGTTTATTTGAATTATTCGTGAATAATTCACGAATTATTTGTGAATTATTCGAAGCGTTCGTCAATAGTGATTAAATCGGAGAATTAATCGTCCGATAAAAAATCATAAATTATTCACGAAATCGCTGCATTATTGGTGAATTATATGATTATGTTGTTGGATACATTTTAAATCCAATTTGCACCAAAACCCATTATCACACCCAAAAATTTACTTCTTTTTCTTTTTACCTATATAAAACTACAAAAAATGCCGTCTTTGATCTTCAAACTCCCAATCAAACACCCTTCACTCTTCTTCCCTCTCTCTCACCTCAAACGCACCCACGCTCTCCTCATCACCTCCGGCTCCGTCGCAACCGATCCCTTCTACTCCAACAACCTCATCTCCTCCTACTCCAGATGCGGCTCCCTCTCCCATGCACGCCATGTGTTCGACCAAACTCCCCACAGAGACTACATCACCTTCAACTCCCTCATCTCTGCGTTTGCCCAGCACGGCCTTGTGCTGGACGCTTTCCGAATCTTCAACCAAATGCTCCGCTCGTCCGTCCCCGTGACGAAGCTCACGCTCGCCCCTTTGCTTAAACTATGCTTGAAGTCTCCAGATTTTGTATCCGCCGTGCAGGGTCTTCACTGCCATGCTGTTAGGGTCGGTTTGGATTCGGATTCCTGGGTTTCGAGCTCGCTGGTGGGCGTTTACTCGAAGTTCGGACTTTTAGATGAGGCGGAGTATTTGTTTGATGGGATGGTGGAAAGAGATGTTGTGTTATGGAATGTGATGATTAAGGGGTATGCTCAAATGGGTCTCGGTCAAAAAGCGTTTTTGATGTTCTCGGAGCTTCATCACAGTCTTAGTCCCGATGCTATTAGTGTTTCTTCTCTTCTTATGGCTCGGCGGTTAGTAAGCGAGGAGTTTGAACAAGTTCAGGCTTTTGGGATTAAGTCTTGCCTTTTGGATGACATTACAGAGGAGATCACTTGGTATAGAGCCATTTCGGAGAATGTCAAAGATGGAAAGATCGGAAAAGCTTTGAATTGCTTTTTGGGGATGAAGAGGTCGGGTGTGGGAGCTGATAACTCGAATTTTGTGTTTCTCCTTAGCGCCCTTGCGAGTGAAGAGAGTTTTGAACTGGGAAAACAGATTCATGGCTTGGCAATAAAGGAAGGATTTTGTACAGATGTTTTGGTGTCCAATAGTCTTATTAACTTGTATGGAAAGATGGGCGATTCGGATTGTGCAGGGAAAGTTTTTTACAAGATGTTAGAGTTCGATTTGGTTTCGTGGAACTCTGTTATATCAGCCAACTTACAAATTGGTTTAGAGGTGGAGTCGATTGTACTTTTCATCGAAATGAGAAAGTACGGAGTGTTTCCTGATGATTTTTCATTGACAAGCATTTTGAAGGCATGCTTGGGGATCAATGTGACCTCTTCTTTCCATGAACAAGTTCATGCTCTTACCATCAAGATGGGGCTTTTAGACAACGTTTTTGTAATGACCGCACTGATAGATGTTTATGCCAAAAAGGGAAAAATGAGAAAAGCTAGATTCCTTTTCAATGGCATGGGTTCATTTAATGTGGTTTCATTCAATGCATTAATCAACGGGTACACCACAAACAACGACATTGAACCGACTTTAGATCTCTTTGCATGTTTGCATAGAAGCAGTGAGAGACCTGACAAGTTTACATTTGCAACTGTTCTCACGGCTTGCAGTGGTCTCATTGCTCTTGAAAAAGGGAAACAAATCCATGGTTATGCAATAAAACTTGGGCTTGATTCCTGTGCATATGTGAGTAGCTGTATATTAGACATGTACATGAAATGTGGCATCCTTAATGATGCTTTTGCAGCATTTGGTGATATCGACGAACCTGATGACGTTTCTTGGGCATCCATCATCTCGGGTTGTATTGAGAATGGCAATGAATACCATGCACTCAGTCTCTACCATCAAATGAGGCGATCGGGGTCCTTGCCTTCTCAGTTCATACTCTCTTCCTTATTCAAAGCATGTTCTTACTTGGCGTCACTTGAACAAGGGAAGCGAATCCATGCAAATGCAATTAAAATTGACCATGCCTCTGAAACTTTTGTCGGGACTTCAATCATGGACATGTATGCAAAGTGTGGGAGTATAGAAGACTCTTACGAGGTTTTCAAGAGGTTGAGCTCAAAAAGGATGGCATCATGGAATGCGATGGTGTTGGGTTTTGCCCGACATGGAAATGGCAAGAAAGCAATAGAACTTTTCAATGAGATGTTATCTTATAACTTACAACCTGACAAGATCACCTTTCTTGGTGTTATCTCGGCTTGCAGCCACTCGGGATTAGTCTCCAAAGCTTATACCTATTTCGACTCTATGTTTAAAGATTATGGAATTACACAAGAACTTGAGCATTACTCTTGCTTAGTTGATGCTCTCGGTCGTGCTGGGCAGCTTAACAAGGCAGAGGAGGTTATTAAGTCGATGCCTTTTAATGCTTCTGCTTCTATGTATAGAGCTTTGCTTGGTGCTTGTAGGAAACAGCGCAATTTGGAAATTGGCGAAAGGGTAGCAAATGAACTCTTGGAATTGGAACCGCATGATGCTTCTGCTTATGTTGTTCTTTCTAACATTTACGCTTCTGTCAACCAAAGGGATGGTTTAATTGACGCTAGGAGAAGTATGAAATTGAAAAATGTGAGGAAAGATCCTGGTTGCAGTTGGATTGAAGTTAAGAACAAACTGCATTTGTTTGTTGTGGATGACAAGTCTCACCCTGAGACTGAAATTATATACGATAAATTAAAGGATATGATAACTAGGATTAAAAATGAAGGCTATGTCCCTGATACCGAGTTTGTGCTTTTAGATGTCGAGGAAGAGGAGAAAGAGCGATCTCTTTACTATCACAGCGAGAAACTAGCTATTGCTTTTGGCATTTTAAGGACACCGGCTGTTCAGAGAATTCACGTTATCAAGAATCTCCGAGTCTGTGGCGATTGTCATAATGCCATTAAATACATATCAAAAGTTGTTGGACGTGAAATTGTTTTAAGGGATTCCTCTCGATTTCACTGTTTTAGAGACGGGAGGTGCAGTTGTGGTGACTACTGGTGATATAATTTATTCTCTATTGAAATGCTTTTATTTTATCCTTAAACCCATTATTTTCTGTTCTTTATTTATTATTCATTGAAAGCTCTTTCTTTGTGTCTAAGAGTTCCTTGTACTGATTTGCCATATTGTCTTGTTAAATTAAATTTTAGTTCATTATTAGTATCAACTTTGTCACCTTTATGGACACTGGTTTTTTCTTTCGATGAATGAACGTGTCTTATTGCTTCTGGTTAGCTGCTTATATTTTATATTGATAAATATTTAAGTTTCTTATGAACTACAGGAGCGCAAGATGGAGCACTAGTTCCAGAGCACTGGTTCCAGTACACAGAAATAGTAAATAGAGAACCTGCCAAGGTTTTTGCATCGAAGAATCTAAAGCATGAGAAAGAGAGGGACCAGAAAAGGAAGACTGCTACTTTAACAGGTAGTATTTATCCTTTTCGGTTGTTTGATGATCATCTTCTAGTCCTTGATAATTACTTTTCTCTTAACCCCCTTCCCCACTCTCTCTTCCTTAGGGTAGTTGTATTTGATTTGGTTTGTTTTTAAGGTTATTGAGTAGCATACAATGGAAACGGGGCAAATGCGATATACTTGGTGTTTTATGTGGTTGATGGAAGAGAGTGGCGGTGATGCTGCGGTGATTTGTGATACAGACATCAGTACATTGCTCTCTGTAAGCTTTATGTCACTCAGTATTATTTGTTCCATCACCGTAGCTATTCCAAGAAAATGATATAAGAGATTTCCGAACAAACGCCCTCAAATATTTTAAATCCTTTTCATAAATTTCTTGTAATTAGTCTGTGTTGCATACTTCTTGGTATAAATTTTGCTATTTGTTCGATTCAAACGAATAATCAAACCCCTTTTCAATATACTCTGTTTTATCTCCCAAATTCAGCCATAAACATGTCTTTTCTCAGTTTCTGCCTTGGTAATTTAAGTCATATTTAATCGAGGTATAACTAAGATAAGAAATGGTCTTCTCCTTGCACCGTAGTTTGTCAGCGGTCCATGGCTGAGAAATAAAGAATTAAAGAATTTCTTGGATTTGGCACACGGAGAATTAGAGGGGGCTAAGCAAGTAAGATTTCATGTATTCGAACACTTCTTGGCAACCCTTATCCCAAATGAATTCCATGTCTCCCTTCAGAAATATGTAGAATAGTCTACATCTCTTGGCATGTTGGGATATAAACAGGCGTATGACTGGATTCGCCCCACGAGTCCCCTAAGTTCTTTTAGATTTCTTGGAGGTGGAATTTCGGCTACGGCTTTGACTTTGACCCAGTCAATTTCGATTTCTCGTTGACTGACATTATATCCTAGTTGTTTCCCGATGAAACGCGGAACACACCTTTCTTAAGATTTATCTAGACTTAGTACTGATGGCTCCTTCCAGTACCTCCTTAACGAGTTTACATGCACGTCCCTGGTTACTGAACTTGACCATAATATCATCCACATAAACCTCGACGTCTACGCATCGTATCATGGAATATTGTGGTCTTGGAATATTCCTGTCACCATAACAAAAGCTGCTCGTCACAACCAGTGCCAACAAGATGGGTTCAAATTTGCTATGACGCTAATGCAAGTCTTACCTTGCTTGTTAAAATATTTTATGGTTTTGAATTTTCACCAAGTCTAAAGCATGAGGCAATTTAGAGTCCGGTGCATGATAGTCCATATGCTGCATTTCTCAATAGTTCCTAAGTTGGGCATATGCCATTTTTGTTGCAAAGGATTTTTTGGATTTGAAGCACCATGTCTTTCATTACTTGTAAAGGGAAAAATAGATGAGCGGCAGTTTTCACAGTTGTCCACTTGTGTGGAGAAATCACCTTAAATTTGGTGAAGATTGAGGGAATTGGGAGTCAAAAGGCAGTGATGGAAATACATACAAACAGCTTTTTTCTTCGGAAGAAGATATACAGGTGAAAACAGAAAGTTTAGCAAGGATTTAAACAATTGTGCCGTGATTAATAGGATTACTGAGGTTCTTGGCAGCTGATTGTCTTAACCGACTTTATCTTCGATAGCTGCCAATTTGTTTGCAAGCAAAGTTTAGCAATGATAAAGATAAGGTGGAGTACAGATGAATCGATTGGAACCGCAGAATAATAAATTTGTATTATGCTAAGGGAGCATAACTGAAGATAGAGTGCTTTCGCGATGTAGTTCTTCATCAGACTCTCAGGAAAGGGAAACAGCTTGAGAATAGTTACCGTTTCACTTGGAAATTAATCATTAGCAAAATACGACACGCGTCACCGTGTACAGAGACTGCCGCATTTATAATGCAAGCATTTCTTAGGAACATTGTTGATCGATGCATCGTTAATGTTAAAGGGACAATGCTTGTACCTTAATCTTGTATCTATAGGTGGAATGTTACCTTAAAATAGTGGTGTAGGGTTGACATACGGGAAAACCAATTTTACTCTAAGTTAAAAGGAAGGCAAGCCTCTTGCATATATGAAACGGTCACAAATACAAAGCCCAACATAGTTCGAAGTTTACTCTAAGTTAAAATAATATCGACGAACATGTCAATCGGTTAGCCAAGGAGTAATATGGAAGGCGTCTCATCATCGCTTTTATAATTAATTAAAGGACGTTCATTACCTATTACAACACATTTTCATGATATTAGAATTCTCTCATAACTCAGTAACAAATTTATTATCACACCTCATATAGCAACACTGGTTTACATTGGGTCTTCGAAAACAGGATCAAGATCACAACTGGGACATGTATAGTAAAATAGATGACAACAAATTAGAAAGGTTTAAAATTATTTCTCATACATACACCTGGTTCTTACTCTTAAATTGTTTGCACTGGGATGCAAATCAAGCAAACAACCATCTTATTTATAAGTATATAAAGAGGTACTGAAATTCAATTGGATATAGTTTCAAGAGCTTTTGGAGTTAACCTGAAAATTGGGTGAACCTTCATAGGATCTACAAATTCCAATACGAATCCAAATTCTTCTTCTAAATCCAACTTCTCGGCTACGTGTCCATCTGGCAAGACCCAGTCGAATGTATGTAGCAACGTTGCGGTCAGAAGCTGGACCATCCTTATGCCCAAAGTCATCCCGGCACAGATCCGTCGTCCAGCTCCGAAAGGTAATAATTCAAAGTCAGTCCCTTTCATATCAATGTTTTCATTCGGTCCCCCGGGAAGAAACCGTTCCGGCTTGAACTCTAGCGGATTAGGCCATATAGATGGGTCACGGCCTATAGCCCATATATTCAATAAGGTAACGGTATCCTTTGGAATATGGTACCCATTGATCTCGCAGGCTTCAGTGGCAACACGAGGGACCGAGAGTGGGGCTGGTGGGTGGAGACGAAGGGTTTCTCTGATAATAGCTTGAAGGAGAGGGAGTTTAGGAAGGTCTGACTCATGCACAAGACGGTCTTGGCCCACAACTGAGTCGAGCTCTGCTTGGACTTTTTTAAGGATTTTAGGGTTGCGTATCATTTCTGCCAAGGCCCATTCAACTGTGTGGGAAGATGAGTCGGTTCCACCTGTAAACAATTCCTGCGGTCTCGATTGTTAGATAATTTGATGATTATGTATTTGATATTATTATGTGAAAATATCTATATACTTCTCTCTCCCAAGGATTCTAAATAAAATAGTTACTTGATTTATATTTGGAATATGAAAATGGAAGTTAATGCGTGGAGCTTACAAAGAGCAACGCCTTAATGTCGGTATCGGTGAGCTTTGCTCCATTGCCGCCGCCCTCCTCCTTCAGGCTCATAAGAACACTAAGCATATCACCTTCTTTAGCAGTAACCAAGTTATCCTTAATTACCTTGTTGAAAAAATAATCTATTTCAAGATGCAGCTTTTTCATTTTTTCCACCACATATTTGCCATGCATATCAAACAATCGGAGTGCGGGCACAAAGTTAGACACGATGAACGATCCGGCCAATCTAAAATACTCCAAAACCATCTCCTTAAACTTTGTTGCGTCTTCATTATTTTCTGCTTCATGACCGAACACCCGTTTGCTAAACATTGACATGGATAGCGAATTAGCGGAACATGCTGTCACCTCATATCCCATTTTTACCGCACTCCCTTGATTTGCGTGGGTGCAAAGCGTGTTAACAAGAAGGGAGACTTCCTTTTCACGAATGTGACGGGAATTTTCGAGAGCCTTGTGAGAGAAGAGGTGAAGAGTGCAGAGCTTTCGCATCATTCGCCATTGTGGACCGTAAGGAACATAGACTATATCCTGATAAATAGCATATCAACAATGAGGACGTGTTGCCAAAAACTGAAGGATTCCCTACTATTATAACTCAAACGCATGAGGGCAATAACATAACACCAAAAAAGTTTTTCCTTTTTCGAAGAAGATAATAAAACTAAGGCTAAATTTCTGTAAACCCTCATATATTTTGAGCATGTATTACATGACCCCCTTCCTTTTTAAAGGATGCAAAATACCTCCCTATAATTTTTTTACACCGTTAAAATCGCCAACAGTGTTAATAGAGAAGGATGAAAAGACGAATTAGACCTTAAGATATTTTGGGAAAATATTAAAGATTCTTTATTGTTCTTTCGTGGTAGCTTTCATTTTCATTCCTCACAATTTAACCAGTTTCTATTTTTTTTATGTTTTGTCAGGCCTTTTATATATTCATCTTCTACTTTCTTTCTTTCTTTTTTTATTTCCCTTATTTCCCTTAAAATTAATATAATTTCTTCTTTGCTTTTACTGTTTTACACGCAAGGCCAAAAAGGCTGTTGATTTCAAATATTGTAAAAAAAATTAGGATAAAAGATATTAAAGGAGAGAAGAAGAAGAATACAAGGTGGACAAAATAAACCATGACGACGCTGAGAAAAGAGAAGGCAAGATATTAAAACAAAACTAAAAGATATGAAAAATATACTAAAACCTATCTTTTATTTTCCTCCTAAATATCTTAAGGGCTAATTTTTCTTTTCATCCTTCGCTATTTATATCGCTAGGGGTTTTACCGGTTTAGAAAAATAAAAAGGGTATTTTGTATCATCTTAAAACGTAGAAGGGTTATGTGATACATGCTCAAAATATATATATGGGGTTTTACTGAATTTAGCTTAAAACTAATAAGCTAATATATCTAGAATTCTTGTGTATTCCATGATCACCCGTGAAGGAAATATTTTTCCCACCCTCTAATTAATCCTGCCTATATATGTATCTAAGAGATAAAATGATAAGGCTCTACATCTAAATCCGGATATCCAGATATGGATTTGATATCCGACCGGATATGGATCCGGATACGGATACGGATATGGATATATATTTAAGTTTCTTGTGAGAGAAGAGG
Source organism: Agapanthus africanus (assembly GCA_030015575.1). Classification (NCBI taxonomy): domain Eukaryota; kingdom Viridiplantae; phylum Streptophyta; class Magnoliopsida; order Asparagales; family Amaryllidaceae; genus Agapanthus; species Agapanthus africanus. The sequence goes on along the minus strand of JASDDO010000028.1, from coordinate 49,689,957 downwards.
TGAAGAGTGCAGAGCTTTCGCATCATTCGCCATTGTGGACCGTAAGGAACGTAGACTAATCCTGATAAATAGCATATCAACAATGGGGAGACGTTGCTAAAAACTGAAGGATTCCTTACTATTATAACTCAAACGCATGATGGCAATAACATAACACCAAAAAAGTTTTTCCTTTTTCGAAGAAGATGATAAAACTAAGGCTAAATTTCTGTAAACCCCCATATATTTTGAGCATGTATTACATGACCCCCTTACTTTTTAAAGGATGCAAAATACCTCCCTATAATTTTTTTAAACCGTTAAAATCCCCAACAGCGTTAATAGAGAAGGATGAAAAGACGAATTAGACCTTAAGATATTTTGGGAAAATATTAAAGATTCTTTATTATTCTTTAGCGGTAGCTTTCATTTTCATTCCTCACAATTTAACCAGTTTCTATTTTTTTATGTTTTGTTAGGCCTTTTATATATTCATCTTCTCCTTTCTTTCTTTTTTTTTATTTCCCTTATTTCCCTTAAAATTAATATAATTTCTTCTTTGCTTTTACTGGTTTACATGCAAGGTCAAAAAGGCTGTTGATTTCAAATATTGTAAAAAAAAATTAGTATAAAAGATATTAAAGGAGAGAAGAAGAAGAATACAAGGTAGACAAAATAAACCATAACGACGCTGAGAAAAGAGAAGGCAAGATATTAAAACAAAACTAAAAGATATGAAAAATATACTAAAAACTATTTTTTATTTTCCCTCTAAATATCTTAAGGGCTAATTTGTCTTTTCATCCTTCTCTATTTATATCGCTAGGGGTTTTACCGGTTTAGAAAAATAAAAAGGGTATTTGAATCATTTTAAAACGTAGAAAGGTTATGTGATACATGCTCAAAATATATACATGGGGTTTTACTGAATTTAGCTTAAAACTAATAAGCTAATATATCTAGAATTCTTGTGTATTCCATGATCACCCGTGAAGGAAATATTTTTCCCACCCTCTAATTAATCCTGCCTATATATGTATCTAAGAGATAAAATGATAAGGCTCTGCATCTAGATCCGGATATCCAGATGCGGATTTGATATCCGACCGGATACGGATACGGATACGGATATGGATATATATTTAATTATTTTTCCGGATACGGATACGGATAGAGATATATATTTAATTATTCTTCCGGATACGGATACGGTTTTATCAAAATTATCCGGACACGGATTCGGAGATCCGAATACGGATATGGATACGGATATGTGAATCTGGATACGGATACGGATATCCACAAAAAAAGATAAGAAAATATATCTTTTTACATTAATTTTTCCTTAAAATGCCTATTTAAACCATACATTTTTTTAAATTATTTTGTATCCTATCCATTTAAAAGAATATAATGACTTATAGTTCCATTAATTTTTTTCTAAAATTGTTTTAAAATACGCTAATTATATTTAATATATTGTTAGCATATTTATTTATTCATATATTATTCATTTTCATGTAAATTTGTCTCAATCAAATATTTTTAAGTCATATTAAATAAGCATTCAATGAAATATATTGATTACATTCACATTTCCTCCTGGTATGAATACTGCATGTTAAAATAGTGTAAAACTTGTTATTTACTTGAAAACAACTAACCTCATGGTATGAATACTGCATGTTAGCATGCAATTTATTAAGCATGCAGTACGTATGTTTAGTGAAAGTAGCCAGCTAATCCATCCCTATTCTTCTTAATTTGTGTATCTTTATTGATTTGATTAATTAGAGCCATCATATTATGACATGTTTTACCTGGTAATTGAAGGTCATATGTTCTGCTGTAGCAGAAGGCGGACGGTTGCTAAAATTGATGTCATGCGTCCGAAAGAACTGTGCGGCGACCGCGGCAGAGGAAACAACAACATGTTCGACGTAACCAAGACGGAAACGGATCAAGGGTCCGTAAACTTTAGTAAGAGCAAGTAGAGTTTGATGAGGATTTCGGCGGAACTGCAAAAGGTTGCCTATGATAGGCAAGCCTGTCGGGCCCGGCGCAAGAGGAGCGAGTTTCGCCTTACTCTTCTCCTTGTTGAAGAGAAGGTGGAAGAGAATGCAGCATAAGATAGAAGTACCAAAGAAGAGAAACAAGGAAGTAGTCATTGTTGAGATGGATGAGATATGAATTGAATGAGTAGTCATGTTTATATAGAGCCATACACTGAGCAGAGCAAATATTATTTCTCCAATATTTCTGTGCAGCTAACTGGTTTAGCATGCAATGTGGTAGGTTTTGAATTCATGCAATAATTTATATTTTTTTAGATGATATATAGACTAAGCTTGGAAAAGGCCACGCTTCATTCTTGCATTATAGCAATAAAATACCAACTTAGATCTTCATGTGTTGATTCAGTTAATCACACCCAAACAAAATTTGGAGGAAATTTGGAGGGCGGAGAGAAGACTTTTCTTCTCCTCTCATATTATTCACCCTTTGGGTTTTATTTCGAAATATTATTTCTCCAATATTTCTGTGCAGCTAACTGGTTTTGCATGCAATGTGGTAGGTTTTGATTCATGCAATAATTTATATTTCGACAGCCTTAATGCCATGAATGTTTTGTTGATTTTTCCAAGGGCATTGCCGTTCTATATCATCCGTTTATTAAAATAATCACTCTTTATTCCTATATTGTCGTATGAAGATATTATAAAATATAGGGGAAAATTATTTCTAAGCAAATTTTCAAAATTGTGGACCTGATACTTATTAAAAAAATCCTAGATTTTTAAGACCCCAAGATAGATAACATGTAGAGTATTTTGGCTTTTTTTTTTACCCTCCAAATGCTTAGTTTACCCTTAAGGCTGATATATATGCTTATGGTTATTCTTTCTCATCATCCTCATCTTCTCTCTCATGCTCTTTGCCAAAATTTCCATTCTCCTCGCTCCTTCCTCTTCGAATGTGGCATCTTCTCCCTCAAATATTTCGATCTTCGCTGCCCATGACTCTCTCGCATCTAATTTCGGTTCTTATTTTCTCTTATTCCCATTCAATTCATCTTCTTCCCCAAATCTATAGCATCGCTCCCAATTCTTCATCCCCTCTTCCAATCTCTTTGTTTTTCTTCTAATTCCTTTTCTCATTCCTATATTTTTATATCTCCAGATCCAATTCTGAGATCTTTTCAACCAATTTTTCCATCTTCGCTCCTAATTTTTCTCATTATCTTAATTATAAAACGTGGTACATACCTTGAAAATCAATAGTTTGAGGGTTTACAACTTTTTTCTCAAAACGATTTACAAAGAAGACAGGCTAATAAGAGAAATTAAGATTTATGCAGCATGGATGGAATATGATAATACATTAAGCAAGAAAATAGAGAATATTGAATCACGACAAAGAATATATAATATTTTAGGGGGTGTTAGTTCTAAATAATTTTAGAATCCAGAATTTATAAATGAAATGATCGTCATTTTGATAAAATTCTTTTCAATTCAAAATGCTAGTTATTTAATTTCAAAATCCATATATAATTTAAGACAATACATTTAATGGTGGGCGTTAGGTTGTACTCAACTGACAGAGATTTGGCGGACGCCAATCGATGGCGGAGGATTACCGGTGGAGGCAACGAGGATGGTCGACCTGTGGTCAGAGGCGACGATGGTGGCAGCGATCGGGGACAACGACGATGTTGACGATGATGACCGACTGGCTGTCGGGGACGGCGGCGGCGGCGACAATCGGGGACGGCGGCGGCGGCGATCGGGGATGGCGGCAATGACGACGAACGGCGATGAGGATGGTTGGCCGGTGGTCGGAGGCGGCGATCGTGGACGGCGGCAGGCAGCGGTAGGCTACGAGGATGGTTGGCCGGCGGTCGAAGGCGGCGATGGTGGCGGCGATGGGTTGCGACGGCAGCCGACGAAGTGGATGGTCGGCCGGCGGTCGAAGATGGTGATTATGGCGACGGTGGTGACAATCAGGGACGGTGGCAGCCGGCAAGAATGGCCAGCTTGCGATCGGAGGCGGCGATCGTGGACGGCGGTGTACGACAGCGATCGGAGACGGCGATTAGGGACGGTGGCAGCGGCGGCGGCGGCGGTGGTCGAACGACGGCGGCGGCGGCGACAGTCGGCCAGCAGCGATGGTGAGGACGATCGATGTCCGGTTAATGATGATGGCAGCCGATGGTGGCGATTCTTGATGTGACGGTTTATCTAAATTTTGCTCTATTATGTATACTGCGACATTTTACAAAATGTAGGGGTACATGGTGATTTGAAAATTGATTGGTTTTTTCATTTTTGTACTATAAATTCAATAATGAATTCTAAAATTCAAATTTTTGGATTTTAAAATACTAGTTTACATTAACACTATTAACACTATTAAGTAAATTCTAATTTTAAATGACTTAGGACTAACATGAATTTTAAAATTCCGAAATTGTATTTTCAAATGATTTAGGACTAACAAACCCTTAGAAAATTTTAAACGGAATTTATAAAAGAGGATTCTTGGCGATGCATACACAAATAAGCATATAAATCAGATTTTGGTTTTTAAAAAAGTTCAAAGAATACTTTTTAGGTTTTCCACAATTTTGAAATTTTGTGGGGTTTTAAATAAGTAACTCCTTAAAACTGGTCCTGAAAATAATTTTCCCAAAATATAGTTTTGGATTAGTTCATCAATATAAAATAATTATGAGTTCAAAAGATAAATAAACAAGATCTTTGGATGGTAGAATTAAGCGAGAATTTAATCTCTACTTCAGAACAGGAATAAAAGCTCCGCCTCTCATGCGGGCATGCAACCAAGGTGCTAGTTTTCTCAGTCATACAAAGTTCCTTATCCAACTCTTAAGTGATATTAATTGTGGGGATCCGAATCTCCTGCAACCGCGGACTAAGCTGCCGTTAATTATCCCTTACTTTTGAAGCGAAGGAACCTCCGATTGACAGGTCTAACTGTTCATGCGAACTCAATGTGCAATGTGCGTGTGTTGTGCTTTGAGGGCTCTTAGATATATCGGGGATTTCGCAGAGTTTACGGGGATTCCACTACCCGGAATGCTGGCTGGGGGTCAAGAGGGCTAGCAGCCCCTTTACGAGAGCGGGACAGCGCCCTGTCAGAAATTTTTTTCTAACGGGGAAGGTTTTTTTAGTGTGAAGTGTGCATAAAAATAGGGGGAGGGGGCGTCCTAAGGACGCGTGAGCGCTGGGCGCCAGCGCCTCACGTGCCGGGCGCGTGGGCGCTGGGCGGCGTCCGCAGAAAAAATGGACTTAGTCCCTGCACTGGAGCTGTGCTCCCGATTTGACTTTTGGAGTTAAATTCCTAAAACGAGATTTTTTATTTGTGGATTTAAACTCCAAAAAATGTTAAATGGAGTTAAACTCCTAAAAAGGGTTTGATTTATAGAGTTAAACTCGAACATATCTTGAATGGAGTTAAATTCCTATAAATCTTTGGAGATGATCGAAGGGGACCCTCTTCTTCTCCCTTTTAGTCTTGGATTTTCTTTTGAGCCACAAATCCTTCCAGAATGAGATTTTTAGAGATGAGTCTCCTTCTTCTTCCTCCCCGTTGGCTGGATCTTGTGGGAAAGGGGGTGAGACTTAAAAATCTTCTTTTTAAGGATTTGATAGAAGATCCGAACTCCCCTTCCGGGGTTTTATAGTGAAAAACTATTTATTTTTGGAAAAGTAAGAGTTAAACTCTTGATTTAGTTCAAGAAAGGGAAGAAGGTCTAAAACCATGAGGAAGGAGAAAGAGACACAAACCCTAACTTTTTGAGGGGAATGAATTGTTTCTTTCATTTCATCATCATATTTGCCTTATATAGGCTTACAAATTTACACATAGCCCCTTTGGGCTTTACAAAATGGTATTTTGCCCATCCCATACCTCATGTGCTATTTTTTTTATACATGAGCCATGGGCTTTACAAACATTTGGCTTTTTACCTATTTATTTTATATTCATGCATGAAAATTATATCAAAATTATTTATTACATAATTTTCTTCTTAGGGAAGCTCGGCCGCTTTATGTTCGGGCTTGATTTGGGCATCGGCCCACTTAGCATGGGCTTGGCCTTAATTGGCTTGGGGTCGACTTTGATTTTGACTTGGTCATCAGGGGTGTAATTTTTGACCCAAACAAAGTGCCCCTATCAATAAATGCATACTACGTGTATGGGTTATGTGCATGAAATTGATGGATCTTGTTCATGGGGAGTTGGACTTCGAGGTGGGACATCATTCTGCGGGCGGAGCATAATTCCACGGGTCGGAGCATTATTCCAATGCGCGGAGCATAATTTCGGGATCGGAGCATCATTCCGAGGAGCGGAGCATAATTCCAGGGGGAGGATATATTCTGAGACAAAGTATAGTTTCGACGCAGGGTTCTGGGAAGAAACATAATTTCGACACGGGTACATTCTGAGACGAAATATGATTCTGACGTAGAGATTGTTGATTGACTTGATTTCGAGACGGAGCATAATTCCGGTGGGGAGGTCATTGGTTGACTTGATTCCGAATCGAACCATAATTCTAACGGAGAGGTTATTGGTTGACTTGATTTCGAGTCAAAGTATAATTCCGACGGGAAGGTCGTTACTGCCCTTTTCGCGACTTGGACGGTCGGTGCTGCCCTTTTTGCGACGTGGACGGTCGGTGCTGCCCTTCTTATGACGTGGACAGTCGGTGCTGCCATTTTGGCGACGTGGACGGTCAGTGCTACCCTTTTTGCTACTTGGACGGTCGGTGCTGCCCTTTTTGCGACTTGGACGGTCGGTGCTTGAACTTGACTTGCTTCGCTTTCTGTGGTGTCAGGGATTGAACTTGACTTGCTTCGCTTTCTGCGGTGTTTAGGATTTGATTTGACTTGCTTCGCTTTCTGTGGTGTCAACGATTGGATTTGACTTGCTTCGTTTTCTGCGGTGTCAGAGTTGAAGTTAACTTGCTCCGCTTTCTGCGGTGTCTGGATTTGCTAAGTTCTTAAGAGAAGAAGGCATTCATGGAGTGAGAACCAGTCCAAAAACTCCATAAGAGAACGGTGTTATCGAGCGGATGAGCCGTACCATCTAGGAGCATGCAAGAAGCATGAGGCTACATGCAGGGCTCCATATTTATCATTGGGCCAAAATAATCAACACGGCCGTTCACTTGATCAATCGCAGTCCATCTATTGTGTGGGATGGAAATATTCCAGAAGAAATATAGTCAGGTAAACAGATTAATTACTCGTATTTAAAAGTATTTGGTTGTTTGGCATATTACTTACTTGACGGCGACTCGAGAAAGAAACTTGATGCGAAGTCATGCAAATGTGTGTTCCTTGGTTATGGCGGTGACGAGTACGGGTACCGCGTTTAGGATTATGAGTTCAACAAAGCCATTCGAGTTTAGAACGTGGTGTTCAACGAGAATGAGATGTACAAGGATCGAACAAGTTGAAGAGCCAACAATCATGTCTGACACGGTTGAATTAGACACTGAGCCAGTACAATATACGCCATTGTCGCAAGAGCATGAGGAGGTTCATGAAGAACCTGCTACCGGTGATGATGTGGGAGTTCCTACAGAGATCGGTGATCTTGAACCGATCGGTGAACCGGTGATTCTAGAATCTACACCTGCAGAGATTCCAGAGTTGAGTAGAAGTACTCGTGTGAGAAGGCCCAAAGTCATTGTTGATCCATCTGCGAATAGTGTTTATCATCACATCTTGTATACAGATTCGGGTGAGCCGAAGACTCTTAAAGAAGCATCGCAAGATAGTGCTCGCGGTGAGTGGGGGCATGCCATGAATGAAGAAATGAATTCGTTGATGCTCAACAAGACTTGGGATTTAACCAAGTTACCCGCTAGAAAGAAAGCTATGTTGAATAAGTGGGTATACTGAGTCAAAGATGAGGCGGACAAAACAAAGCGACACAAGGTGAGGCTTGTTGTCAAAGGGTATTCTCAAAAGGAGGGAATTGACTATAATGAGATATTTTCTCCAGTTGTAAAAATGACTTCTATAAGAGTTTTGCTGAGTATAGTAGCGGTACAAGATCTTCATCTTGAGCAGTTAGATATGAAAACGACGTTTTTACATGGTGATCTCGAAGAAGAACCATACATGATGCAATCTAAAGGTTTTGAACCTAAAGGCAAAGAATATATGGTATGCAGATTGAGGAAAAACTTGTATAGTTTGAAGTAAACTCCCCGTCAATGGTATCTCAAGTTCAATCGATTCATAAGGATAAAAGGGTTTACACATTGCGAGTCGGATCATTGTGTCTACATGAGGAAGTTCAATAATAGCGATGTTATGTACTTATCTCTATATTTGGATGATATGCTTTTGGCATGTAGAAGTATAGAGAAAATCAATGTAGTGAAGCGTGTTTTGGCGTCACAATTTTCTATGAAAAATTTGGGTGCTGTAAAGCAAATTCTCGGCATGAAGATCTCCAGAGATAGAAAAGAGAGGAAGTTGTAGATTTCTCAAGAAGACTATATCAAGAAAGTGTTAAAGCGATTCAACATGGAGCAAGTAAAACCAGTGATGACCCCTCTTACAAGTCACTTTAAACTATCAAAGGAGCACAGTCTTAAGACGTAAGGTGAAATTGATATGATACAGAAAATTCCTTATACGTTGGCAGTAGATAGTTTAATGTACGCTATAGTTTGCACAAGACCAAACATTACTCAAGCAGTGGGAGCAATAAACCGCTATATGAAAAATCCAGGTAAAACACATTGGGAAGCTGTAAAATGGATTTTTCAATATTTAGTTGGTACTTCTAATTATTCCTTATGTTATGGAAGATATTCACTTAAGATGAATGGTTATGTGGATGCTGATCTAGCGGGAGATCAAGACACATGTAGAAGTACTACCGGCTATGTATTCACTATTGGAAGAACATCGGTAAGTTGGTTATCAAAACTCCAATCAATTGTTGCATTATCTACTACAGAGTCGGAGTATGTAGCAATAATGGAAGCGTCCAAGGAGATGTCGTGGTTACAAGATCTCATGGTAGAACTGTGTGAGAAACAAGAGTTGGGGACACTTCAGAGCGACTGTCAAAGTGCAATACATGTGGCCAAGAATACCGCATTTCATGCTAGAATTCAGCATATCAACAAGAAGTATCACTTTGTACGGGGATTATTGGAGAAGAAATAATTGAAACTAGAAAAGATTGACGGAGTCAAAAATCCTACTGATGATGCTCGATATCGGTGATCTCCCAGATCGTGACACGTGGCAGATGACGTGTCCCGGGGCTCACAAGAAAGGACCTACAGTGGCCGACCCTACCACTCCTGTGCCCGTCCTACGAACAAACGCTGGCTCACCTCCGAGCCCCCAGCACAATTGGCCTCCTCGGCCTTACAGTTCGTCTTCGAGCTATCACAGGCCCGAGCCTCCTCGGCCCTCTCAGCTCGCCTCCGGGCTCGAGCAGAACCAAGATACCTCGGCTCCCGCTCGTCCGCGAGCTCTCCCGCCGAAGTCATCTTCCTCGGTCTCATTGACCGACCAACGGCACCGTTCACAGGCGCAACCGCCATCCCGCGAGTCTCGCCATGCGCGAGATTTCCGCCGGCCACATCCCACGTTCTACGCCATCACGATCCCCCATTAACGAGACTGTCTCGCCATTAATGGGAGATCCCGCTCATCATGCGGGCGTGACGTCCGGAGCGTAACGGCCGGCGTGATTCTCGCACCTGTCCTGTCTGCTGCTACAGCTATATAAACCCCTTCTTCAGACGGTCCAAATAAGCCATTTTGACTCCACTAAGCCGTTACTCTGCTCGGATCTCTAGTCTAACTTGATCGTCGGAGGGTCCTCGGTGGTACAACCATCCCGGGACTTCCTTGCAGGTAGCTCGGCGACCACAACCTCAAACCCATTGAGATCCACACACTTCAGAAGCGACAGCCTCCAGATCCAATTTCAGCCACCCATCGCCACCATCAACAGATCAACGGAAAGTAACATCTTGGCGCGATCCAGATCGCGTCACCCACAGATATGTTGACGAAGGTGGTAAATACGGCAAAACTTGTATTTTGCTCAAACTTTGTCGGCCTTGGTTCAAGATAAACAAGATGAAGTTCGTAGAGGCTCGTACATATGATCTGCTTATCCACTAAATTACTTCGTAAAAGAGAAAAAAAGGAACTAGTAAATTTTCTCCAAGTAGGAGATTGTTATGCTGTGGAGTCAAGGATCCAATTTTTCATCCATTCATTTTAAGGCTCTTTGTCTTGAAAGGAGCATTATTTTCAAAAGCAGATGACTACTCTTGATGGTTTTGATTTTGAATGACAAAGGCTCTCTAAAGCAAACAAATCATTGAATGCTTTGTGATCTTTTAAAGAAACGTGGGAGTTTCTTTCATAATGAATCTGCTCTCTCTCTTTCTCCCATAAGTTCTGTTCTTCCCTAAAGAAAAAATATATACACAGATGGCAATAACAACTTGAGGAGTGTGAGGCGATAAACCAGTGACTGATTTATATTATGATCGTGAGATTACAGAGAGACCATGAGATTTCTTTTTAAGAGTAATTTGTAATCTTCAAAAGATATAGTAAATATCGTAGAGAGTTTACGACGCAGAAATAGTCAGTGTTGGATGAACTGTGAAAACAAATCTTCTGTGTCTTCTTGCAATTGTGCCAGCATTTAATTTTATCGCTCCGCATTATTGTTTATTTCTTGCTTGTGCTGAGTCCAATTTCCTAATAGCCGTATCAACCGATAAGTTGCCGCTAAGTTTATCTAACCGTTTTCAATCTGCATTACCAACTGGAAACCGTTTTCACCACAGGTCTTCTTTATATATATATATATATATATATATATATATATATGCGCGCACAATCCAGTAGGCACTATTCATCAGTCTTAAAGATATTTATAAGTAAACTTAACGAATTACAAAACAAGAAAGTTTAGGAATGAAATATATCACAATCACTACTACAAATAAGGATTGCCCCTACGGATTTATCCGTAGGGGCAACCCACTGCCCCTACGGATATATGCGTAGGGGCGAAAAAATACCCCGTAGATGCAAAGGCCGCAGGTGCAAGTTGAAGCCCTGAACTTGCCCCTACGGGCAAATTCTTACCCCTACGGATTTCTGTGTAGGTCCTGTTGTCCCTACGGAGTAGTCCGTAGGGTAAATTTTTTTATATTATTTACGTTTTTTTTAATATATTACATGTACCTACGGACATAACCGTAGGTCCATGTACTACCCCCTACGGATATCTACGTAGGTACCTATCCGTTGGGGCAAAATATCAGGAATCCTGATATGTTGTCCCTACGGATAACGCTGTAGGGGAGAGGCCGTGGCCCCTATGGATATGTCCGTAGGGGTACTCCCAACCCCCTGGTACTGAGATCAGGGGGGAAATATCAGTTACTGCTGATATTGTGCCCCTACGGATATATCCGTAGGGGCAACATGTGTACCTACAGATTAATCCGTAGGTACATATTATCTGTATTTTTTTTTTAAAAATGGGCTGCTTGATTTTTTTCCGCCCTGTGCACAATAATATATACATCAATCAAATATAAAATTAATCATCACACAACATATATCGCAGTATTCATAATCACATCTCACGCATATATATAATATACAAAAGAAATCCAAAAACTGAATATGATATAAATATAAACCAATATCAATATCGTTTCAAAATGTAGTACAATGTGTATGATATAAATAAATACATGTTTCAAAAAATAAGAACCAAAAAGCTACCCTAATTCGGTCCAGCTCCACCTCTGAATAACGATGGAATAACGCGCGCCTGCTCCTCGGTCAATAAACTCTGCAATTCGGTGTGAGCGGGAGTCTGAGCGGCATGTTGAGCTGGCGATGTGGTCGGCGCAGCCGCCGTCGAGGTAGTCGCTTGCGGAGCCGCGGCTGCGGGAGTCTGAGTGGGTGGTGGAGCTACAGAAGCTGTCTGCGAAACCGCAGCCGATGTAGTGGCTTGCGGAGCCGAAGCCAAGGAGATGCATGTGGAGGCTCGGCCGATGTACCCTGTCGCGTCTGGACCTAACGTGTGTAATAAGCGTGTAAAAACTGTGTATTATTCGAATTCGTATCATTATTAAGTTATTTCGAAAGCCCGTTTGGATATCTAGTTTGTTGTTTATTTTAATTACATCTGTATGTATGATTAATCAAACTTAAGTTTAAAACCAAATAAGCTCAAGCAACGTACTAATTATGGATATGTTGATATCTATATAATATGACATGATATTTTACTATAAAGCAGTATACATACCAGCATCTCCTTCAACTCCTGAACGGTGGCCCTCAAGCTCTCCAGTTCCTGATGGACACGTCAGTCACTGGAGACGGAGGAAGTAACCGCCGGGGTGGAGTCCAACCTCATATGGGCCCTGCTAGGGGCCCAGTCCCTGGCCTTTCACCCAACCTCCGCCGTGCCCTCCGTGTGCGGCGTCCAGAGCTGGGGTCAGCAGCCTCGGATCGCTCTGTCCGGTAAAATCGATCCCCGAGGCCTGGGCCTGCTCAACCACCCGCTCTTACACCCACATTAAGCAGTAAAGTATAAGTATAAAATTTAAACTTGAACCTTCCAAAACTAAAATTTCAAATTTGGGTAGAAAAAATATTAACACTTACGCAGTACTCCTGGGTAGCGACGTCGGGATATCGAAGCTCGCCCGTGGCGGGATCTGTCGAGGTGCCGTCGACGGACAGATATGCGGACAGCACGCTCGGTGTACCACCTGACGCCACGGTCCGAGATGTCTGCAATATTAGAAAGTAACTCTTAATATTAGAAATATTAGAAAATAACTATTAATATTGCAGAATATCACAAAGGTCGGTCTATTGTAATTTACCGATAACTCCATGGCTCGAGTAATGTTTCTCGAGCCACCTGTGTAAGTGGGGTGACCCCTCTTCGCCGACTTCCTGTTCTCTGTATTCTGAGCGGCCTGTTTATGCACAACGCATTAACATTTAGTTTTCTAATTAAGAAACACAAAGAAATAAATTATATCACAAATAATGAATTACATTTAAAATACATACCTGTTTGCGTTGGGAGTCGAAATAAGCGCACAATAGAGGCCATGTCTCTACGTCGACTCTCGCAAACGCCGGAGTAGATAGGAGGGCCGCTCTCTCTGCCTCGGGGGTCTCCATCCATAGGGAGTAGCAGTCGGCCTTCAGCTTATTCCTGTTGTATCGGACCTTGGCCTGCATATTCTTCATCAGGCCATTGTACAGAGTATGAAGGTCGAGCACCCTCCCCGGGTGATCAGGGTCGGCTACAGGCTGAAAATCGTAATCCAACTGAAAATACAAAAAAAACATTGTTATTAGATGCAAGTGTTAATAATAAATATATTGGATAGATCAAATGAAAATATATATTAATACATACCCGAACCTGATCAAAGAAGAGGGCGAATGAGCGCTGGTGCTGCTCGCCCCACTCAACGTGAAGTGGATAGTTCTTCACGAGCCGGCTCTCGTCCCCCAATACCGGCCGAACCTCTCGGCATGAGGACCGTATAGCGATAGTCAAGGGTAAAAAAGGGGCAATGCTGCCTCCCCCCTAGCTCTGTCAGGCCTCAGCCTATGGGACTGATTCGGGCCTCGAGTCCCCCTCTAGGGATGGGGAGGCCTGCGTCTGCACGAAATATCAAGACAATCAATAATAAGACATAGTTGTATTAAGAAATCAAGGTTAAACGAAAATTCAAGTGTGATATATACCTCCGGTGACTATCGCACGAGCCTGGGCCCGGGCAGCAGCACGAGCGGGACGATAGTTCCTCCGGTGAGGAACAACCGGGGTCCCGGATGCGGACGCATCCCCTCCAACTAGAAAATAAACATCGACGCTAAATTTCCATGAAGTTCATATTTATTTTATAGAGCATATGTAAAATGAATAAATATTTTAAATTTATTCATACTAACCTGCAGACGATGCGGAGGGTATGGAAGCGGCAGGAGTGGCCCCTACGGAAGATGTGGACGCACCACCTATAATTAGACAATTAAAAATAGATTATATAAGTAATTGCAAAAAGAATGTGTAGATCAATAATATAACGTTCTAAATCAATATGCAAACAATATAGGATATATAAACATACCCGCAGATGCTGGTGGTGTCACCACCTACAGCTAGACAATAATAAAAATTGCTAAGTAAGAGCAAAAGGAATGTGTGTATTTATGATATAGCATTCTAAATCAATATACATACACTATATGATATATAAACATACCTGGAGGAGCGGGGGTGGCCTCTGTCCCAGATGTGGACGCATCACCAACAACTAGACAATCAAACATTGACAATATAAGTAATTTTGACATAAATAGGCATGAATATCTGTAATTTTACATTCAAAATGGATATGCGTGCAGTATACCTGGAGATGTGGCAAAATCCACACGGAAGGAGGCATCCGAAGGGGTCTCCGATCTGGGTGCAAGACCGGCCCTCTGAAGCTCCTTACGGAGCTCTCCGGGTGGCAGAACTGCTCTGCCTCTGCCTCTGCCTCTGCCGCGGCTGGAGCTCCTGCCGCCCCTCGCTGCTCCCGACATCGTCATCAAATCTAGATAAACGGTTCGTGGACGCATTAGACAATCATTAAAAGTATTGACTATATATTTATAGAGCGTAAAATGTGAAGTAATAATATAACATTACTGATAACCTTTTTCGTTTCGTGGGTGCATTTACATATCTACTTGGATTTCATCGTCGATGTCATTTCTAACCTACGTAACTTCATGATCGGTCGAAGACAACCCGTCCTTCTCAACAGACGGTCGGAGCACTTTAAGCCTTCTCTCTTCTTCGTCCTCATCGCTGTCCTCATATTCTGGGACATCGTACACATCTCTGGGTTTCCATCGGCATACAACACTCTACCCCGGATGCTTCAAACACTGTGAGTAGTATACTTGGAACGCTTGGTTCGGAAAGATAAACGAATCGTCCTGACCGTAAAATCGAAGTGTGTTCACACTGGTCTATCCATATTCATCTTTCCAAGTCCTAAGACTGCTTCTCCACTTGTCCGTATCGGTTCGCGGATCGTACCAAGTACACTGGAATATATAAAAGGGTTCTGATCGTCCGGGATAGTGGATGCCAAGTATACAATTTAAGTACCTATAGTAAATCACACCGTCCGATCCTACCGTCGCAATCCCACTATTCTGAGTGGTTCTAGATATTTCTATGTCCTTAACTTCGAATTTGTATCCAAGGACACCAAATCCTTTGTAATATGCAACCTCCATACTAGGAAATTGAGCTAAACATCTTGAATCACTCTCAAATGATGCAGACAAGTTCAGATCGTGGATCTAACAAAACAAATTTTACGACAAATACATAACGATACAAGTTTAGATTAAAACTGATAGCAATAAATGTTATTCGAATAACTTACATGATCTGTGACCCAATCACAAAAATTATCCTGATGGTATTTTTCCAAACGTTCTTCGTTCCAATCAGGATGCCCCTCACGTATCTCGTTAAAATGAATTCTGTTTTCGACAAATAATTGTGACATTAATATTATATCATTTCATACACACAAACACAGATATAACAATTAATCCAAAGAACTTACTCTCTATTTGTTCAAGACATGCGCAATTAAGTAAGATAAACCGGTATATCTTGTTGATAAACATAGTGTCTACTCTCTTATACTCGTCTTTACCATATGGCCCGTCTTGAATTCTTCGTGGTCGGTTAAGCCTTGTCTTAATGTTCTCGTCCAGATAGTGGGAACAAAATGTGGTTGCTTTATCAAGAAGATAACCTTGCATGATAGAACCCTTTGGTCGATTTTTATTGCGTATATACTTCTTAAGAGTGTAGAGGTACCTAATGAGAATATGTTGAATAAATAAATACGGGCATACAGGACAGCAATAAATTTATAAATTGCGCGAAACGAAAATTACACGTACCTCTCGACGGGATACATCCATCGATATTGTACCGGTCCGGCTAACTTCGTCTCAGTTGCAAGATGAACCGTCAAGTGTATTATGATATCGAAGAATGATGGTGGGAAAATACGCTCAAACTTGCAAAGTATCAACGCAACAGAATTTTCTAGTTTATCCAACGTCGCAACCTTCAGTGTTTTAGCACACAACTCCCTGAAAAAACAATATAGGTCGTTGATTACTAGACCAACCGAGTCGGGGAGAGAAGTCCTGAGGGCTAATGGAAGAAGGTGCTCCACGATAACATGGTGATCGTGACTTTTCAGCCCATCGATCTTGCCCTTCACAATTTTTATTTTCTTGCTGAATGATCCTGAGAAACCTGTGGGGACTTTCAAATCATGCAACACCTGCAGAAATCTTTTCTTCTCCGGTTGTGACATATGATAAGCGGCATTGGGAAGTACAAACTTGTCCGGTTTACCCGCTACCGGTCTATGGTGCAATTCACTTCTTATTCCCTACTCTTGTAGATCCATCGAGAGCATTCATGTTGTCTTTCGATTTCCCGTCTTTACAAAGAAGCAAGTTAAGTATGTGCTCTGATACTCCCTTCTCTATATGCATGACGTCCAGACAATGACGCACTGAATTTGTAGACCAGTACGGAAGCTCGAAGAAAATGCTTAACTTGTTCCAATATTGTGGTTTGACCTGTTTCGTCGGATCCATCCCGAAGGTCACGTTATTGTAACCATCCCATTTAGCAGTCACGTCCTCTCTGGACAATGGGGATGGAGGTTCAAGAAGCTCCTGATGACCATCAAAGTGAACCGTATCTAACCTATAGGGATGGTCTGGAGGCAGAAAACGTCGATGGCCGCAATAACAAACCTTCTTGCTAAAATTCAAGAATTTTGATGTTGTGTGTTCATGGCAATGAGGACATGCTTTGTGACCATGTACGGACCAACCTGATAGCATTCCATACGCAGGAAAGTCATTAATTGTCCACATTAAAGCCGCATGCAGTATGAAGGTTGTATTTGCGTTTGAATCATATGTCTCTACACCATCAATGAACAAAGATTTCAACTCCTCGATCAGAGGTCGGAGATAGATGTCAATATTGTTCCCCGGTGAGTTTGGTCCGTCGATAAGAAGATGCATTATAAAGTATGATTGGTCCATAGCCAATCAAGACGACAAATTATAAATTATCATTACAACGGGCCATGTGCTGTGACTTCCAGCCATATAGTTGAATGGGCAGAAGCCATCAGTAGCCAGTCCGAGCCGGACATTGCGAGGATCGCTACTGAATATTGCGTGCCTCCTATCGAAATCCTTCCATGCCGGTGAATCTCTTGGATGGCTCATTTTTCCATTTTCGCTTGGAGGAGCACGGTGATGCCAAATCATTGCCTCGGCTGTTTTCTTACACCTGAATAGTCTCTGTAGCCTCTGTGTTATGGGAAAGTATCGTGCTATCTTCACAGGTATATCAGGCTTCTTATTAGAATCTTTCGGCTTATACCTGGTCTTTCCTCATGTTGGACACTCTTTCAAATCTGAATTCTCTTTCCGGTACAACACGCAATTTTTAGGATATGCTTGAATCTTCTCGCACTTTAGACCCAAATCAGACATCATCTTCTGGGCTTCGTACCAGCTTTCGGGCACATTATTTCCCGGAGGCATAGAATCTTTCAAGAACGAAAGAAGCATTGTGAATGACTTGTTACTCCATCCATTTAGGCACTTAATCTGGAAAAGTTGGACGAACCATGAGAGGGTGGAATACTTCGCATTCTCATAAATTGGTTTCCTAGTATCATTCATGAAATTTTCATATTTATCCGCATGCGGTCCTTGACCGGAAGGAATGTCATATTCGGTACGAATAGATTCACCTAGGGCAACCTCTACCATATCCTCCATTTCTTCTGATGGAAATAAATTTCCGTCTCCTTCCGCATTACCGAATCCTTCTTCTTCTCCTGCCGCATTATCGTGTTCTCCTTCTTCTTCTGCCGCAGTACTGCATTCTTCTCCTTCCACGTGATATTTCCAAGTTGTATAAAGTCTAGTAAACCCATGTTTTACAATATGAAGCTCTGCCAATTCTACCTTCTGCCAGTACTTATTGCTACATCTATCGCACAGACAGAGAATCTTCTCTATTATGATCTTATTATGTGCGCGTGCAAATTCAAGGAAAGCAGCAACTCCTGCGACAAACTTAGGTTGCATACGTTGTTTCCAATCCACATACATCCAGTCCTTAACTCTGACGTACTCATGGGCCATGTTAGACTGTATAACATATAAATTGTAGGTTATGCTGACTATATTGAGAAATATAAGAACGAGATAGTTACTGACAAAGGAGAAAATCAGTGTATATGCTTTGTGTGTGCGTTTGTCGTTGAAAAGAATAAATTATCGCACGTATGTTAACCGATAGACGGGGACTAAATGACGCTTTTAGTTTCATATATGAGTATCGATGGAAATATGAAGGTTTTATATTATCATATATTGGTTTTAACCTGAACATCTCGAATCGCTCTCTAATTATGCGTTTGTTGTGTATTCTTGTTGTATGTGTGTGTTCCGGCTGTCGGGGGTAGGCTTCTATCCCATTAAGAATGTATAGAGCGAACGCCCATCACTTGTGCTTTCAACCGTTTCGAATAAATTTCGGCAGCAGCTCCCTGCTGTTCTCCGAGTACACTGTAATAGAATAGATAATCATTTCAAAGCCGTGAAACAACGTTGAAATGAACATCTAATCTATCTTTGTACACGGAGAACCAGCGGAAAGATACCGATGAAATACCTCGAAACGGATGAAAACACAAGTGAATGAAGGCGTTTGCTTTATACATTCTTAACTTGTCCACACGGGACAAATCTATGGGTTACCATACGATTGAATTTTCTCGTCGCGTAGACTATACGACGGTTGTTAGTATCGAGCTATACTGTCCGATATTTAACAACCTTCGTATAGTTCTAGGTCACGACGAGTATCGCACGTATGTTAACCGATAGACGGGGACTAAGTGGCGCTTTTAGTTTCATATATGAGTATCGATGAGAATATGAAGGTTTCATATTATCATCGAATATCATATATTGGTTTTAACCCGAACATCTCGAATCGCTCTCTAATTATGCGTTTGTTGTGTATTCTTGTTGTATGTGTGTGTTCCGGCTGTCGGGGGTAGGCTTCTATCCCATTAAGAATGTATAGAGCGAACGTCCATCACTTGTGCTTTCAACCATTTCGAGTAAATTTCGGCAGCAGCTCCCCGCTGTTCTCCGAGTACACTGTAATAGAATAGATAATCATTTCAAAGCCGTGAAACAACGTTGAAATGAACATCTAATCTATCTTTGTACACGGAGAACCAGCGGAAAGGTACCGACGAAATATCTCGAAACGGATGAAAACACAAGTGAATGAAGGCGTTTGCTTTATACATTCTTAACTTGTCCACACGGGACAAATCTATGGGTTACCATATGATTGAATTTTCTCGTCGCGTAGACTATACGACGGTTGTTAGTATCGAGCTATACTGTCCGATATTTAACAACCTTCGTATAGTTCTAGGTCACGATGAGGATCGCACGTATGTTAACCGATAGACGGGGACTCAGTGGCGCTTTTAGTTTCATATATGAGTATCGATGAGAATATGAAGGTTTCATATTATCATCGAATAGCATATATTGGTTTTAACCCGAGCATCTCGAATCGCTCTCTAATTATGCGTTTGTTGTGTATTCTTGTTGTATGTGTGTATTCCGGCTGTCGGGGGTAGGCTTTTATCCCATTAAGAATGTATAGAGCGAACGCCCATCACTTGTGCTTTCAACCGTTTCGAGTAAATTTCGGCAGCACCTCCCCGCTGTTCTCCGAGTACACTGTAATAGAATAGATAATCATTTCAAAGCCGTGAAACAACGTTGAAATGAACATCTAATCTATCTTTGTACACGGAGAACCAGCGGAAAAGTACCGACGAAATATCTCGAAACGGATGAAAACACAAGTGAATGAAGGCGTTTGCTTTATATATTCTTAACTTGTCCACGCGGGACAAATCTATGGGTTACCATACGATTGAATTTTCTCGTCGCGTAGACTATACGACGGTTAGTATCGAGCTATACCGTTCGATATTTAACAACCTTCGTATAGTTCTAGGTCACGACGAGCATCGCACGTATGTTAACCGATAGACGGGGACTAAGTGGCGCTTTTAGTTTCATATATGAGTATCGATGAGAATATGAAGGTTTCATATTATCATCGAATATCATATATTGGTTATAACTTGAAAAACGTGCCGTTGAAACAAATTATTGTTCTCCACCTTGCACTCCCTTAAAATGGTACATGCATTAAACATGTAAGAGCTATCTATAACAACTCTAAAGTTTCACCTGTTGGGTTCAACAAAAAGGTTTTTGATATAACAAACACAATCTTCCTCAATTTTTCCCTTGAATCGATGTGAAATTAATAGTGTCCATATGACACAATGGATATATTTTCTACACAAAAGGAAAAAGGCAAACAATAGTAAAGCAATTGTAATTCTATCAAGTATCCATACCGAAAAAGAATAATTAGCAAACTAAAAATTAATCACTAATGAAAAACAAACAAAAGTGCTTATTATTATACTTCAGAGGTTATAAGTGCTTGACCCCCATAGTACATAGGCTGTATCCGTAATTAACCCTTTTCTATATACTTGGGTATATAGAATTTCTAAAAGTGACACACGGTTTTTCTAAATCCAATTCTTTCCTTTCACTACAAAACCCTTTATATTTTCTAATAGGTACCAAGAACTTTCAAAGTTTTTGGATATGCACAAAAAGAAATCATCGCCAATAAGATTGACATAACCCAAATGACTTTGACCCATTACATATAAATGTCATGGTCTTTCAATATTTTTCAAACAAATACCATAGACTTTGTTTGTTACAAATAAATATCATGAAGTTTTAACGTTTTCACATAATTTCCATAGACTTTGTTGTTTACAAATACATACCATTGACTTCCAACGTTTTCCAGATAAATACCATGAACTTTGTTGTTTACAAATAAATACATGAACTTTCAGCGTTTTTTAGATAAATCCCATAGACTTTCATGGACCTTTTTCTCATATAAAAACCATGGACTATGTTATTGATCACAAATAAACAGTATCGACTTTCACTATTTTCCAGATCAATCCCCTAAAATTTCACCTTTTTAACCCTAACCCAGCCCCAGCCGAACCCCAACCCAACACCAAACCCTAACCCGGCCTAACCCTAACCCCAACCCAGCCCCAGCCCCAGCCGAACCCCAACCCAACACCAAACCCTAACCCGGCCTAACCCTAACCCCAACCCAGCCCCAGCCGAACCCCAACCCCAACACCAAACCCCAACCGAACCCTAACCCTAACCCTAACCTCAACACCAGCCGAACCCCAACCGATTGAACCCGTACCCTAACCCTAACCCCAACTGATACCTAACCCTAACCCTCATCGCTACCCTAACATCATTAAAATAATGTTTAACTAACCTGTAGGCTAGGCGGTGGAGGAGACGACGGAGACGCAATCGGCGACGACGAGGGCGGTGGCGACAACGAGAACGGAGGGCGGTGGCGACGACGAGATCACTGCAGGCGGTGGCGACGACGATTCGGCCGGCGCTGGCGACGACGAGAACGGTGATCGGCGGGAACGTCGAGGGTTTGGGGAGGATTTGGGTTCGCGCGCAACAAAGGGAATAAGAAATAATCAGCGTAGGGATCGATCACTTAAATCCCTATTTATATGCCCCTACGGATATACCCGTAGGTGCTTGGTTTGCGGCTCCGTAGGGGCAAACAACACTTTAAGATTTAATAATTTTTAAATAAATATGGAAGGACCGTAGGGACAACCGTTTGGCCCTACGGATTAATCCGTAGGGCCAAACTTTATCTGCCCCTACGGATGTTATCCGTAGGGGCAACCCTTTATTTTACTAGTGAATGTGTCCATATATATACATTCGAAGCATGAGAAGAAAAAAAACTATCTACCTTTACTTGCTCTTACCAGTTATAAGAAATATTCCATTTATCCAGTCATAAGAAAGCAACAACTTCAACAACTATTGCCTAACTAATCGGTTAAACAAATCTTTCAAAAAAGAACACATCACTTAATTTTAAAGCTCTTGCATTGAACCATGAACATTTGTCACATCAAAATTGGATACTTAAATAATTTAGACTTGGTAACATTTTCGGAATCGTTATCAGATAAGAAGATAAGCTTGACACCATGCATGCATAATCATATATTGGTTTAATTAAACACGTTACATCCACTATTTTTCAACACGTGTCCCTCGACCACTTCTTGATATCTTATCAACCGCTTCCAATGCCTCCGAGTCATCTTCCGCCTTCTCTTCTTCCATTTTCGAGACCGAAGAGCTCGACAGCCTCCGGAGTTTTCTCAGGGGCTCCTCATCAGAAAAATCAAGGCTCCGTGATGATGCTCGATATCGGCGATCTTCCAGATCATGACACGTGGCAGATGACGTGTCTCAGAGCATACAAGAAAGGGCCTCCTCGGCCTCTTAGCTCGCCCCGAGCTACCATAGGACCAAGATGCCTCGGCCCTCCCGTTGTTCCCGAGCTCTTCCGCCGAGGCCATCTTCCTCGGTCCCTCCGACCGATCAACTCCACCACTCACAGGCGTAACCGCCGCTCCACAAATCTCGCCATGCGCGAGATCTCCACCGGTCACATCCCACGTTCCATGCCATTACGATCCCCATTAACGAGCCTGT
The DNA here is from genome assembly GCA_030015575.1 of Agapanthus africanus. NCBI lineage: Eukaryota > Viridiplantae > Streptophyta > Magnoliopsida > Asparagales > Amaryllidaceae > Agapanthus > Agapanthus africanus. Next base: position 49,667,062 of record JASDDO010000028.1, on the reverse strand, counting down.
CTCGCCACTAATGAGAAGATCCGCTTATCACGCGGACGTGACGTCGGGAGTGTAACGGCCGGTGTGGTTCTCGCGTCTGCCCCTGCATGCTGCTGCCGTTATATAAACCCCTCTCCCAAAGGGATGAAGTAAGCTTTTTTCACCCCACTTAGCTGTTACTCTGCACGGATCACGTGCTAACTTGATCGTCGGAGGGTTCTCGGTGGTACCAAACCACCCCGGGACTTCCTTGCAGGTACTCAGCGCTAAACTCCTCAAATCACCAATCTCCTCAAAGCCCATTGAGACCCACACGCAACAGGAGATTACCTCCAAAATCCACCGGGAGATCGACGGAAGACAACATCTGACGGAGACACGAAAAGGACCTCCATCAGTTGGCGTCGTCTGTGGGAATCTAAACTCCATAAAAAACAAAGTTGGCCTTCCGATCTCCATACATATGGCAAGCGACCACCCTGAAGATCCTGGTACCAGCCACCGCATCCCCTTCACCGGAGGCGCGGATGAACCTCCCCCAGCGACCATCATCAACGCCCTCGCCAGCCGAATAGATCAGCTACAGTCCCTCGTGGAGGCGCTCATCCGCGTCCAAGCGGCCGGACCAGGGGCCCAAATCGCCGCTCCTCCGCCTCCAGAAGGCTCTGCCCTCGTCGGTACGGCTGACCACCGGCAGGCTACGACCCCTGACCACAGATCCCACGGGCCGATACTCCCTGAGGCCCGCTGGGCGCCCCACGGCTCCACACCAAGATCCGCCGCCAGAATGCCTCGCCTCGAGCCTCCTCGCGACCCTACCCTCCTGAGGAGATGTCGGTCACCTCGCTTGTCCACAGGCATGATCGAGATTGAGTGAGGCTCGACTCCTCGGAATCAGTCCCAACCAGAGCAGATGAGAGTGGCTGGGAAGGCCCTGCACTGAGCGGCGTCGAAATGGTCCTATCACCCGAAGTTCCAGGAGTACACCCCGCTCAACGTCTCCCTCGCAGTGTTACTAGAGGAGGCCCAGGGCGAGAGGTTCTTCAAGTTCCCTCCAATCCCGCGTCAGGCCTCGAAGCGAACCCGGGGCCCCTACTGCGCCCCAACAAAACCCAACAGTCGCCCGTTTTCGCCCACAAAGTCGCTGCCACGCGGTGATCATTGAGCCTTCTCTGGCGGAATCAAAACGACTCGACTCTGGCGCTTCGCCTCTCCACACATTCAATGTGCATGCTACACGCACGTTCACCGCGACCGTTCCTATTCCCTATACCTGTAACGGGATGGTCGGGCGAAACTTCATGAAGAATTGGCCAAGCATCTACAATGCTCGACTATCCCTGGCCGGTAGCTTCCCTACTCGCAACGTCAGGGATCAAAGCCCTCGCCAAGAGGCAACCGCGCAGCTTCACTGCCCGGTTATCTTTAGCAGTCCTCCTACGGCCTCTCCAACAGTAAGGATCAAAGTCCTCCTTAGAGGCAGCTGTTTCCCCTCAATCAGAACAAAACTCTATTTCTAAAACTGAAAAGTAAAGCACTGCTTCATAAAAGAATCTGAACACCAAATGCAATCTATCCTCGCAAGAATCACATGCATTTAATAGTAGCAAATTAAATCATGAGATGCACAAGCACAACAGAGAGCTAAAATAAAAAGAACACTTAACAGATAATAAAATACTTAATTAAAACATTTATTTATTATTACATTTAAAAAAAAGATCACCAAATGTGGGATCGGAAAGACAAGGGTTCGCAAAAATAAAAAAGAGATTCCCCAGCTCCCTTTCTGCCTTCTCCACCACGTCAAAGCGGCGATCCTCCCGAGAAGAAGACATCCAACGATCGTCGCCACATTCTTTGGAAAATGTGGCAATGACAACCCGGCGAGCCCGTATCTGGCTCAGCAAGTGGAAAGAGCAGTCCCTCAGGGCTTTAGTGATCAAGCGCGCTTCGAAAAAGCTCTCGATCTTATCCTCGGTCACATCAAGCACTGCCGAGGACATCTCCGCCGGAGGAGGGGGAATGTCGGCGAGCACCGAGGCAAGGATCATCCGAAGCCAAATGGAGTCCGGAGGAAGAGGAGACCCCACACGAGTCGAAAGCTCGTACATTGCAGTATCGCACTGCTCGTCCGAAAAAGAGGAGTCCACCAAGCGCGCAGCAAAACGGGGAACGATGTCCCGGATCGGCACTTCCAATGGTTGACGGCGGGCGTGAGGGCGGTTGCAAGCCATGATAGAAGAAGTTCTCTGAAGATGAGAGAAGAAAAGGCTCGGCCTTGAACTATATAGATCCAAGCACAAAAGATTCTGTGCACAATGGACCCGGGAAATCAAGATTTTTGAAATACAAGTTTGGCTTGAAAAAAGGAGATGAAAAGATATCTCAGGTGAAGCAACGCTTCCGATTCCCCCAATCAGAGCAAAGCTCTACCTTGAAAATCTAAGTTTTAATAAATGAAGCAACGCTTCAGATCCTCTGCGCTGCGCGCAAAGCACCACGTGTCAGAAGTTGATGCGTCAGCACAGCGCCCGAGGTAGTGCGTCCAATCAGAGCAAGGCTCTTTAAAAATAAAAGTAAAGGAAGTAACGCTTCAGCTGCGCAAGCGCTGCGCTGCGCGACGCGTGTCTGCGCAGTCGTGCAAGCACATCTGCGCAAGCGCTGCGCTGCGCGACGCGTGTCTGCGCAGTCGCGCAAGCACAGCTGCGCAAGCGCTGCGCTGCGCAAGCGCTGCGCTGCACGACGCGTGTCTGCGCAGTCGCGCAAGCACAGCTGCGCAAGCGCTGCGCTGTGCGACACGTGTCACGCACTGGAGCGTTTGCGCAAAACAGAATTGGGATTTTAAAGAAATCTTTCTGTTCTTATTAAAACAAGAAGATTTTCTTCTGTAAAACAGAAGCCCTTGGATCAAAGATCCAACGGTGGGGAAAATTCCCTAAATCACTCAGAAAAAGATCTCTTCAACAAATTTAACTAATTTATGGGCACTATAAAAAGGACCCCAGACCTCAATTCAAAGGGATTAGCATTTTTTGGGAGAAATCAAGAACTTCAAACAGAGAGAATTTCGAAGAATTAGAGAGAATTTCTCAAGAACAAGAGAAAAAGGTAAAAACCTTTAGAAAAAGAGAATTTTCTTAAAAAAAAAAACAGATCATTGATCTGATAACAAGGTCAATGATCTTCAAGAAAAAAAAAGAAAAATAAACAATAACAGTGCCTTACACTTTTTATGAACCACTGGTTCTTTGAAAACAAGAAAAAACTTGTTTTTCTTTGATCTAAAATTGATCCAAAAGAATAAGAACAGTGCCCAGCACTTGCCAAAACTGCACTATTGCGCAAGCCGCCAGGAAGCGCCACGTGTCAGCAGTGCGACAGCGTAGCGCACTGACGCAGCGCACTGCGCTGTTGCGCTTGCGCTCATCAGAGCGTAACACGTGTCACTTCCACATGCGCTTGCGCTCTTTAATTTGCGCAAAGCGCCTGACAAGCCATGTGGGGCACTGTCAGAGTATTTAATGCTTTGCATTATTAAGCAAAGAGACAGAGCCCAATTAAAAGGCCTAACAGGCCTAATCAAAAATGCTTTGCATTTTAAAAAGGGCAGAGCCCAAACAAAATAGATGCTCTGCATCATTTATAAAAGGGCAGAGCTTAACCAAAATAAAGAAAAATAATGCAGTGAAGGGGCAAGGCCCTAGCACAGGTCCAATAGGCCAAAGACAAAAGAATATTGAAACTGGACTTAGCCCAGTCGTGGCCATAAGTCCTCAAATTAAATTGACTGAGCACGGCTGCTCCATAAATCAATTTACATCCGGTTCGAGGGTACATCTCCGAACTCCTCTGACAGTTCTCGTTGTAATCCCTCAACGACGTCAGAGAGGTGACGGGTCCCAACGACCACACATGAATATGGACTGCGGGGTCCCTAAACTCGTGGACCGAAACGTCCTTAAACTAATATTGGACCGAAACGTCCTTAAACTAATATTGGACCGAAACGTCCTTAAACTAATATTGGACCGAAACGTCCTTAAACTAATGATGGACCACTACGTCCTTAAACTGGCGATGGACCGAAACGTCCTTAAACTAATAATGGACCACCACGTCCCTAAACTGGAATATGGACCACCACGTCCCTAAACAGGAACAACAGAGCCTCCAAATGCTCTTTTGCCGAATCTAAACGGTCCCGTTTAAGTTGATCTTAGCCCCAAACACGGCTAACGTATCCTTAAACATTCAAATGGACTATAAAACTCCAAATCGACTTTGGTTCAAGGGTACATCTCTGAACTCCTCTGACACCTATCGTTGTAATCCTTCAACGACGTCAGAGAGGTGACGGGTCCCAACGACCACACATGAATATGGACTGCGGGGTCCCTAAACTTGTGGACCGAAACGTCCTTAAACTAATATTGGACCGAAACGTCCTTAAACTAATGATGGACCACTACGTCCTTAAACTGGCGATGGACCGAAACGTCCTTAAACTAATAATGGACCACCACGTCCCTAAACTGGAATATGGACCACCACGTCCCTAAACTGGAACAACATAGCCTCCAAATGCTCTTTTGCCAGATCTAAACGGTCCCGTTTAAGTTGATCTTAGCCCCAAACACGGCTAACGTATCCTTAAACATTCAAATGGACTATAAAACTCCAAATCGACTTTGGTTCAAGGGTACATCTCTGAACTCCTCTGACACCTATCGTTGTAATCCTTCAACGACGTCAGAGAGGTGATGAGTCCTGATGGCCATATAATTAAATGGATCACCACGTTAAGTTGATCTTAGCTCAAACAGGACTAACGTATCCTTAACGAATGTTTAAGTTGATCTTAGCTTCAATATGGATAATGTATCCTTAAACTAAAAACACCAAACCCAAATCTAAGTAAATACGGATTTGGACTAATCCACGTCCTACGGGCGACGGCATTACTCAGTCTCCGTATACAATCCACGGGCAACCACAAACAAAACAAACATATACGACACGAAGTGAAATTCTGGAGAAGGAGAAAGTGGTTACCGCGATGCGGTAGCATAATTAACTGCAGGGGCTTGCGCCTGCAGGGAAGAGCGTCCCCATAATCAAAAACCCCTCAAGCGAGGGGGAATCTGACGAAGTCTGCTACATCGGCCGCATCCGTCTAAACCTTCAATACATGGTGCCATAAATCAACTTGGCATCTTCGGAGAGGTGGACGGATAAAACCAAATAGCATCTGCCCCGAATCTCAGCGCCAGGACTTCGCAGTCTTGTGCGCCGTCATTCGGTGGGGAACAGCAGCCGAGCGGCTTCCCTGCTTGGCTATCCCTGGCCGGTAGCTTCCCTATTCGCAACGCCAGGGATCAAAGCCCTGGCAAAAGGGCAACCGCGCAGCTTCACTGCCCGGTTATCCTTAGCAGGCCTCCTACGGCCCCTCCAACCCTAAGGATCAAAGTCCTCCTTAGAGGCAGCCGAGCGGCTTTCCTGCTCGGCTATCCCTGGCTGGTAGCTTCCATACTCGCAACGCCAGGGATCAAAGCCCTCGCCAAGAGGCAACCGCGCAGCTTCACTGCCCGGTTATCCTTAGCAGGCCTCCTACGGCCCCTCCAACGCTAAGGATCAAAGTCCTCCTTAGAGGCAGCCGAGTGTCTTCCCTGCTCGGCTATCCCTGGCCGGTAGCTTCCCTACTCACAACGCCATGGATCAAAGCCCTCGCCAAGAGGCAACCACGCAGCTTCACTGCCCGGTTATCCTAAGCAGGCCTCCTACGGTCCGTCCAACGCTAAGGATCAAATTCCTCCTTAGAGGCAGCCGAGCGGCTTCCCTGCTCGGCTATTCCTGGCCGGTAACTTCCCTACTCGCAACGCTAGGGATCAAAGCCCTCGCCAAGAGGCAACCGCATAGCTTCACTGCCCGGTTATCCTTAGCAGGCCTCCTACGACCCCTCCAACGCTAAGGAACAAAGTCCTCCTTAGAGGCAGCCGGGCGGCTTCCCTGCTCGGCTATCCCTGGCCGGTAGCTTCCCTACTCACAATGCCAGGGATCAAAGCCCTCGCTAAGAGGCAACCGCGCAGCTTCACTATCCGGTTATCCTTAGCAGGCCTCCTACGGCCCCTCCAACGCTAAGGATCAAAGTCCTCCTTAGAGGCAGCCGAGCGGCTTCCCTGCTTGGCTATCCCTGGCCAGTATCTTCCCTACTCGCAACACCAGGGATCAAAGCCATCGCCAAGAGGCAACCGCGCAGCTTCACTGTCTGGTTATCCTTAGCAGGCCCCCTACGGCCCCTCCAACGCTAAGGATTAAAGTCCTCCTTAGAGGTAGCTCAGCAGCTACCCTGCTCGGCTATCCCTAGCTGGTAGCTTCCCTACTCGCAACGCCAGGGATCAAAAAATCCCCCCAGAGGCAGTCGAGCCAGACCCTCGCTCGGCTATCCCCGGCTGGTAGCTTCCTACCACAACCGACAGGGATCAAAAGCCCTCCCAGAGGCAGTCGAGCCCGACCCTAGCTCGGCTATCCTTCAGAACAAAAGCCCTCGCCAAGAGGCACCGGGCAGTAACCCTGCCTGGCCAAGGGTCCTTGGTAGGCTTCTTACAGCCCCTCCCTCGCTAAGGACCAAAGTCCTCTCAGAGGCAGTCGAGCCCGACCCTCGCTCGGCTATCCCCGGCTGGTAGCTTCCTACCACAACCGACAAGGATCAAAGTCCTCGTCAAGAGGAACTGGGCAGTAACCCTGCTCGGTCCCCGTCGTGAAGAATCAAAGCCCTCGGAATAGGTAACCGAGCCCGACCCTTGCTTGGTCATCTCCGGCTGGTAGCTCCCTACCCATGACGCCAGGGATCAAAGCCCTCGCAAGAGGCATCTGAGCGGCTACCCCGCTCGGTCATCCCAGGCTGGTAGTTGCCTACCCACGACGCCAGAGATCAAAGCCCTCGCTAAGAGGCACCGAGCAGCTACCCTGCTCGGCCATCCTTCACAGGCTTCTCACGGCCCCTCCAGCGTCAAGGATCAAACCCCTCGCCAAGAGGCACTGAGCAGCTACCATGCTCGGCCATCCTTCGTAGGCCTCAAACGGCCCCTTCAGTGCTAAGGATCAAAGCCCTCACGAAGAGTCAGCCCTGCAGCTACCCTGCTTGGCTATCCCTGGCCGGTAGCTTCCCTACCCTACAACGTCAGGGATCAAGCCCTCATCGCGAGGCCGCTGAGTTCCTTCCTGCTCGGCGCATCTCCAGCGGGCATCCTTCTGCCTATCAGACGATGAGGACCTCAAGCCCTCATTACGAGGCCGTCGAGTTCCTTCCTTCTCGGCGCATCCACAGTGGGCATCCTCCTGCCCATCAGACGATGAGGACCTCAAGCCCTCATCGCGAGGCCGCCGAGTTCCTTCCTGCTCGGCGCATCCCCAGCGGGCATCCTCCTGCCCATCATACGCTGAGGACCTCAAGCCCTCATCATGAGGCCTCCGAGCTCCTTCCTGCTCGGTGAATCCCCAGCGGGCATCCTTCTGCCCATCAGACGATGAGGACCTCAAGCCCTCATCGTGAGGCCGCCGAGTTCCTTCCTCCTCGGCGCATCCCCAGCGGGCATCCTCTTGCCCATCAGACGTTGAGGATCTGAAGCCCTCATCGCGAGGCCGCCGAGTTCTTTCCTGCTCGGCGCATCCCCAGCGGGCATCCTCCTGCCCATCAGACGCTAAGGACCTCAAGCCCTCATCGCGAGGCCACCGAGTTCCTTCCTGCTCGGCGCATCCCCAGCGGGCATCCTCCTGCCCATCAGATGCTGAGGATCTGAAGCACTCTTCGCGAGGTCGCCGAGTCCCTTCCTGCTGGGCGCATTCCCAGCGGGTAGCTTTCTACCCTACAAAGACACGGATCCAAGACCTGCCGAATAAACTCATGCTCAACATGCGATCAGCGCCTCAACTCCGGCAAAGGGAGGATACTGACCTTCCAACACTCGTCCTTCGCTCGACTTATACTCGATGCGTGACAACAAAAACACCGTGTCGTCCCCGGACAATCCACCACAAGGAATTACCAGCGTCAAGCCGCACAGAGAGAATCAAGCAGTCCACTCTTGACCCGACCCACAAAATAGATCGGAACGAGAGTGGGGGGCTAATGATGATGCTCGATATCGGCGATCTCCCAGATCATGATACGTGGCAGATAACGTGTCCCAGAGCATGCAAGAAAAGGCCTTCTCGGCCTCTCAGCTCGCCCCGAGCTACCACAAGACCAAAATGCCTCGGCCCTCCCGCTTGTTCCCGAGCTTTACCGCCGACGCCATCTTCCTCGGTCCCTCCGACCGACCAACTCCACCAGGTACAGGCGTAACCGCCGCTCCACAAATCTCGCCATGCGCGAGATCTCCGCCGGCCACATCCCACGTTCCACGCCATTACGATCCCCATTAATGAGCCTGTCTCGCCATTAATGGGAAGATCTGCTTATCACGCGGGCGTGACATCGGGAGCGTAACGGCCGACGTGATTCTCGCGCCTGCCCCTGCATGCTGCTGCCGCTATATAAACCCTTCTCCCAGAGGGATGAAGTAAGCTTTTTTCACCCCACTTAGCTGTTACTCTGCTCGGATCACGTGCTAATTTGATCGTCGGAGGGTCCTCGGTGGTACCAAACCACCCCAGGACTTCCTTGCAGATACTCAGCGCTAAACTCCTCAAATCACCAATCTCCTCAAAGCTTATTGAGACCCACACGCAACAGGAGATCACCTCCAAAATCCACCGGAAGATCGACGGAAGACAATATCTGATGGAGACCCGAAAAGGACCTCCATCACTCCGACTTGGTAGCAAACGAAGCCATATGGTTCGGGGTTTTCTTCTGTCTCTTTTTAAACTGAGTGGAGCTAGGGTTAGGGCTAGGGTTAGGAGTTGGTGAGCCTTACGGGCTTTCGCCTGGAGAGAAGAAAGCTGTGATCTGGCGATGCTTGGCGACGAGAGGAGAGCGGCCGCTGCTGAGGGTGCGACGAGCCGGCAGCATTGGAATTCGATGGGTTAGGTTTCTTAAGGCGAAATTAAGAAAGAGAGAAGCTTAGGATGGAGGAAGAAGAAGAAGGGAACGGGAAGTTATCAAAATGGGCGATGTTTAGCCGGAAGGGCAGCGAGAATGGACACTTGCACAATATCTCTACTATATTAATTAATGACAAAGTAAGGTTGTACTGATCACGTTCAAAATAAACCCTCTAATGTTATGACTGATGCAATGCCAAAATTTGGTAATTTTAATCTATGTTATGCTTGAAATAAAAAATAAATACAAAGGTTTTAGGGTTATTGATACTTTTCATCTATAATACACCAGTAAGATTTTAGATTCCTACCGTCTCTGTAACTCTTTTCATTCCCACGTTCCCATGCTTTTTCAATGCTTTTCCTGCAACTGCCTTAGCAAGTAAGCTGGTATGAACTACCTTTCTTTAGCCGTGAAAGTACTTTATTGTCCGTGTCAAATCGAGGTTGAGTGGGTGCTCTCTCCAACTAATTCTTTAAAAAAAAATTCCAAATCTTTATGGTGTCTAAATATACAAACGGATAACAACACATGCAACATACTAGTATCCATTTTATTTTTGTGAACTTGGCTAGTAAGCTTCTCCCAAACACAGGACACATCCATTCATACTTCATATCCAAGAACACAACACACACGAACCCTTGGGGCTCATGAATTTGTCCCGAACAGTTAAATTGTGATCACTTTCTCTTCTGGGGATGGAACCTTGCACTCTTTCCAGAAAGGGAAGTGGCATACCAATCGAGCCGCTAAAAGTCTTCTATGTGTTGGTACATGGACAGTCATGACAAGGAGAATAGTACAAGCACAAATCTAAATGCTAACAATTATTGGGTATTTTTTTATTATCTCAAGATATTTTCATTTTTCTCTACTGCAACATTGAAATTTCCATAATTTAAGCCTTCTACTTTGTACTTCCATGCTTCGCCTTCAAAACTTTGTATTGCCATATTTCGCACCCAAAATCTTCAACTTGTTTAAAAAATATTCTTCATGCGATTATTGTCTTTGGAAAATTTTCAAACAACTTAAACAGATTCTTGAAGTGAAATAGGGAAATGCAAAGTTTTGGAGGCTGTTATGGTCAATATCTATCGACTTTGTCGATGAATGAGAGGAACAGTAGGAAGTGCGCTGGCGATCCGAAGATGACATGCGAATCAAGACCGAGCCGAAGTTTTGCTCCGTAATCGTCCCTTCAACGCTCTGGTCAATAACGATTAGGGTTTTGAGGATATAAATAAAGCTACGCTTACTTCCTTTTTCTATTTATGTTGCTCTACAAATGGTTACCATACTATCCAAACAGTTGGAGGTGTCAAAAGCTATCCCTTGGGATGGCGGCAGCAAGGAGATATTCCATGCTTGACATCTTTCTGATCAGGGGCGTGTTCTGTCTTTCTTCTGTTGTTGTTGCTTGTCCCCTTAATGGGCTTTTGACGAAATAATTCTGGGAACAGTACAACATCAAGAATAATCACATATCACAGGTTTAGCTTTAGCTCTATCTCCGTTTTTTCGTTTTTAACTATTCCATCTCTTTTTGTATAATCGCTACCTATATCTTTCTACCAGCAAGGTGGAAAAAATCACGATTCTTTCAGTCTCTCACTTCACCTTGAAATGCATTGCATCCCAAACACAACAATTTCTCCATTCAAAATGATTTCCCAATCGCTAAACCGGCGTACGAACTGGATTCGCCCCACGAGTCCCCTAAGCTCTTTTAGATTTCTGGGAGGTAGAATTTCAGCCACGGCTTTGACTTTGACCCAGTCAATTTCGATTCCTCATTGACTGACAATATATCCTCGCTGTTTCCCGATGAAACGCGCAACACTCCTTTCTTAAGATTTATCTAGACTTAGTACTGATGGCTCCTTCCAGTACCTCCTTAACGAGCTTACATGCACGTCCCTGGTTACTGAACTTGACCATAATATCATCCACATAAACCTCGACGGAATATGGAAGGCGTCTGATCATCGCTTTTATAATGAGATACTGTTAAGGCCTAATGATCAAATTATCCAATACATTAGTGATATTATCATCGTCGGCTTGTGTTTCGGTAAAAAAGTAGATACCAACGTGATCAAGTCTTGTATATATTCATAATAATTTCTTCATATGCATCAACTGAGTTTTCATATATTATTCACACCATTAAAATTAAAGGACGTTCATTACGTATTACAACACATTTTCATGATATTAGAATTCTCTCATAACTCGATAGCAACTTTATTATCACACCTCGTATCACAACACTGGTTTATATCCGGTCTTCGAAAACACGGTCAAGATCACAACTAGGATATGTAAAGTAAAATAGACGACAACAAATTAGAAAGGTTTAAATTTATTTCTCATGCATACACCTAGCTCTTGCTCCTAAATTGTTTGCACTGGGATGTAAATCAAGCAAACAACCATCATCTTATTTATAAGTATATAAAGAGGTACCGGAATTCAATAGGATATAGTTTCAAGAGCTTTTGGAGTTAACCTGAAAATTGGGTGAACCTTCAAAGGATCTACAAATTCCAATACCAATCCAAAGTCTTCTTCCAGATCCAACCTCTCGGCTACTTGTCCATCCGGCAAGACCCAGTCGAATGTATGTAGCAACGTTGCAGTCAGAAGCTGGACCATCCTTATGTCCAAAGTCATCCCAACACAGCTCCGTCGTCCAGCTCCAAAAGGTAACAATTCAAAGCCAGTCCCTTTCATATCAATGTTTTCATTCGGTCCCCTGGGAAGAAACCGTTCTGGTATGAACTCTAGCGGATTAGGCCATATAGACGGATCACGGCCTATAGCCCATATATTCAATAAGGTAACTGTATCCTTTGGAATGTGGTACCCATTGATCTCACAGGCTTCAGTGGCAACACGAGGGACTGAGAGTGGGGCTGGTGGATGGAGACGAAAGGTTTCTTTGATAATAGCTTGAAGGAGAGGGAGTGTAGGAAGGTCTGACTCATTTACTTGCCGGTCTTTGCCCACAACCCAGTCGAGCTCTGCATGGACTTTTTCAATCATTTCTGCCAAGGCCCATTCAATTATGTGGGAAGATGAGTCAATTCCACCCGTAAACAATTCCTGCAGTCCCCTTTGTTAGATAATTTGATGATTATGTATTTGATAGAATTATGTGAAAATATATATTTACTTCTGTCGGATTCTAAATAAAAGTATGGTTAGTTACTTGATTTATATTTCGAATATGAAAATGGAAGTTAATGCGATGGAGCTTACAAAGAGCAACGCATATCAATGTGCTTTGCTCCATTGTCGCGGCCTTCCTTCAGCGTCATAAGAACACTAAGCATATCACCTTCTTTCGCAGTAACTTGGTTATTCTTGATTACTTTGCTGAAAAATTATCTATTTCAGGATGCAACTTTTTCATCTTTCCGACCACATATTGACCATGCATATCAAACAATCGGAGTGCGGGCACAAAGTTAGACACCATGAATGATCCGGCCAATCTAAAATACTCCAAAACCATCTCCTTAAACTTCGTTGCATCTTCATTATTTTCTGCTTCATGACCGAACACTCGCCTGCTAAACATTGACATGGATAGCGAATTAGCGGAACATGCGGTCACCTAATATCCCATTTTTACTGTACTCCCTAGATTTGCGAGGGTGCAAAGCGTGTTAACTAAGAGGGAGACTTCCTTTTCACGAACGGGACAGGAATTTTCGAGTGCCTTGTGAGAGAAGAGATGAAGAGTGCAGAGCTTTCGCATCATTCGCCATTGTGGACCGTAAGGAACATAGACTATATCCTGATAAATAGCATTTCAACAATGAGAATGTGTTGCCAAAAATTAAAGGAATCTCCACTATTATAACTTAAACCCACGGGGCAATAACATAACACCAATTTTTTTTTCCTTCCTAGAAGTAGATAATAAAACAACCCCCTTACCTTTTAAATGATACTAAATACCTGCCTTTAATTTTTTTAAACCGTTAAAACCCCCAATGGTTTTAATAGAGAAGGATGAAAATACGAATTAGCCCTTAAGATATTTTGAAGGAAAGTTGATGAATTTTTAATATTCTTTCCTGATTGCTTTCGTTTTCATTCCTCACAATTTAATGGCTTTCTATATTTTTATGTTTTGTTAGTCCTTTCATATATTCATCTTCTCCTTTTTTTTACTTTTTTTTATTTCTCATATTTCCCTTAAAATTAATATAATTTCTTCTTTGCTTTTACTATTTTACATGCAAGTGCAAAAAGGCCCGTTGATTTTAAATATTGTAAAAAAAAATTATGTTAAAAGAAATTAAAGAAGAGAAGAAGAAGAATAGAAGGTGGACAAAATAAACCGTGATGATGCTGAGAAAAGATAAAGCAGGATATTAAAACAAAACTAAAAGATATGAAAAAAAAATACAAAATAATATTTATTTCTTTTCTTCCTTCTTTATTATGGGTTTTAATGGTTTAGAAAAATAAAGGTGGTATTTTGTATCATTCTAAAAAGTAGAAGGGTTATGTGATACATGCTCAAAACTCAGAGGTTTACTGAAATTTAGCCTTAAGCTAATATATCTAGAATTCTTGTGTATTCCATGAGCACTAAGGAAATATTTTTCCTATCCTCTAATTAATCCTGCCCATATATGTATCTAAGAGATAAAAATGATGAGGGACATGCTTGCATCCGGATTCGGATATTCGGATACGGATTTTGAGATCCAGCGGGATACAGATACAGATATATATTTAATTATTTTTCCGGATACAGATATATATTTAATTATTCTTGGGGATACAGATACGGATACAAATACGGTGTTAGCAAAATTATCCGGATACGTATACGGAGATCCGGATATGTGAATCCGGATACGGATCTGTATCCGATACGGATTACTCTAGGCTCAAGCCACTTAAAAATTAATTAATTACATACATAAAGAAAAGTTTTCATCCTTTTTAAAACCACAGCATTAATGTTTTAACAAATCCCAAGACTATTTACAGGTTACAAACTTGATATGATTTGTTTTTAAATTCAATGAATGGTATTTTAGCCTATGTATTTAATTTTCAGTAAGAACAAAGCCAAGTTGCTGCTATGAACTTAATAATTAGAAATAAATACCACAACTTTTCATTGCTTTTCAATCGTCAGTATGACAAAAGCTATGGTAACATACGTCCATTTACCTTCAAACATCCCCATGCAATTTCATCGGAAAATAGTGTATAAAACATGTTATTTACTGTCACGATCCGAAAGGTACGGAATATGACCGGCACTTAAATTAAGAAACGTCTCGAGATATACGCAATCTAAGTAAGCCAAAACCCAGAAATCCAAACCAAGTAAAACAGTAAGGTGAAAGAAAACCAATTTAAAAGTAAGAAATTTAACAACATAAGCCGAAATATACATTTTTTTAAAATATCAAGTCTTTTCTGAAAATTTCGGCAGAGTTTCCTCCGTAAAAATTGACCCCAAACGGGTACAAACCTGATAAAGCATGTAAAATGAATAAAGACATCCCCAAGCGGGAGCTAGCACTTCGTCAATTGACGGTCACAACCACGCAAGCAATATAATATACAACGCCGAAGGGCAAGGATCAAACTCAGGATAAAAATCCAATATTATCAATAAAACCATATAATACAGCGCACGACTCTAAAGTCAAAAGAATATACACTGGTCTTCTATATCTATCAAATAAAATAAGTCTGGTTAATGGAGTTTTACTAGATACAACTGAAATACAAATATACAATAGTGGTCCTGATGCAAAAAATCCCACCTACCAAAGTAATCACCCTGAAGAAACAGTGTGCCAACAAAACCGCAACGAAACCTGTGCGGCAAAACCTGCAAGAAACTGTGGCACAACGAGGGTGAGTTGCCAACTCGTGAGTAGAAAATATCTATGAGTAGAAATCGCATGCATGACGCTATCTTAGGTCATATCAAATAATATCCTCAAATAAATATCCTGGTCCATTTATGTATAAGTGTAATACTACATGCTCGTGTCAGTACCTCAGATAGCAACATATCAGATATATGATGTATGAATGCATTACAAGTGAAACAGAATACATCATGAATGAGACAACTGTTTTCTTTATTTTAATGAAATTTCCGTATGTATATAAATCGCGTATCATCAATGAAATCGACAGATAAAACAGTGTCCAGTATCGATACAAAACATAAATCTCAGTATCTCAAAATCTCAGGCTCCGGCTATCCGGACTGGCCTGTATCATCAAATTTCAATATCTCAGTGTCTCAAGTCTCAATATCTTAATATATCGGGCTCCGTCAGTCCGGATCAGCCCATATCATCAATCATACGACCACGAACGGTATCCCCCGGATATCCGCCGTGCCAGGTAAAATCGCCGGTAGGCAGTCTGCCCCTTCCGGGCTCATCGTCTACACCTCGAGCTTCTTACCCCAGGATACCTTACTGGGTCCACCATGTACCCGAGACGGTTTATCCAACTTCTCGAATCGGGTCTCGAAAATATCTCAGAACTGAGAAAATATCATGGTGGATAATACTCATCATATCAAGGAAAACCGCATTTTCTCTTTAAAATAATTCATCAGTTTTACAAAACTTTCACACGCGGTTTTCAAATCCAGAAAATATCAAGAATAATCCGAAATCATCAAGTCACCATATCAATAACAATGAAAACCGGCATAAATCTCCGTAATACTGCATAATCAATGAATACATGAATGCATATGATATCATGTAATGAATGCAATAGTTAAACTAGCATCTGAAAGCTATAATATATCGCAACTATCGACTTAGCAAGCTATGTCAAGAAATAGTATTTTCTAAAGTGTACGTGACATGGCAATTACCGATGAAGATGTGTTTGAACCGGCAAGCAAGTGTATGTGGAGCATTCGCATCATCGATAATGGTGCTGGTGTCCTGACAGCAGGGTTTCATGATAATTACAGATAACATATGCACAAGCATACAATGCGATGAAATATCATGAATATACAGAAAGTGATATAGTAACAGCAACACTGAGGAATAAACTTACCCGATATACGAGTCATATAGTTTGGTACTTTAAAGTACTCACGATTCACTGGATTTGAAAACAGGTATGACTCGAGCCCAGTCAAAAGGGTAAGGAAATCCGCCTAAGTTTGAGTCGATCTATACATATATACCTAGCAGTCGGTGATCTCGCCTCAACAGTATCACGTATGATACAATAAATAATATAACATTCTCGAGTCAAGAGTGTGGATCTATCCTCATAACTATATCACGTACGGTAAATCTATCGTACGGCATCCCAAATCTGGGTACGGGTCAAATATCACATTTATCTCATTATTCATCTGGTATCAGCATCATCACATATCGTGAGCAGTGGTCTAAATCTAGTATACTACTAATATCATTAACAATAATCATGATCTGGCTACTGATCTACAGTCTCAAACAATCCGATGTCATCAACACATATCATCATATAGAAGTATGCGTCGCCCAAGCGATCCATTATAAATATCTTAACATATATTATCTCATATCTCGATCACATGTCAACTATCATATATACATTATCATCCACGTGGTATTGTCGTCCAACGATCTGCTATAACATCATAACATTTCTTGGTCACACATTAAATATCTCACGGCATCATGCTCGATCATATCGACTCATTCCCAAATATCATATAACATTCTCATCATCCAAGCATATGAATACCAATATATATATATATATATATATATATATATATATATATATGTGTGTGTGTGTGTGTGTGTGTGTGTCTCCAATACGCATAAGGAAGTAAATGTATTCAAGTATGTGTATGTGCATGTATGCAAAACTTTACTCTAGGGTTTTGTGACTAAGAAATCGACTAAAACCCTTTCCTCAATCCTCGCTAACACTAAACCCATAATTTCCTAACCTTTTCTTGCTAAGGGTTCAATCTCTCCATAACGTATAATTGCATATCTATATCATGTCATATCATTTCTTACGACTTTGCGGGGGTGCTATACGCCATCCACCCGACTTCTCCCTGTAGATATAATCTACTCACCTTCTCTTGCTTGCCGACGTCGATATCGCCATAATCTTCTTTATCTTGTTGAATCCAAGTGGGGGTACCTACATATATACACAATCGCAAATGCGTATTAAAATCATATTGGAAAACCAAAACGACACGCTAAAGACCTATAGGTTAGAACCTATAAGCCACGCCTTCAAAACCACCAACAATTCTCGATATCGTCGTATAAACGTCAAGTAATCGAGGTAAAACACAGATACAAAAATTCAAAATTCAAAATACGAGAATTAACCCCGAATCAAAACAACTCCTCTTGAAAATGGTCCCAGATTTTACCCTAGGTTCAATCGGCCAATTTTGCATATGCCAAGGGTCTAGTTTACTGGAGATGGAGTCATGGAAGAAACACGAATCAAAATGGTGGGACTCAGGCCGTAAATTGTGGCCTCCTGGATTAAATCTGCGGCCAGGTTGGGGAGGTAAGGGCTAGGGTTTCAGTGGGGGGTCCTAGGTTGCCTGCATATATCACTGTCTTTGCTAATTAATTTTTAAGGTCCCTGAATGTTAGCAGATTTCCAATTACCATCAAAATTTCATAGTTTTTCCGATATCGGGTTTTCTAAGTTCGCGTTCCGGGGTTCTAGTCTCTGGTTTAGGTCTCCAATCAAT
The DNA here is from genome assembly GCA_030015575.1 of Agapanthus africanus. Taxonomy (NCBI): domain Eukaryota; kingdom Viridiplantae; phylum Streptophyta; class Magnoliopsida; order Asparagales; family Amaryllidaceae; genus Agapanthus; species Agapanthus africanus. Next base: position 49,649,279 of record JASDDO010000028.1, on the reverse strand, counting down.
CACCACAGGGGTTTTAAGGTCACTACTACACTCAATTTCACCTTTGGATTAAATTCAAAACCCTAACCTCATCTAGGAATTTTCCAAGTTCACTAAATATCGATATATCGGTTTTAACTAACAATAGAAGCTAAGGTGAATGAAAAACAATACCAATGATGCAGAAATTACCTCAATTGGCAACTCAAGAATTTTCTTGAGTTGCCCAAAATCCTCAAAATTCGATTTTTCTTGGTCCAATGCGCTTCCCTTGAGCTTATGAACATTTTTAATGAAATAGAGATTGGGTTTTAGGTTTATTTTGGGGGTATTTTGAGGCTTGAAATGGAGGAGGGAGATGGGGGTTGCCATGGTGGAGAGGGAGAAGAAATGGTGAAGACATGAAGAGAGAGAATGAGCCACGCCTATGGTTTGACCCCTCACCCTCTCTCTCTCTCATGCCCATCCCCCTTGTTAACATTATGTCCCTTTGACTTTTCCCTTTTCTTTTTTTTTTCTATTTTCTTTTCTCTTCTCACATAAAACCCAAACTATGAATGAAAATGAAGAGAAAGCCATGTAGGAAAATGTAACACAAGTGTTAAAATGATATGGTGCATGTTTTGCACAAAACAAGCTTAATGCGCGATTAGGGATTTTTAATCGCGATTAGCACTAAAATAGTGTATAATAAATCATGAAATTTCATATTTTGCATAAATTACACAAAGCACCCTCTTTTTAGTAATTTCTATAGTTTTCCAAATTTTCCCCAAATTTATCGGTATTTAATTATACCGCATTATTAAAATATTCATAATAATTATTATTTAATTATAAAAATTCCCAAAAATAATATTTTATTTTTCTGAAATGTTACAATCTTCCCTCTTAAAGAAATTCGGTCCCCGAATTTAAATTTAAACCCCTCAAATACTAAAACATTTCAGTAAAAAGTCCAAGTTGGTGGGGCTCCGAAATCATTAATACATAAAACGCATCATAGCGCAATACACGCGCATGAACAATGAGAAGATAACTCCAAATCAAAGCTCCGTCAAGTATCTCGCAATCATCGGAGTCATGGTAAAGACACAAATGTCAAATTCAAAACGAAACCAATACGATATACATTAAAACTATACATGTAAACATCAAATCTATACATGTAAACATCTGAATGAAATGTATGCCAAACCTTTCATGTTGTTGTGCGATGCGCATAACACTGCACAGTGGCGGACGTCTATTGTAAGAAAATAGTCATATATGTATATATCTTTTGTTTAATATTTACGTCCCGCCGTTTTTGAAAATGATTTAGAAGGATTCCCTAGTTTTAAACGTTTCGTGTCCTATCAGACACGTAGGTAAATATTGAGACTATAGCTCTCTGTTGGGAAATCCCTTCGATAACTCTCAATGCATGCAAAACATATCCAGGCACTGCCCTCTGACTAGTCCTGCTCAGTACGAAAACAAATAGCAATATCATAAAAACGTACTGCTCCATAAGGAATCAATCCCAAAACGTGCATATGAAAGCTACGTGCGTCTGGTGTGTACGGAAATCAAAATCCATGAATGTGCCATACATGTGCACAGAAACAACATCTATATGCAACGGGTGTGCACGAAACACCTGTCTGAGGCAACGTGGGTGCCTACCAGCAAAAATAGGTGCATCTGATATGCACGAAGAATCTCGATTTAGTGTATCTGGCGTGCACCAAAATCGCATCAAGCGTCCAAGTATGCACAAGAATCCAAATTCAGTGCACAAGGTGCACGAAAACAATACCAAATATCATAATCGAAATCGATGGTATATAATAAATCTCAATCCAATCAGGTATACCACGATATAAATTCTCACAAGCATGCGCATCAGCGTGCACAAAATCGAATCCAAATACTAAAAGTATATGAAAACTATACCAAAAGCATAAGTCAAATCACATGCATAGCATAGGCATGAAATCAAAATCAACATCAAGTGCAATAAATCTGCACAAATCGTAACTCAACACAAGGATGTATAAAGCATATCTCAAGTGTAATAACTATGCACAAAATATAAATACCCAGTAGGTGCAACAATGGTGCACGAAAACAAATATCATGAAACTCGGTCATCAACACTCAATCATGCAAACAGACCGCCCAAAATACCGAAATCAAGTATGGCGGAATAGTCCCGCTCAAGCACATCCTCTGAGAATCTCTGGCCAACTGTCATGGTCACTCATAACATGTCTCGTCAACGATGCCGAACTCTGGCCTGCTGGTGTACGTAAAATGACCACTCCTGGGTCCAAGTCTTCTCGTGCATTATTCCAGAAAGGTCCTGTCGAGATCTCTCCCAAATCTCGTCTCTGGCGAACAGTCCGAAAGTTATCACTCTTCACTAAATCTATTTCTTATTCCGGAACGGCTGCATACTCATCGCGACTCCTTCTGGAAGATATATCCATATACAATGCCTCTGCATGCGTATCACATCTCTGATGTCGGCGGAGTGGAACGTCATCTCATCAAGATATCGTACAAACCTCTTACTCCACCTTTTTCTACTGTCGACTGCTTCGGACTCGTTTCATCGTGGCTGCATGGACTGCGCTCCAACGGCTATACTAGTATCTGGAGTCTCCCAAGCAATGCATCCCACCACATAGCATCCGAATGAAGTCGAACCATTCGATCGATTCGTCAAAATCTCATAATCCCCCAAGAGCTCAACATCTTGGGTACGGTTTAATAGTATCGATTACATACCACAGTATCGGTGGACCAGCCGTAGAAGGGCAAACCCAAGCCTCACTAATGGCACCGCGGAACTGCCGCAAACCCTAAGCTTCAAAGGCTTTCACACGGTCATTATGTAGAAGTAGGGTTTCATTCTTCTAGAGAGTTCATAGAATTGCTTTCATGTCTTTCCGAATACTTTAAACTTGGAATATGGATTTCTGACATTCGATCGCCTCTATCGACTTTCAACGTATCCGCGTGAAGTCGTTTCTAACTGAAATTAATCTATCTGATGACCTCGCATCGGGGTAAGCGAACGAACCACATGTCCTAATCATTCATCCTCGGGTGACCAGCGACTTGCTATCATATCTCTATGTACAACTCGTACTGCAATAGCTCCAACATCTGGGGCGATATCTCGTCGTTCACAACAACAACTGGCTCATTCGTCTGCACACTAAACAGTGCCTCAATCATCATGAACATGCGATACATCAATGGTCATCAAAATCTGGCTGGTCTCTATCAGTGGCTCAATTCTCAGGTGCTGATATGCACGTCCGAGAAATCTCGTAAAGGAGATCCATCAAACGCTCATGGCGCGAAAACACAATAAAAAGACACATCTCTGCAATCGTGTGTTGCCAAAATTACGCCCTGGTCAGTTTTCGCTCGTGACGAGCTCGTGCTAACCGCAACTCTAGCCGTAGCTCTCCATGCCCGTACAACCGTGATAACAAAACCATAAACTGGTACTAATGAGGTTAGATCATAGGAATGAATATAATACTGTGTAAGAAAATGTACATCCTAAGGTTTCTTAAGCGGAGTATTGTATCGTAAGTATGCCACGGAACATACACACGGTACGTCATTCTACTTGAGTCACCTACTCCATCAACCATGGGTCATCCTACACTCCGAAGGTAAAACCTAACGCTCTGATACCAACTTTGTCATGACCCGAAAGGTACGGAACATGACCGGTACTTAAATTATGAAACGTCTCGAGGCGTACGTAATCTAAGTAAACCAAAACCCAGAAATTCAAACCAAGTAAAGCAGTAGAGTGAAGGAAAACCAATTTAAAAGCAAAAAGTTTAACAACATAAGCCGAAATATACATTTTTAAAAAATATCAAGTATTTTCTGAAAATTTCGGCAGAGTTTCCTTTGTAAAAATAGACCCCAAATGGGTACAAACCTGATAAAGTATATATAATGAATAAAGTCATCTCCAAGCGGGAGCTAGCTCTTCGTCAATTGACGGTCACAACCACGCAAGCAATATAATATACAATGCCGAAGGACGAGGATCAAACTCAGGATAAAAATCCAACATTATCAAGAAAACCATATAATACAGTGCGCGACTCTAAGGTCAAAAGAATATACACTGGTCTTCTATGTCTATTGTTCCCCGCCGAAAACCGGAAAGACAAACGTCTTGCCTGAAATTCAGGGCAGATGCTAATTGGTGCTATCCGTCTACTTCTCCGAAAATGCCAAGTTGATTTATGGCACCATGTATCGAAGGTTTAAACGGATGCGGCCGATATAGCAGACTTCGTCAGATCCCCCCTCATTTGAGGGGTTTTTTGATTGTGGGGACGCTCTTCCCTGCAGGCGCAAGCCCCTGCAGTTAATTACGTTACCGTATCGCGGTAACAACTTTGTCCTTCTCCAGATGGTCACTACGTGTCACGTGTGTTTATTTTGTTTGTGGTTGCCCGTGGATTGTATACGGAGACTAATTTATGTTGTTGCCCGTAGAGCGTGGACTAGTCCAAATCCGTATCTTTCTTAGATTTGGGTTTGGAAGTTGGGTTTAAGGATACGTTAGTTACATTTGGGACTAAGATCAACTTAATCATATGTTAAGGATACGTTAGTCTAATTTTAGACTAAGATCAACTTAACGGGATCGTTTAGATCTAACAAAAGAGCATTTGGACTCTATTGTTTAGTTTAGGGATATTGCGGTCGATTAGTTTAAGGACATTATGGTCCAATGTTAGTTTAAGGACATCTTGGTCCAATGTTAGTTTAAAAACATCACGGTCGAGATTAAGGACATCATAGTTCATGAGTTTAAGGACCTCACAGTCAAATGTTAGTTTAAAAACATCACGGTCGAGATTAAGGACATCATAGTCCGTGAGTTTAAAGACCTCACAGTCAAGGTTAAGGACATCATAGTCCGTGAAATGTGTGGTTGTCGGGACCCGTCACCTCTCTGAAGACGTTGAAGGATTATAACGACAAATCTCAGAGGAGTGAAGAGATGTACCCTCGAACTAAAGTGGATTAAGTGATCTGTAGTCCAATTTGGAACTAAGATCAATTAATTAGATTATGAGCACATTGGCTCAGTTAAGTCTGAATTGAGGACTTATGGCCAATCTTGGGCTAAGTCCAATTAAGTTTGAAATATTGGCCCTTTGTTGGACCATTAGACATTTGTCTGGGTTCAGCCCCTCATCATTTAGCAATGCTAAATGATGAGTTTTGAGGGCCCTGATACATTTTGCCTTTGACTGAACATTAAACATTACAGCTCTGAGTTTTACTCAACTTTGAGATTTAGTTAAAGAAGAGGTTTTTGCCTCTGGAAACTTAGCCAATTTGGCTAAGATTGGCTTTAAAATAGTGTTAAACACTAGAGAACAACAGTGTTAAACATCGGAAATGAAATGCTCAAAGTAGTGTTAAACACTAGAGGGCAACAGTGTTAAACACTGGGAATAAAACTCTCAAATTAGTGTTAAACACTAGAGAGGAAAGGGTCACGTGGGGACACGTGAGGGCACCCAAAGGTGGGGCCAGATCTCCTTTACTTTGTTCTGCAAATAAGTGTTAAACAATTTTGATCTTCTGGCCATCACGTGTTGGCACGTGATGGATATTTGTGCATTGATTATTAAAGCATTTATTAGGGGTCACGTGGTAACACGTGAGAGCGCCCAAAGTCAACATTTCCTTTGCTTTTATTCTCTTTGTTTTGGAGGTCACGTGGGAGCACGTGAGGCATTGCCTCAAAGCTTTTTCTTTTCATTTTTGGGGGATCTGTTTAGCGGTCACGTGGGGACACGTGACCTACTTCTTTACATGCATGGAGTTCTTTCAAGTCTCTTTATTCTTTAAGAATTAAATTCTCTGTAGGGTTAAACCCTAATTATGGTTTTTAGAGGAATTAAATTCTTATGCATGTGGAAGAATTAATTTCTTATATAGGGTTAAACCCTAATTTTGTTTTTGGGAGGAATTAAATTCCTGTAAATTGGGAGAATTAAATTCTCATATAGGGTTAAACCCTAGTTCTGTTTTGGAGGAATTAAATTCCTATAAATTTGAGAGAATTAAATTCTCATATAGGATTAAACCTTAATTTTATCTTTGGGAGGAATTAAATTCCTGTAAATTGGGAGAATTAAATTCTCATATAGGGTTAAATCCTAGTTCTGTTTTGGAGGAATTAAATTCCTATGAATTTGGGAGAATTAAATTCTCAAATAGGATTAAACCCTAATTTTATCTTGGAGGAGTTAAATTTCTATAAATTTGGGAGAATTAAATTCTCTAAACTCAATTCTCCCTCTAAGTTTTGGATCAACATGGCAGAATCTCCCCGATGAGAATTAAATTCTCAACCTGTGGGGAGATTTGCTTCTGCAGATCTTCAACCAGAGGAAGAATTAAGTTCTTTTGCAGAAGAGTTAAATTCTTAGATTGAGAATTAAATTCTCTTTTTTGCTTTATGAAGTTTTGATCCTTTTCCCCTTTCTCACCTAGGGTTTCTTTTCTTGAGAATTAAATTCTCCTTTCTTTTCTCTCTGCTATTTGCCTTTGGAAAATTTCAAGATCCCAAAATTCTATCCCTTTTCTCCTCTCCTTGGCTCCTATTTATAGGAGAAGGGAAAGAATTAATTTGTTTAGTAAATTTTTCATTAAAAGATTTTGTTTGTTTTTCATAACTAATATGATCTTTTAGAACACTCAGTGAATTTTATTCACCATTGGATTTTTTAATCCAAAAGATTTTCTGTTTGTTATTTTTGGTAAAATTTAGGGAAATCTTTCCTTGTATAATTTTTTTCCATAAATTGGTGATTTTTAATCACCATTGGATTTTTAATCCAACGGTGCTCCACTTTACAGAGCATAGTTCTCTTTTGTTTGGAAAGATTTAAAGAAATACTTTCCCATTTAGGATTTTTGATTTCCCTTAATTAGAATTTAGTTCTATCAACTTATAAGGTTTTCAAAGCCTATCACGTGTTGGCACGTGACCCTCCCACATTCAGGATTTAATTCTGTCTTTTAATCGGGCTGAAGGACCATCACGTGTCAACACGTGACCCTTGGTCACGTGTCAACACGTGACCCTTGGTCACGTGTGAGCACGTGACCCTTGGTCACGTGTGAGCACGTGACGCCCCATTGGGATCTTTCCTTAGCCGTTTGTTTACACTTTTGTTTGATTTTAGAGTTTACTTCTATAAAATGGAGGTCATAAGAAACTATCACGTGTCAACACGTGACCCTTGGTCACGTGTGAGCACGTGATATCTCATTGAGATAATTCCTGATTTTTAATCAAGGAAAAAATGCCCCCACAGCGTTGCTCTCACGTGTCTGCACGTGAGTGCAACCCTGTCACCTTTATGACCGTTGGATCCGTCTAGGGAATAGGGGAGATGCAACGTTTCCCATCACATCCTATAAATGTAGGGGTTTCTTCAGAAGCGCCTCCACTCTTTCATCTTCTTTTTTGTTCATTTTCTTTTGAGAATTTGATTCTCTTTCTCAGAGCTCAGTTCTCTGTTATGTATGTGCAGTGCCGCTTTATCTTCCAATCAAGGTTTGTGCTCACGTGTTGCGCATGCGGGGCTCTGCTTGATGGGGGCGTTTCATTTCCCTGATCTGATTTCAATGCGTCATTGCTTTTCATTTCCAATACTCTCCCCTTTTTTCCGCGTTTTTAGAGTAGTTCCACCGTGCACAACATTTTTTGTGCATAGCATTAAATGCTCCCCTTTATAACTTGAAACCATGCTTTTCTTCCTTTCCTCGCAGAGAAACCCATTTATACCTTTAGGGTGATCATCTTTGAGAAACTGATCAATTGCTATGGCTTGCAATCGTCCCCACGCTCGTCGGCAACTGTTTCCCCCAATCAGAGCAAAGCTCTGTTTGAATTTTGAAAATTCAAAAATTGAAGCAACGCTTCAGATTTCTTGCGCTGCGCGCATTGCACCACGTGTCAAAAGCTGACACGTCAGCGCAGCGCCCGAGGCAGCGCACCCAATCAGAGCAAGGCTCTACTTAAACTAAAAAAAAAAGAAGCAACGTTTCAGATGATTTGCGCTCAGCGCGGTGCGACACGTGTCAGCGCAGTTGCGTTGCGCTCAGCGCTGCGCGACACGTGTCAGCGCAGTTGTGCTGCACCTTGCGCTGCGCGACACGTGTCAGCGCAGTTGCGCTGCGCTCTGCGCTGCGCGACACGTGTCAAGCGCATGTGCGTTTGCGCCAAACAGAAAAATTCTGAAAGATCTTTCTAATCTTGTTAAAAAAAAAAGATTGTCTTCTGTAAAAGAGAATCCCTTGGATCAAAGATCCAACGGTGGGGAAAAATCCCTAAATCACTCAGAGAAAGATCTTTTTAACCGGTCTAACAAACCATTTAGCACTATATAAAGGCCCCTAGACCCCAAGTCTAAAACACACAGAAATAGAGAGAGAATTCAGAGAACTCCTAAAAAAAGAAAAGTTTGAAGAACTCAGAAAGAAAAAGGTAAAAACCTTTGAATAAAAGAAGAGTTTCTTCTAAAAAGATCATTGATCTAAGAACAAGATCAAAGATCTTCAATAAAAAAATATAATAATAACAAAGGCATTGCCTTTTGATGAACCACTGGTTCTGGAATCTTAAAAGATTATTTTCTTGAATCCAAAATTGGATCAAGATATTAAAACAGTGCCTTGCACTTGTAAATCTGCACTGTTGCGCTCTTGGGTTGGCGCAAGCCACCAGAGAGCGCCACATGTCAGCTCCAGAACAACTTGCGCTGTGCGCTTTTAAAATAGAGCATTGCTCTCTGAAATTTGCGCAACTCACCAGAGCGCGCCACATGTCAGCAGTGCAACAGCACAGCGCACTGGCGCAGCGCATTGCGCTTGCGCTCACCAGAGCGTGACACGTGTCACATCCACATGCGCTTGCGCTCATTAATTGGCACAAAGCGCGTGGCCACTGTCAGATAATTAATGTACTGCATTATTGAAAAGAAGGGCCGAGCCCAATTAAAAAAGGCCTAACAGGCCTAATAAAATACCATGCATTATTTTAAAAAGGGCAGAGCCCAAGCAAAAGTCTGTCAGACCAAAACAGATGCTCTGCATCATAAAAATAAAGGGACAGAACCCAAATCAAATAGGCGTTACAGGCCAAAATAAAATGCAGTGCATTATTAAACAGGGGCAAAGCCCTAGCATTGGCCTAATAGGCCAAAGATAAATAAAAACGTTGATCATCTTCAACCGGACTTAGCCCAAATTTGGCCGTAAGTCCTCAAATTAATTTGACTGAGCACGACTGCTCCCTTAAATCAATTTATATCCGGTTCAAGGGAACATCTCTGAACTCCTATGACATTTGTCGTTGTAATCCTTCAACGTCGTTAGAGAGGTGACGGGTCCCGACAACCACACATCAATATGGACTTAAGCGTCCTTAAACCAACTCATGGACTTAAGCGTCCTTAAACCAACTCATGGACTTAAGCGTTCTTAAACTCACGGACTTAAGCGTCCTTAAACCAATGGACCACTATGTCCCTAAACTGGAACAGTAGAGCCCCAAATGCTCTTTTGTCGGATCTAAACGATCCCGTTTAAGTTGATCTTAGCCCCAAATATGGCTAACGTATTCTTAAACCTTCAAATAGATTTTAGTCCAAAATTGGACTATGGATCACCCAATCAACCTTGGTTCAAGGGTACATCTCTGAACTCCTCTGACACCTGTCGTTGTAATCCTTCAACGTCGTCAGAGAGGTGATGGGTCCCGACGGCCATACACGCAATGTACCACTATGTCCCTAAACTGGAACAATAGAGCCCCAAACGCTCTTTTGTCAGATCTAAATGATCCCGTTAAGTTGATCTTAGTCTCAAACTGGACTAACGTATCCTTAACAAACGTTTAAGTTGATCTTAGCCTCAAATACGGCTAACGTATCCTTAAACCAAAACCCCAAACCCAAATCTAAGAAAATACGGATTTGGACTAATCCACGTCCTACGGGCAACGACATAAATTAGTCTCCATATACAATCCACGGGCAACCACAAACAAAACAAACACCCACGACATGAAGTGAAATTCTGGAGAAGGAGAAACTTGTTACCGTGATGCGGTAGCGTAATTAACTGCAGGGGCTTGCGCCTGCAGGGAAGAGCGTCCCCACAATCAAAAACCCCTCAAGCGAGGGGGAATCTGACGAAGTCTGCTACATCGGCCGCATCCGTCTAAACCTCCGATACACGGTGCCATAAATCAACTTGGCATCTTCGGAGAAGTGGGCGGATAAAACCAAATAGTATCTGCCTCGAATCTCAGGCAAGACGTCTCTCGTCGTCTTGGCCGCCGTTCGGAGGGGAACATATTGGCATACCCGATGGGACCTCTTCCTCTTTCCACTCCATACTTCGTGTGTCGTGTTCGCGAACGAATCGCGGTTTGCTGTGGTTGCCTGTGGATTCGAGGTACTAAGATTTGGTGTCTTGCTCCATGCAGAAAACAGAAAATCAATGGCTTCAAACTGCACTGCCTGCAACTGCAACTCTCACTCGGTCCTTGCTGGAGGAGTGACTTATGGGCCCCAAGCGGCCTCCCTTTTCAAGATACCAGTGGAGCAAGTAATTCAAGCCACCACTGGATTATTCTTCGGGACCATGCTCCCACCGTTGAGCTTCAATGCCACAATGACGTTGCAAGAAGCCCCAAAGAAGTCGGTTTTTGATCGGCTTACCACTGCTGCGACCCCTCTCAACGGGTCGCCCAGCTTCAATACCTCAGTTTTCAACAGACTGGGCTAGAACGTCTGCAAACCCACGATGCTCGAAGCTGCCATCCCAAAGCGGATAGCTATCCCGGCTCAAGCGGACGAAATCATTAGAAAGGCTCCTCCTTCCAAGAAGTCAATTGTTACAAGGCTGGCCATTCCGATTGCTGCTCCAGGCGAAGTCCTCAAAGCTGCTTCCCCTGCCCAGGGATCTGTCTTTGACAGATTAGACATTGCTTCTCAATGGGTGTCAGTCTTCAACAGACTAGCACCAATAACAGTCTCTCCTCAAAGCAGGGAGCATGACGAAGTCACCCTTATAGCTGAAACAACTCCATCTGCACGACACGCTCGACGTCGTCACTGGCGCCGAGTAAGGAAGGCTGGGGGCAACTCCCCCTCTGGGATAACTCCGCCAGCTCTAACGGTGGGGATCGATGCTGCTGTTCCAACCGGGAATAGCTTTGAATTGCTGAACACGGTGCGCAGAAACTCTCCTACTGCGGTGCTGAAGCGAACTCCTTCACCTGTGGCGAATACTCCAGAGAAGAAGCTAGAGCAGCCCCCTCAACGGCTGTCCTCTAAAATTTACAAGGCCTGGCGTCAAGTCCAAGACTTCGTGATGGATCAAGACTATCTCCGCCGACAGGAAAAGACGAAGGTTCGGCAGGAGAAGGACTACTCCGTTAAGCCATAAAAAGCAACAGCTACTTGGGTGCCCACTACAACGGCCCCCTCAACTTCGACCACTCAAAAAAGAAGGAGGTCGGAGAAGATCCCTGTGTCTTTGGCAAATCGCAAAGACACTGAATCTAAACGCCCCAAGTCTGGGGGCATGGTGGTACACACTGTTTATATGGCTTCCGGAAAGGAGGAAAGCCGTGCTTCGACGGGTCACCGACCGCTCACCGGATCCGTGATGAAAGCCCAGGAGCAGCAACAGAAACTTCAGGAAATGATGACTGCGATGGCCGCACTTACCGGGCTAAAAGAAAGCTCGGAGGCATCATCAGAGCAGCGTTATGAACAAGAAACTGACGCCGACTACCTACGCAGAGTCCTCGAAAAGAAGGACAAAGAAGCCGCAGAGCAAGCGGCTAACATAAAACAAATGGCTCTTCTCTTCCAAGATATGGTAAGAATGATGTTACAGCAGGATCCTCCTGCTGAAGATCCTCCGATTGTCCTTGAAGATGACAAAGGAGAGACATCGAATCCTCCTCCGGCTCTTTCAGCAGCCAAGGAAGAAACCATTTCCAAGGCCGCACTGGATGACTATATAGCTCAGCAAATACGAGCTCATCAGGCGAGTGAAGCGGCTGGGCAAATTGTTAGAACCGGACGACCCTATCCGAGCTGGTATGACCAAATCAGTTACCCGCCGGGATATACGATCCCTAAGTTCCATGCATATAAAGGGACGGGGAATCCACATCAACATGTTGCACAGTTCAGGGCTCTTTGTGGCAATACCGGCGGTGATGATAAATTGTTGCTTTGCCATTTCGTCGGTAGCTTATCGGAGACGGCATTTGAGTGGTACTCCGAACTCCCAAATGACTCCGTCAAGACCTTCGCTGAAATGGAGTTGTTGTTTACTCAGCGATTCGCGAGTGCTAGTGAACGCACCCCGATAATAGCACTGATTAATGCCAGGATAAGGCCAGGCAAAACGTGGGTCCAATACGCAACACGATGGCGGAATCTATGGTTGAAATGCGAACAACGCATTGAAGAAGCACCTGCGATAGGCATGTTCGTGGGCACTCTTGATCCGCAAGCGACCATCTCGCAATTCATGATGTTCTTCAGGCCGACCACCTTCTAGGCCTTGATCTACAAATTAGCCCAAATGGATCAGATGGGCCATGGACCGTCTGCTCCAAAACCGGACTCTCGAAATGAGAAGGTGAAAGGAAAAGCGATCGTCGTCGCCAATGCTCAACAACAGCCAAGCAACTTGAAACCGGTTGTCCGTCGAAACAATATGCGTCCACGCGTATCCCTCGAGGAGAGGCTAGGACGTCCTTACTCGTTTCCTCAAAAAAAAACGAGAAGACTGTTCGAGCTGGCACTGTGCAACAGGCTCATCAATCTGCCAGATTCAAGACGCCCGTTGCAGCCAAATGACGTCAATGATCCCAATTACTGTCCCTACCACCGAGTATTGGGTCATCCGATTGAGGATTGCTATGTCTTCAAAAACTGGATTGAAGACCAATACCTACAAGGCAAGTTTGCGCTGTCTGAAAAGTAGAAGGTAAACCCACCACAGCCGCACGCTCCAAAGAAGACGGACGCACCGGGGGCAACTTGTCACGTGATCTCTCACTCATTGATAGACGATAAAGAGGCTCCTTGCGCCGAGAAAACGAGGGCGGATTCTAAACCGGAACTTCTGGGCCGTCAGACGAGATGATCGATACCTTCTTGAATGAGATTCGTCTGAAAGTTAAAGCCAATCAAGAGCGTGAGATGGCCATATTGGAAGGAGCTAAACGCCGGCGATTAGACGAAAGAGCCGAGGCACTCCCGTTAAATCAAAAGACATCCGCTGCGGATAAAAACAAATTCAAGACGAGGAAAAGGTTTGCTAAGGCCATATCAATGGGAATGAAGCTACCACTCTCTGAAGAAAACACGCTTGGTGGAGTAGAGATGCATCCTAATTACTTCTTATATCATCAGAAGATCACACATTCTACTGAAGACTGCGACTCCTTTAAGTGTTGGTGGAAAGAGTATGTCGCTCACAGGCAATACGTCAACAGAACAAAGCGTGAAGCTCGTAGATAGCGGAAGAATGCGGCAGATGAGCATAAAAGAGTTGCCGGCAATTGTCATAGGGATGATCCCGGGGGATCACGAGTTCTCACCTTCAGGAGCGACTCCGAAGAAAAAGTAGCCCTCGGCCCTCTCTTCAAGGAGTCCGTCTCTGAAGAATTGAGGAGTTGCGAGAACATTCAGCCGTGCAATTGCACGATACCCGGAGAGAATCTCGGACCCCCAAACAACGGAGCGAACAAAAAGGATAAAGGAAAGGGAAAAACGGCCTTCGTCGCCAACACTCAACAACAATTGAGTGGCCCTAGACCGGTTGTTCGCCAAAACAAGCGGCAACCCTTCTATGAGAGGTTGAAACGTCCTTACTCATTTTCCCAGGATGAAACAAGGAGGCTGTTCGAAGCCGCAGTGCGCAACAGGCTGATCACTCTGCCGGAGCCGAAACACCAGCTACAACTGAATGATGTCGACAATCCCAATTACTGTCCTTACCACCAAGTATTGGGCCATCCGATCGAAAACTGCTACGTTTTCAAAAACTGGGTTGAAGACCAATACCAACAGGGCAAGTTTGCATTGTTCGAAAACTGGAAGGTGAGCCCACCACAACCACATGCTCCGAGAAAGATGGATATGCCTGGAGCATCATGCTCAGGGAAAGCCCCATAGACCGAAAAGTCAGTAAACTAGAGATTCGCCTTCGATACGGCGACAGCGGACCGAAACGTCCTTAAACTAACGACGGACCACTACGTCCTAAAATTAGCTGACAACCGAAACGTCTTTAAACTACTACCGCAGCATCCTCAGGCTGACGAGATAAAAAAAAGAGAATAAAAAATATAATAATAATAAAAAAAGGGTATGTCCATAAGCAAAACGGGCACGGCTGAAAACCCGAAAGGGCTCCGTGAGTAAAAACAGCAGTGCTACCGGCGAGTGTTCGTGAAAACCCGAAAGGGCACGACCTCATAAAAAAAAGAAAGAATAAAAAGAATAAAAAAAATGGTATGTCCATAAGCAAAATGGGCACGGATGAAAACCCGAAAGGGCTCCGTGAGTAAAAACAGAGGACTACCGGCGAGTGTTTGTGAAAACCCGAAAAGGCGCAATCTCGTTAAAGGACACTTACAGGGTCCTCTCGACCTTGTAAGGAGAAACCACCCGCGTGAGATCCTTACGACTCACAAGGGAGAAACACACTTAGGGATCCCCATAATTCTTAAGGAGAAAATACACATGCGAGATCCTCACGACTCGTAAGGAGAACCCTCTTATGGGACCCTCACGGCTCATAAGATTTGAAAGTCTTAAGTTACAGAGACCTGAACCTGTTCTTAAGCAACTCCCACAACCTTCGATATTTCCCTACAAGTGGTTCAATACTGACCCTTGTATACAATCCACGGGCGCGAATAAACATTTCCCTAACGAAGTCCCACTCGTGACTAGGGATATGTTCGCATGGTGAACAACCCTTGTAAGTTCTCTCGATTTATAAGGAGAAAACTCTTTTCTAAGATCCTTACGACTTACAAGGGAACTTGCACTTAGGAATCCTCACGATTCCTAAGGAGAAAATACACCTACAAGATCCTCACGACTTGTAGAGAGAAATACCTTTGTGAGACCCTTACGGCTCATGAAGTCAAAATCCTTAGTCGACTGGACCCTAACCCTGTTCGCTAAGCCACCTTTGTTCGACATCGACAGAGGCAAATGATGATTCACTCTTGGCAACATCCCAGTTGTAGCGGTGCTGATGCCGAAATCGGTGTCTAATCCCAGGTTTATGGCGAAAAGACAGCAAGCCGCGCATGCATACGAAATAGCCGAAATGATGGGGCAACTTGTAGTAAAAATCAGCAAGTAAAAAAAAATGTACGCATGCAAAATAGCCGAAATGATTGGGCAACTCGCAATAAAAAGCAGCGAGTAAAAATAAAATAAATAGACGAAATGATTGGGCACTGTGAAAAATAGCTGAAATGATTGGGCAATCGCGACCTTCGCGATATAAAAGCTGAAATGATAGAGTATCGCGGAAATAAAATGATATAAAAAAAATGAATGAAACTTTTGCCCTACAGGCGATATCACAGCTATCCCTGTATACAATCCAGGGGCGCAAACAAAGAAGGAATCATACCTTTCCTCCCCATGCTCCATCAGGAAACAGAGCTAAGTCTTGACGGCAACTTATATAAAGCCTGAAGATAATCGGAGATCATCTCGCCCCAGCGTGGAGTGATCACCACTTCATCGTTCATCTCTACACAACAGATGAAATGTCGTACAGTGTCCCTCCTCCAACAGGATTCGGACGCAATGCCAGCAAACGAAGCAAAGGCCAAATTCCTAACTTCAGGGTCTTAATGGCAAGTCATATAAAGCCTGAAAGACAATCGGAGATCGTCTCATACCAGTGCGGAATGGTCACCACCTCGACGTTTGTCTTGATACAGCAGACGCAACATCATCAAACAGCGGAGCCACAACAAAGTCCCTAGTTCCAAATCTCGACGGTTCACCAACAACCTAGAGACAACCGCGACATTCGTCTCGATATAGAGGACGCAATGCCAGCAAACGAAGCAAAGGCCAAATTCCTAGCTTCAGGGTCTTAACGGCAAGTCATATAAAGCCTGAAAGACAACCGGAGATCTTCCCACACCAGTGCGGAATGGTCACCACCTTGACGTTCGTCTCGACAAAGCAGACGCAACATCATCAAACAGCGGAGCCACGGCAAAGTCCCTAGTTCCAAACCTCGACGGTTCACCAACAACCTAGATACAACCGCGACATTCATCTCGATATAAAGGACGTAATGCCAGCATATGAAGCAAAGGCCAAATTTCTAGCTTCAGGGTCTTGACGGCAAGTCATATAAAGCTTGAAGGACTATCGGAGATCATCCCACACCAACACGGAGTGGTTATAACTCATCGGGGCTCTCCAAAATGAACCTAACCTCAAGTAAAAAGTGACATGGAATATCTCTATGCTTGCTCTTTCGACGGTAATACTACCTGGAAGATTACTTGAAGACGTCTTGTCCAGCCCCTGAAGGGATCAGAGACACGACAATCGCAAGGCTACTTGAACAGCAAGATTGCATATCGAGGAATATATCTGCCAACGTGACGGTACGACGGCCAAAATCCTAAGTACCACAGACCCTAACGGACCTCTGTCGTAAAGAGCAGAGGTTAACTGTGACGTTAGGACATCCTTGCGAGAAATGCTCGATTCATTTCGACTCGTGAGGCAAAGCCTTAGGCGGCGGGGATTAAAAAACCTGCTTCCTGAGCACTGGGACCCTGCAAGTCGGTCAAAAACGGACTCTTGCATATTATTCACGGGTCACACTCTCCGAAGTCAAATCCTGATAAGGAGGGAAACAACCGCTTACGGGTCCTCTCGACTCGTAAGAGGGAAAAATTCTCTTATAGGATCCTTACGACTTATAAGAGAAAACACACTTAGGAGTCCTCACGATTCCTAAGGAGAAAATACACCACGAGATCCTCTCGATCCGTAGGGAGAAAAGTCTTTATGAGACCCTCACGGCTCATAAAGTTGAAAGGTCTTAGGCAGCAGATCTGAACCTGCGGCCTAAGCTATCATTACCTCTTGAAGAAACCAAGACAGGATGCTCGCTCTATTATCTGTCAACCATGTTTACTAAGGTAACATGCGGATAATAAAAGAAGGAAGAAAGCACAGAGATGACACAAGACATTGCAAAAAAAATGTGTATCTTTATTCATTAATTCAATCAAGTACAAGGTGAATCGTATAAAAGAATAAAGAATGGATATATCTTATTCGAAAAAGAAATTTTTTTACAAGTATATGATTGATACAAGGGCAGCTACTGGGAAGGAAGCGTCTTAAATAGCCCTATCAATTGTTCGCGCACTTCCTTCCAGGCCTTCTCCTGATCGGCCGCCACCGCCAATTCTGTTTCCACTTGAGCCCGCTGCTGCAAGAAGGATGAAAGCTGCTCCTTAACTGCCTGCTGAGCTGCTTCGCAGCCTTGGGCATCACGCTCGGCGGCTTCGAGCTTCTGCTTCAGTGTTAGCCCATTAGAGATACTTTCCAGAAGTCCCTCGAAGATAACCTTCACCTGGGCAGCGTTCGCCTCAACCTCAGCACGCAGGCGAGCTGTCTCGCTTGAGGTCTTTTGGCATTCACTCAGCCTTAAAGCCGCTTCTTGTTCCAAGTGGCGGAAGTAAGAAGCGCTTTGCTCGATCCATGCTGCTCGTTGAGTGCTTGCGGCTAAGGTCTCGGGGGCAGGGCACATAAACTCCGATTGATGCAGGCGGACCTCGATTTCCCTGCAGTGATTAACCCAAAACTCGACGACGCCTTCATTATGGAAATTTACAAGCGCCGCCAACATCAGGTTAACCTCTGCAGCGAAATCTGCAGTAGATGGGGGAGCGTCTGCGTCAAGCTCTTCGACGTATCCGCTCAGCATGCCCAAGCTCATTGCGGCACCCTTTAAAGATAGACGTCTCAAGAAGGGGCCCGCCGGCATTACGATGCGAGACTCGAAGGGCGCCGGAACCAGAACGACAGCTGAAAAAAAACAAAATACGATCAGATGACGGTTCAAGAAAAATCAGAAAGTCATCGATGGGATAGTGTACTATACCAGCTGCAGCAGGCGACAAAGCCGGGAGGGCCGGTGGCGCGACCGATCTTTCATCTCCTCCTTCGATTTGTAGCACTGCAATCAGGACGAGGAAAAGTCAGAAATAATTCTATTACTGAAAAAAGAAAGGCATCAATTAGAAACTATACTCACCAGCGCCACTGGAGGAGGCGAGTTCAGACGGGAAGGAGAAGTGCGGGTGCAACACCTAGTAGAGGTGATCGAAAAGCAGTCCTGCAAAGACGCAGTAGTACAACATCAGTACATAGATCATGCGGCCGAAAGATGAAACTGATGGGTCACGAATCCATACCATCCAGCATCTGCGATGGTACGAGAGAAGGCTAAGAGGTGGCCACCGCCAAGGCAGTAGCTGACGGCGCTCTCTCGAGCAATGGAGCGTCAGCACTGGCCACACCTGCGTTAAAAAACAAAGATACATCTGTCAGGAAGGATTGCAAGATAAAGAAAAAAGGACGGTAACCCGAGATTTACCTGATGAGCCGCCAGCCGAAACGGAGGCGTCTCCCTCCTCCATCGACATGAGTCTACCTCCAGTGGCCTCATCACCCGACTCTACGGGGGCTGTCGTCGTGCTCGCGCGGCCAGGAGACGGTGGAGGACCATAGACGGGGAGAGCAATAATTGGAGCATTGCCAGACTCTTGAGAAAGAGCGGCTGGCTTGTCCCCGGGAGTCATGCCCGTCTCACCCGCTACTTCTTTGGGCTCGGCGGTCGCTGCTGTCTCGTCCGCCGTCACCATGGGGTCACCGGTCTCAGGCGCTCCGTCCGCGGCTGCCCCAGACTCAGTCGTAGCAGCTGTCTCATTTGCCGCTACCTCAGGCTCGGCATCGACGGCCTTCTCTGGCACAGTTTCTTCAGCCCCCAGCTCGGGTCCAGCAACCCCGGCGACGTCGCCCACCGTCGGCTCGGGTTCAGCCGGCGCCTCTTCCTCTGTCCCCTTAGGCCCGACGGTTTCCGCCTCCCCTTCGGTTGGACTTGGCCCTGCAGGACAAGATGTATCAGAAACGATAGTTTTACAACTCTTACAACAAAACCTTGAAAGATACATTACCTAAGGTGGACTGATCGTTAGCCTCCCTAGCTGCGCGCGCCGCCTGTCTGTGAGCGGTAGACAAGGCGACCGGGGGCTCTTCCGAAGGAGTATCAGCACGAGGAATGGTGCTTGGGCCCGCTCCCACGGCCAAAGCAGCTCTGCGCTCCTTCGCCTCGCGCCGCAACTGCTTCCTCTCCTCCCAGGCCGTTGCGACGGACCTCTTCAAAGCTTCCTTCATCGAGGCGTCATCGTCCGTGTTTAGATCTGCCTCCAGAGCCTTCAAGGCATCCCTCATCGGCTTTTCAAGTCGGGTCTCTCGCGGCTGCCCCGAGAGGCCGGGACTTCAGTAACTGGCCCGAGAAGAGTCCCCGTATCGACTTGCACGGCCCCTGCAAAAAGATAGAGAGAAATTTAGATTGGCTATAAAAAAAAGAGAGAATAAAGACTCAGCGAGTCGATACATACCAACGCCCGACAGAGCGCGTTTCCTTTCCTCCTCCTGGAAAGTTTGGAGGGAAGCAGCGATAGCTTCTTCAGTGGTGACGCCTGTTAAAAAAAAGGGGGAAAGGCGTTAGTTAAAGACAAAAATAAAGGTGCAATGAAATGACGAAGAGTGCGACCAATGATTACCCGACTGAGCATGTTTAGCCAACCACGCTTCGAGCCTTGCCGTTCGCTCAGAAGCCTCGATGGCGGCCGCCAAGTCGGTGTCTTCTGGCTTTACCAAGAAGCCTTCGTTGCTCCCGTATTCGAGTAAGCCTTTGGTAAGAGGGGCATGAGGCTCTAAGCCGAGGACGGCATCCAGAGAAAGAACGGACTTCTTCTTCCTCTTTTGCGCGCGGGCCCCGGTCGCCGCCAAGATCATCTTGCGCTTTGCAGGCATCTTAGGGCGGTGGGTCCCAATGTCCGCGCCCACTCCGGACTCAGGCGAAACTACATTCACTGGAGCACGGGGCGCTGGTGGCGCGTCCCCGGTATCACGAGGCGGCAATCCGCGCAGAGGGCTCAGCACGCGCGGTGGTCCGGCTTCAGCATCTTTCAATGGAGGAATGACCGGGGTCTTTGGCTTCAGGGGAGCCTTGCGGTCGCTGCCCGGAGGAGCACCCTTGCGGTCGACCAAGATGCGCTTCTCTTCATGGATGACTGGACCCATGGCGTGCCCATTCCAAGCCATGCACACGTTAAGGACCCGAGGGACGCAGCTCGGCTCGCTGATAAAAAAGTGGGAGCCCGTATTCAGCCGCATAAAATGGTGCATCGCGCTCCGTATCCCCTCCATGCTGGCCGCGGGCTTTTCCAAAAACGCCTCCAGCGGGATCCCCTGGTTGTAGCTTGATTGTTGAGCAAACCGATGGGGTTGTACCTCATAAAAAGCGCCATGTCGTTCTGCCTGAATACCATAAACCCCGGCCGGATGGAGTAGAGGTGAAGAATCTCCCGGGCTTTCAATACGGAAGCCCCGCCCTTAAAACTGTCACGCAGCGCCACCACCGCCTTGGAGGATTCTGAGTCGATAGTCATGAGTTTGTCCATAAAAGAAATCCTCGCTCCGACCAGTTGTGGACGAAGGAGCAACCCCCTAGCCTCCCGTGGAGGCGGATTCACGATCGAAGCGCCAATCAGCCGCATAACTCTTGGGAGTCTGCACTTCTCGAAAAACGAGGGGGTCTTATGAATGCCGAATACCCCGAGCACATGCATTTCCATCCATGAAGCGAAGTAGTGCATCGGGAAATTGGCAGGCTGCACCCCAGGTTCATTTGCGTCTGCCGCCATGCTGAGTCCGTTATATAGGTGGGCCAACCCGGCGATTCCGATCGACAACTGTAGGGTAGCCACCATCCGATGCGTTGGGTAGAAAACGGATGGCCTCATGTATCGCGGGTGCATAGGGAGCGCGAACCAGGACAACCACAATCCTAGGAACCCCAAAAAGAAGGTCTCCTCATCAATGCCCGGGGCGGCGATTTCTGATAAGGGCATGATGGCGGTATCGGGGAGATAGAAATCCTTTTGGTCATCTTCCGATACTGGTCGATAATCCAAGCCAAAGCTGAAAGGGTCGTCGAGCTTGGCGAACTTGTCACTCCGTTGCGCTAAAATTTCCGGTCGAAGGAAGCGGGCGATAAAATCTGCGAAACTGACTCCATGGACTCCCGATTCCAGATAGAGACCTTCATATATATTCAGCACCTTCACCAAACTCGGAAACTTGTGCTGAATAGCATTCTCCGGCGTCAAGTCAAATACCAGTGGCTTGGTGGCAAACACGTACTCATTAGGAGGAAGCAGCTCCTCGTAATGCTCCCCCTACACCGGAAAACTTGAGATTTCGACGAACTCTTCCAGGGAGATGGAGACTTCCCTGTCCGTCATAAGGAAGGTGTGAGTGGGGATGTTCCATTGTTCGATGAAGGCCTTAACCCACTACGTTGGAGGAGCGGGGTACTCAAACAGCGAGACGTAGATTGCGGAGTACAGACCGATCTTCCTCAGATGAGTCCTTTTCGCTGATAGGATGTACTTGGCCCACTGCAAATATCCGGCCGGTTGTCGCGGGGTCAATCCAATATTGTATGCCTGTCCCCAAGGGTGTGCCTTACCCTGACATATACGCCGCCCCAAGATGTCCACGGCCGGCGGTGGCTGCACGGGAATGGCACCAATTGCAGTCTGGAGAAGATCCTCCGAATTCCAGTTCTTGACCTCCACGGCATACTTCACCGGGGGTTCATCCGCATAGGGGATCGACGAGATGGGCTCAGACGGCGTCGCGGAACCGAAACTTCGGCGACCCTTGATGATCTCATTATACCACCAACCCCACAGGTGAAGGTTCTTGTGCTCGGGGTCATGATCCTTAATGAGAGCGAGCACCTCCCGGTCCACTGGTGCCGCCGGAAATCCTTCCTCCGAGCGAACAAACGGGAATGACAAGTCAGCAGACATGTTTCCTGCGGAAGGACAAAAATCAGCCGTCAGTATTGTAATTCCAACGCTTGGCATTTTAAAATTTATACCACACTGCAATGCAGTGGGTGGGAGACCAAAGGGGGACCCACAAAATCTAGATGACAGTATATCAGTTAATAAGACAGCCCCATCATTGGATGAGACTGTCAATTAATGAGGAGATCCCCAAAAGAATATTCTCATTAATGAGAAATTCCTAGAGAAAGGGAGAAAATCTCCTCTTTCAAAGCAAAGCTCTGTCACAGAGTGACACTTGTCAAACTCTGGTTTCGAAGGGATAAAATTCCCTAAAAGAGCCTAGCTCTGTAATAATGATGGAAAAATCCATCAAAAGAAAATTTTAACTCTTAAAAAAATTAAAAATTCTGGGATCTTAAAGATCCATGAAAACTCTTAAGAGTTCTTCATTTTTAGATCAAAAAGATCTACATTTGGTCCATGAGCAAAGCTCTGTTCATGGGTTAAAAACCCCGAAACAAGATCTCTTTAGATCTATGGATCCTTGAGAGCAAGGCTCTGTTGGTGAAACCCCAAAGAGATTTTCTTTAGATCAAAGATCTATGAGAGCAAGGCTCTGTTGATTAAAATAAATTTAATTTAATTTAAGTTAAATTTTACCTAAAATGTTCTAGAGTTTGAACTCTGAAGTTCTTGAAAAACAAGAGCAAGGCTCTGAAGTTCTTAAAAGCAAGAGCAGGGCTCTGAAAATAAAAGTTCTTGAAGATGGTAATCATTTACTGAGGACCAGGGGTCCTATTTATAGGAGCTTGCGCCCCTTCAACTCCTGAGTTGATCCGACCGTTGGGATCTTGTCACTGCTGCACTCACGTATGCGCCACGTGAGCGCAACGGTGGGGGGGGGGGCAATTGTTTCCCCTAATCAGAGAAAAGCTCTGTTTGAATTTTGAAAATTCAAAAATTGAAGTAACGCTTCAGATTCCTTGCGCTGCGCGCATTGCGCCACGTGTCAAAAACTGACACGCCAGCGCAGCGCCCGAGGCAGCGCACCCAATCAGAGTAAGGCTCTACTTAAAGTAAAAAACAAAAGAAGTAACGCTTCAGATGATTTGCGCTCAGCGCTGCACGACACGTGTCAGCGCAGTTGCGCTGCGCTCTGCGCTGCGCGACACGTGTCAGCGCAGTTGCGCTGCGCTCTGCGCTGCGCTCTGCGCTGCGCGACACGTGTCAAGCGCAGGTGCGTTTGCGCCAAACATAAAAATTCTGAAAGATCTTTCTGATCTTGTTAAAACAAGAAGATTGTCTTCTGTAAAACAGAAGCCCTTGGATCAAAGATCCAACGGTGGGGAAGAATCCCTAAATCACTCAGAAAAAGATCTCTTTAACCGGTCTAACAAACTAATTGGCACTATATAAAGGCCCCTAGACCCCAAGTCTAAAACACACAGAAACAGAGAGAGAATTCAGAGAACTCCTAAAAAAAGAAAAGTTTGAAGAACTCAGAAAGAAAAAGGTAAAAACTTTTGAATAAAAGAAGAGTTTCTTCTAAAAAGATCATTGATCTACGAACAAGATCAAAGATGTTCAATAAAAAAATATAATAATAACAAAGGCATTACCTTTTGATGAACCACTGGTTCTGGAATCTTAAAAGATTCTTTTCTTGAATCCAAAATTAGATCAAGATATTAAAACAGTGCCTTGCACTTGTAAATCTGCACTGTTGCGCTCTTGGGTTGGCGCAAGCCACCAGAGAGCGCCACGTGTCAGCTTCAGAACAACTTGTGCTGTGCGCTTTTAAAATAGAGCACTGCTCTCTGAAATTTGGGCAACTCACCAGAGCGCGCCACGTGTCAGCAGCGCAACAGCGCAGCGCACTGTGCTTGCGCTCACCAGAGCGTGACACGTGTCATCTCCACATGCGCTTACGCTCATTAATTGGCGCAAAGCGCCTGACAGGCCACGTGGCCACTGTCAGATAATTAATGCACTGCATTATTGAAAAGAAGGGCCGAGCCCAATTAAAAAAGGCCTAATAAAATGCCATGCATTATTTTAAAAAGGGCAGAGCCCAAGCAAAGGTCTGTCAGATCAAAACAGATGCTCTGCATCATAAAATAAAGGGACAGAGCCCAAATCAAATAGGCCTTACAGGCCAAAATAAAATGCAGTGCATTATTAAACAGGGGCAAAGCCCTAGCATAGGCCTAATAGGCCAAAGATAAATAAAAACGTTGATCATCTTCAACTGGACTTAGCCTAATTCTGGCCGTAAGTTCTCAAATTAAATTGACTGAGCACGACTGCTCCCTTAAATCAATTTATATCCGGTTCAAGGGAACATCCCTGAACTCCTCTGACATTTGTCGTTGTAATCCTTCAACGTCGTCAGAGAGGTGACGGGTCCCGACAACCACACATCAATATGGACTTAAGCGTCCTTAAACCAACTCATGGATTTAAGCGTCCTTAAACTAACCTATGGACTTAAGCGTCCTTAAACCAACTCATGGACTTAAGCGTTCTTAAACTCACGGACTTAAGCGTCCTTAAACCAATAGACCACTATGTCCCTAAACTGGAACAATAGAGCCCCAAATGCTCTTTTGTCAGATCTAAACGATCCCGTTTAAGTTGATCTTAGCCCCAAATATGGCTAACGTATCCTTAAACCTTCAAATAGACTTTAGTCCCAAATTGGACTATGGATCACCCAATCAACCTTGGTTCAAGGGTACATCTCTGACCTCCTCTGACACCTGTCGTTGTAATCCTTCAGCGTCGTCAAAGAGGTGATGGGTCCCAACGGCCATACACGCAATGGACCACTATGTCCCTAAACTGGAACAATAGAGCCCCAAACGCTCTTTTGTCGGATCTAAACGATCCCGTTAAGTTGATCTTAGTCTCAAACTGGACTAACGTATTCTTAACAAACGTTTAAGTTGATCTTAATCTCAAATACGGCTAACGTATCCTTAAACCAAAACCGCAAACCCAAATCTAAGAGAATACAGATTTGGACTAATCCACGTCCTATGGGCGACGACATAAATTAGTCTCCGTATACAATCTACGGGCAACCACAAACAAAACAAACACCCACGACACGAAGTGAAATTCTGGATAAGGAGAAACTTGTTACCGCGATGCGGTAGCGTAATTAACTGCAGGGGCTTGCACCTACAGGGAAGAGCGTCCCCACAATCAAAAACCCCTCAAGCGAGGGGGAATCTGACGAAGTCTGCTATATCGGCCGCATCCGTCTAGACCTCCGATACACGGTGCCATAAATCAACTTGGAATCTTCGGAGAGGTGGACGGATAAAACCAAATAGCATCTGCCTCGAATCTCAGGCAAGACGTCTCTCAGTCGTCGCGCCTTCTTTCGGAGGGGAACAACAACCATGGGAGGTGCCCATTGAGGAGATAATCCCTCGCTTCGCTGCGCGGCTGGCAGATTCCCTTCTCACCGATGCTCAATGTGACACGGTGTTGTACGAGCTACTAACTCGTCAGGGCTCTCCTCTTCCCATGGGCTCCATTTGGCTCCGGATGATCCTTCTGTCTGTGCTTACCGATATACCCCCTCATCCGGCGGAGATGACTTCGGCGAACCTTGACGCGGCGGAGGACAAGCTTGAGTGCTTTCATGAGGCTTGTCTAATCACTCAAGCTCTGAAGGATCATTCAGTTCATATATTGAGTCAGATAAGGGCCCGACACGCCGTCATGTCTTCTTTCGCTGATGAGCACGGCTCCAACAGATGGGGAGCGACTCCTCACGAAAACCGTCGTTTTGACGTGCTGGAGAAGACGGAGAGGGAGCTGGAAAATTTTGTGTTTTGCTTTGTTAACCCTTGTATTTCCGATCCCTTGTTTGGTGATCGTTTCCCGGTAGTGTAGTATGTTTAAATCAATGTACTCCTTTTATTATTGGCGGTTTGCATGCTTTCTGTTGAATTTTCATGTTTGTCGGATACTCGTACGTGCATCTTGCTTGCGTAAATGAGCTGCCTATTTTTCTCATGGGAATTTTCTTTAGTTGCGAGCACCATCGTTATGTTGCATGCACATCAGTGCCTCGGGTAACATTTCCTTTTAAACATTCGTACAGTTGCAAATGCGTGCTTGATAGGATATAGATCAGAAACTTTCCTTATTATTTCCCATATCGGGTGATTTGTGCTGGTTTTAGATCGAGTATTGTCGTCGAAGGGAGGCTTGTTTATATATAGTCTCGAGTGTACACGCCTTCCTTTAGAGGTTGTGGCCGCGAAAGCGAGCTTCCTGGGGCTGATTGAGCGATGCGCTGCGAACATGATATCATGTGAGAAAAGGCTCAGCGGCAAGTTTTCGGAGAGGGAGTTGGCTTTTAAAGCGCTGAGGGAGCTTCAAGCCAACCTTACGACCAAGGCCACTAAAGCATATGAACTTTAGCGAGTGCTTCAAGAGGCTATCAAAGAGGTGGTATCCATTGATAAGGCCGCTGTGTTTACTCGTGAAATAGTCGAAGCCCATAAAGTCACGGAAAAAGAGCTTGAAGGCCGGCTTGCCTCATACCAAGCCCAACAGGCTCAAGCGGAGGCCCGTCTTTTTACAATACTGAATGAAGAAGGCGAGGCTCAGCGAAAAAGGGATGAACTGGCAAACTTACTAAATCGCCCACCGTCTTGAAGAATTGTATAAATATATATTTATTCTTCCTTTGTACATACTCCTGAATGAGAGTATATTTTTGTTCTTTCACGAATTGTACTTTGTATTCATTTTGATTCATGAATAAACGATATATTTTTCTTCACGATGGTGTGTCTCTTTTATTAAATGTATTATGTGGATAGTCTATCTCGATTTCTTTGCAGGACAACGATGGCTTAGGATTCAGAGTTAAGATCTGCCTCCTAAGACTTTTCAACTTTATGAGCCGTGAGGGTCTCATAAAGAATTTTCTCCCTACCGATCGAGAGGATCATGTAGGTGTAATTTCTCCTTAAGAATCGTGAGGATTCCTAAGTGCGTTTTCCCTTGCAAGTCGTAAGGATCTCACAAGAGAATTTGCTCCCTTACGAGTCATGAGGACCTGCAAGTGATGGGTGAGGTTACCCTTATCCTCATTTCACGGAATCAGTAGTTACTCTGGATGCTTCCCACGGGGTCATAGCCGTGTTCTGTGAGGACCAGGATCCACTCTGGACGTTTCCCACGGGGTCAGGATTGACATAGCCGCGTTCCACGTGACCAGGAATTTGCTCTGGATGCTTCCCATGGGGTCATTGCCGTGTTCTGCGAGGACCAGACTCCGCTCTAGATGTTTCACACGGGGTTATTGCCATGCTCTGCGAGGACCAGGATCCGCTCTGGACGTTTCCCATGGGGCCAGGATTGACATAAGCCGCGTTCCACGTGACCAGGAATTTGCTCTGGATGCTTCCCACGGGGTCATTGCCGTGTTCTGCGAGGACCAGGCTCCGCTCTGGATGCTTCACACGGGGTCATTGCCGTGCTCTGCGAGGACCAGGATCCACTCTGGGCGTTTCCCACGGGTCAGGATTGACATAAGCCGCATTCCACGTAATCAGAAATGGTTGACTTTATCCGCATTTCATGGAGTCGGGGTTTTACTCTCGGTCATCTGTGCACCACCGAGTCATGTAACTGGGAGTTGCCGTGGTTCCGCTTCGCTTGATGTTGTGTCTGTTGTAATGAGATGAATGTTGAGATGATCTCCAAACTGTCTGAGAACCGTCGAGATTTGGAACATAGACTTTGCCATGGCTCCGTCTTGCTGACGTCGTATACTGATTTCTCTGCGGGTCGAGACGAATCGAGATGCTCTTGTCAAGGACGCTGATCTCCCTGAGGTTGAGACGAATTGATGAGTTCTCGAAAGAATGTCCTAACGTTACAGTTAACCTTTGCTCATTACGACAGAGGTCCGTTAGGGTCTGTGGTACTAGGGTTTTACCCGTCGTACCGTCGCGTTGGCTGATGTATCCCTCGACAGGCAATCTTGCTGTTCGAGTAGCCTTGCGACTGTCGTGTCTCTGATCCCTTCGGGGGCTGGAAAAGACGTCTTCAAGCAATCTTCCTAGGCAGTTTGACCGTCGGAAGAGCAAGCGTTAGGAATTTTGCCATGCCGCTTTTTACTTGAGGTTAGGCTCAGTTTGGGGAGCCTCGATGAGTCATAACCACTCCTCACTGGTGTGGGATGATCTCTGATAGTCTTTCAGGTTTTATATGGGTTGCCGTCAAGACCCTGAATCTAGGAATTTGGCCTTTGCTTCGTTTGATGGCATTACGTCTACTGTATCGAGACGAATGTCGCGGTTGTCTCTAGGTTGTTGATGAACCGTTGAGGTTTGGAAGTAGGGGTTTTGCCATGACTCCGTTGTTTAATTGTCGCGTCCGAATCCTGCCGGAGGAAGAACGCTGTGGTGACATCTCGTCTGCTGTATCGAGACGAACGTCGAGGTGGTGACCATTTTATGTGGGATGATCCCCGGTAGTCTTTCAGGTTTTGTATGAGTTACCGTCAAGACCCTGAAGCTAGGAATTTAGCCTTCACTTCGTTTGCTTTAGCGTGTCCGAATCCTGTTGGAGGAAGGACGCTGTAGTGACATTTTGTCTGCTGTATCGAGACGAACGTCGAGGTGGTGACCACTCCACGTGGAAAGATCTCCGGTAGTCTTCAGGCTTTATATGAGTTGCCGTCAAGTCCTTGAAGCTAGGAATGTTGTCTTTGCTTCATTTGCTGGCATTGCGTCTGCTGTATCGAGACGAACGTTGAGGTGGTGACCATTCTATATGGGATGATTTCCGATAGTCTTTCAGGTTTTATATGAGTTACCGTCAAGACCCTGAAGTTAGGAATTTGGCCTTCACTTCGTTTGCTGGTATAGCGTCTGCTGTATCGAGACGAACGTCGAGGTGGTGACTACTCCACATGGGAAGATCTCCAGTAGTCTTTCAGGCTTTATATGAGTTGCCGTCAAGCCCTCGAAGCTAGGAATGTTGCCTTTGCTCCATTTGCTGGCATTGCGTCTACTGTATCGAGACGAATGTCGTGGTTATCTCTAGGTTGCGTGTGAACCGTCAAGGCCTGGAACTAGGATTTTGCGATGGCTCCATTGCTGGTGTTGCATCTACATCTTGTTGGAGGAAGAACGCTGGGGTGGCATCACGTCTGCTGTATCGGGACGGGCGTCGAGGTGGTCTCTAGGTTGTTGGTGAACCGTCGAGTCTGGAACTAAGAACTTTACCATGGCTCCGTTTTTTTGACCCTAGGGTGACATTGCGTCTATTGTAACAAGACGGATGCTGAGGTGGAGTTGGGATTTTGCCATCACTCCACTTTGTTTCGACCGTGAGGTCTTTCGTTGACGTTGCATTTGCATCCTGTCGGACTGCGAATGAACGCCGTCATTGATATTGCGTCTGGTGTAACAAGACGAACGCTGAGGTGGAGATGGGATTTTGCCGTCACTCTGCTTTGTTTCGACCGTGAGGTCTTTTGTTGACGTTGTATCTGCATCCTGCTGGACTGCGAAGGAACGCCGTTGTTAACATTGCGTCTGCTGTAACGAGACGAATACTGAGGTGGAGCTGGGATTTTTCCGTCACTCCGCTTTGCTTCGACTGTGAGGTCTTTTGTTGACGTTGCATCTACATCCTGCAGGACTGCGAAGAAACGCCGTTGTTGACATTGCGTCTGGTGTAACGAGACGAATGCTGAGGTGGAGTTAGGATTTTGCCGTCACTCCGCTTTGTTTCGACCGTAAGGTCCCTCATTAACGTCGCATCTGCGTCCTGCTAGACTGCGAAGGAACGCCGTTATGGGTCTTCAGGCTGTAGATGTGGCCACCGAGACTTGGCTGTCTTTTTTATGGAGCCTGGTGGGGAGATATGATTCCCTTTTGTTTGCTCCCCTGGATTGTATACAGGGATCGATGTGATATCACCTGTAGGGCATAAATTATTATTTATATTTTTTATTTCTTTCCGCAATGCTCTATCGTTTCAGCTTTTATATCGCGAAAGTCGCGATTGCCCAATCATTTCGGCTATTTTTTCGCGGAGCCCAATCATTTCGGCTATTTGTTTTGTTTTTACTCGCTGCTTTTTATTGCGAGTTGCCCAATCATTTCGGCTATTTTGCGTGCATACATTTTTACTTGCTGACTTTGTTGCAAGTTGCTCCATCATTTCGGCTATTTGTTTTATTTTTACTCGCTGCTTTTTATTGCGAGTTGCCCAATCATTTCGGCTATTTTGCGTGCATACATTTTTACTTGCTGACTTTGTTGCAAATTGCCCCATCATTTCGGCTATTTCGAATGCATGTATGGCTCGCTAGCGTTTCGCAGAAAACTTGGAATTAGACACTGATTTTGGCATCAACACCGCTACAACTGGGATATTGCCAGGAGCGAATCATCATTTGCCTCTGTCGATGTCGAACAAAGGTGGCTTAGCGAACTGGGTTAGGATCCTGTTGACTAAGGCTTTTGACTTCATGAGCCGTAAGAGTCACATAAAGATATTTCTCCCTGCGAGTCGTGAGGATCTCGTAGGTGCGTTTTCTCCTTAAGAATCGTGAGGATTACTAAGTGCATGTTCTCTTATAAGTCATAAGGATCTTATAAGAGTGTTTTCTTCTTATAACTCGAGAGGACTTACAGGGGTTGTTCACCGTGTAGACATATCCTTAGTCACGGATGGGACTTCGTTAGGGAAATGTTTATTCGCGCCCGTGGATTGTATACATGGGTCAATATTGAACTGCTTGTAGGGCAGTATCGGAGGTTGTGGTGGCTTCTTAAGAACAGGTTTAGATCCCTGTAGTTTAAGATTTTTGAATCTTATGAGCCGTGAGGGTCTCATAAGAGGGTTCTCCTTATGAGTCGTGAGGATCTCGCAAGTGTAATTTCTCCTTAGGAATCGTGGGGATTCCTAAGTGTGTTGCTCCCTTATGAGTCGTAAGGATCTCACGCAGGTGGTTTCTCCTCACAAGGTCGAGATGACCCTGCAAGTGTCTTTTAACGAGATTGCGCCATTTCGGATTTTCACAAACACTCGCCGGTAGCCCTGCTGTTTTTACTCACGGATCCCTTTCGGGTTTTCATCCGTGCCCATTTTACTTATGGACATACTGTTTTCTTTTTCTCTTTTTTTTATTATTTTATTTTCTTTATTTTCTTTTTTTTTATATCAGCCTTGGGATGCTGCAATGCATAGTAGTTTATCGACGTCTCGGTCAACGGCCAAC
The DNA here is from genome assembly GCA_030015575.1 of Agapanthus africanus. Classification (NCBI taxonomy): domain Eukaryota; kingdom Viridiplantae; phylum Streptophyta; class Magnoliopsida; order Asparagales; family Amaryllidaceae; genus Agapanthus; species Agapanthus africanus. The sequence continues at coordinate 49,617,780 of JASDDO010000028.1, read as the reverse complement.
TTTAGGGCATAGTGATCCATTGTTAGTTTAAGGACGTTTCGATCCGTTGTTAGTTTTAAGGACATTTCGGTCGTTGTTAGTTTAAGAACGTTTCGGTCCATCGCCAGTTTTAGGACATAGTGATCCATTGTTAGTTTAAGGACGTTTCGGTCCACAGTTGCCGTATTTGAGGCAAATTTCTAGTTTATGGACTTTTCGGTCCATGGGGCTTTTTCTATGAATGAGCACGATACCCCCGGCATGTCCACTTTTTTAGGGGCATGAGGTTATGGTGGGTTCACCTTCCAGTTTTCGGATAATGCGAACTTGCCTTGTTGGTATCGGTCCTCAATCCAGCCTTTGAAGAAGAAGCAATGTTCGATTGGATGACTTACTGCTTGGTAGTAAGGGCAGTAATTAGAATTATTGAAATTTCCTGGTTGCAACGGACATTTTGGATCCGGCAGATTGATGAGTCTGTTGCGTACTGCCAGCTCGAACAGTCTCCTCGTTTTATTCTGGGGAAACGAGTAAGGACGTCCTAGTCTCTCCTCGAGGGATGGGCGTGAACGCATGTTATTTTGGTGAACAATCGGCTTTAATTTGCTCGGCTGTTGTTGAGTATTGGCGACGAAAGTTGCTTTTCCTTTCACTTTTTCATTTCGAGAGTCTGTCTTTGGAGGAGATGGTCTATGACTCATGTGATCCATTTGGGCCAGCTTGTCGATCAAAGCTTGGAAAGTAGTTGGCTTGAAGAACATCATGAATTGCGAGATGGTCGCTTGAGGGTCAAGAGTGCCCACGAACATGCCCACTGCCGGCGCTTCCTCGATGCGCTGCTCACATTTTGACCATAAATTTCTTCACCGTATTGCGTATTGGACCCAAGTTTCGCCTGGCTTCACCCTGGCATTGATAAGTGCCGTGATTGGGGTATGTTCGCTAGCGCTGGCAAAATGTTGGATGAATAACAACTCCATCTCTGCAAATGTCTTGACAGAGTCATTAGGAAGCTCCGAATACCACTCAAAGGCCGTTTCGGCCAAACTGCCGACGAACCGGCGAAGCAATAGTTTGTCGTCACCTCCGGTATTGCCGCAAAGAGCCCTGAACTGAGCGATATGCTGGTGCGGATTTCCCGTTCCTTTATATACATGAAACTTAGGGATGGTATATCCCGGCGGGTACTTTATCTGGTCATACCAGCCTGGATATGGTCGCCCAGTTTTAACAACTTGGCCGAACGCTTCATTCGCCTGGTGAGCTCGTATTTGCTGAGCAATGTAGTCATCCAGAGCGGCCTTAGAAATGGTTTCCTCTTTGGCTACTGAAAGAGCCGGAGGAGGGTTCGATGTCTCCCCTTTGTCGTCTTCGATGATGATCGGGGGATCTTCAGCTGGAGGTTCTGGCTATAACATCATCCCAGCCATGTCTTGGAACAAGAGAGCCATTCGTTTTATATTAGCTGCCTGCTCCGCAGCCTCTTTTTCTTTCTTCTCGAGCATTCTTCGGAGGAACTCGGTGTCAGTCTCTTGTTCTCGACGCTGATCTGAGGTCCTTGGATTTTCTTTTGGCCCAGTGAGTGCGGCCATTGCCGTCAGCATCTCTTGAAGTTTCTACTGTTGTTGTTCCTGAGCCCTTGTTATTGATTGGGTAAGCGGTCGATGGCCCGCAGAAGCACGGCTCTTCTCTTTTCCGGAAGCCATATAAACAGTATGTACCATCATACCCCCAGACATGGGGCGTTTAGGCTCAGCGTCTTTGCGATTTGCCGCAGTCATAGGGGCTTTCTTTGGCCTTCTTCCTTTTTGAGTAGTTGAAGTCGAGGGGTGCGTCGCAGCTGGCACCTAGACAGCTTTTTGTGACTTGGCAGGATGGTTCTCTTCTTGTTGAACCTTCACCTTTTTCTGTCGACGAGAGTAATCTTGATTAATCACCAAGTCCTGAACCTGTCGCCAGACCTTGTATATTTTGGAGGACGGCCGCTGAGGGGACTGTTCCGGCTTCGTTTCTGTAACATTCTCCACGAGTGGAGGAGATCTTTTCAGTACGGCGGTAGGAGAATTCCTGCGCAGCTTGTTCAGCAATTCAAAGCTGTTCCCAGCTGGAACAGCAGCATTGACTTCCACCGTTGGATCTGGTGGAGTTAGCTCAGAGGGGGAGTTGCCCCCAGCCTTCCTTACTCGGCGCCAGTGGCGACATCGAGCGTATCGAGCCGTTGGGATTGTTTCAACTCTAGGGGCGACTTCGTCATGCCCCCTGTTCTGGTGAGGCGCTGTTGGTACCGGCCTCTTGAAGATCGAGGTCCGTCGAGCAGCAGTGTTTAACCTGTCAAAGACAGACTTTTAAGCAGGAACGGGAGCCGGGGTGGGAGCCGGAACAGTCAGTCTTGTGAAGACCGCCCCTTTGGCAGGAGAAGCCGCCTTGACAACTTCAAGAGCAGGGATGGCTATCCTCCTCGGAATAACCTGTTCTGGAATTGCAGGCTTCATCATGGGCCCACATGAACTTTGGTCCAATCTGGCGAAGTCTGAGGCGCTGGCGCTGGACGACCCGTTGAAGGGGGCCGCTGTAGTGGTAAGTCGATCAAAGACCGACTTCTTAGGGGCTTCTTGCGGCAGTGGGATGTTAATGTTCATTGGTGGGAGTATGGTCCTAAAGAATAAACCGATGGTAGCCTGTGTCACCTGCTCTATCGGCATTGTGAACAGGGAGGCCGCCTGGGGCCCGTAAGCTATACCTCCAGATGAGGCGGAACGTGCGTTGCAGTTGCAGCTGGAACACTTTATGCAAGTAGACGCCATTGATCTTTTGCTTTCTGCACCAAGCAAGACGCCAAATCTTAGTATCTCGAACCCAAGGGCAACCATTAGGAAACCGCGATTCGTTCGCGAACACGACACATGAAGTGTGGAGTGGAAAGAGGAAAAGGTCCCACCGGGCGTGCCAGAATCTGTTCCCCGCCGAAAACCGGGAAGACAAACGACTTGCCTGAAATTCGGGGCAGATACTAATAGGTGCTATCCGTCCACCTCTCCGAATATGCCAAGTTGATTTATGGCACCATGTATCGAAGGTTTAAACGGATGTGGCCGATGTAGCAGACTTTGTCAGATTCCCCCTCATTTGAGGGGGTTTTGATTGTGGGGACGCTCTTCCCTGCAGGCGCAAGCCACTGCAGTTAATTACGTTACCGCATCGCGATAACAACTTTCTCCGTCTCCAGATGGTCACTTCGTGTCGCATGTGTTTGTTTTGTTTGTGGTTGCCCGTGGATTGTATACGGAGACTAATTTATGTTGTCGCCCGTAGGGCGTGGACTAGTCCAAATCCATATCTTTCTTAGATTTGGGTTTGGGGGTTGGGTTTAAGGATACGTTAGTCACATTTGGGACTAAGATCAACTTAAACTTATGTGAAGGATACGTTAGTCTAATTTTAGACTAAGATCAACTTAACGGGATCATTTAGATCTAACAAAAGAGCATTTGGACTCTATTGTTTAGTTTAGGGATATTGCGGTCGATTAGTTTAAGGACATTACGGTCCAATGTTAGTTTAAGAACATCTCGGTCCAATGTTAGTTTAAAGACATCACGGTCGAGATTAAGGACATCATAGTCCATGAGTTTAAGGACCTCACAGTCAAATGTTAGTTTAAAGACATCACGGTCGAGGTTAAGGACATCATAGTCAGTGAGTTTAAAGACCTCATAGTCAAGGTTAAGGACATCATAGTCCGTGAAATATGTGGTTGTCGGGACCTGTCACATCTCTGAAGACGTTGAAGGATTACAACGACAAATATCAGAGGAGTGAAGAGATGTACCTCGAACCAAAGTGGATTAAGTGATCTGTAGTCCAATTTGGAAATAAGATCAATTAATTAGATTATAAGCACATTGGCTTAGTTAAGTCTGAATTGAGGACTTATGGCCAATCTTGGGCTAAGTCCAATTAAGTTTGAAATATTGGCCCTTTGTTGGACCATTAGACATTTGTCTGGGTTCAGCCCTCATCATTTAGCAATGCTAAACAAGAGTTTTGAGGGCCCTGATACATTTTGCCTTTGATTGAACATTAAACATTACAGCTCTGAGTTTTACTCAACTTTGAGATTTAGTTAAAGAAGAGGTTTTTGCCTCTGGAAACTTAGCCAATTTGGCTAAGATTGGTTTTAAAATAGTGTTAAACACGAGAGGACAACAATGTTAAACACTGGAAATGAAATACTCAAAGTAGTGTTAAACACTAGAGGGCAACAGTGTTAAACACTGGGAATAAAACTCTCAAATTAGTGTTAAACACTAGAGAGGAAGGGGTCATGTGGGAACACGTGAGGGCACCCAAAGGTGGGGCCAGATCTCCTTTACTTTGTTCTGCAAATAAGTGTTAAACACTTTTGATCTTCTGGCCATCACGTGTTGGCACGTGATGGATATTTGTACATTGATTATTAAAGCATTTATTAGGGGTTACGTGGTAACACGTGAGAGCGCCCAAAGCCAACATTGCCTTTGCTTTTATTTTCTTTGTTTTGGAGGTCACGTGGGAGCACGTGAGGCATTGCCTCAAAGCTTTTTCTTCTCATTTTTGGGATCTGTTTAGGGATCACGTGGGGACACGTGACTTAGTTCTTTACATGCATGGAGATCTTTCAAGTCTCTTTATTCTTTAAGAATTAAATTCTCTGTAGGGTTAAACCCTAATTATGGCTTTTAGAGGAATTAAATTCCTATGCATGTGGAAGAATTAATTTCTTATATAGGGTTAAACCCTAATTTTGTTTTTGGGAGGAATTAAATTCCTGTAAATTGGGAGAATTAAATTCTTATATAGGGTTAAACCCTAGTTCTGTTTTAGAGGAATTAAATTCCTATGAATTTGAGAGAATTAAATTCTCATATAGGGTTAAACCCTAATTTTATCTTTGGTAGGAATTAAATTTCTGTAAATTGGGAGAATTAAATTCTCATATAGGGTTAAACCCTAGTTCTATTTTGGAGGAATTAAATTCCTATGAATTTGGGAGAATTAAATTCTCAAATAGGGTTAAACCCTAGTTTTATCTTGGAGGAGTTAAATTCCTATAAATTTGGGAGAATTAAATTCTCTAAACTCAATTTTCTCTCTAAGTTTTGGATCTGCATGGCAGAATCTCCCCGATGAGAATTAAATTCTCAACCTGTGGGGAGATTTGCTTCTGCAGATGTTCAACCAGAGAAAGAACTAAGTTCTTTTGCAGAAGAGTTAAACTCTTAGATTGAGAATTAAATTCTCTTTTTTGCTTTATGAAGTTTTGATCCTTTTCCCTTTCTCACCTAGAGTTTCTTTTCTTGAGAATTAAATTCTCCTTTGTTTTCTCTCTGCTATTTACCTTTGGAAAATTTCAAGATCCCAAAATTCTATCCCTTTTCTCCTTTCCTTGGCTCCTATTTATAGGAGAAGGGAAAGAATCAATTTGTTTAGTAAATATTTCATTGAAAGATTTTGTTTGTTTTTCATAACTAATATGATTTTTAGACCACTCAGTGAATTTTATTCACCATTGGATTTTTTAATTCAAAAGATATTCTGTTTGTTATTTTTGGTGAAATTTAAGGAAATCTTTCCTTATATAAAATCTTTCCATAAATTGGTGATTTTTAATCACCGTTGGATTTTTAATCCAACGGTGCTCCACTTTACAGAGCATAGTTCTCTTTTGTTTGGAAAGATTTAAAGAAATACTTTTCCATTTAGGGTTTTTGATTTCCCTTAATTAGAATTTAGTTCTATCAACTTATAAGGGTTTCAAATCCTATCACGTGTTGGCACGTGACCCTCCCTCATTCAGAATTTAATTCTGTCTTTTAATTGGGCTGAAAGACCATCACGTGTCCACACGTGACCCTTGGTCACGTGTCAGCACGTGACGCCCCATTGGGGTCTTTTCTTAGCCATTTGTTTACAATTTTGTTTGATTTTAGAGTTTAGTTCTATAAAGTGGAGGTCATAAGAAACTATCACGTGTCAACACGTGACTCTTGGTCACGTGTGAGCACATGATACTTCATTAAGGTAATTCCTGATTTTTAATCATGGAACATCCATCAAATAATACAAGTCTGGTTGATGGAGTTTTACTAGATACAACTGAAATACAAATATACAATGGTGGTCCTGATGTAAAAGATCCCACCTACCAAATTAATCACCAGGAAGGAACATTGTGCCAGTAAAGCCGCAACGAAACCTGTACGGCAAAACCTGCAAGAAACTGTGGCACAACGGGGTGAGTAGAAAACATCTATGAGTAGAAATCGCATGCATGACGCTATGTTAGGTCATATCAAGTAATATCCTCAAATAAATATCCTGATCCATCTATGTATAAGTGTAATACTACATGCTCGTGTCAGTACCTCAGATAGCAACATATCAGATATATGATGTATGAATGCATTACAAGTGAAACAGAATACATCTTGAATGAGACAACTGTTTTCTTTATTTTAATGAGATTTGCGTATGTATATAAATCGCGTATCATTAATGAAATCGACAGATAAAACAGTGTCCAGCATCGACACAAAACATAAATCTCAGTATCTCAAAACCTCAGGCTCCGGCTATCCGGACTGGCCTGTATCATCAAATCTCAATATCTCAGTGTCTCAAGTCTCAATATCTCAATACATCAGGCTCCGTCAGTCCGGATCAGCCCATATCATCAGTTATACGACCATGAATGGTATCCTCCGGATATCTGCCGTGCTAGGTAAAATCACCGGTAGGCAGTCTGCCCCTGCCGAGCTCATCGTCTACGCCTCGAGCTTCTTGCCCCGGGGTACCTTACCGGATCCACCATGTACCCGAGACGGTTCATCCAACTCCTCAAATCGGGTCTCGAAAATATCTCAGAACCGAGAAAACATCATGGTGGAAAATACTCATCATATCAAGGAAAACCGCATTTTCTCTTTAAAATAATTCATCAGTTTACAAGACTTTCACATGCGGTTTGCAAGTACAGAAAATATCAAGAATAATCCGAAATCATCATATCACCATGTCAATAACAATGAAAACCGGCATAAATCTCCGTAATACTGCATAATCAATGAATACATGAATGCATCTGATATCATGCAATGAATGCAATAGTTAAACTAGCATCTGAAAGCTATAACATATTGCAACTATCAACTTAGCAAGCTATGTCAAGGAATAGTATTTTCTAAAGTGTACGTGACATGGAAATTACCGATGAAGATGTGTGTGAGCCGGTAAGCAAGTGTATGTGGAGCATACGCATCATCGGTAATGGTGCTGGTGTCTTGACAGCAGGGTTTCATGATAATTACAGATAACATATGCACAAGCATGCAATGCGATGAAACATCATGAATATACAGAAAGTGATATAGTAACAACAACACAGAGGAATAAACCTACCGGATATACGAGTCATACAGTTTCGTACATTAAAGTACTCACGATTCACTGGATTTGAAAACAGGTATGACTCGAGCCCAGTTAAAAGGGTAAGGGAATATGCCTAAGTCTGAGTCGATCTATACATATATACCTAGCAGTCGGTGATCTCGCCTCAACAGTATCACGTACGATACAATAAATAATATGACATTCTCGAGTCAAGAGTGTGGATCTATCCTCATAACTATTTCACGTACGGTAAATCTATCGTACGGCATCCCAAATCTGAGTACGGGTCAAATATCACATTTATCTCATTATTCATCTGGTATCCGCATCATCACATATCGTGAGCAGGGGTACTGGTCTAAATCTAGTACACTACTAATATCATCAACAATAATCATGATCTGGCTTCTGATCTACTGTCTCAAACAATCCGATGTCATCAACACATATCATCATATAGAAATATGCGTCGCCCAAGCGATCCATTATAAATATCTTAACATATATTATCTCATACCTCGATCACATGTCAACTATCATATATACATTATCATCCACGTGGTATCATCGTCTAACGATCTGCTATAACATCATAACATATCTTGGTCACACATTAAATATCTCACGGCATCATGCCCGATCATATCGACTCATTCCCAAATATCATATAACATTCTCATCATCCAAGCATATGAATACCAATATATATATATATATGTCTCCAATACGCATAGGGAAGTAAATGTATTCAAGTATGTGTATATGCGTGTATGCAAAACTTTACTCTAGGGTTTCGTGACTAAGAAATCGACTAAAACCCTTTTCTCAATCCTCGCTAACACTAAACCCATAATTTCCTAACCTTTTCTTGCTAAGGGTTCAATCTCTCCATAACGTATAATTGCATATCTATATCATGTCATATCATTTCTTACGATTTTGCGGGGGTGCTATACGCCATCCACCCGACTTCTCCCTGTAGATATAATCTACTTACCTCCTCTTGCTTGCCGACGTCGATATCGCCATAATCTCCTTTATCTTCTCGAATCCAAGTGGGGGTACCTACATATATACACAATCGCAAATGCGTATTAAAATCATATCGGAAAACGAAAACGATACGCTAAAGGCCTATAGGTTAGAACCTATGGGCCACGCCTTCAAAACCACCAACAATCCTCGATATCGTCGTACAAACGTCAAGTAATCGAGGTAAAACACAGATACAAAAATCCAGAATTCAAAATACGAGAAACGAACCCCGAATCAAAACAACAATTCTTGAAAATGGTCCCAGATTTTACCCTAGGTCAAATCAGCTAATTTTGCATATGCCAAGGGTCTAGTTTACTGGAGATGGAGCCATGGAAGAAACACGAATCAAAATGGTGGGACCCAGGCCGCAAATTGCGGCCTCCTGGATTAAATCTGTGGCCAGGTTAGGGAGGTAGGGGCTAGGGTTTCAGTAGGGGGTCCTAGGTTGCCTGCATGTATCACTGTCTTTGCTAATTAATTTTTAAGGTCCCCGAGTGTTAGCAGATTTCCAATTACCATCAAAATTTCATAGTTTTTCCGATATCGGGTTTTCTAAGTTTGCGTTCCGGGGTTCTTGTATCTGGTTTAGGTCTCCAATCAATCACCGCAGGTGTTTTAAGGTCACTACTACACTCAATTTCACCTTTGAATTAAATTCAAAACCCTAACCTCATATAGGAATTTTCCAAGTTCACTAAATATCGATATATCGATTTTAACTAACAATAGAAGCTAAGGTGAATGAAAAACAATACCAATGATGTAGAAATTACCTCAATTGGCAACTCAAGAATTTTCTTGAGTTGCTCAAAGTCCTCAAAATTCGATTTTTCTTGGTTCAATGCGCTTCCCTTGAGCTTGTGAACATTTTTAATGAAATAGAGATGGGGTTTTAGGTTTGTTTTGGGGGTGTTTTGAGGCTTGAATTGGAGGAGGGAGATGGGGGTTGCCATGGTGGAGAGGGAGAAGAAATGGTGAAGAGATGAAGAGAGAAAGAATGAGCCATGCCTATGGTTTGACCCCTCACCCTCTCTCTCTCATGCCCATCCCCCTTGTCAACATTACGTCCCTTTGACTTTTCCCTTTTTTTTTTTCTATTTTCTTTTCTATTCTCACATAAAACCAAAACTATGAATGAAAATGAAGAGAAAGCCATGTAGGAAAATGTAACACAAGTGTTAAAATGACATGATGCATATTTTGCACAAAACAAGTTTAATGCGCGATTAGCGATTTTTATTCGCGATTAGCACTAAAATAGTGTATAATAAATCATGAAATTTCATATTTTGCATAAATTACACAAAGCACACTCTTTTTAGTAATTTCTATAGTTTTCCAAATTTTCCCCAAATTTATCGGTATTTAATTATACCGCATTATTAAAATATTCATAATAATTATTATTTAATTATAAAAATTCTAAAAAATAATATTTTATTTTTCTGAAATGTTACATTTACTTGAAAAAAACTAACCTCATGGTATGAATACTGCATGTTAGCATGCAATTTATTAAACATGCAGTACGTATATTTAGTGGAAGTAGCTACCTAATCCATCCCCGTTCTGCTTAATTTGTGTATCTTTATTGATTTGATTAATTAGAGCCGTCTTTTACCTGGTAATTGAAGGCCATATGCTCTGCCGTAGCGGAAGGCGGACAGCTGCTAAAATTGATGTCATGCGTCCGAAAGAACTGTGCGGCGACTGCGGCAGAGGAAACAACAACATGTTCGACGTATCCAAGACGGAAACGTATCAAGGGTCCGTAAACTTTAGTAAGAGCAAGCAGAGTTTGATGAGGATTTCAGCGGAACTGCAAAAGTTTGCCTATGATAGGCAAGCCTTTCGGGCCCGGTGCAAGAGGAGCGAGTTTCACTTTACTCTTCTTGATGATGCTCAATATTGGTGATCCCCAAGATCAAGACACGTGGCAGATGACGTGTCCCAGAACTCGGAAGAAAGGGCCCACAGGGACCGACCAGGCCACCCCTGTACCCGATCTGCACGCGTGAGCTGGCCCTCCTCGGGGCCCCCTCGGCCCCTCAGCTCGCCCCGAGCTGCCACAAGACCAAGACTCCTCGGCCTTCTCGCTTGCCCCTGAGCTCCCCAGCCGATGACTTCTTCTTCGGTCCTTCGACCAACTCCACCGCTCATGGGCGTAACCGCCGCTCTGCAAATCTCGCCATGCACAGATTCTCCGCCAGCAATATCCCACATTCCACGCCATCGCAATCCCCATTAATGGGCGATCCTCTCTCCGCTCGGGCATGACATCGGGAGCATAACTGCCGGCGAGATTCTCGCGCCTGCTGCTGCGTGCTACCACCGCTATATAAACCCTATCACATAGGGGTCAAGTAAGCCATTTTTACTCCACTTAGCCGTTACGCTGCTCGGATCTAGCACTAACTTGATCGTCGGAGGGTCCTCGGTGGTACCAAACCACCCCAGGACTTCTTTGCAGGTACTCGGCGCTAAACTCCTCAAGTCACCAATCTCCTTAAAACCCATTGAAACCCACACACAATGGGTGATCCCCTCCAGAATCCACCGGGAGATCGACAGAAGACAACATCTGAAGGAGACCCGAAAAGGACTTCCATCAGTTGGCACCGTCTGTGGGAAACGCAAACTCCACAAAAAAAAAGTTGGCCTTCCGATCTCCGTCCACATGGAAAGCAACCATCCTGAAGATCCGGGTACCAGCCGCCGCCTCCCCCTCACCGGAGGCGCGGATGAACCCCTTCCGGCGACCATCATTAACGCACTTGCCAGCCGAATAGATCGGCTGCAGTCCCTCGTAGAGGCGCTCACCCGCGTCTAAACGGCCAGGCCTGGCCCCAGATCGCCGCTTCTCCGCCTCAAGAAGGCTCTACCCCCATCGGCACGGCTGACCACCGGCAGGCTACAACTCCTGACCACGGATCTCACGGGCCGACACTCCCTGAGGCCCGTTGGGCGCCCCACGGCTCCACACCAAGGTCCGCCGCCGGAGCACCTTGCCTCCAGCCTCTTCGCGACCCGTACCCCTCTGAGGAGATGTCGGTCACCTCGCCTGCCTACAGGCATGACCGATGCCCCTTCCCTCGACGGGGTCGCACAAAAGGGGCTCGCCACGACAGGTCGAGGGCTACCTCGCCTGGGAATCTGAGGAACCTCATCGAGAGGAACCGAAGCCGTGCCCAAACGCAGGTCTCCCACAGCGGAGGCCAGGGATCACGAGGCGCCGAGTCCTCTGGGTACTGCGGCCAACTCGATGCTCTCAAGAAGAAGATCGAAGGCATGCGCCAAGAAGGTCACCTCTCGACCAACGGGGATGAGTACGCCGCCGAATCGCTCACCAAACCGTTTTCCGAAGGACTGCTCACTGTCTACGTCTCCTCGCGCAACAAACCCCCGAAGGTCTCTCTGTTCGATGGGAAAACCGATCCTAAAGACCATTTGGATGCTTTCACCGCGGGGATGAGCTTCCAGGACCATTCCGATGCCGCCCAGTGCAGGGCCTTCCCAGCCACCCTCATTCGCTCTGGTCGGGACTGGTTCTAAGGACTCGAGCCTCGCTCAATCTCGACTTTCGATGAGCTGGCTACTCAGTTCCTCGGCCACTTCATTGGGAACCGTCGGCAGAGGCGCACGGTCGACTACCTCTTCACAATTAAGAGCGGGGACAAGAAGACGTTCAAGGCTTATATCACCCACTTCTACAACGCCCTCCTCGAGGTCCCCGAGCACCGGGACCAGACCATCATCACGGCGCTCAGATCTGGTCTGAGGCACAAGGAGTGGCTGCGCTCCTTTGCGTTGGCACAGCCTAAGACCATGGCCGAGGTCAAGGCGTGGACCGAGCATGAGATTCAGCTGGAGTCCGAGGTGAACGCGAACCTCCCCCGGGCAGAACGGTCCGACCAGAAGAAGAGGGCTCGGGAGGAGAGGCCGGAGCGTCAACAGCCCTATCACCCGAAGTTCCAGGAGTACACCCCGCTCAACGTCTCCCTCGCGGTGTTGCTAGAGGAGGCCCAAGACGAGGGGTTCTTCAAGTTCCCTCCAATCCCACGTCAGGCTTCGAAGCGGACCCGGGTCCCTTACTGCGCCTTCCACCAGACACTGGCCACGCCATGGAGGATTGTAAGCAACTCCGGGACTACATCGAGGAGCTCATCCGATCGGGGCATCTCGCCGCCTACTTAAGGGACAAACGGCAGGCCGACCGCGAGCAGGAGCAGCGTCCTCCTCCCGCCGAGCTGACCATCGGCCAGATCATGCTTGTCTCAGCAGATGACCAGTCCGGCGCTCGGGAGGCCCCGTAACCGGTGCCGAGCACGAAGACCAGCAAGTCTCCGGGAATCTCGGGCCATGCTGATAGGGCCATCTATTAGCATGTGCTTTTCTTTTGGGGCAATGTAAACTATCCCTAGGGTCTATTGTTAATTTAATAAAGATCAACAGAACATTGCGGAAAAATAGGAAAGATCTCATTTATTCAAAAAAAGGTATTATGGGCTCCTCAGCCGTACATACAAAAAGAAAAAGAAAATTACAACTGCGGGGGAAGGGGGTGCAGAGAGCACTGCTCATGATACTTGGTAAAGATCTCCACCAGCCGAGGCCTCGCGAGATCCAACCTCTCCCCTCGGTTTTCCCCGCGTGCATTGACCCTGAGCCTCAACTCATAGCACTCGCGGACGAGCGCCTCCGAGCGAGCTAGCCGGTTCGCGGAGATCAGGCCGAAGCGCCTCAGGGACCGCAGCTTGCCCACGGCCTCGTCATAGAGCTGCTCGGACAGGAGGTTGTAAAGACCCGGCGATGCCCTCCAGATAGAGTACATCAGCAGCTGCAACAGGGAGGAACGTCGGGGGAGCAGCCGGCCGAAGTGGTCCTCGATGCTCCCATACACCAACTGCACCATGTCCTCGGTGCAGTTCTGGTCATAAAGGTATATGTCTTCGAAATGGATGATCTCGGGGATGGTAAAGGGGAAGTCCTGCATTCTCGACGCTCCGTTTACAAAGAAAGGAAGGACTAGTGCTCCTTCAGCCTTATATAGCCCGTTGCGCCCCAACGGAACTCAACGGCCGCCCGCTCTCACCCAAGAAGTCACTGCCTCGCGGCGATCATCGACCCTTCTCTAACGGAATCGAAGCGACATGACCCTGGCGCTTCGCCTCCCCCCACATTCAATGCTCATGCTGCGTGCACACCCTCCACGACCGCTCCTGTTCCCCATACCCGCAACTGGATGGTCGGGCGAAACCTCATGAAAATTCGGCCAAGCAGCTACCCTGCCCGGTTGTCCTTAGCCGGCCTCCTTAGGCCCCCCCAGCGCTAAGGATCAAAGTCCTCCGCAGAGGCAGCTGAGCGGCTCCTCTGCTCGGCTATACCTGGCTGGTAGCTTCCCTACTCGCAACGCCAAGGATCAAAGCCCTCACCAAGAGGCAACCTAGCAGCTACCCTGCTCGATTATCCCTGGCGGGTAGCTTCCCTAACGCAACACTAGGGATCAAAAAGTCCTCCCAGAGGCAGTCGAGCCCAACCGTCGCTTGGCTATCCCTGGCGGGTAGCTTCCCTACCGCAACGCCAGGGATCTGAAAGCCCTCTCAGAGGCAGTCAAGCCCGAGAATCCCTCGCTCGGCTATCCTTCAGGACAAAAGCCCTCGCCAAGAGGCACCGGGCAGTAAACCTGCCCGGCCAAGGGTCCTTGGTAGGCTTCTACAGCCCCTCCAGTGCCAAGGATCAAAGTCCTCCCAGAGGCAGTCGAATCCTTGCTCGGCTATCCCCGGCTGGCAGCATCCTACCACAACCGACAGGGATCAAAGTCCTCGCCAAGAGGCACTGGGCAGTAACCCTGCTCGGTCCCCATCCTGAAGGATCAAAGCCCTCGCAAGAGGCAACCGGGCAGCTACCCTTCTCGGTCATCTTCGGCTGGTAGCTCCCTACCCATGACGCCAGGATCGAAGCCCTCGCAAGAGGCGTCCGAGCGGCTACCCCGCTTGGTCATCCAAGGCTGGTAGTTGCCTACCCATGGCGCTAGAGATCAAAGCCCTCGCCAAGAGGCAACCGCACAGTTTCACTGTCCGGTCATCCCTGCTCAGTTGTCCCCGCCGGGTAGCTTCCCTACCGCAATGCCTGGGATCAAAAAGCCCTCCCAGAGGCAGTCGAGCCCGAGGATCCCTCACTCGGCTATCCCTCGGGACAAAAGCCCTCGGCAAGAGGCACCGGGCAGTAACCCTGCTCGGTCCCCGTCCTGAAGGATCGAAGCCCTCGCAAGTGGCAACCGAGCGGCTGCCTTGCTTGGTCAACTCCGGCTGGTAGCTCCCTACCTATAACGCCAGGGATCAAAGCCTTCGAAAGAGGCCTCCGAGCAGCTACCCCGCTCGGTCATCCCAGGCTGTTGGTTGCCTACCCACGACGCCACTCGCCAAGAGGCAACCGCACAGTTTCACTGTCCGGTCATCCCTGCTCAGTTGTCCCCGCCGGGTAGCTTCCCTACCGCAATGCCTGGGATCAAAAAGCCCTCCCAGAGGCAGTCGAGCCCGAGGATCCCTCACTCGGCTATCCCTCGGGACAAAAGCCCTCGGCAAGAGGCACCGGGCAGTAACCCTGCTCGGTCCCCGTCCTGAAGGATCGAAGCCCTCGCAAGTGGCAACCGAGCGGCTGCCTTGCTTGGTCAACTCCGGCTGGTAGCTCCCTACCTATAACGCCAGGGATCAAAGCCTTCGAAAGAGGCCTCCGAGCAGCTACCCCGCTCGGTCATCCCAGGCTGTTGGTTGCCTACCCACGACGCCAGAAATCAGAAGCCCTCGCCAAAGGGCAACGGAGCAGTTTCCATCCATCCTTGGCATAAATAAGGCGGACAGCCCTCTGGCCATCGCATGCAGAGGATCTGAGCCACCAACAAGGGGCATCACATCTATCCAAACCTCGAGCGATCTCCCCTCGACTTCGGGGCCATGGAGACGCCTCTTTCTCAGCAGCGCTTGGCATGCTTGGTAATTAATCGAAATCAACTCGACGGACGATCGCTAGGCAAGTAGTCGACCTGACATGGACCTGACATGGAAGCCCAACAGCGCAAGAAGAGAAATTTTACGAGAATTCTTCATGAACAAAAGACAAAGTGCAAACCGATGAAACCAAAGAAAAAGTTTTATTACTAAAAGGCAAAGTCTTTACAAAGGATATTTTTGGCTCCCCAGCTTTACAAAATGCCCGGAGGCTTACAAAATTCCAGAAGCAACAAAAGAAAAGGAGGAGGAAGACATGGGCTTTAGGCCTTGGGCCAGGAGCGACCTCGGGGCCCTCAACATCCATCATGAGGCGAGCTAGGTCCTCGGCGACTTCCTCGCTAGGAATCTCCTGCCCCTGCTCATCGGCGTCCGTGAGGGGGTATTCGGCCCGGAGCTATTCATCGGCGAACCCCGGCACTCGGGCCTTAACGGTGTCGAGGGCCTCGTGCCAGATGAGGGTCGTGGCAACGGCCGGGTCATCGTAGTAGTCTTTTGACTTCTTGTATCTCTCCACCGCCTTCGCCACTGAGAGGTCGGCCAACTTCGCCACCCTCAGGTCAGCCGACTTCGCCGACTCGGCCGCCACCCCCAGCTCCTTCCGGAGGGTTTTCACCGTCTTCTTCAGGTTGCCGGCAAGCACCTGAGCGTCCTCGAGCTTGGCCTCGGCAGCCGCGGCGGCCTCGCAATGCCGAGAGACCTCCCGCTTCCCAGCCTCCACCTCACCCTCCATGGCGGTGACCCTCGCCATCACCGCCTCTAGCTTCCGCTTGGAGCTCTCTTCCAGCGAGCCGAGCTGGCCCGCAGCCTTCATCGCCGGGGCTATCACCTTGGCCTCCATGCGTAAGGCGAGGGCAACGTGCTGGAGAACCTGAAAGGCAGGAGAGAGATCAGAAAGACGAGGGAGACACCGAATCTCAAAATATATATAATAATAAAAACCAAGCACTTACCTGCACGGACTCCTGGACAATGGACGCCAGCTAAGCCCTGAAGGTCCCTCCGGGGACTCTACCCCCGGCCGATGTCTCTATCTCGTGCAGCAGGCTATCCGCGACGGATACCCCGAAGGCACTGCGAACTGGAGGCCCCCTTCCTCCACCATGATCAGCGAAGATGGTCCCCGGGATGACCTCCTCTTGAGCGGCTCTGAGGGAGAGTCGATCTCCTCCTCCGAGGCTGGGTCCTCCAGAATCCAAGCCCACTTCCGGTCTGACACTCTGCTGGGCCGCGGGGCGAGATCCGCCTCTTAGCGTCGCGGGACATGACCACCAGAGGAGAAGGAGCCGGGGCAAGCTTTGAGCGGGAAGGGCCGGTACCCCCATCCTTCGTGACCTTTCTCGGCTGGCGCATGGAAGCTCGGAGCGAGTCCATATCCATGGGTCCTGCACAAAACCGAATGTAAAGAGGTCAGCGACACAAGCAATATACGAGACAAAAGGTAAGCCTAAACTTACCAACGAACTCAACGGGGCTAAGCCCGGCCCAACACAGGACCCTCTCAGACAGCAGCGCATCGAAACGGGGGATGGGCTCCCACGACGCCACTCTCACCGCGACGGGGTCACTGGACTGGTTCCTCGGCAAGCATTTCTCCCTCGACCACTGTGTAGGCACGGGCCAGTCCTCGCCCCGGGGGGGGGAAACAAAGAAGAATTCTTATTCCAGTCGTGAATGGAAGAAGGCAGGGCCACAACCCCTGTCCCGGCGGGCCCCCTGTCACTTTCTAAAAGAAAGGTAGACCCATCTCGGGTCGCCCGCTCGACCACCAGGGTAATTTTTGAAGACGAGGGAAGAATCAAGGAGGGAGAGGCTGAAAGGAATCACCTGTAACTTCAGGCGGATCAAGAACCCTAGGAGAATCCTCCACGATTTCGGCACTAACTGGCCAGGGGCTAACCCGAAAAAGTTCAGCGCTTCAATGACCTCAGGAGAGAAGGGCAAGCGCATTCCATCCCAAAAAGCTTCCAAGTACAGGGCGATCTCCCTGCCCCGTACTTGGTGTTGGGCTTCCCTTGCACCTAGTCTAGGGTTTGGTAGCATCACACATGCCACTTTAAAATTTTAGAGAGGTGCAAAGCAAGTGAACCATGAATCATGCTAGAATTTCTAGGGTAACAAGTTTGTATCACATACAAAGAAGTAAAGAGATAGGGATTACAACCTTTATAGTCCATTCCTTCGCTTCATAAGCTCCGTGTTGAGGTCCCTTCGCTGCGATCATCATGAACATCGACTCTCGAGAGGCTCCATGAAGAGAATGATGCGCCTTGCTTGAAGACTTCACTAATCCAAGATGATCTACCTTGAAGAATCTCAAACTCAAGCTCTTACTTCACTAATCAAGTATTAGTAAAGCAAACACCCTAATCTAAGTGGCTAGAATAGATGAGGATGATGAAGTAGGAATTTTGCTCTCTTTTGTTTTCATATTCTCACTTATAAACATCACAAATGAAAAAGCTAGTGAAGGTTTTCTTCATGAAGCAAGAAGAAGAAGCTGAAGCAAAAACCATTTGTGATGAATAATGAATTATTGTTGTGGTTACAAATCAACCATGGGTTAAGAATGAAGGCTTAACCCTTGTAGAGAATAAACTAGGGTAAAGGGTTTGGGTTGGGTTAAGAAATATCAACACAAAATATCAAAGGTCAAAGTCAAAACTTCATGAAGCTTCATGAAAGCTTAACCCTAATCCAAACCCTAACCTT
The DNA here is from genome assembly GCA_030015575.1 of Agapanthus africanus. Lineage (NCBI taxonomy): Eukaryota > Viridiplantae > Streptophyta > Magnoliopsida > Asparagales > Amaryllidaceae > Agapanthus > Agapanthus africanus. The sequence continues at coordinate 49,599,616 of JASDDO010000028.1, read as the reverse complement.
GTTTAAACTCCACAAAACATGTTGCATTTGTAACCCTAACTTGTTACAATATTATATATCGCATATATAATATATTTTATAACAAAAGAAAATAATACAATTAACATATATCGTATATACATCAATGTATTATCCCGTAAGAAAATGAATCAATAAAGCGAGCTTATATTAGTTAATGTAATGTAATATATCTCATATATAATATACATTAAATTATCGAATCAACACTTGATCCGATAATGCGGCTATATAGCATATAACCGACTAATATAACATGTACCATTTCATCGAATCAACACTTGATCCGATGACCCGGCTATATCACATATACTCAGTCGATATCTCATATCGCGAGAATAGAATACAGTATCACATACTCGTATTATTCTCGGTCCCACACATATCACTTATGTGCTCCTACTCCGTTTTGCCTGAGCCAGGAAACCTCTGTGTAGGACTCTAAAGAATCGTCAATACGCCGGCAGTAGGTGATGATCATATCAAACACCCACAAGCTGCAAGCGGTCAGCTGAACGTAACAGCTATCCTGGTATTGAGCGATAAGAAGATCAACAAGCAAGCCTGTACATTCTCCTGCGAATCCAATCAGTAACACTCCTGTACAGTCCGGTCTCTTCGTCTGATATGTCGCATATCTCGCCTAGGGGTGATAAACGTCAGACCCCAGTAGCTTGATAAGTCGTGTCGATATGAGGTCCATAACAGTTCGAGAAACTACTGATAATACTTACCAGTAAATCTCAGCAACCCTGACCAGGGATTTTCAGTTATAGCCAATCGAACACAGCGCAACATCAACTCCCAATACCGGGAGAGACGAAACCCCTCCTATCGCTCATTGCCTCCATGTGATTCAGGACTGTACCCAAAAGCCACCGTTTTGCACGCCCTCTTGGACGTAGTATGATGGAAATCAAAGCACAGTAGGAATCACACAAGACTTTATGACGATCTCAGGTCTATAGACTAACCTGTACCAGTGTCACCAGAGAACTGCCATCTGACGTGAGGTATAATACCATCTGGGAGTTCTCGGAGAGTCCGTTCAGTGTACCCAATCTCCACTGAGCACCCGTATATTATCTCTGATGTCAAATACCAATGGATATGGGATCATCCATCACCCATCTACATGGGTCGAGAAGTATACGATAGTCTACTTTGGTATATCGATGCCCTGTCTCGATACACCTACGACTAGGAACATTTGAAAGATGTACTTAGCAACTACACTGTCCCCACTAGTATGATCTACATCATAGTCCTGGTAGTCAAGTACTCATCCAAAGGGCTTTATCAACATGTAACATAGAGACAATCAGAGTACATGTTAAGATAAAGAGCAACCAGATAGCATACTATCATGTCGAGCAAGAAAGTCCTCCATATATATGTCCAAGTATCCAATACAATATACATTGTATGTACAGCAATGGCCTCTAGGGCATACATATCACTAACAATCTCCCACTTGCACTAGGGCCATCTGTTGTGGTATCTCATACCCAACAATCAGCCGTGGTTGAACTATCTCATACTCAACCATCCCATAAAAGTCTCTATTGGGAAATTGGCCTTTGTGAGTGGATCCGCGCTATTTTCCTCTGTGTCTGCTCTCCTAACCTTGATCTCCCTGGAGATCAACCATCTCCATGATCAGGTGATACTGTCAAAGAATATGTCTGGATCTCTGATGGGATAGGGTTCCTAGGCATAAGCCACAACTCCATTGTCACACAATGGCATGAACGAAGTTCATCTCATGAACTAATATATATCCAGACTGCCTCTTTGGTAGTATCCTTGCTAACTATGTATCTTGCCTTTAATTATCTAGTTTGTCATGGTATCTAGTTTGGAACTCTTCCAACATATCATCCCTCCACTAAGGGTAAAGACAATGCCTGTGACTGACATTCAGTCGAACTTACCATCCTGGAAGTTATCCAGTGATTCTCTCCAGGATCGATTGATACCATCTCACTACTCCCAGTGAGAATCCTAATATCTAATTAGATCTATCTCATAGATCCAAAACCTAGGATTTAGGAGGTATCACCTTGATCCTTATATGGAGAATCCTTGTGATAAGAAGAGATTGACTGAGCGTAGCATAGGAAACTCCTTCCCTATCAAGAGTATGTCATGTACGTATAATACGAGGATCACCACCATACTCCCTACTACCTTTTTGTATATACTAGGTTCATCTACCATTTTGATGAAGTCAAACACTTTGACTACCACATCAAAACAGACGTTCCAACTCCGCGATGCCTGATTTATCACATAAAACAAGTTGCACACGTTTCCGCTGCTCCCACTTTCTACGAATCCCTCTGGCTATGTACTTATAGACGCCTTCTTCCAAATCATCATTTAGAACAGCAGTCATGACACCCAACCACCAAATATCATAGTTATGGTATGTAGCAGTGGCAAGTAGGATCTGGATGGACTTAAGCATTGCTTTGAAAGTCTCAACTTTTCCATGTACACCAAGTAATCTTCTCAAGATATACTTGCTCCTGATTGGGATTTAACCCTTCAGATAAAGCTACCAAAGTCCATACTTTGTTGGTGTATATGGATTCCATCTCAGATCGCTAAGCATCCAGCCATACTTACAGAGTCCCCACTCTTGATGGCCTGCTCGAAATTAGTTGGGTCATCATCTCATGATGCAATCCTCGCTCCCACTATCATAGAGAAACCGAAGTATCTCTTCGGTGGATGAGGAATCCTACTAGATCGGCGGAGAGGCTAAGGTTCGTTGGAAACTATTGAATCCTTTGGTTCTACCAAATCATCAGCTGCAGTTTGTATAGCTGGAACTCCTTTCAGTTCTACCTCATGACCACTAATTTCTTCACAAGAAATTCCCTTTCTCAAAGGTGGCATGCTGAGAAACAAAACACTTTTTGTTTCTCGGTTCGGTAGAAGATATTCCCTTGCGTATGCTTGGGATATCCAACAAACTTCCACAGAGCTGACCTTGCCTCGAGTTTGTCTGGATCATGCTTTTAGACATAGGATGAACAATCCCAAATCTTAACATCCTTAAGAGACGGGCTCTTCCCATACCATATCACATATGGAGTGGCAGGCACCTGATTGGAACCCTATTCAATAGGTATGCTGCTTCACAAGTGCATAACCCTCAAAAGGAAATAGGCAACTCAGTAGTACTCATCATAGAGCACACCATATCACATAGGGTGCGATTGCTCCGCCCTGATGCACCGACGAGCTGTGGTGTATACGGAGGAGTAATGCTGATAGAGAATCTCATTCTCCTTTAGAATAGTCCAGGATCTTTGTGCTCAAGTATTCTCCTCCCTGATCACATCAATGGACATAATACTTATACCCGTTTTGGTTCTCTACTTCTGAAGTACAAAGAACCAGTCTTAGCATATGTAGACAGGGGATCTCATACATCATCATGTATCAATCCCAAGAGTTCACTAACTCTTTCTCTGTTTCTAATAAACGGAGCTGTGGTCATCTTATCTTTGTGACATGACTGGTAAGTTTTACAAGATGTAAATCCAAACTAATTTAAATATGTATCTAAATGTAACATAGCTAGTCGGGTCACATTGATATGGCCTAGTCTACAATACCTCAAGAAGGATTTATTCATTTCTGAATTCTTCCTCTTGTGTGTGTTCTGTACATTAAGAACTGTAGTTTGATTTAGAACGTCTATGCTTTTAGATAACGTGCTTGAACCGATCAACTCTTGATATAGGAAATGTTCAAAACATTGTCCAACAATACAAAATTATATCCTTCTTTACTAAATAAAGAGACTGATATGATGTTGTATATCAGGTTCGGTATCTAATAACATTCGTTCAGAATCAATGTATTTGGTAATACATGGTGATAACTGCCAATTGCTTGGCTTGCAACAATTGCACCGTTTCCAACTCTTGAAACTTATCACCCATTCTCAGTTCTCTACCTATCTATAGCCCATCTAACATATTACATTTGCGGGATCCTGATTCGGTATCTCATACCCAGGATGTAAAGGATACTGAGAAACAGTTCTCGGTAATAAACATACCCGAAGAAGATGCATCAGCATGCACTTTTTTCGTTTGGGCGGCACGGGAATTCTAGTAATCCCCTATTTCCTGCTCGGTCTTATAACAATTATAAGTTGGAGCGGGACCAACGTTCCTAAGCTCAGTATAACAAGCGGGTTCGGTCCATACATCCGTATTATTATCTTGATTAAGGCGTGACATGGTCGCTACCTGGAGAGAGAGAGAAGAAAACACTCAGCGTATGCTCTTGCAAGATTAGATTGGTTATTAATATATTTAATCAAGATGGCTCCCACCGTTTTAGTCAAATCTTCCTTCAAAGCCTAAAAGGAAAGACTAGCCGGGATTAATTACACCCTACAAGTTCGCCAATTTTTCAGCCAGGCCAGTACCGGTACTTTGAAGGAGGTTCCCCGTGCTTTCGCACGGACCTAATTAAAATAAACGTCGTTTTCCCAGGGGCGTAACCCCGTTGACACCTTTCTAGACACCTACTTGATCGGCTATTTGTAATGTGTAAAACTCTCCCAGGAGTAACTCTTACTCACAGCGGGTATCGGGATCCAACTATCTCATAGGAGGTATGCAATCTCATTGCTAATTTCAACACTTGAAATTCCCGATAATATTTTACCCCTAGTGTCCTATGACCTTGACGGAGGCCAACAAACTATAGTCCACTAGTCAAGTTCAACCCGTACATTTCTTGATTGAATTAAACCCACCCGCATGACCCTTGACGGAGGCCAAACTACGCCATACGAATACCCTAATCCAATCACATCGTATGCTAACAGATAAGCACTAGTTAGCTACCGTACACTACGCCTTGATGGAGGCCAAACTACCGCAGCACGAATACTAAGTAGTACTCATCTGAAATGACGGAGGGTTACGACAGGTTTTTAAGAAAACCCTTTGCGTAATGAACTTGATATCGTTGTAGAATCGAGTGATTTTAAATGGAATGTTTTTGAGGCCTTTTCTAGTTTTGCTAAAAAGGTCACTCCCGGTGAAGGGGTCTCGGCTCTTTCCTTATCGAATAAGGTGCAGGATATTTCACAAATACCGCTGTGTAAAACAAAAACTAGAAAAGTAATCAAAAGACAAAACCGAGGGTTGTAGCATCTGCCAGTTATTGCTAAAGAGGTCACTCCCGGTGAAGGGATCTCGGCTCTTTCCTTATCGAGTAAGGTGCTGGATGTTCTACAAGGAATACCGCTATGCAAAGCAACAACTAGAGCTACCTGTTTTTGAAAATTCGATTCCACAACATCTTTAGGTTTCTTTTATTTCATTAATCTCATTAATGAAGTCCCATTTTATTATGCTTCACAAGCATCAGATATGAAACAAAATCAACAATATATAATATATATCTCATATATATAATATAAACATTTATCTTAGGCAGTAATATGATCTCATCACAGAACATTGCAGCAGAAGAACATATATGAAATATTGTATATTCTAGGAGGTCCGTGTTTTAATACGAGCCTGTATAAAACACGGATTCCACGGTCGCGATGAATAGCCAATCCCATAACCCTAGACCCCTATGAGAGCGGCAAGCAACCCTACCAATTCTAAAGTTAGGAGACCCGGTCTTGACTCCTCGAGATGGTCTTCCACTGGACCCTAGAACCCGGTTACTTGTGCTCCCCGTCTTGGGTCTATCCTAATGTGGAAAAGTAAATAATATACAATGGTGACAACATCGTCAACCCGGAAGTGCCCTAATAAAGAATATTATATACAATGAATTTTACATGAATGAAAATGAAAAACTCTCATCTCACATAAAACCCCCAGCTATTCAAAATACGACGATCCAATATAACATATCACAGCAACACATAATATCTCATATCATCAACGTAAGTAAATATGCGAACCCCAGTTGTCGTTGATGTATAGCAACGAAACCGGTGATACACTATCTATTACACTTACGGTCGCAGAAAAGAAAGTGAAAAACTACAACAGTTGGAATCCGCAACCACCTTAGACATCACATGTCTAACCAAATGAATTCCTTAGACATCGTATGCCTAACAATTATAAACCCCGCATTTTAGTCTCAATCTTGAAAACACTTTTCAACATCAAGTCAGGCAATTCAACAAGATTCCCGACATCCTGATCGAATGCTCATTGGAAACTTTAGTAGACGGCCGCATCCTCTATACCATCGATGAAGTGCACTAAGGCGGAACACCGCTGCCGCGAGCACCCGAACGGATGCTTTTAGTGATGGGGTTCTCCTACAGTCACTTGATTGGGGCTATGGGGAATGGTTATCTATTAAGTTTACCCGGCGAGTATCTGCGTACGCTACGTGATTGCAACGGACTTTTGATCGTATCAAAATCTCATGGTAACCGATCAAATGAGACTAAATTGCTAGATGTATAACATTCAAACTAGTTATCTCATAACTACTTGTGGATTCTAAATATTGTATCACATTCCAGAATATCATGAAGATGTTTAACGTTTCGATCAAATCAACATACACTCACAAATTACCCCCGTGAGCTCAACACTTGAGCAAAGTCAAAACACTCAAAAACCGTGCCACAGTGTCCATGGACCAGCCGTAGAAGGAGTTAACCAATGCCTCACCCATGACACCACGGGACTACGGCAAACCCGAAGGTTCGAACTCGGTTCCGTAGGCATAGAATCGAGTTAAGGTTATTATGTCTTCTAGGGGGTCCATAGGGGTACTTGCACAATTTTATGAGTACAATCAACTTCGGAAAATTACAACACTTGGAAATTTCGGCGGGGTATAAAATGCGATGTGCGAAGTTCGATCGAACTGCTAAAAATAGTCAAGGTTATTAATACAGTGTTAAATTATACGACTACGAAGCACTATGAATTAGTCCCAGGTCAAACCAATCATCACATGAAAATTGGGCTAAATAAACAATACTAGGAAACCCAAAATTGAGTGAAATGAGCACAGGAGCAATATGGGACCCAGAGGAAGCACCAAGGCCGGCCAGGCCCGAATTTGGCCTTATGTGGCCGGTTGAAAACCGATACCCCACCCCCGTATTTCACCCATGTTCATATAATGCTCCAAAGACCATTCTGCACCTGTTTGAAAATTTTTTAAAGCATTTTTTTGAAAATTTCCAGAGAGCAAAATAGGGTATTCATAATATTGTTTTTCGAAGTGGTTTTCATTTTCGTAATTGTTATAACACCGTATCTAGAATTCTAGTTAGGCTCTGATACTACTGTTGGGCTTCCCTTGCACCTAGTCTAGGGTTTAGTAGCATCACACATGCCACTTTAAAATTTTAGAGAGGTGCAAAGCAAGTGAACCATGAATCATGCTGGAATTTGTAGGGTAACAAGTTTGTATCACATACAAAGAAGTAAAGAGATAGGGATTACAACCTTTGTAGTCCATTCCTTCGCTTCATAAGCTCCGTGTTGAGATCCTTTCGCTGCGATCATCATGAACATCGACTCTCGAGAGGCTCCATGAAGAGAATGATGCACCTTGCTTGAAGACTTCACTAATCCAAGATGATCTACCTTGAAAAATCTTAAACCCAAGCTCTTGCTTCACTAATCAAGTATTAGTAAAGCAAACACCCTAATCAAAGTGGCTAGAATAGATGAGAATGATGAAGTAGGAGTTTTGCTCTCTTTTGTTTTCATATTCTCACTTATAAACATCACAAATGAAAAAGCTAGTGAAGGTTTTCGTCATGAAGCAAGAAGAAGAAGATGAAGCAAAAACCATTTATGATGAATAATGAATTATTGTTGTGGTTACAAATCAACCATGGGTTAAGAATGAAGGCTTAACCCTTGTATAAAATAAACTAGGGTAAAAGGTTTGGGTTGAGTTAAGAAATATCAACACAAAATATCAAAGGTCAAAGTCAAAACTTCATGAAGCTTCATGAAAGCTTCATCCAAGCTTAACCCTAATCCAAACCCTAACCTTGTTTAAACTCCACAAAACATATTGCATTTGTAACCCTAACTTGTTACAATATTATATATCGCATATATAATATATTTTGTAACAAAAGAAAATAATACAATTAACATATATCGCATATACATCAATGTATTATCCCGTGAGAAAATGAATCAATAAAGCGAGCTTATATTAGTTAATGTAATGTAATATATCTCATATATAATATACATTAAATTATCGAATCAACACTTGATCTGATAATGCGGCTATATAGCATATAACCGACTAATATAACATATACCATTTCATCGAATCAACACTTGATCCGATGACCCGGCTATATCACATATACCCGGCCGATATCTCATATCGCGAGAATATAATACAGTATCGCATACTCGTATTATTCTCGGTCCCACACATATCACTTATGTACTCCTACTCCGTTTTGCCTGAGCCAGGAAATCTCTGTGTAGGACTCTAAAGAATCGTCAATACGCCGGCAGTAGGTGATGATCATATCAAACACCCACAAGCTGCAAGCGGTCAGCTAAACGTAACAGCTACCCAGGTATTGAGCGATCAGAAGATCAACAAGCAAGCCTGTACATTCTCCTGCGAATCCAATCGGTAACACTCCCGTACAGTCCGGTCTCTTCGTCTAATATGTCGCATATCTCGCCTAGGGGTGATAAACGTCAGACCCCAGTAGCTTGATAAGTCGTGTCGATATGAGGTTCATAACAGTTCGAGAAACTACTGATAACACTTACTAGTAAATCTCAGCAAGCCTGGCCAGGGATTTTCAGTTATAGCCAATCGAACACAGCGCAACATCAACTCCTAATACCGGGAGAGACGAAATCCCTTCTATCGCTCATTGCCTCCTTGTGATTCGGGACTGTACCCAAAAGCCACCGTTTTGCACGCCCTCTTGGACGTAGTATGATGGAAATCAAAGCACAGTGGGAATCACACAAGACATTATGACGATCTCGGGTCTACAGACTAACCTGTACCAGTGTCACCGGAGAACTGCCATCTGACGTAAAGTATAATACCATCTGGGAGTTCTCGGTGAGTCCGTTCAGTGTACCCAATCTCCACTGAGCACCCGTATACTATCTCTGATGTCAAACACCAATGGATATGGGATCGTCCATCGCCATCTACATGCGAGAAGCATACGCTAGTCTACTCTGGTATATCGATGCCCTGTCTCGATACACCTACGACTAGGAACATTTGAAGGATTTAGTTAGCGACTACACTGTCCCTACTAGTATGATCTACATCATAGTCTTGATAGTCAAGTACTCATCCAAAGGGCTTTATCAACATGTAACATAGAGACAATCAGAGTACATGTTAAGATAAAGAGCAACCAGATAGCATACTATTATGTCGAGCAAGAAAGTCCTCCATATATATGTCCAAGCATCCACTACAATATACATCGTATGTACATCAATGGCCTCTAGGGCATACATTTCACTAATACTAGGTCTGCCCTCTTGTTCATATCAGAATATTGCATTATTATATTCCCCATTCTTAATCATATTACAAATAAATAGGTGCCTTTGATCCATGTCTGCTAAATAGTTGCAGGTTACAGGTTCTCAGAATAATACAGTGAAATTCAGGAAAAGACGCTAAAAATGTGAGACTACGACCAACAAATAGATGAATCTGTATGATGCCACCTACCAGTTTAAGGAACAAACGAAGATCAATGAACAGTTCGATTGCACAAAATACGAGGGCAGCACAAGATTCAAGACTTCAACGCGAAGTTTACAGTAAAAGTCCACAAATTCTGCACTGTTGGAAATCTGAAAGAAAGTAGAAAAGATTCTGAGAACCAAGTGAAGAAAAAAGAAGGAAAAAGCAACATGAAACAACCCTAAAGAAATGAGCCAGAGATCTCACCATATGGCCGCGGATCCGCGGCCAAACATGGGATTCTGCCGCGGATCCGCGGCCGTGCAGTGCACGTGTCGGCGCACGTGTCGGTGGGTGTCGGTGTTTTGACCTGGCTTTCTTAGGGTAGTCTTGTAATTTTAAATGTGGATCATATGTAAACCCTAGGGTTTCTCCTATTGATTGATCTCAAAAACTATCTATTAACCGCAATCAAGAACAGCGTCGCTTGGTAGCTAGTCGGTGAGTACGGGTCGGTCCACAGGGATTTTGTGAATTTCCTAATCGCTCTAACGAGTTAATTCCGATGGGTGCCGGACAGATTATTAAATATAAAAACTAAATCTATCTATACTAAGATTATCCAGATCTAAATCTTGCTATGGTTAGGTTTAGGAATGGTTTGGAAATGTAAATAAATCTCAACGCTTTCTATACCCAAATTAGGATCTAAGAGGAGTTATGGTAATTATTAATAAAGGGGATTAGATCCATTCGGGAAGGTGTTCCTTCCTCTAGGTTCTTGTCCTTCCTTTATCAATCCTTACCCTAACCTCCATGGAAAACACGCGCAACCGGGCCTTTATACTACGGTATCACCGCTATCTCGAGGGATAGGGTGCCGTAGGGCGCGGTGTGTGCGTGTATGCATGGAGTCCTATTGATTATATGTGATGGGTAAGAAAGGGATGAGAGATCTCATCTCTCAAAAGCCTTCCCCAAAGCTAACTCTAACAATTATCTAGGGCAGGGAATTAAATCTAAACTAGAGCAGAGAATGAAAAATTACCTACTTTATAGATGGCTCTCTCCAAACATCAACACATGGTTGTCAGATCTGAATTCATGAAATGAAAAGAGGCACCGAATTCTAAAATTTATTAATGAAGGGAGGCATAGCCTTTACAATGATTTAGGGTTCCTATTTATAGAGGATAGGAAACCTTGGGTTACAATTGACCCGCATGTCTACATTTACCAAAATACCCCTAGGTTGACCAGTCAAAGCCGTCACAAAAATATGGTAAAATTTCCAATTCCTGATCGCGCTTTACGGCCGCGGAATCGCGGCCCAAGGCCTAGTTTAGCCGCTGTTCCGCGGCCAAATAATGGTGTTGGCTTCTGCAATTTCCTGTGACAGTTTCTGGCTCTTTGGTCTTTCTACTTCTTTGGTTCTTTTCTCCATTTTGCTTCTGGGTCTTCTCCAGATCTTCCATTGAATACTTGTAGCAGACTTTTAACCGTTTCTTCGTATCGCTGCCTTTATACTCGGTGAACTGCTGTTCATTGTTTCTCACAATGTAGGCGCGATCGAGATTTCACCATTTATCATTTGTAGTCTCACTTTTTCATTGTCTTTTTATTGTTTTCACTGTTTTAGATCCAAGAACCTGTAACCTGTAACATGTAGCAGACATGCGTCAAAAGCACCAGTTTATTTATAAAACGAATAAGAATGGGGAATATAATAATGCAATATTATGGTATGAACAAATACCCCCAAACTTATCTTTTGCTCGTCCTCGAGCAAACCTAGTTTTATTCTCTACAAAAACCTAACCGCACTTTCGCAGGGAAACGCAATTGCACTGAGCTCGTGCAACAAGCCGTTAAACCTCTAGGTGTCCCTAGTAGGAGGAGTGTTGTCTCCTGAGGGTTTTCAGCGGATACTACCCACAAAATCCTATCAATTCGGCTTTTCGACTTTTGTTCTCCAATTAGGTTTTCTAACAAGGAATTCTATTATCGTCGACCCGTAAATTATCCACCCATATTTTTCACACTTCCTCATCATTTAACTTAAGATTATATATATATTCTGCAGACTTACTTAGTTTTCGGCATCTCTTAAGTTTTCCTTCTAGGGTTCCATCTCCCTTAGGAATTTTTATCAACTTTATTAAAGATACAAGTTCTATTCTTCATTCCTTTCTCTCATCTAAACTCCAATCACATACCCCTACGTGTGTGTATATATCACCCCTACACTTGGAAATTCAAATCAAGCAATCATACTCTTGTCCGTTGTCCAAAGTACTTATTAATTGGTGAATTTAAATGAATTTTGCGTACACATCCTTCATGCGACCGTTAATAATTCTTGAGCTACCAACAACCGATTACAAGATGTGTTTGCACATTAAAGCGTAATTCCTAGTCTTGCAACACCCAAGGCTTTAGCAGCGACTCTCAAACCAGTTGGTCTAAGGCACTAGGTGATGAAGCACCATCGCTAAATATTTTTCTATTTTTGCAGCCTTAAGTAATTACAAAAACCAATGTTCATTTTTTTCTTTATTCACACTTGTATATTTTTTTATTTTCTTCGTACTAAGGACTTTAGACAAGAGCATTTCAAGGTATCTTTTACTATTCCAAGTTTCAAGGTGCATAATTGTGCAAATTGTAGGGTATACATTTTCAGAATCTAGACTTAAGCTAGGAATTATTTTTCAAACTTATACTTTAATAAAAACATCAATACTCTTCCCTTATTTTAACTTAGCCCAAGAAGTGAACCCAAAATTTGCTTATTTCTAAATAAACTACAAAGACATATACTTTCTACCGCTATACTTTAAGAAGGGCTATTTTTAGGGTTTTTAATTTACTAAGTCTAAGATCTAGTTGTTCCTAGCCAGTTAACCTATCTGTCAAACTCAAGTCAAATATGGCCAAAATTGAATACAATAATTTTTATAATTTTTAAAATTTTCAAATTTTTATGGGTTTTAAAATAAGTATGCAAATGCAAAAATATGTACAAATGAATGCGAAGGAAGAAGACGTACCGAGCATACCCCCAAACTTAAATTTGACAGTGTCCTCATTGTTATGCTACACCAAGAGGGTTGAGAATGTCGGCACTCCCCTGTTTATTTATTTATAATTTTTTTTGATTTTTTTATTGTTAATAGAAAAAGAAAACAAAAGGTATATATACATATATACAACAAGGTCCTCCCCAAACTAAACAAGGCCTTACACAGGCCAAAGGTTAACACCAACCATTCAAAAATTTTATCGTGATAATGGTAGGGTTGGTGGAAGAATGGAGTGTAGAGGAAAGAAATGAGAAGCACACGAGACCGTGTGGAAAGAAAGGTAGAATATGGTCTCGGTGGAGGAGAAGAAGGGCGGAAAAAAGAAAGAAGTGTAGTACGATCTTGAGGGTGTAAATCGAGTGAATAAATTAGCGCAATTTGTGATGACCGTTGTGTTAAAAGCGATTGTGCTAATCTATCAACCCGTCGAGAAATGGGGTCAAATCCCTCAAGATTCGCAAGAAAACATGGGTACGTCGAACTTGGTAAACCCTCCATTGAAAATGGAAACGCGACGGATTCTTGCATGGTTGAAACGATAGGAAGGACGAAAGGGAGTGATTTAGGGATAGTCTTATTCTCACCTAAGTAATCTGTCTCGAACTTGAAAGATTCCATCAATGGTTCGAAATGACTGTAAGCAACTGAGTCTGATGGTTCAACTAACTCGTCTGAAAATTTAAAGGACTCAAACTCGGGAGGTGAGTCTTCAATATCATCCGAAAAAGTGAAGCACTCGTAATCATTATTATCTGTGAGAACTGTGTCAGATTCAAAGAGAAATTTTTCAAGCTCACAGTCTTCAAGCGTGATCTTTTGCGTGATCGGAACGATGGAAAGGAGGGAAGGTGATTTAGGAAGTATAACAGTTAAAGGTTCAGGAGGATGAATTGGCAAATCCGACACATCAAACAAAAATGGTTCATCCTCAATACTATCCTCATAATTCTCCTCAAAATTTAGCTTATCCATACCATTATCATCAAAATCAAGACGTATTTGAGGTTTGGGAGAAACATTTAATGACTCGGGATGATGGAGATAAAATTTCAACCAAATTTACGGGTTCATCATCCAAAATATTCCCGGCGTCTATATCCTCAATCAAGTGAAAATCAATTTTTTCTGACACCTCATCAAAAGCATGGATATTTATCAATTTAGGTTCTAGAGTGGAGGTGTAAAGTTCAAAAGAATTAGGTGTAGTTTCACTCGAAAGGGATTCTTCACAATCTGGCAAATCAAGCACTACAAAGTCACACAATTCGTTAAATGTTTTATTTTCAACTTGTGAATCATTTGGGACAATCGATGGAAAACCGGAGTTGTGGGCTTCAATTAGGTATGGGTAGGTTTGATTTGGAAATCCTCTCAAATCCGCACTCTGTCCAAACGCCTCCTCATACATTGAAAAATTTGTAGCTAGTTGGAAACTAGCTGCCGGTTCACTAGGTTGCATAAGGGCAGCAATAGATGCATCCACATTCCTAACCATTTTGTTTGTTGCTGAAATATAAGCTTTCAACGAATGTTCCAAACTAGACATGGGCTGTGAAGGGGTTTCGGTAAAATATTCGAAATTGTTTGGATACGTGAAACTCCCAAATGGTTGTATAGAAACAGTGTCTAGTGAAGATGGGAAAGTCGAGTAGGACTGGTAGGAATTGGATGGTTGGACAGGAGTAGGATCAACAGTTGGATAAAAATGTGAATGGACTTGTGGATCCCTAGAACTAGATGAACGGAGAGGGGTGAAAGATCGGCTACGAGATTGAGCAATATTCTCAGCAATGGACATCGGTTTAGGAGTTACAGCAGGACTTGAAAAAGTGGTATCAACATATGAAGGTGGTGAAGGTTGACATGGTTGACACAAAGTGGGTTGCAAAGTCGAACTGTTTCTCCTAGACGCTTCTATTTGATCTTTCAAAGAAATTTTGGGCATGGAGGAATTTTCCTTAAATCGACCGAAGCAATTGACGTACGAGGCAAAGTTAGGTTTGGGATACCAAAGTTCGGAAAGTGATTTATGATGTGGGGTACCCATGATAGAAGAAAGGGGAAAAGAAAGAAGGTTGGGTGGTGCAAGGATTTCTTAGCGGTAAAGTTTGCAAGTCTTGTAAAAAAAAAATTTCCTTTTTCCCTTTTTTCTTTATTTGGAAATTGTTGCAAAAAGATTAAGCATATGCAAATCAGAAAAGATCACTTGCAATCAATTATTATTTTAAGCATAACGCAAAGAATCCTGCATAAGATTTGTTATTTGGAAAGGAAAAGATTTTTAAAGCGCAAAGAAATCCTGCAGGTAAATTAACAGAAGATATATCAAGATTTACAGAGAAGAAACAGAGGAGCTTACAGAAATTTTTTCACCAGATGATGTCTCGAGATTGCCGCGTTTCCGCGGCTTAAGTGGGGTCCCACCGCGGTTCCGCGGTTAGGCAGTCGGCGCGGGTCCCAAGAATTTTTCTGAACTTCTGATTTGACCAGACGGCCGCGGTTCCGCGGTCTGAGGTGGGTTTGCGCGGCAGAAGCGCGGTCAGATGAACGGTTCAGATCCCCAGAATTTTTATTCTCCTCTGTTGTTGCAATCTTCTGTGGTTAGGATCGTCTAGTTTCTGTTTTGATCTCTGTAGATTTCCAGATCCGATTTTGTTCGTAGATCCTGCAAAATTCTCACAAAAATACCCTTCCAAAAATAACAGATGATATATTTTTATATTTTTTTGTAATTTTTCAGATTTTTATGATTTTTTTAATTTTAGATTAACCCGAAATTGCAACAAGGAATTAACACGCCATCCCCGGCAACGACGCCATTTGATTAATCTTAAAAACTATCTATTAACCGCAATCAAGAACGGCGTCGCTTGGTAGCTAGCCGGTGAGTACGGGTCGGTCCACAGGGATTTTGTAAATTTCCTAATCGCTCTAACGAGTTAATTCCGATGGGTGCCGGACAGATTATTAAATCTAAAAACTAAATCTATCTATACTAAGATTATCTAGATCTAAATCTTGCTATGGTTAGGTTTAGGAATGGTTTGGAAATGTAAATAAATCTCAACGCTTTCTATACCCAAATTAGGATCTAAGAGGAGTTATGGTAATTATTAATAACGGGGATTAGATCCATTCGGGATGGTGTTCCTTCCTCTAGGTTCGTATCCTTCCTTTATCAATCCTTATCCTAACCTCCATGGAAAACACGCGCAACCGGGCCTTTATACTACGGTATCACCGCTACCTCGAGGGATAGGATGCCGTAGGGCGCGGTGTGTGCGTGTATGCATGGAGTCCTATTGATTATATGTGATGGGTAAGAAAGAGATGAGAGATTTCATCTCTCAAAAGCCTTCCCCAAAGCTAACTCTAACAATTATCTAGGGCAAGGAATTAAATCTAAACTAGAGCAGAGAATGAAAAATTACCTACTTTATAGATGGCTCTCTCCAAATATCAACACAGGGTTGTCAGATCTGAATTCATGAAATGAAAAGAGGCACCGATGCTCTCCAAAAGAATTCTAAAATTTATTAATGAAGGAAGGCATAACCTTTACAATGATTTAGGATTTCTATTTATAGAGGATAGGAAACCTTAGGTTACAATTGACCCGTATGTCTACATTTACCAAAATACCCCTAGGTTGACCAGTCAAAGCCGTCACAAAAATATGGAAAAATTTCCAATTCCTGATCGCGCTATACGGCCGCGGAACCGCGGTCCGAGGCCTAGTTTGGCCGCGGTTCCGTGGCCAAATAATGGTGTTGGCTTCTACAATTTCCTGTGACAATTTCTGGCTCTTTGGTCTTTCTACTTCTTTGGTTCTTTTCTCCATCTTGCTTCTGGGTCTTCTCCAGATCTTCCAGTGAATACTTGTAGCGGACTTTTAACCGTTTCTTCGTGTCGCTGCCTTTATACTCGGTGAACTGTTGTTCATTGTTTCTCACAATGTAGGCGCGATCGAGATTTCACCATTTATCATTTGTAGTCTCACTTTTCCATTATCTTTTCATTGTTTTCACCGTTTTAGATCCAAGAACCTATAACCTGTAACATGTAGTAGACATACGTCAAAAGCACCTGTTTATTTATAAAACGAATAAGAATGGGGAATATAATAATGCAATATTATGGTATGAACACATATCTATAAATAGGAAACCCGGAAGCCTAATTAGGCATGCCTCTTTTTATTTTTTCTAGATTAAATTTTATTCATTGTAATCGTCAAGAGGGGTCAATAAAGTAAGATTTTTATCTTGCAATTTTCCATTCAAATTTTATTTCTGCAATTTTTATCTGCTTTTATTTATCTGCAAGTTAATTAATTTATTAAAAAGAAAAAAATTATAAAAATGAATCTCATCATAATTTTCCTAATGAGTGAGTAATTCCTCACTTGTTAGGGTTAGGATTGGGTAGGTTTGAGAGATGAAAATCTCTCACTCCTTTCTTGCCCTTATAACATTTTAAATTAGGACTCTATTTGAATCAAACACACACCGCTCACTACGGTACCATATCTTACGAGATAGCGGTGATTCCCTAATTAGACCGGTTGTGGTTGATTTACATAGAGGTTAGGGCTAAGGGTTAAGAAAGGATGGACAAGGACCAAAAGGAAGAAACGAAGTTTCTTCCTAGTCGTGCTAATCCCCTTTGTTGACTATTAGTCTAACACCTATGTTCTTAATTAGAGTAAAGGAAGCAGTGAGTAGAGTCATTTTTCCAAACTAACCTAATCCTAACCCTAGCAAGGATTTAAATCAAATTAAATTCAATCTTAGTTTTTCTAAAATCAAAACCTACCAAAAATAGGATTCAATTCGTAAGAACATAAAGAAAGAACACGTTTTCCCTGTGGACCGACCCGTACTCAACCGGCTAGCTACCAAGCGACACCGTTATTGATTGTGGTATTCTTAATTTTTGATCTATCTTTTAAAACGCTCGCATACCAAAAGACAACCAATCAAATGGCGCCGTTGCCGGGGAAAGCGGTAATTATTTTCTTTTTGTAATTTCAGGTTAATTGAAATTGAGAAAAAATTATAAAAAATTGAAAATATAAAAACATAAAAAATATCATCTTGTTATTTTTTGAAGGGTTTTGTGTGAATTGCACAGGAAAAGAAGACGGATTGATTCAGATCTGGAAAAAGCCCAGTGAACAAATCAACAAACAGAAGATCTGAACAGACAGAGGAGAACCACAACAGAACAGAGAAAATTTTTGAAGCTCTGAACCGATTGATCCACCGCGGAACCGCCACAGTATTGAGCATTTGACCGCGGATCCACGGCCGCTTGCTGACGTCAGCACTTCAAAACTCTCTGTAAGTATTTCAAAACTCTCTGTAAGTATTTTTGTCTTCTCTGTAACCCCCTGTGCTCGTTTGAAAAATTTTCCTGCAGGGTTCTTTGCGCAAAACTTCTTCTCCCTCTCCAATAAATCATTTTTGTGCAGGATTCTTTGCGCCGCAAATAAAAAGAAAAAATTTTTGGCAAGTGTTTTAGATTTTGTGTATTTACTGCTTTGTATTTTTAAAACGGACTTTTAAGGGGCTATAACACCAATCAAGATTGGGTGGGGATTTCATTACCCTTCCTAAGACCCCAAAAACCACTAAAAGCATATGCATCACCCTCGAGTTAATTAAAAAATATCTAGACTCAGCCAATTAAGGACTGTCGCGCTCATTAGGACAGAGGAAGGTTGTTGGCAATCGGTCATTTATCTAAACCTGACTTTGTGGTGCCTAGGCTAGACAAGTGAGAAAAGTAATTTT
The DNA here is from genome assembly GCA_030015575.1 of Agapanthus africanus. Lineage (NCBI taxonomy): Eukaryota > Viridiplantae > Streptophyta > Magnoliopsida > Asparagales > Amaryllidaceae > Agapanthus > Agapanthus africanus. The sequence continues at coordinate 49,581,039 of JASDDO010000028.1, read as the reverse complement.
AAAAGGCCCGTCTCACGGTGATTCGTGAGCGGATCCTTCCTCTCTTTACTTGTGCTTACCTGGCCACAATTGGCGGTGAAGAGGCGATTTGAGGGTATCTCACAACTTACCCTGTGGACCAGTTAGGAGCAGTCTAGTTGACTTAGAAGACCCTAGCTCTAGGCTTGATTGTGCATGTTCAAATTGTGAGTGCTTAAAAGTGTGTCGTGGTTCCGTATAAAATCTTTTGCAAAACTCTTTATAAAAAAACCACAAAACAAAATTTTTTACAAAAACTTGCCATTTGTCGCTAGAAATCCATTGCACCCAACTTTCACCCACATTTTCTCCATCGATGTTTTCTTACCCCCATATTCTACGTTTGACTACACTATACCTCATTTAGTGTATGTCCGGTTGGACTAGGGACACTAGCACCCGTTTAGTCCGTGTCTCGTTAGTCCCTACTGACGACGCGTTCGACTCCGAAGTCGAAATTCCCTCTACTTCTTTACCTTCATCTTCAAATTCATCATCTTCTAAGGAGATGCCAGGATTCAATCCTAACAATCCCTTACCTACTTCGGGACTGATTCCACCTCAACTGGGTGTGAATAACCCACAACACCCTCCTGTTGAAGCGCCCCAACGAATCGCGCTCCAGGATCTTTTCTATCCAACCCACACCGCACTTCCTACTTGTCTTTCATTTCCGCTGGCTAATGGGGATAATTTCAAAATTAAGCCCCACTTCATCAATATGTTGCCCAAATTTCACGGGCTAGAATCCGAAGATGCCTATATCTTCATTAACAAATTTCAGAATGTTTGTGCAATGATGAGACCACCCAACTTTCAGATGATACTATAAAGCTACGAGTCATTCCCTTCACTTTATGTGACCTAGCTGAAAAGTGGCTATACAGCATCGCATTTTATAAAAAGTTGGGAAGAGTTTGTTAAGGCTTTTTTTAAAAAGTTTTACCCACACCACAAGACCGCGAGAATTCGTAATGAAATTAATCAATTTTCCCAGCTTTCATCCGAACCTTTTTGGAAGTGTTTCGAACGATTTAAGGACCTTCTTGTTCAGTGCCCTCACCACGGTATCGAGAGATGACAACTTTTCCAAATTTTATACGAAGGACTGAACCCAGCAACTAAGCAGTTGCTGGAAACCATCTATCAAGGTCACTTCCTAACCAAATCTGACGAGAAAGCTTGGCAATTTCTCGACGATCTTGCTGAACAAACGCTTCAGTGGGAAAGCACTAGACAGATCACATCGTCCATTTCGTCCACTTCATCCGGTCAGTCTAGGGCAGGTGTTCATCAACTTGACATGTCAATTGCAATGAAAGCCGAAATGACTGCAATTACACTTAAATTAGAAGCAATTGAGAGCAAATTCTCATCACCTTCTCCTGTCCCCTCTTTACCCCCTCGCACTATATGCGCTTGTTGTTCGGATCCATCCCATTTGACCGAAGAGTGTCCTTACAACCCATCTGCTCAAGGACATGATCAAGTCAATGCTGCCTTCCAGCAGAGACAAAGAAATGATCCATCCTCTTCAACTTATAATCCTGGTTGGAGGAACCACCCCAATTTTGTTTGGAATCAAAATCAACAACAATTCCAAGACAATAACAATTTTCAAAGGCCTCCTCCACAACAACAAGCCCCGCCACATACTCAATATCAGCAACCTTTCCAACCCCAACCTTACCAAAATTAAATGAACAATTTTGCACCAAACAACTCTGTTCCTCAAAACAATTTTGTTCAGCCAAATAACGATAAGGTTTCCTCTCTAGAACGAAGTCTGGATGCGTTTTTAAAACAATCTACTCAATCCTCAGCCAACATCTAGTCTTCCATTCAGTCTTTGGTGCAATACACCGCATCACATGGGCAAAGTATCAAAACCATTGAAGCCCAAATTGCACAGCTGAATGCTACTTTAAGCGAGCGAGAGAAAGGGAAGCTTCCATCTCAACCACTGCCAAATCCCAGTCATCCACAAAATGCACATGTTTCTCATGAACAACAAAACCATAATGTGAGTGCCGTGACTACATTGAGATCTGGAAGGACGTTGCACAACAATGTTGGCATTAATGATGACACCCCGGCCGCCGCTTCTTCTTTATCATCATCTTCATCTTCTTCAGAGCCTGTTCTTCATTCTTCACAAGGCTCTACTTCTTCTACTAATCTTAACAGACCCACATGTCACTCCATGAAAACACTAACACTGGGATCCATTCCAATTCCGCAATTTACTCCATAAACATTGGACTCAACAAATTTTCAAAACATTCCATTTCCAAACAGGTTGAGATCCAATAAACAAACTCCGCAAATGGAGAAGATTGTGGAGTTATTTAAACACGTTAGCATTAACATACCTCTCTTGGATGCAATCTAGCAAGTCCCTTCTTACGCTAAAATCTTGAAGGACTTATGCACCAAGAAGAGGAAATCACAGGTACCTAAGAAAGTTTTCTTGGCTGGTGCAGTAAGTGATGCTCTTACCCAACCTTTACCTCAAAAACGCAAGGACCCTGGCTGCCCTACCATTTCAATAACTATTGAGGATAAGAACATCAACCGCGCACTTTTAGATCTTGGTGCCAGTGTTAATCTGCTTTCTTATTCAGTATATGAACAATTAGGCGTTGGAGAGCTGAAACCCACACATTGTACTCTCGAAATGACCGACCGATCCATCACCCATCCTAGGGGTGAGTTAGAAGATATGTTGATTAAAGCAGGGGACTTTATTTTCCCCGTTGATTTCATTGTTATGGACACACGGCCTGTAGCTAACCCTCGGAGTCAAATTCCGGTGATACTCGCTCGACCATTCCTTGCGACTTCTAATGCGGTGATCAATTGTCGAAATGGTTCGATGAACCTATCTTTTGGAAATATGACAATTGAGCTCAACATTTTTAAGTTGGGGAATCAGCCCTTCGAACCTAATGGTAATATACTTAATGTTTGCTCAATCCAAGAGATCATCCATGAGGACTGTGAGCTCAAAAAATTTCTGTTCGATCACAGCAGTTTTGACGCCACTAGTGCGTTCCTCCTCGAATCTAACACTGCTTTCACACCCGATAATGATAATGAGTGTTTCACTTTCACGAACGATTTTGAAGAATCACCACCCGAGTTCGAATCCTTTAAATTTTCGGATGAGTCAGCTGAACCATCCGACTCGGTTGCTTACACCCGTTTTGAACCTCTATTGGAATCTTTCGAGTTCGAGACAGTTTCACCAATTTTATCTTCAATTGTTTCGCCTCCAACACTCGAACTCAAGCTATTTCCGTCTCACCTTAAATACGCTTACTTAGGTAAGAATGAGACCCTTCCTGTTATCATCTCGGCTTCTCTAGCCCCCGAGCAAGAGAAAGCCCTTTTAATGGTCTTACAAAATAATCGGCGAGCTTTTGGCTGGACTATGGTGGACATCAAGGGGATCAGTCCCCTAATAGTTGAACATCATATTCATATGATGGATGATGCCAAGCCAGCAAGGGATCCACAGAGACGACTAAATCCTATAATGAAAGAGGCTGTTAAAAAGGAGATTTCAAAATGTCTTGATAGTGGTATCATTTACCCTATCTCTGATAGCCAGTGGGTTAGCCCCATTCACGTTGTCCCAAAGAAATCGGGCATAACGGTCATAACTAATGAGGCGAATGAGTTAATACCTACTCGCACCCAAACTGGGTGGCGAGTTTGCATCGATTATAGAAAACTCAACGCCGCGACACGGAAAGACCACTTTCCATTACCTTTTATTGACCAAATGCTAGAACGATTGGCTGGGCATAAATTTTACTTCTTTTTGGATGGCTATTCCGGCTATAATCAAGTTCCCATCGCCGAAAAAGACCAAGATAAGACCACATTCACTTGTCCTTTTGGTACGTTTGCTTACTGTCGCATGCCCTTTTGGTTATGCAATGCACCCGCTACTTTCCAACGGTGTATGATGGGCATTTTTTCAGACATGGTGGAAAAATTCTTGGAGATTTTTATGGATGATTTTCTCTATTTTCGGCGACTCCTTTGATTAGTGTTTGCTACATTTAGACGTAGTTCTTACCCGGTGTAGGGATAAGAACCTTACTTTAAATTGGGAGAAATGCCATTTTATGGTACGAGAAGGTATTGTCTTAGGACATATCATATCGCAAAATGGCATTGAGGTAGATAAATCTAAGATTGAAGTCATTTCAAATCTTCCTCCTCCGAAATGCGTCTGAGACATTCGAGCCTTCCTTGGCCATGCCGGTTTCTATAGACGGTTCATCAAGGATTTTAGCAAAATAGCTAGACCCTTGACTCTTTTGTTGGCCAAGAACACCATATTTGATTTCGACTCAAGCTGTATGAAGGCGTTCGAGTTATTGAAAAACTCACTTACTTCCGCTCCCATTCTTTCATCTCCTGACTGGACGCATCCATTTGAAATTATGTGCGATGCATCTGATTTCGCCATTGGTGCTGTCCTTGGACAGCATATCAATAAGATGCCGCATGTAATTTATTACGCTAGCCGAAGCTTGAACGAGGCCTAATTAAATTATACAACAACTGAGAAGGAATTCTCAGCTGTTGAGTTTGCATTAGAAAAGTTCAGGCCCTATTTAATCGGCTCTCCAGTCATCGTTTTCACTGACCATTCAGCTCTTCGCCATCTTTTCGCGAAGAAGGACGCTAAATCTCGGCTGATACGTTGGATTCTCTTACTACAAGAGTTTGACCTTGTCATCAGAGACAAGAGAGGATGCGAAAACGTAGTCACCGACCATCTTTCCCGCCTTCCTTCCTCGCCGATACTTCAAATTCCTATTAAAGACGTTTTTCCAGATGAGCGGCTCTTGACTGTGTCATGCGAACCTTGGTTCGCAGATATTGTAAATTATTTGGCCACCGGACTTATACCAAACGAATGGTCGAACCAGGACAGACTCATATTTCTATCCCAGCTAAAAAATTTTTACCGGGATGAACCATATCTATTCAAATACTGTCCCGACCAAATTATTCGTCAGTGTGTCCCCGACAATGAATTCAAGAGCGTGCTGTCATTTTGCCACGATCAAGCGTGTGGCAGGCATTTTGGCCCTAAAAAGACAGCAGAAAAGATCTTGCAGTGTGGTTTCTACTGGCCACAACTTTTTAAAGACACACATGATTATTGCAAGATATTCTCCCGGTGCCAACACTTGGACCGGATAACTAGGAGAAATGAAATGCCGCTCCAACCAATATTGGTTGTTGAAATTTTTGATATTTGGGGGATAGATTTTATGGGACCGTTTCCCAATTCTTTTGGGAACGTGTATATTCTCCTCGCTGTTGACTATGTTTCTAAATGGGTCGATGCCTAGCCGAACTAATGACAACAAGGTTGTCGTTAGATTTCTCAAAGAAAACATTTTTTCTCGATTTGGGCATCCCCGCACAATTATCAGCGATAATGGATCTCATTTTTGTAATAGGACTTTCAAGTCCTTAATGCGGAAATATTCCATTACTCGCAAGTTGTCAACGCTCTATCATCCCCAAACTTGTGGGCAAACCGAGATTTCAAATCGGCAAATTAAACAGATATTGGAGAAAACGGTTTCCAAAAACCGTAAAGATTGTTCGTCAAAACTTATTGATGCCCTTTAGGCATTCCGAACCGCCTTTAAGACCGATATTGGCATGTCTCCATATAGGCTTGTTTATGGAAAGGCTTGCCACCTTCCAGTTGAAATTGAGCATAGAGCATTTTGGGCAATAAAAGAGTTGAATCTATTTTTAGGAGATGCGGGTAGCAATAGAAAGCTGCAGTTGAACGAATTGAACGAGCTTCGGGATGAAGCTTACGAGAACGCAATAATCGTCAAAAACCGAACGAAGGTGTTCCACGATAAACATCATATGCGCAAGACTTTCAAACCTGGTCAACAGGTTTTACTTTACGACACTCGGTTACATTTCCATCCCGGCAAACTCAGATCTCGATGGAAAGAGCCATTTTTGATACGCACTGTATATCCGCACGGTGCGGTCGATTTAGAAAATCCGGAGGACGGTTCACTATTTAAAGTGAACGGACATAGGCTTAAACCGTTCCTCACTACGGACCCTTCGGAGGAGCTCCTGTTTTTGCAGGAGCCAATTTACATTGACTGATCTTCCTCCATCTACCCCTAAATTTTGATTATCTAGCCAAAATACTGTTTCAAATAAGTTTGGGGGTGTGTATCACTTATAATTATATAAAAACAAAATAAAAATAATTTTTTTTTGAAATTAATTTTTTTTGGGTATTTTTGTAAATTTACAGTTTTAATAAAAAAATAAAAAAAATTATTTACAAATAATTTCCTCTTTTTAAGAGGAGATTTTTGCAAATAACCAAAACCTTCTCCCCTATAAATACTACCCGACCTATCCTCTATGTTTTTATCAAACACTAAAAATTCCTCTCAGAAAACCTTAATCGCCGCTCCAATTTCTGCAGAGAGATCTCTCCAAGCCGCCGCCCTTCCACCGCGCTAAGTAGCTTCTGGCCGCTGATCTGCCGCAACCTAGTGTCTGCTCCTTTTGAAATCTTCAGAGGAGGTTTGCTTTCTCCAATCTTCTCTGTTAAAATTAAAAAATTTCAATTAGCTTTATGAGATGGCACCAACCCTGCAATTTGAGAGGGACTTTTCACAAATATTTGCACACACAATTTACGGTAGCTATTTCGGTGAAGAGGTCTGGAGGCGAGGGTGGAATTTCTTACTTTTTAATCATCCAAACTCTTTCACTCTTTCAGATCTCGTCACACGATTTTATGAATGCATGGAAGACGGATGCCTTCCACAACATGGATATATTAGGCTTATTTGGGGTGATAGAGAAATCGTTATCGATAGGCACTTCATTTATGAAGTCACCTTAATTCCTAGGCTACCTACCCATGACCAACCCCTCCAATTCGAGGATTATTTACCTTTGATGGGTACTGACTGTTCGAGGGAGCCACGTAAGGGCATCCAAGCTAGAACTCTCTTTGCAAATGTACTGACTGTGTGCCGTTGGGCACAAAACAATATTTTTGGTAGTTCACACAATACTACCTTTTTCACACCATCTCTTCATATCGTACACACCTTAATGACTAGGATTCGTAGATATGATATGTGCACGGTATTGTTTAATTCAATTGGTGCTGGCAAAATGGATGCCAATTAACCATGCCCTATGTTAGTGACACAACTGTGTCGCTATTTCCTCCCTGTGGAGGATTTGAGTTTTACATACATGGAGGTATCCCCATTAGGCCTCTTATTGAGGGCGTATCCACGTCCTATACCCGCTTAAATGATTTTTGGTCGCGAACTGAACCGGCCGAGAATGTGCCCGCCAGAACACCCAGCTCCAGCTCGACCGCGAGCGAGGAAGAGCTTACCCCCGTAGAACATGCATGTTTACTGAGGAAAGCCACTAGGGGGATTGATAAATTGGTAGGGTTGGTGACCAACTTGGATCACCGTGTGACCGAAATAGAGCATGGTGTGTCTACACTGCTGGCGAGACAGGAACGCTCATGTTCACGTTCAAGAGGACGGTGAGGTCATGAGCAGTGAGGGCACTGCTTTTGGTAAGTTTGGGGGAGGAGGTGGTTTGTAGATATTTATCATTGCATTGCATATTTTAATTTTTGTATATATTTTTTTTTCTTTCTTTGCATATTTAATTCTGCATTGCATCTTTATAAAAAAATAAAAAAAATAAAAATAATGAAAATAAAAAAAAAACATATAAAAGAAAAATCAAATAAAAAATTGAAAAACTAAAAAAAATATTTTTCAACTTGGCTATATTTGACTTAAGTTTGACAAGACGGTTAACTAGCTAGGAAAAATTAGATCATAAACTTAGTAAATTAAAAACCCTAAAAATAACCTTTCTTAAAGTTTAACGGTAGAAAATATATGTCCTTATAGTTTATTTAGAAATAGGTAAATTTTGAGTTCAGTTCTTGGGCTAAGTCAAAATAAGGGAAGAGTATTGAAATTTTTATTGAAGTGTAAGTCTGAAAAATAATTCCAAACCTTTAGTCTAAATTCTGAAAATATATACCCTACAACTCGCACATACACGCACCTTGAAACTTGGGATAGTAGAGAATATCTTGAAATGCTCTTGTCTAAAATCCTTAGTATGAGAAAAAATTAAATAAAAGTATAAGTGTGAATAAAGAGAGAGAAAAAATGAACACTGCTTTTGTGATTACTTAAGGCTGCGTAAAATAAAAAAATATATAGCAAGGGTGCTTTATCACCCAGTGCCTTAGACCAACTGGTTTGGGAGTCACTGCTAAAGCCTTAGGTATTACAAGACGAGAAATTACGCCTAAATGCGCGAACACATTTTATAATCGGTCGTTAGTACCTCAAGAAGTATTAACGCATGAAGGATATGTGGGCAATTTCATCTAAAATTCACCAACTAAAACTACTTTGGACGATGGACAAGAGTATAATAGCTTGAATTGAATTTCCAAGTATAGGGGTGATACATACACACACGTAGGGGTATATAATTGGGGTTTTGATGAGAGATAGGAATAAAAGATAGGGCTTATATTTTTAGTAGAGATGATAAAAATTCCTAAGTTGAGACGGAAGCTTAGAAGGAAAATTCAAGATATGCTGAAAGCTAAATAATTTTACAGAACATATACAATCTTAGGTTAAATGATAAGTGGGTGTGAAAAATACGGGTTGATGATTTCTAAGTTAAAGATAATAGAATTGCTTGCCAGAATACCGAATTGAAGAATGAAAGTCAACAGGCCAAATTGATCGGATTTTGTGGGTAGTATCCGCTGAAAACCCTCAGGAGACAACACTCCTCCTACTAGGGACACCTAGAGGTTTAACGGCTTGTTGTACGAGCTTAGTGCAATCGCGATTCCCTGCGAAAATGAGATTAGGTTTTTTCGAGAATAAAAATAGCTTTGCTCGGGATGAGCAAAAGATAAGTTTGGGGGTATTTGTTCATATTAGAATATTGCATTATTATATTCCCTATTTTTAATCATATTACAAATAAATAGGTGCTTTTGATCCATGTCTGCTAAATAGTTGCAGATTACAAGTTCTCAGAACAATACAGTGAAATTCAGGAAAAAACGCTACAAATGTGAGACTACGACCAACAAATAGATGAATCTGTATGATGCCACCTACCAGTTTAAGGGACAAACGAAGATCAATGAACAGTTCTATTGCACAAAATACGAGGGCAGCACAAGATTCAAGACTTCAACGTGAAGTTTACGGTAAAAGTCCACAAATTCTGCACTATTGGAAATCTGTAAGAAACTAGAAAAGATTCTGAGGAACCAAGTGAAGAAAACAGAAGGAAAAAGCAACATGAAGCAACCCTGAAGAAATGAGCCAGAGATCTCACCATATGGCCGCGGATCCGCGGCCAAACATGGGATTCTTCCGCGGATCCGCGGTCGTGCAGTGCACGTGTCGGTGGGTGTCGATGCTTTGACCCGGCTTTCTTAGGGTAGTTTTGTAATTTTAAATGTGGATCAGATGTAAACCCTAGGGTTTCTCCTATCTATAAATAGGAAACCCGAAAGCCTAATTAGGCATGCCTCTTTTTATTTTTTCTAGATTAAATTTTATTCATTGTAATCGTCAAGAGGTGTCAATAAAGTAAGTTTTTTATCTTGCAATTTTCCATTCAAATTTTATTTTTGCAATTTTTATCTGCTTTTATTTATCTGCAAGTTAATTAATTTATTAAAAAGAAAAAATTTTAAAAATGAATCTCATCGTAATTTTCCTAATGAGTGAGTAATTCCTCACTTGTTAGGGTTAGGATTGGATAGGTTTGAGAGATGGAAATCTCTCACTCCTTTCTTGCCCTTATAACATTTTAAATTAGGACTCTATTTGAATCAAACACCCACCGCTCACTACGGCACCCTATCTTACGAGATAGCGGTGATTCCTTAGTTAGACCGGTTGTGGTTGATTTACATAGAGGTTAGGGCTAAGAGTTAAGAAAGGACGGACAAGAACCAAAAGGAAGAAACGAAGTTTCTTCCTAGTCGTGCTAATCCCCTTTGTTGACTATTACTCTAACACCTATGTTCTTAATTAGGGTAAAGGAAGCAGTGAGTAGAGTCATTTTTCCAAACTAACCTAATCCTAGCCCTAGCAAGGCTTAAAATCAAATTAAATTCAATCTTAGTTTTTCTAAAAATCAAAACCTACCAAAAATAGGATTCAACTCATAAGAACATAAAAAAAAGAACACGTTTTCACTGTTGACCGACCCGTACTCAACCGGCTAGCTACCAAGCGACACCGGTATTGATTGCGGTATTCTTAATTTTTGATCTATCTTTTAAAACACTCGCATACGCAAAAGACATCCAATCACCTCTCTCCCTCCTTGGCCAGACGAAGCGTATATCGCGGGGGGATGTGGAAGCGAGCTCGAGCATTGGCGAGCTCGTCCTCATGCCTCACCCAACACGAGGCGCCAAGGGCAGCATCTACCGCCTCCTCTTTGGGGCTGGCCCTGCCGCACGATCCCGGAAAGAGGGCCCAACCCCTGCTCCCCGGGAGGACTCAGGCTCACCTAAAGGGTCCCTAGAGCATACTCCGACGACATCTACTGACTCGACAAAGAAAGACATTTAACCTTGAGAAGGAGGGTCCTCGGGAAACGAAAGCGGAAGAAAGAAGAAAAGCGCCGAGCAACCAAGACTTAGAACGGGGAAATATGAAAGAGTAGGGGCCCTGGAACGGACCCGCCCCTATTTATCACAGTGAGCAACCTCATCCAACGGATCCCTTCGTATCCTGCCAAAACACCTCCTCGCATCCGATGGCTCCGATTGTTCCACTTGTCGTTCCCACGCTGGACCGCACCCCTGCAGGTGTCGCAGGTCTGCACACGTCGCGTCGGCCAGCCAACGCTTGACACATGGACCGTCACTTCAATGGCAGGAGGCACGAACCGGCGCACCTTCCTTAAATACAGAGATCTCGCTTTGATTTGCTGATAGGAAAGACAGCTGACAGCCCGAGAATGCGTCCCGACGAAACTTTAGGAGGGAACTCACCTCGGGCGGCCCGGCAGTCCATTCCTGACCCGACCCGCTAGCTGATCAGGACAAGAATGGGGGGCTAATGATGATACTCAATATTGGCGATCCCCAAGATCAGGACACGTGGCAGATGACGTTTCCCAGAACTCAGAAGAAAGGGCCCATAGGGACCGACCAGGCCACCCCTGTACCCGACCTGCACGCGCGAGCTGGCCCTCTTCGGGGCCCCCTGCAAATGGGCCTCTTCGGCCCCTCAGCTCGTCTCGAGCTGCCACAAGACCAAGACTCCTCGGCCTTCTCGCTCGCCCCCAAGCTCCCCAGCCGAGGACGTCTTCCTCAGTCCTCCGACCAACTCCACCGCTCACGGGCGTAACCGCCGCTCCGCAAATCTCGCCATGCACAGATTCTCTGCCAGCAATATCCCATGTTCCACGCTATCACGATCCCCATTAATGGGCGATCCGCTCTCCACGCGGGCGTGACGTCGGGAGCATAACTGCCGGCGAGATTCTCATGCCTGCTGCTGCGTGCTACTACCGCTATATAAACCCCATCACAGAGGGGTCAAGTAAGCTATTTTTTACTCCACTTAGTCGTTACGCTGCTCGGATCTAGCACTAACTTGATCGTCGCAGGGTCCTCGGTGGTACCAAACCACCCAGGGACTTCTTTGCAGGTACTCGGCGCTAAACTCCTCAAGTCACCAATCTCCTCAAAACCCATTGAGACCCACACACAACGGGGGATCCCCTCCAGAATCCACCGGGAGATCGACGGAAGACAACATCTGAAGGAGACCCGAAAAAGACTTCCATCAGTTCTCCTTGTTGAAGAGAAGGTGGTAAAGAATGAAGCATAAGAGAGAAGTACCAAAGAAGAGAAACAAAGAAGTTGTCATTGTTGAGATGGGTGAGATGAATTGAGTGGGGAGTCATATATATAGACATATACTGTGAGCATGGCAAATATTTCTCCAATTAATATTTCTGTGCACCTAACTAGTTTTGGCATGCAATGTGGTAGGTTTTGAATTCATGCAATAATTTATATATTTTTTGATGATGATATATAGACTAAGTTTCGACAAGGCCATGCTTCATTCCTGCATTATATCAATAAAATACAACCTTAGATCTTCATGAGTTGATTATGTGTCTCCCAAAGATCAAAACAAAATTTGGAGGGAGCTTGGAAAGAGAGAGACTTTTCTTCTCCTCTCCTATTATTCGCCCATTGGGTTTTATTTTCAATACCTTAATGTCATTTTTGCATGTTATTATATAGGGTTTTTTAATATCTCACCCTCAAAATTTTAATATTTCCAAATTTCACTTCTAAAATTTAGTATTTTCAAATTTCACCCTCAAGGCTTTTAAGTTGTACAAATTTCACACATAAAATTTAGTATTTCCAAATTTCGCCTCCAAAATCATTAAGTTATCAATAATTAAAAATTCATTTTTGCAAAAAATTTCTAAGCCCAGCTTTAAAGAGTGGCTTATTTTAAAATCTACGTATTTTTAAAATTGTGGAAAAACCCAATACATAAGAAAACCAGATTTTTAAGACCCCAAAATAGACAGCATGTAGAATACTTTGGTTTTTTCTTTTTCAAATGTCAAGTTTACCCCTTAGGCTGGCATATATGTTTATGGTTACTTTTTCTCTTCACCCTCCTCTTCTCTCTCATGTTTATGATAGCTTATGAATTTTGATGATCCTTTTATTTGATTTTGATGATAGCTTGAACGCGAATAGTTCGTTTAGTGTCATTTGCTTTATCTTGCTTATTCTATCGACACTAAATTTGTATACACTTGTTATTTAGCTTGCTTATCCTATATCTTGTGTATATCGAGTAATATATCAATATCGACATGCTTTACTTGTGTTATATTTTTTGATATCGATATATTACTTATATTCGTTGTTTTGATATTCACAATATGAATATATTTATACATGTGTCCTATATCATGTTTTGTGTGTGTATGTGTGTATCATGCTTTGAATTTGATTTATATCTTGATATTGATATACTAGTCATGTTCATAATATCGGAACAATGAATGTTTCTTATACTTGTGTTTACATTTTGGTTATTTCATAACACTGTATATAATATACTTGGTCGTTTGAGATTGCAGTTCAGGATATCAGATATCTCACGATACAAGCGTATAATGGAAGACGAAGGAAATTGAGCTTAATCGACATATCTAATTGGAGGTTGGAAGATACGGACAAGAGCTTCCCAAATTACTTATTTAAGCTTCAAGAAGCTAAGTAGCCAAGATTTAAAGGATTCAAGAGTTCAAGCTACGAATAGCCAAGAAACAAGAAGCCGATATTCGACATATCTAATTGGAGGTTGGATGTAACACTTTAGGATTTCGTTTGGTGTTAATTAGGCGATAATGTGAGTTTTCTGTAAAAGTTTACCAATTTGATTTCCTCACATTTTATAACATTTAATTAGTAATTTATTATTATTTGTTATGGCTTGCACGCATGTGTACACGTTAATGTGAGGCTTTGTTTGTGTTAATCTAGTTTAGTGACCATGACAACTTAATCTAATCTTAATCCTTTGCTTTGCCTTAACCTCACCCTTGATATTTTTGTGTGAGGAAGATATTTCCTTTGTTTTGTTTTGGATTTGGGAGGAGGTGGTATGGTGAGTCATGAGAGGCATGGCTTGCATTAATGTGTGAGTTAATGCAAGGGTGCAATCACCTCACTCTCTCATTATTCTCACCTCTCTTTCTTTTTATCCTTTCATTCTCTCATTTCTTCTATCTCTCTCATTATTTCTCATACTCCTCTCACTCTCAACTGAACACTTACCCTTTCCTTCACTAATCTTTACTAAACCTATACAAAACTTCACAAAATCACACCCAAATCACTTCATAAACCTTGTTTTGCCTCTAGAATCCCTTAGAGCTTGGAAAGCGAGGATTTTTGAGCTTGTGCGAGTAGCTAATGATCTCTTTCTGTTAAGTAAGCATTTTTAATGTTGCGTAGCTTGTTAGTTTCAGTTTAGAACGCGTAATGTTTCGTTTCGTGCAAATATCGTATTTTTAATGTAGTTTTGGGTCTCGGATGATCTGCTATCAAACCGGCTATTTGTTAGAAAAGTTCCCATCACAGTGACCTAGTGTAGTGACCTGAAGCTACCCTCAAAACCTGAGCCCAATCCCTTTCATGATGGCCGCAAATAAATTGCTTCTGGACGCAAATTGCGGCCAGACTGGTGAGTTAGGTGTTGTGTTTTGGTGTAGGGGTCTCTGGGGTTGTGTGTGGTCTTGTGGTATGTGCAACTTTTACAAATTGTTTGTGTAGCAAAATCTGGGATCACTTTGCTTGTTTACTAGTATTTCGACTCCGCACGTTACGTTATCCGACACGGTTCGTGTTCTTGTGTAGCTGTTGCTTTTGAGTTGGTTTCGTAATGTCGCTGCGCACGTTACCCACTAGAAGAACACTTGAGAGTATATTTGGAGTTGGTGCGTCAGTCAAACGTAGTTGGTACGTGTTATTGGTCGATTACTAATATACACTTGTTATGTTATTTTATGATCTTAGGGACGCAGGCGGGGACTTCGGACACTGCGAAGAAGGGAAAGCGAGTGGTTGGCTTTACTTAGCCCAGATCATTTGTGAGTAGATTTAACATCTACAGGGGGATCGCCCGGATGGAGTTATGCGTCAGGGCTAGATATGATATGATATCAGCCGCATGTTATATTGCACATATAGAGATTGTGCATAAAACTTCATTGCATATTATTACTTATTGTGCTTGGACTTGTACCCTTTGGATACTGCACTATTATTGACGGTTCATGTTGCACGAGCACTGATTGTATGCCACTCACACCGTCAATAATTGCCATGACACGCACAACACTTATACATATGTGAGATTGTATTGGCCAGGGGCTTGAGACATGATCCTTATTTTTATCGTGCATATAACATATAGCATACCTGTATACCTACATGATTACGCATATGCCTTGCCATGCCTACTTGTTAGCTATCAATATACCTATATGGTATTGTACCATTAGAGATAGGTATATACACATTTGAGATATAGCTATATGTATATCTTGCATACATATTTACATGTACACCCGTATACCTTGATATAGCTACACATATACCTGGAGGGTATGACATCATTACTGATAGGTAGATACACATATCTTGCTATACCGACATGGTTACGCATACCTGGCTATAGCTACATATTCATTTTTATATGATGTTGCGTTTGGTTTTGGAGAAATTAGGAACCGCATGATATGCTTAATAACTTGTTGCAGTTAAATAGCGGTTTTTCCTTTAAATGCTCATATTACTGTTTTATGTTGCATATATTATATTTCATGGATTTCTCATTGTAATATGGTTTTCATATGATGTTTTCTGGATGTTTTAATTCTGCGTATATATATCAGTGGTATGGGACGCTGATATACATATGTATATATACGTATATATATATCATTGGTATGGGACGCTGTTATATATGTACACCTACATAATATATCATCATAATGATTTATGCAAATATACTATTCATTTTATATGAGGGCCGATATTATGGCCGATATGAGGGCCGAAATTATGGTTGATATGAGGGCCGATATTATGGTCGATATGTGAGCCAATCCGAACTGACGGAGCCCTATATATATATATATATATATGAGTATTTACGTGTCGATACTAGACACTAGTTTTCATGATGTTTTCGGGTGTCAATGTTAGACACTCAGGTTCCATGAGACTTACAGGATGTGTTTTATTTCGTACTCCACATTTATTTGATATGCATTGCTTCATATATTAGTAATACTTGATAGAGTACCTTTCATGACTGTTGCATATACATATTGCTATTTATTGCTATCGGCTTGCATGTGATAGATTAGCGCAGTACATGCATACTTGCGATTACCTGCACATATTATTTACTATTCATGAGTTGGCAACTCACCCCCGTTGTGCCACAGTGTTTTGCAGGTAGTCCCTCAGGGCAGTCACGACAGGGCTTCTTCTTCCTATCGTATCATCTTTCGCAGTGGATACCGTTACGGCTGACTGTGTGCAGTTTTGCTAGGTGGGTTTTGCGGTTATCCGATGATGCTCATTTGTATATTCGTTGTATCTAGTACTCTCTATCTACTACTTCATGTATTGACTTAGAGACGAATTGTGAGGACGATATTGTATATTATTTTGTGACTTGGAGATTTTTCATACTGTTCACTTTATATCGTCTTTTTCTTCGCTACGGCATCGTATACCTGTTGTGGTGGTTGTTTTCCGTCTTTGGGCGTGGATTTGCTCCCGTTTGGAGATGCTTTTATTTATATCTATGTTGTACCCTTTTGGGGGCTTGTTTTACAAAGGAGGTGCTGCCAAATTTTAAAGGAAATAAATTTGAACTTTAACGAATTTTGATTGAGGTTTCAAAAGTTTAACAATATTATTATCACTTACTATTTTTGATGGTTTAGATTGCTGGGTTTTTTGCTTACTTGAATTACGTTACGCTTGGAAACATTACGTGGTTTAAGGGCCGTCACGTGCCAAATTTCAGGTCGTGACAAAGTTGGTATCAAAGTGCTAGGTTTTACCTGTCGGAGTGTAGGATGACCTTGGTATGATGGAGTAGGTAGCTTAAGCAGAGTAACGTAGTGTGTGCATGTCCGCGGCATACTTACGACATGGTACTCCGCCTAAGTGAGCTAAGTACTAATTGCTTAAAATTCCTTCCTTGATGATACATATCCTTGTGATTCGATTTTCGTGTTCTTATCGAATCTTTTTTCCATTTATAGCCTTATGCCGCCGATGACTATGAGGGCTCAGAGAGGTGCAGTGAGAGTCGAGGTCAGAGTTGACTCGTGTGGGACGAGGATTGACCAGGACGGTACGCTCGCTGTACAGGAGCAGATTGATCCTCCTTCGATAGATCATATCGCTACGCTTGTGGCAGATATGCAGGACTTGCGCCGGACGATGAGGTCGTTGGTTAAGGCCAGTCGAGCGCAGCGATAGGAGGTTGTCACCCCTGTTACCCAGTTATTCCTTGCGATCAGCACACAGTATTGTGTTACTTACACAGCACCAGTGGACGCAGCCCATTAGCTAAGGAGCGTCTTCCCGAGACTTTGGGAGTTCCGAGACCGAAGAGGGCTCGTGCAGGTGTACCAGCCCAGAGACAGAGGCTTAGTCTCCGTGACAGGTTTCGTGCACGTCGTGGGAGTAGCAGAGGCTTGGGACAAGGCCAGTTGTTTAGCTCTTATCCCCTGGAGGGTCAGCAGTTTTTATCTGGATGTTACCTGTGCAGGAGTTTGGGTCATCGGGTTCGAGATTGTACTGAGCCACGTGAGCACGAGGCAGCTGTACCATGTGATACTGTATCACCTTCACCTCAGGGAGAGTCGCCTTTTGCGCCTATTGTTGATCCGCGTCAGACTTTTGTTCAGAGAGGTCGTGGTCGCGGAGGGTTCGTTCCGAGTGTACAGGATGGCAGAGGAGGAGTTCAGCCAGTTGCGGGTAAAGGGCAGGTACGAGCGTTCGCTTCTACTCATCGGGACACGCGGGCGTCCAATGCAGGGTTTTCAGGTATTCATATTCGTATGTTCTTTTGTTACACATGTTTGTTTAATTCGGATCTATGCACTCGTTTGTTCTACACACTTCGTGCCGAGGTTGGGCAGAGAGTCGTGTATGATAGATCGGCCGTTTGTTGTGTTTACTCTTGTTAGCAATCCTTTTGTTGCGCGACACGTGTTTCGGTCATGTGCCAATCGGATAGGAGATAGAGATTCGTCCGTCGATTTGATCCTTCTAGAGATATTGGACTTTGACGTTCTCTTGGGCACGGATTGGTTGGCTTCGTGCTATGCGTCTGTGGACTGCCGCGAGAAAACAGTCAGGTTTTGTTTTTCCCGGCGAGTCAGTTCTTGTTGTGCAGGGGGACTGTAGTGCCTCCCCTCACAGCTTGATTTCAGCCTTTTTCGCTAGTCGGCTTTTGAGGAGAGGATGTCGAGAATTCTTGGCTTTCATTCGTGATACCGGAGCCACAGTGGGCTCGTTGGACCGGGTTTCTTTTGGGCGAGATTTTCCGACGTTGTTCCAGATGAGCCGGTAGAGCTTAAGGAGCTTAAGGATCTGCTGCAGAGTTGCTAGATAGAGAGACTTGTGCGTCCGAGTGTTTCACTTTGGGGAGCTCCTATTCTGTTCATCAAGGAGAAGGACGGCAGTTTGAGATTGTGTATTGATTTTCGTCAATTGAACTGAGTTACGGTACGGGTTGGGCATCTTTTACCTCGCATTGACGATTTCTTTGATCAGCTCCAAGTTGTGAGACTTTTTTTTCTAAGTTTGGTTTGGGATCAGGTCATCATTAGTTGCGGGTTCGGAGTGATGACATTCCGAAGGCTGCTTTTCTGCGCGCTACGGGCTTTATGAGTTTTTGGTGGTCTTGTTGGACTCACCAATGCCCTAGCAGTATTCGTGATGTGATGAACCAGATTCTTCAGGACGTTCCTCGACCAGTGGATTGTTGTGTTATAGATGACATTCTGGTCCTTTCCAAGAGTCGTGAGGAACATGAGCGGCATGATTTCTGTTCAAAGAATAATTTATATAACCGCAATCAAGAACGGCGTCGCTTGGTAGCTAGCCGGTGAGTACGGGTCAGTCCACATGGATTTTATGTATTCTCAAATTGTTCTAACGAGTTAATTCCGATTGGTGTCGGATTGATTAAATCTAAAAACTAAGCTGATCTAAACTAAAATCTTGCTATGGTTAGCTTTAGGTTAAGTTTGGAAAGTCAATATTCCCCACCGCTTTCTATGCCCTATTTAAGATCTATGAGGTGTTATGGTAATAATTAATAAAGTGGATTAGTACCATCGGGAAGAAACAATGTTTCTTCCTCTAGGTTCTTGTCATTCCTTTCTTAATTCTTACCCTAACCTCCATGGAAGACACGCTCAACCGGTCGTTTATACTACGGTATCACCGCTACCTCGTGGGATAGGGTGCTGTAGGGAGCGGTGTGTGCATGTATGCATGGAGTCCTATAAAAACGTGTGATGGGCAAGAAAGAAATTACCTAGGGCATGGAAATAAAATTTAACTAGGGCAATGAAAAGAAAACTTACTCCTAATTTTTATTTGATGCTCTCTTCCTTCTTTACAGAAATTTACAGATCTGAATTTAGATAGATGAAATGAGGCACAAGAAGAGGCATAACCTAAAAGAGGTTTTAGGGTTTCTATTTATAGAACATAGAAATCCTAGGGTTACATTCGAGTCACGTCTGCATTTACAATTTTACCCCCTAAGAAAGACTAGTCAACGCGCCGCCAGCGACACTTTTTAGCACCGACACGGGCACTATATGGCCGTGGATCCGCGGCCAAAACCCCTGTTTGGCCGTGGTTCTACGGCCAAATAGAGTGATCTCTGGCTGTGTTTTTCTGGCTTTCTTCCTGTTGCATTTTCCTTGGCTTTTCTTCACTTGGTTTCTCAGATTGTCTTCTATTTTTCTTCCAGATTTCTACAGTGAATAATAACGTGGACTTTACCGCTTGCTTCGTGTCGAAGTCTCGAACTTTGCACTGCCTTTGTGCTTTGTGAACTTGTTTGTTGATCTTCGTTTAGTCTTCAAAATGTAGGCATGATCAAGATCTTTCCGTTTTTTGGTCGTAGTCTCACTTTTGTGTCGTCTTTTCATTATTTTCACTGTTTTTGTTTCGAGAACCTGTAACCTGCAACTATGTAGCAGACATGGGTCAAAAGCACCTGTTTATTTGTAAAAAGAATAAGAATGGGGTCTATAAGAATGCAAAATTATGGTATGAACACGACACTTGAGGATTTGCTTTGCAGACATTAGGAGAGCACCAGCGGTTTGTTAAATTCTCGAAATGTTCCTTCAGACTTGATAGTGTTGAACTCTTTGGTCATGTGGTTACGGGAGACGGTACTCGTATGGACCCGATGTCACGCCCTGCTTCCCGGTATATGGCGAAGGGGACGGGACTGGTCCGCTACGTATTTACTCAGAAGCAAATACGCTAAGCGTAACTAAGCAATATAAAAAGTAAATGCACAAGAGACAAGATACAATAAAAACATCAACTTTATTTATTAACATTTTTTTGTACAACACATGAAAAGGAAATACAACTGAAATAAAAGCGATGCCGAAACAATGGCATTACAGGAAATTAAAGGTACTGAATAGAAAATGTACAATGTTTAGAGCTCAGGATCTTCGCTGTACTAATCCAAGTCTTCTGCAGTTGGCTCGATCTCTGACGGGTCCAAATCACCTGACGACATTCAAAGAAGAAAGAAATAGAATGTCGTCAGCGAACAGGTCACTCGGTAAGTCCCAAAGATAAGAGGAAAGTATAATAGACAGAATAAGAAGGTATATTTTAAAGTTGTGTTATATTGTTGTAATGTTGTGTTAACGCTGTTGTTTGTAGCTTGGTACAGAAGAATGCCAGTGTATACGAGAGGGGTCTCTATATGCTAGAGACCATGGCAAACAGAATGTACAAGGAACCGTTAAGCCACGGTACAACAGCAACGGAATATAAGTTATGTGTCTTAATCTTACCGTCGCGTGCCACTTTTAACACCTTCCGTACCAATCTACCCCTAAAACCCCGTAGTGTTTTGATTGTATTGTTTGTCTTGTAAATTGTATTGATTGTATAATTGATTGACTGACCGAAACCATGATATCAGTAAACGGATATAACCGTAGAATCATGTAAATGGAATAATTGGAGAACCATGTAAATGGAATGTATATCCATGGTTTGGTTCAGTCAAGTTGTATAGATTGATAATTGGATTTATGGATTCATGTTGAATTGTAATATTGAAGATTGTAGATTATAGATTGTACTTGAATCATATTCAAGTCAGATTATACCGAGACTCAAACTGAGTCAGACAATTAGCAAAGTAAATTGAAGTCCTGATTGTTTTTATTAATTTTTCTATCTTAGATAGGCAAGCACCCACTTCTCCAGCCCTCTGAGGCTCAAGAGATTGGTTCTGCTTAAACCTATGTTTACTAGAGTCCTCAGGGTAATTTATAAAACTTGAGAGGGTTTTATGTAAAAAATACTTTTATATACTTTTTCAAAATATACCTCAAGTATTTTTATTCGTCTTTAGAGTTGTAATGGATGTATATTTCATATTGTGATATTTCTAGTGGAAATATCCTAATTTCAGAAATAAAAGTTTTTATTTGTAATATTGATTTGTATGGATTTCATGGTATTTTAGTCTAAAATTGATTCTTGTGATTTTTAGAAAAAAAAGGTCGAATATTTATATCATAACAAAATAGGTATTTTAATGATAAATATATATATTTATACAAAAATAATTTTAATATATTTTTTTATATTCTAAAAATCTCATTTTCTTAAGATGTCGTATTTTAAATCTTTCGAGACCGAATGCTCCCTGCGGAGGTCTGAATCTCGCACTGCTAAACCTGAGGATATGCGATAATCCACACCATTCCAAACGGGTTCCCCCAAATGGGTTGTAGCGGCGCTTTGCAAAGATTTGTATAAACACTAAATCTTTTAGAAAACGGTTTTATGAAGTAAATGGTATTTATTTGTAAAGTTGTCGATTTTCCGTATTCTATGTTCTAGGGTCTCCTAAGTCAACCAGACTATTCCTAACTGGTCCAAAACGACAAGTTGCGAGATATCTCAAATCGCCTCTTCACAGCGAATTGTGTCCAGGTAAGTACAAGTGAAGAAAGGAGGGATCCGCTCACGAATCACCGTGAGACGAGCCTTTTAAAGTTATCTTTCTCACTTGTTTAGCCTAGAGACCACAAAGTCAGGTTTAGATAAACGACTGATGTTCACAATCTTATCCTATTTTTATAATAAGTGGTATTTATTTAAAAAGTGTATCAATACTAAATCTTTTAGAAATGGGTTTATTTAATAAAGGATTGTAACGACCATATTTTCTAATACCTAATAAAATATATTTCTACTATCAAATAATTATTTACGTGTTTCTTTTATATAATACTAATTTCTAAAGTAGTGTTAATAATTTTCAAAGCATTGAATATGATTAAAGGAATTTTTCTAAAATCTATTTATTGTCTTATAAGCTTAAAATGTTTTAATAAAATTTTATAACGCCTTAAAATAATCTATATATTTCTATCATCAATTAAAAATGTTTTAAAGGATAAACTAAATATTATATAATTTTAGTAACTAGCTAAAACCATAGGAACAGTTATATTATTTAGTTTTAGCCCAAAACTATTTTTATACTAAAGATAATAATAAAATATATTTTCTGAAATTTTTCCATAATTTTCCAGTGGTTTTAACAATTTTTTTAAAGCCAAATCCAATTTTTAAATAATAAACAGAATATTATTTTATATATATAAATAAAATAAAATAATTATTTAAACCTTTTTTAACCTGGACCGTTGGATGCACAATCCAACGGCCAGATTTCCCTGACGGTGCCCACGTGGTGGGGACCAAGTGAAAACGCATGGTCTCCCCACACGCGACACGTGGCGACGGCGGGATCCTTGGCGGCGCGATCTCAGCCGTTGGATCTCAATCCAACGGCTGAGATAAAAGGCGGCTGGCGCAATCATGAGGAAATCATCTGCAATCATAGGCCGGCGCAGATTTTGAGGATTTTTTTTAATGTTTTTGGATTTTATGGTTGGAAACGAGACCATATAAATAGACACCTTCAAACCTAAATTTCTCACACCTCAGAACTCCAAAAATTCTGAAAAAAATACCGGTGCCTTCGTATCAACGACGCCGACGCTACGGCTCCACCCAATCGCCGAGGAAAAATCGGGAAGCGGAGTTATTGAGGATTTAGTACGAGCCTACGTTTTCAACCTTTCGGCATCCGACTCAAACACAACAGGATTCGCCTCTCTCCCCTTTTCCTGTCACCTTCTCCTATCTCAATAACCTAATTCCAACTTCTAATCATCAACCCCCATTTAAAATGGTGTTATAATATTTGTGCATACCCTTTTTCCTTGTACCCTTAATAATGATAATGTTAACCCCATTTAAAACGGTGTTTAAATTTCCTCTGTACACAAAATTATATTGCACACCCATAATACCTGGAATCTGATGTAACCCATGAATTGTCATTTCACCTCTTACATACCCATACTATAAAAATGATCTCGAAATAAGTTACTTCCACAAGATACCCTCGTTTAATTTAAATATTATATTTGTTTAAAATATCTATAAGAAATAAAGATATGTGAAATAATATTTTAGATACAGCATACGTATATTTTACTTACAAATATTTTTAAAAACCCCTCAACTTTTTAAGAAAGAAAATATTAAATTTAAATAACGATATCTTTTCAAAAGGAATTTTTAGTATCTTATTAAAAGGTAATTTTAAAATAATACCAATTTAGGACAAAGGAAAGGTTGTAGGCATCGATCGTTTTTCTAAACCAGACTTTGTGGTATCTAGGCTAGACAAGTAAGAGAGGTAACTTTAAAAGACCCGTCTCACGGTGATTCGTGAGCGGATCCCTCCTTTCCTTACTTGTGCTTACCTGGCCACAATTGGCGGTGAAGAGGCCATTTGAGGACCTCATCACTTGTCCTTTTGGAATATTAGGAGCCGTCTAGATTTTCAAATAAAAACCTTTTGCAAAAGATTTTCAAATAAACACCACAACTTTTTATCGAAAGGATATTTTCCGTAAAATATTATGTTTTTCCAAAATAATAAATATCTCAAATATCATGGTTTTCTTAGAAGTAATAAAAGATAATTAAACACTATTATTTCTTTTTAACTAAGATTTCCCTAAGATGACACGAAGTACTTTACGAACTTTAGAAAATAAAACGAGTGGTTGTGGAAGGCCATATTAAACGAGATCAATACTCTTTTTCAAATTCCAGTTTATGACAACATGACATATACAAAACATGATACGGTTAGGGTTAGAATGCACAGACCTAGGTATGGAATACTTTATGAAGATCCCTGCAGGCAGGGTGAACAGTCCAATATATGGGCGACTATACTAATATGAAGATCCCGATATTCCGGGTGAACAGTCCAAAGTGTGGACAACTATACAATGTGGAAATTCCATGCCTAGAGGTATACGCACTAACTCCAATTCATCAAAACGTTTATACTGAATCACGGGGATAGGTAGTTTGATTAGGTAAGGATAATTCGGAACTTGGATTCCCCTACTACTCGATCATGATCCCGGGAAGTGAAACGGTACATTTCACTTCCCCAGTTGTTGTTCCGTGGCCACAACGGAATAATCGCGAGTATCCGGACCCTTATTTAACAAAATAAAACGTTTAAAATATCTATTGATACTCAACACTAAACCCACATCATGTGATATACCTACCTGTTACCTTATCTACCTTTCTTCATGAGACATGAGTTATTCAATATCTTGGATGTGGATATTTTACCAGGTTAAACTTGTTGTTTATTATGGAACTGAGGGGTGGTAATACCTGTGCACTTGAGTGATATTCACGTTAGAAAAAACTCTATCGTAGTCATGGGACACCTTTCGAGGATGTTCACGCTATCACATTGATTGCCATTACAGGCACGAGCACCAGCTCATACTGCTTCTAACTAGTCATGGGATACCTCAAGGATACGAGTATGTTCACCCGTCAATTCCATCCATACACACCTTGTTTAACCTGATCCAACTCTTAGACTGAATATCCATTTGACTTGACTTGAACCTTTACCAAACATATACAACCTACTCATATTCACATATCTAATTTGTATATAACCTCATACCTTTATCACATGTACATCATATTCATTATATACACCTGTTCGTTTCTATACATTTACTATCTTATGAGGCAATCCTACCCGAGTATAACTCGCTGACGGACCTTCCTTTTCTTCCTCTACCTTTGGAATGTCCGTCAGATAAGAATGAGTATTACAGCGAAGATCAAGGTGTGAAGCCAACTTATGAAGATTATGCAGACTGGACGATGGAAGATTAGCTAGTTTTAATTTTTTGTTGTTTCCCACATGTTTAGGGCTTTTGTTTCTCCTTTGATGTAATTAAACTACTCAGTTTATTTTACTCTTTCTTTTGGGATGTAATAAAGTTTGGTTAATGGAAATAAAATGCCTTTCGTTTTTATTATTTTTGTTTTGGTACACATCCTGCATATTAAATATTCATACGCTTAACGTAACTGTATTGAATAGACCACCTTCAATACAGTTAGGTTGCGGACCTTTCCACGTCATCCTTCTCCTTCTTTTGGGAAACGGGGCGTGACAGGTTTTTGTGGTGGCCCATGCAGGTCCTCTTGTGTACTAAAATGAAACCGTTAACTGACTTATTATATTTGTGAATCTCATCCATCTATACCGATATCATAGTTTTCCTATATCCCTTGTCCCTTCCTTGACATTCTATACCCTGACCATGACCTTTCCTTCTGGTCATGGCAAATCTTTCCAACGAGAATGACATGTCCGATATTACTTTTGAAGCTACATCTGGAGATTCAGACGATGAAGTCGTAGACTCTCAGGCGGTTATTTCTGACAGCGACTCGGGAGACGAAGAAGTCGATACTGCAACTCCGGAGCCTGCGATGGCCAATGACTCCGAAGACGAAGAAGAAGATCCCGTGGAAGAGGAGCATATAAAGGATGGGCCAGAAAAAGAGGCTCCCGCGGAGGAAGAAAATCCTACGGAATATGATCCGGATGAGGAGGCCCCTGCAAAAGAACAAAACCCTAGAGAGGTGGAATCAGAGAGCGAGGCTCCTGCCAAGGATGAGTCGAAGGATGAAGCTTCGAGTGAGGAGGAACTCAAGGCCGAAGAAACTCAGGCAGCTGTCCTCGCAAGGCACCATGGGAATGGTCGTACTTTTCTTAGTTCGAGGACCTATCACCACTTGTTGAACTCCCATAATCGAGACTAATAAGTCTTTTTCCTTTCTTTGGCCGAATAAAATGATGTAAGAATAGTATGGGCATGTCCTTACTTCCGGTTGTACTCTCCATATTGAAGTTGGATAATAAAATCTTAGTTTCGAGCAAAAATCTCTCTTGTGCTCTTCTTAGCCTCTCTCGCATTAATTTTTGTTCTTCCATGCAAGTTATTATCCTGTCTCATCCCTCAGCCTGATTGTAACCTAACCTATTCTAATCCTGATCATCAATGGCCGGACGACACTATAACCGCAACAGAAGGGGAAATGGAGTCAATGAAGCCACTGCTCTACAAGCAGCTATGCTACAAAGGATGTAAGGACTACTGGAGCAACAGCAACGGCAGACAGCTGCCCTTCATCTAGAGCTACGAAAAAGTAGGCAGCAACAAGCAAAGATTTTAAGTAAGGCACTAACCCCTGTTCCATAAGGTTCGGCAGGAGTGAAGCAGTTCAGGTCACTCCACCTTAAGACTTTTTCGGGGAAGGAAACTCCTTTAGAAGCTGAAAAATGGCTCAAGGGAACAGTCAATGATCTCAGTGCCGCCCAAATTCCGAAGGACGCATGGGTGAACATCGCTAAGCTACAACTTACGGATAATGCTAGGATATGGTGGGAGGCAGAGGAAAGTAGATCGAAGGAGCCATCGACTAGGAAAGGTTCAAACAGCGTTTTGATACCCAGTACTTTCCAGTCGTGGCACACTTAAAAATGGAACGGGAGTTTATACAGTTCCAACAAGGGAGCATGTGAGATAAGTCGGTGGACGAGTATGCTTCGGAGTTCTTAAGGTTAAGTCGGTTCGCACATCATCTTGTGGCAACCCCAGAATTTTATGCTAAGAGATTCCGACAAGGATTGAACTTAAAGACACAGTCCTCCATGTCTTCTGCTACCTTATCAACTTATGATGAAATTTTAGAGGCGGCACGAAACTTTGAAGACCTTCAGAGACGCATAAGGAAGGATGAACGTTTGTCTGGCATTAAACGACCAGCCAATCAAATTCTTGAAGGATCATCTTCCAGATTCAACGAGAGACAACCACCTAAGAGACCAGCAGTACCAACTATTTTCGGAAAAATAGCCGTTGTATGCAACCATTGTGGTAGGACCAGACACTACATGAGAGACTGTTGCATTTTGAACAAACTTTGCATAGTTTGTGAGTCTCCGGATCATGCCATTGGGGACTGTCCTCAGAGAGGGAGACAATCAGACCCCGTCAACAAGCCGGCTAATTATGGGACACCAACACAACGAAACTGTCCACTTTCCACAACTAAACCAACCGGTCAAAAGGCAACACCAAAAGTACCACCATTGCCATCACAGGAGCGTGTTTTTCAGCAAGCGCAAAGGAATGGACCCAAACGTCAGACCTTCACTATGACGGCCGAGAAGGCTGATGCCACGTGGCAAGACAGCAGAGGTACTTTTTCTTTTTCAACCTTTCTTTGATACCATGCTTAACCATCCTTCGATACAAATCTTAGTTAAACTCACCATAATTCCTCTAGTTTTCGTAATTTCGACTAGTTGCCTTTATGTTATATCTCGCAAGTTTTTCCATCAATTCACAACCTCCATTTAACTTCTAAACTCTTCTATCTGGAAGCAACTACTGATTTTACATTTTCCGATTCCTTGTACCTAAACTCTTCAGAGACTTTCCATGCATCAAGTGATACACCAACTCGCGGGAGCGACACATGCAGCAAAGAGGATTCCTGACTGCGTTACTGATTTCCGTGCCTAGTAGTGGCCACTCCTTTGAAAATTTCAAGTATGAAATTATTCCAAGAAGGGTAGATCGTAACTATCACAACCATTCTTGCAATTCTTAGCAAACCCAGAAGTTTTAAACATCTACAACGATTTTCGGATGAGTTACTTAGTGATGTGATGTATCAGCGCGGCAATATAGTCGCATACGCGTCAAGACAACTAACGACTTGTGGACGCAATTATCATGTTCAGATTTAGAACTGGCAATGGTAAATTTTCGGCTTGAAGATATAGAAACACTAATCTAAGGAGAACATGGGAACACGGATGGTTGAAACACATGAAGCGGATGAGAGAGGTCAAGTTTTATATGGGAGAAGTACCGATCGATTGGGACGATCCTGAAGATGGAGAATTTGTAAGATAATAGTAGAAAAAGTGGAGATGATGATTCAATGCAGCAAGCACGGAAAGCTCAGCCCACGACTCATTTTCCGTTTAACATCTTGGAAAGAGATGGTGGGTTTATGTATAGCCTACTTTTGCTACTTTCGTTGGAGGGTATGCTGGAAACCCTAGCCATACTTTTAAAATTTCGAGATCACGAAAAGGTTAGCGTAATCTACAAGCAGCAACCGGTCGGGATACCAGAAGGATGAAACCTTGAGGGACAAAATAATCTAGCTGGTTAGAGTTATGTGGGGAAGGAACTACAAGGCAGACATACACGGAAGCGAGGAAACGGGATGAGAGTGCCAGACCAAAATATTTAACCGTGATAATCTCTTCTTAGTGATTTCTTCTTTTGACCTACCTTCTGAAATTTCGATGACGAAATTATTTTAAGGAGGGTAGATTATAACGACCATGTTTTCTAATACCTAATAAAATATATTTCTACTATCAAATAATTATTTACGTGTTTCTTTTATATAATACTAATTTTTAAAGTAGGGTTAATAATTTTCAAAGCATTGAATATGATTAATGAAATTTTTCTAAAATCTATTTATTGTCTTATAGGCTTAAAATGTTTTAATAAAATTTTATAATGCCTTAAAATAATCTACATATTTCTATCATCAATTAAAAATGTTTTAAAGGATAAACTAGATATTATATAATTTTAGTAACTAGCTAAAACCATAGGAACGGTTAGATTATTTAGTTTTAGCCCAAAACTATTTTTAGACTAAATATAATAATAAAATATATTTTCTGAAATTTTTCCATAATTTTCCCGCGTCTTTAACTATTTTTAACAATTTTTTTAAAGCCAAATCCAATTTTTAAATAATAAACAGAATATTATTTTATATATAAAAATAAAATAAAATAATTATTTAAACCCATTTTAACCTGGACCGTTGGATGCACAATCCAACGGCCAGATTTCCCTGACGGCGCCCACGTGGAGGGAACCACGTGAAAACGCGTAATCTCCCCACACGCGACACGTGGCGACGGCGGGATCCTTGGCGGCGCGATCTCAGCCGTTGGATCTCAATCCAACGGCTGAGATAAAAGGCGACTGGCGCAATCATAAGGAAATCATCAGCAATCATGGGTCGGCGCAAATTTTGAGGATTTTTTTTAACGTTTTTGGATTTTATGGTTGGAAACGAGACCATATAAATAGACACCTTCAAACCTAAATTTCTCATACCTCAGAACTCCAAAAATTCTGAAAAAAATACCGGTGCCTTCGTATCGACGACGCCGACGCTACGGCTCCACCCAATTGCCGAGGAAAAATCGGAACGTGGAGCTATTGAGGATTTAGTACGAGCCTACGTTTTCAACCCTTCGGCATCCGACTCAAACACAAGGTAGCATCCGACTCAAACCCCTTTTCCTGTCACCTTCTCCTATCTTAATAACCTAGTTCCAACTTCTAATCATCAAGCCCCATTTAAAATGGTGTTATAATATTTGGGCATACCCTTTTTCCTTGTACCCTTAATAATGATAATGTTAACCCCATTTAAAACGGTGTTTAAATTTCCTCTGTACACAAAATTATATTGCGCACCCATAATACCTGGAATCTGATGTAACCTATGAATTGTCATTTCACCTCTGACATACCCATACTATAAAAATGATCTCGAAATAGGTTACTTCCACAAGATACCCTCATTTAATTTAAATATTATATTTGTTTAAAATATCTATAAGAAATAAAGATATATGAAATAAATATTTTAGATACAATATACGTATATTTTACTTAAAAATATTTTTAAAACCCCCTCAACTTTTTAAGAAAGAAAATATTAAATTTAAATAACGATATCTTTTCAAAAGGAATTTTTAGTATCTTATTATAAGGTAATTTTAAAATAATACCAATTTAGGACAAAGGAAAGGTTGTAGGCATCGATCGTTTATCTAAACCAGACTTTGTGGTGTCTAGGCTAGATAAGTAAGAGAGGTAACTTTAAAAGACCCGTCTCACGGTGATTCGTGAGCGGATCCCTCCTTTCCTTACTTGTGCTTACCTGGCCACAATTGGCGGTGAAGAGGTCATTTGAGGACCTCATAACTTGTCATTTTGGAATATTATGAGCAGTCTAGATTTTCAAATAAAAACCTTTTGCAAAAGATTTTCAAATAAACACCACAACTTTTTATCGATAGGATATTTTCCATAAAATATTATGTTTTTCCAAAATAATAAATATCTCAAATATCATGGTTTTCTTAGAAGTAATAAAAGATAATTAAACACTATTATTTCTTTTTAACTAAGCTTTCCCTAAGATGACACGAAGTACTTTACGAACTTTAGAAAATAAAATGAGTGGTTGTGGAAGGCCATATTAAACGAGATCAATACTCTTTTTAAAATTCCAGTTTATGACAACATGACATATACAAAATATGATACGGTTAGGGTTAGAATGCGCGGACCTAGGTATGGAATACTTTATGAAGATCCCTGCAGGCAGGGAGAACAGTCCAATATATGGGCGACTATACTAATATGAAGATCCCGATATTCCGGGTGAACAGTCCAAAGTGTGGACGACTATACAATGTGGAAATTCCATGCCCAGAGGTATACGCACTAACTCTAATTCGTCAAAACGTTTATACTGAATCACGGGGATGGGTAGTTTGATTAGGCAAGGATAATTCGGAACTCGGATTCCCCTACTACTCGATCATGATCCCTGGAAGAGAAACGGTATATTTCACTTCCCCAGTTGTTGTTCCGTGGCCACAACGGAATAATCACGAGTATCCGGACCCTTGTTTAACAAACTAAAATATTTACAATACCTATTGATACTCAACACTAAATCCACATCATGTGATATACCTACCTGTTACATTATCTACCTTTCTTCATGAGACACGAGTTATTCAGTATCTTAGATGTGGATATTTTACCAGTTTAGACTTGTTGTTTATTATGGAACTGAGGGGTGGTAATACCTGTGCACTTGAGTGATATTCACGCTAGACAAAACTCCATCGTAGTCATGGGACACCTTTCGGGGATGTTCACGCTACCACATTGATTGCCATTACAGGCATGAGCACCAGCTCATACTGCTTCCAGCTAGTCATGGGATACCTCAAGGATACGAGTATGTTCACCCATCAATTCCATCCATACACAACTTGTTTAACCTGATCCAACTCTTAGACTGAATAACCGTTTGACTTGATATGAACCTTTACCAAACATATACAACCTACTCATATTCACATATCTAATTTGTATATAACATCATACCTTTATCACATGTACATCATATTCATTATATACACCTGTTCGTTTATATAACTTTACTATCTTATGAGGCAATCCTACCCGAGTATAACTCGATGACGGACCTTCATTTTCTTCCTCTACCTTTGGAAGGTCCATCAGATAAAAATGAGTATTACAGCGAAGATCAAGATGTGAAGCCAACTTATGAAGATAATGCAGACTGGACGATAGAAAATTAGCTGGTTTTAATTTTTTTTTGTTGCCCACATGTTTAGGGCTTTTGTTTCTTCTTTGATGTAATTAAACTACTCAGTTTATTTTACTCTTTCTTTTGGGATATAATAAAGTTTGGTTAATGGAAATAAAATGCCTTTCGTTTTTATTATTTTTGTTTTGGTACACATCCTGCATATTAAATATTCATACGCTTAACGTAACTGTATTGAATAGACCACCTTCAATACAGTTAGGTTGCGGACCTTTCCACGTCATCCTTCTCCTTCTTTTGGGAAACGGGGCGTGACCGGTTTTTATGGTGGCCCATGCAGGTTCTCTTGTGTACTAAAATGAAACCGTTAACTGACTTATTATATTTGTGAATCTCATCCATCTATACCGATATCATAGTTTTCCTATAACCCTTGTCCCTTCCTTGACATTCTATACCCTGACCATGACCTTTCCTTCTGGCTATGGCAAATCTTTCCAACGAGAATGATATGTCCGATATTACTTTTGAAGCTACATCTGGAGATTCAGACGACGAAGTTGTAGACTCTCAAGCGGTTATTTCCGACAGCGACTCGGGAGACGAAGAAGTCGATACTGCAACTCCGGAGCCTGCGATGGCCAATGACTCCGAAGACGAAGAAGAAGATCCCGTGGAAGAGGAGCATATAAAGGATGGGCCAGAAAAAGAGGCTCCCGCGGCGGAAGAAAATCCTACGGAATATGATTCGGATGAGGAGGCCCCTGCAAAAGAACAAAACCCTATAGAGGTGGAATCAGAGAGCGAGGCTCCTGCCAAGGATGAGTCGAAGGACGAAGCTTCGAGTGAGGAGGAACTCGAGGCCGAAGAAACTCAGGCAGCTGTCCTCGCAAGGCACCATGGGAATGGTCGTACTTTTCTTAGTTCGAGGACCTATCACCCCTTGTTGAACTCCCGTAATCGAGACTAATAAGTCTTTTTCCTTTCTTTGGCCGAATAAAATGATGTAAGAATAGTATGGGCATGTCCTTACTTCCGGTTGTACTCTCCATATTGAAGTTGGATAATAAAATCTTAGTTTCGAGCAAAAATCTCTCTTGTGCTCTTCTTAGCCTCTCTTGCATTAATTGTTGTTCTTCCATGCAAGTTATTATCCTGTCTCATCCCACATCTGATTGTAACCTAACCTATTCTGATCCTGATCATCAATGGCCGGACGACACTATAATTGCAACAGAAGGGGAAATGGAGTCAATGAAGCCACTGCTCTACAAGCAGCTATGTAACAAAGGATGTAAGGACTACTGGAGCAACAGCAGCGGCAGACAGCTGCCCTTCATCAGGAGCTACGAAAAAGTAGGCAGCAACAAGCAAAGATTTTAAGTAAGGCACTAACCCCTGTTCCATAAGGTTCGGCAGGAGTGAAGCAGTTCAGGTCACTCCACCCTAAGACTTTTTCGGGGAAGGAAACTCCTTTAGAAGCTGAAAAATGGCTCAAGGGAACAGTCAATGATCTCAGTGCCGCCCAAATTCCAAAGGACGCATGGGTGAACATCGCTAATCTATAACTTACGGATAATGCCAGGATATGGTGGGAGGCAGAGGAAAGTAGATCGAAGGAGCCCATCGACTGGGAAAGGTTCAAACAGCGTTTTGATACCCAGTACTTTCCAGTCGTGGCACACTTAAAAATGGAACAGGAGTTTATACAGTTCCAACAAGGGAGCATGTGGGATAAGTCGGTGGACGAGTACACTTCGGAGTTCTTAAGGTTAAGTCGGTTCGCGCATTATCTGGTGGCAACCCCAGAATTTTATGCTAAGAGATTCCGACAAGGATTGGACCTGAAGACACTGTCCTCCATATCTTCTGCTACCTTATCAACTTATGATGAAATTTTAGAGGCGGCACGAAACTTTGAAGACCTTCAGAGACGCATAAGGAAGGATGACCGTTTGTCTGGCATTAAACGACTAGCCAATCAAATTCTTGAGGGATCGTCTTCCAGATTCAACGGGAGACAACCACCTAAGAGACCAGCAGTACCAACCATCTTCGGAAAACCAGCCGTTGTATGCAACCATTATGGTAGGACCGAACACTACATGAGAGACTGTCGCATTTTGAACAAACTTTGCATAGTTTGTGGGTCTCCGGATCATGCCATTGGGGACTGACCTCAGAGAGGGAGACAATCAGACCCCGTTAACAAGCCGGCTAATTATGGGGCACCAACACAAGGAAACCGTCCACTTTCCGCCACTAAACCAACCGGTCAAAGGGCAACACCAAAAGTACCACCATTGCCATCACAGGAGCGTGTTTTTCAGCAAGTGCAAAAGAATGGACCCAAACGTCAGACCTTCACCATGACGGCCGAGAAGGCTAATGCCACGTGGCAAGACAGCAGAGATACTCTTTTCTGTTTCAACCTTTCTTTGATACCATGCTTAACCATCCTTCGATACAAATCTTAGTTAAACTCACCATAATTTCTCTAGTTTTCGTAATTTCGACTAGTTGCCTTTATAGTATATCTCGCAAGTTTTTCCATCAATTCACAACCTCCATTCAACTTCTAAACTCTTCTATCTAGAAGCAACTACTGATTTTACATTTTCCGATCCTTGTACCTAAACCCTTCAGAGACTTTCCATGCATCAATTGATACACCAACTCACGGGAGCGACACATGCAGCAAAGAGGAATCCTGACAGCGTTACTGATTTCCGTGCCTAGTAGTGGCCACTCCTTTGAAAATTTCAAGTATGAAATTATTCCAAGGAGGGTAGATCGTAACTATCACAACCATTCTTGCAATTCTTAGCAAACCCAGAAGTTTTAAACATCCACAACGATTTTCGGAGGAGTGACTTGGTGATGTGATGTATCAGCGCGACAATATAGTCGCATACGCGTCAAGACAACTAACGACTTGTGGACGCAATTATCATGTTCAGATTTAGAACTGGCAATGGTAAATTTTCGGCTTGAAGATATAGAAACACTAATCTAAGGAGAACATGGGAACACGGATGGTTGAAACACATGAAGCGGATGAGAGAGGTCAAGTTTTATATAGGAGAAGTACCGATCGATTGGGACGATCCTGAAGATGGAGAATTTGTAAGATAATAGTAGAAAAAGTGGAGATGATGATTCAATGCAGCAAGCACGGAAAGCACAGCCCACGACTCATTTTCCGTTTAACATCTTGGAAAGAGACGGTGGGTTTATGTATAGCCTACTTTTTTTACTTTCGTTGGAGGGTATGCTGGAAACCCTAGCCATACTTTTGAACGTTTCGAGATCACGAAAAGGTTGGCGTAATCTACAAGCTGCAACCGGTAGGGATACCTCGTGATCCACTTTAAAGGTATAGCAAGTTTAATGGGGTTAAATGTAGAATTGAAATAATGTGGTATTTAAGTGAAAAATATGATAAATTAAAATAGCCATCATTTCATGTAATGAAACTCAATCAATTTGGTTGATTAGTGTTTAATAGTCAACATGAGAGAATTTAAATATAATTGTATTAAAAAGAAGTAAAGTTTTATAAGAAACCGAATCATAAATCGGACTTGTTCCGATTCTGTCGGGTTTTGTAAATCCGTATTTTTAGATAGAAGAAATAGATAGAAATTGGGACTTACGGGTTTTAGGACACACAAGAGGGTGAGAGAGAAGTAGTGGAATCACCGATGTGTTGCGTCGTCGCCGGGAGTTCCTAGGACGATCGCCGGAAGTTCCGCCGGGAATTCGTCGGAGCTTCGCCTCGAGCTTGTTTTCAAAGTACACACGATTCTTAGAATTTTGAGAGAGTGGGCTCAGAATTTTAGGGTGAAAGGGTAGGGGGTAGGGGTGTATTTATAGGATTAGGCTAGGGTTTAAGGTAGGTGTATGGTTTTTAATTAAAAATTGTAAAAATGTGTGAAAAATCATTAAAAATGGATTAAATAGGGTATAAATGTATCTCTGGAACCGCTCTCTTAAATTGGAGTGTGCAGGGGGGTTAAGGAGGTGAAGAGCCACATTTCAACTTCAGGCGACTCAGCCGTCCGGCCGAGTCCGGCCGGCGGCGCCGGCCCGAGTTGGGCCGAGTCCAGTGCCTAGGAGGTGGGGGGTCGTCAGGTGAACACTCTGGTGCATTTAGTTTTTCAGGTTCAGTTCAAAGTTTGGGAGTTATCTCAGGTGGACTGTTGGGCTTCTATAAAAGTTAAAACAAATAAATATAAAAAATAATATGGGGTATGGAATTTGAACTCTGGTGGCTTGGTTCAGCAGTGCAAAGTATTACCAATGAGTTACAAGCTCCTTCTTGTAATTATTGTGTGAAATAATTACTTAAAGTGGTAACCGCAATATTAAATACTCCAAGTATACTTTAAATTTAAAGCAAATTTATGTACACTAAAAATAGAGTTGTTACAGTCTACCCTCCTTACAAAAATTTCGTCCTCGAAATTTACAAATTTTATTTGAGGACTAGTTTACAAAGAGGTGAGGATATCATGCACGCATTTCATCTTCCCTTTCCCAAGTGGACTCTTCTGGAGTGTCTTTCCTCCACATCACTCGGACCAAGTTAACTTCCTTGTTCCGAAGTGTTTTCACTTTTCTGTCCAGGATCTCCATAGGCTGTTGCTCACAAGACAAGTCGGGCTGTACAGTGAGCTCGGAATGATTAAGAACATGGCTGGGGTTACTCACATATTTTCTAAGTTGGGATATGTGGAACACATTATGCACTCCTTCCAATGAGGGTGGAAGCGCTAAGCGGTATGCCACCTCACCGACTCGTTCGAGTATGTCGAACGGTCCGATGTATCTTGGACTTAATTTACCCCTTCTTCCAAATCGGATCACTCCGCGGTTCGGAGATATCTTCAAGAATACGTGATCTCCTGGCCAGACTCCAAGTGTCGTCTCTTTGCATCAGCCCGGTGTTTCTGTCGATCTTGGGCTATGCACATTCTTTCCCTGATAGTACGAACCACATCAACAGTCGCTACTATCATCTCTGGTCCAAGAAGTTCCCTATCTCCGATGTCGTCCCAACTTAATGGTGATCGACACTTCCTTCCATACAATACTGCAAAAGGTGCCATTCCTATGCTTGCTTGGTAGCTGTTATTGTACGTGAACTTCACAAGATGCAGGTGATCTTCCCATGATCCTTTGAAGTCTAATATACACGCTCTGAGCATATCTTCCAAGATCTGAATAGTTCGCTCAGACTGACCATCTATTTGTGGATGATAAACCGTGCTGAAGTTCAGACTTGTTCCCAAGCTTGCTTGCAGACTCTGCCAAAATTGCGATCGGAACCTGGTGTCACGATCGGAGGCAATGCAGACCGGTACTCCTGTCTCATAATTTCCTGTATGAGCTCATGGGTATCAGAAATAGTACATTATGAAGAGTTTAAATCTTTAAGTAGATTATTACCTCTATATACTTCTTTGCTAGTGCCTCAGTTGATTGGCCAACTCTAAATGGGATGAAGTGAGACGACTTTGTGAGTCGATCCACAATGACCCATATGGCATCGTTACCTTTTGTGCTGCGAGGAAGAGCAGTCACAAAATCAATCGTGATGTGTTGCCACTTCTATTCTGGGATTAGTAATGGTTGAAGTAGTCCAGCTGTCCTGTGATGTTCAGCCTTTACTTGCTGACACACCAAGCATTTTGCGACGCTTTTGGCTACTTCACGCTTCATTCCATTCCATCAATAATTCTGACGTAGATCTTTGTACATTTTGGTACCTCCAGGATTTACTGAGTAGGGAAAGCTGTGAGCTTCTTTCATTAACTTTTCCCGAACAGGACCTTTTGGTACACACAATCTACTGCCGTATCTCAAAGATCCGTCTTCATAGATGATGAAGTCTGTTCTGAGTCCATTCTCCACTTGTTCTCTGATCTTTTGCAACTTAGCATCACTTGCTTGAGCTGCTTTGATCTGATTGACAATGGTTGATTGAACTTGTAAATTCATCAAACTTGAAGCGTTACCTGGCATGACTACTTCAATCTCCATCTGATGCAATTCTTGTTGAAGCTTCCACTGAGCGGTGAGATTCATTGATAATGGTTGACGACTAAGAGCATCAGGTACCATATTCACCTTCCCTGGGTGATATTGTAAGTTGATGTCAAAATCCGCCATGAGTTCTAACCATCTTCTCTGCCGCATATTCAACTCCTTCTGAGTAAACACGTACTTCAGATTTTTATGATCTGTATAGATGTTCACTCGTTCACCAAGTAGATAATGGCGCCAAATCTTGAGAGCAAAGATGACGGCTACCAATTCCAGGTCATGCGTCGGATAATTGCGCTCATGAGTCTTCAGTTGTCTTGAAGCATAAGCCACAACCTTACCGTGCTGATGTAGAACGCATCCTAATCCCTTACCGGATGCATCACAATGCACTTTGAATCCTCCAGATTGATCCGGTATTACGAGAATAGGTGCTGATATCAACCTTGACTTGAGTTCTACGAAACCTTGTTCGCATGCTTCTGACTACACAAATTCTTCATCTTCACGTGTGAGCTTGGTCAGGGGTGTTGCTATCTTCAAAAATCCTTTAATGAACCTTCTGTAATATCCAGCTAAACCCAAGAAACTTCGAATGTCCCTCACTGACTTTAGTGTAGGCCATTCGCTGACTGCTGAAACCTTCACTGGATCCATAGAGATTCCTTCTCCTGATACGATATGTCCAAGAAAACCAACTTGCTTTAGCCAAAACTCACACTTGCTGTACTTGGCATAAAGCTGATGTTGTCGAAGAGTTTACAGGACAATTCGTAGGTGCTCTGCATGCTCTTTCCGACTCTTAGAATACACCAGGATGTCGTCGATGAAGATGACAACAAACCTGTCTAAGTACTCTCGGAAAACTTGATTCATTAGGTTCATGAATATTACTGGTGCATTGGTCACTCTAAATGGCATCACTAGAAATTCGTAATGTCCATAGCGAGTTCTGAAAGCTGTTTTGTGAATATCAGCTTCCTTGACCTTCACTTGATGATAACCTGAACGAAGATCCAATTTAGAGAAAACACAAGATCCACTTAGCTGATCAAATAAATCATCGATGCGCGGGAGTGGATACTTGTTCTTTATAGTGACTCCGTTCAAGGCTCTATAATCGATGCACATTCTGTATGAACCATCCTTCTTCTTCACAAGTAGTACAGGTGCTCCCCAACTTGAAGTGCTGGGACGAATCCATCCTTTCGCCAATAATTCATCCAACTGTGTTCGGACATCCTTTAAACCTTCCGGACTTAATCTATAAGGTGCTTTGATCACCGATTGTGCTCCTGGTACTAAGTCAATACTGAATTCAAGAGCTCGATCGAGAGGCAAACCTTATATATCGTCAGGAAATACATCGTCGAACTCTTGAACTAGCTCTGGTCTTGATTCTTCCTCCGCTTGAGCTGCTGCAACTACTGCTTCTCTTGGCTTCGCTTTGTAGGTACTTGGCTTCAGGGTACGGTCTCCGCTTCTGAAATAGAAGACCGGATGGTCTGGAATCTCGAATACTACCCTCCTTTGACGACAGTCGATGGTAGCATAAAAGGTTCCAAGCCAATCCATTCCTAGAATCACATCGAAGTTCGGTATGTCCAGCACTTTGAAGTCAGCATAAAACTCTTTGCTGCAGACGACGACTGGACACAAGTTGTATCCCATGGTTGCCTTTAGAACGCCATTTGCTGAACTGACATTCCAGCTGGATACAAGCGGTAAGACTGGAATCGCATGGGTTCGGACGAACCGTTGCAACATAAAGCAGTGAGATGCTCTAGTATCAAACAATGCTAGTGCAGGTAGTGAGGCTACTAAGATTGTACCTAAGGTATGTGGGATATATTTTAGGCATAGGGAAAAGTATGTAAATAAGTAGCAAGATTGAAAAAAAAGTTTGAGAAGAAAAGTTTACCAGTGATAACTTGGCCAGTGGCCTCAGCTTCTTCCACGGTCATCGTGAAAGCCTGGCGCCTTGGTACATTCCTCTTGGCCTCAGGAGCATTCCTCGGAACGTTCCTTTGAGCTTGATGGAACTGACGAGGAGGTGGTGCAGCTTGTGGTCCTCTGGGTGGTGCAGGTAGTGCAAGTCTTAGAGCAGGGGCTTGGATGGCTGGGCGCTGTGGGTAATTGTTTGCTGCCCTGGGTGCAGCAACTGGGTTTTGCCTTTGGGGACAAGACCCAATATCATGAGTAGCTGAGCCGCAGACTAAGCAAAGACGGTTGGATCGCCGGCAGTCTTTCATCATATGTCCAGTTCTCTTGCAGTAGGTACAAAAGGCTGGGCTAGGACAATGGTTCGGTACTCCAGGTCGCCTTGGCACAAAAGGTGGCCTGGATGAGGATCCTCCTGCTATCTGGTTGGCAGGGCGCTTAACTCTTGCAGACTGAGATCTTCCCCTCACTTTTATCACTGCCTCATAACTGCGGGCAGCTTCTAGAGCATCCTCATGAGTTGGAAATTTCCCTGTGGCTAGTGCAGCCTGAGTTTCCGTGTCCAAACCTTGTTGAAAGCGACAAGCTCTGATATCATCCGTCGGTATCAACTGTGCCGCTAATCTGTTTAAGGATTGTGTTAGCTGTGTAGTATGAGATATTTAAAAATTAAATTATTGTGACATATCTTACCGACTTAGCATGGTGAATTCAGCGTCATACTCATCTACCGACTTGTCCCACATCTAACCTTGTTGTAGATGAATGAACTGCTGTTCCATGGCAAACCTGGCAGTCATAGGGAAGTACTTCGCGTCGAACTTATCGCGAAAAGTCTTCCATTCAATAGGCTGTACAAGATGGCTTTCTTCCGCCTTCCACCAGTTGCGAGCATGTCCGTGAGCTGCAGTTTTGTCACACGGACCCAAGCTATGTCTGGCACTTGTGCTGCCGCCAGATCATCCTTTATGCTTTGTGCCCATTCCTCAGCTTCAAGTGGGCTTCCCTTTCCGGAGAACTACTTGGGATGTAAAGCCCTGAATTGCTTTACCCCAGGTTCGTCAGTTTTGGGACGGTTTAGGAGTTGTTGCTGTCCTTCAAGGAGGTTGCGGATCGCCTCAAGTAGAACCGTTTGCTTGGTGGGTGGCGCAGGAACAACAGGTGTGAGAGGTAGTGGTGGAGGTGTGTTGTTTACATTGGTGCTGGTGTTGTTCGGGGAATCCATAACCTTGAAGAAAAATTTGGGTTAGGACAGATTCAAGTACATGAAATGATAAAATTCAAGAAATATGAAATTGTAAGATTCAAGGAACATGAATTGTAAAGAATGTTTTAGTTGCTGGTTCTTGTGTTATATTGATTAAGTTGTTCACGCAAAACAGAACTGCATGATAGGGTTGCATACAGCTCTGACCTGCATGGGCCACCAACAAAACCTGTCACGCCTCGCTTCCCGGTATACGGCGAAGGGGACGGGACTGGTTCGCTACGTATTTACTCAGAAGCAAATACGCTAAGCGTAACTAAGCAATATAAAAAGTAAATGCACAAGAGACAAGATATAATAAAAACAACAACTTTATTTATGAATATTCTTTTGTACAATACATGAAAAGGAAATACAACTGAAATAAAAGCGATGCCGAAACAATGGCATTACAGGAAATTAAAGGTACTGAATAGAAAATGTACAATGTCTAGAGCTCAGGGTCTTCGTTGTACTGATCCAAGTCTTCTGCAGTTGGCTCGTTCTCTGACGGGTCTAAATCACCTTACGACATTCAAAGAAGAAAGAAATAGAATGTCGTCAGCCAACAGGTTGCTCGGTAAGTCCCAAAGATAAGAGGAATGTAGAATAGACAGAATAAGAAGGTATTTTTTAACAAGGTATTATATTGTTGTAATGTTGTGTTAACACTGTTTTTTGTAGCTTGGTACAGAAGGATACCAGTGTATACGAGAGGGGTCTCTATATGCTAGAGACCAGGGCAAACGGAATGTACAAGGAACCGTTAAGCCACGGTACAACAGCAACGGAATATAGGTTAGGTGTCTTAATCTTACAGTCTCGTGCCACTTTTAACACCTTCCGTACCAATCTACCCCTTAAACCCCGTAGTGTTTTATTTGTATTGTTTTGTACTGTAAATTGTATTGAGTGTATAATTGAAAGACTGGCCGAAACCATGATATCAGTAAACGGATGCATCCGTAGAATCATGTAAATGGAATAACTGGAGAACCATGTAAATGGAATGTATATCCATGGTTCGGTTCAGTCAAGTTGTATAGATTGATAATTGGATTCATGGATTTATGTTGAATTATAATATTGAAGATTGTAGATTGTAGATTGTACTTAAATCATATTCAAGTCAGATTATACCGAGACTCAAACTGAGTCAGACAATTAGCAAAGTAAATTGAAGTCCTGATTGTTTTTATTAATTTTTCTACCTTAGATAGGCAAGCACCCACTTCTCTGGCTCCCTGAGGCTCAAGAGATTGGTTCCGCTTAAACCTATGTTTACTAGGGTCCTTAGGGTAATTTATAGAACTTGAGAGGATTTTATGTAAAAAATACTTTTATATACTTTTTCAAAATATACCCCAAGTATTTATTATTCGTCTTTAGAGTTGTAATGGATGTAGATTTTATATTGTGATATTTCTAGTGGAAATATCCTAATTTCAGAAATAAAGGTATTTATTTGTAATATTGATTTGTATGGAATTCATGGTATTTTAGTGTAAAATTGATTCTTGTGATTTTTAGAAAAAAAAAGGTCGAATATTTATATCATAACAAAATAGATATTTTAATGATAAATATACATATATTTATACAAAAATAATTTTAATATATTTTTTTATATTCTAAAAATCTCATTTTCTTAAGATGTCGTATTTTAAATCTTTCGAGACCGAATGCTCTCTGTGGAGGTCTGGATCTCGCACTACTAAGCCCGAGGATGTGCGATAATCCGCACCATCCCGAACGGGTTCCCCAAAATGGGTTGTAGCGGCGCTTTGCAAAGATTTGTATAAATACTAAATCTTTTAGAAAACGGTTTTATGAAGTAAATGGTATTTATTTGTAAAGTTTTCGATTTTCCGTATTCTATTTTTTAGGGTCTCCTAAGTCAACTAGACTATTCCTAACTGGTCCAAAACGATAAGTTGTGAGATACCTCAAATCGTCTCTTCACCGCCAATTGTGGCCAGGTAAGTACAAGTGAAGAAAGGAGAGATCCGCTCACGAATCACCGTGAGACGGGCTTTTTAAAGTTACCTTTCTCACTTGTCTAGCCTAGACACCACAAAATCAGATTTAGATAAACGACTGATGTCCACAATCTTATCCTGTTTTCATAATAAGTGGTATTTATTTAAAAAATGTATCAATACTAAATCTTTTAGAAATGGCTTTATTTAATAAAGGGTATTTAAATGAAAATGCTCGTTTTCCCGTATTTTGAGTTCTCGAGATTATCGTGTTAGGTTGTATATGAGTGTGTGAGGAGGTAGGTCATTACCTAGTGATCTACTTTAAAGGTATAGCAAGTTTAATGGGGTTAAATGTAGAATTGAAATAATGTGGTATTTAAGTGAAAAATACGATAAATTGAAATAGCCATCATTTCATGTAATGAAATTTGATCAATTTGGTTGATTAGTGTTTAATAGTCAACATGAGAGAGTTTAAGTATAATTGTATTAACGAGAAGTGAAGTTTTATAAGAAACCGAATCGGAAATCGGATTTGTTCCGATTCTGTCGGGTTTTGTAAATCCGTATTTTTAGATAGAAGAGATAGGTAGAAATTGGGATTTAAGGGTTTTAGGACTCACAAGAG
The DNA here is from genome assembly GCA_030015575.1 of Agapanthus africanus. NCBI lineage: Eukaryota > Viridiplantae > Streptophyta > Magnoliopsida > Asparagales > Amaryllidaceae > Agapanthus > Agapanthus africanus. The sequence goes on along the minus strand of JASDDO010000028.1, from coordinate 49,537,321 downwards.
GGTGAGAGGGAAGTAGTGGAATCACCGATGTGTTGCGTCGTCGCCGGGAGTTCCTAGGACGATCGCCGGAAGTTCTGCCGGGAAATCGTCGGAGCTTCGCCTCGAGGTCGTTTTCAAAGTACACACGATTCTTGGAATTTTGAGAGAGTGGGCTCAGAATTTTGGGGTGAGAGGATAGAGGGTAGGGGTGTATTTATAGGGCTAGGCTAGGGTTAGGGTTAGGGTAGGTGTATGGTTTTTAATTAAAAATTGTAAAAATGTGTGAAAAATCATTAAAAATGGATTAAATAGGGTATAAATGTGTCTCTGGAACCGATCTCATAAATTGGAGTGTGCGGGGGGGAGGGGGTTAAGGAGGTGAAGAGTCACATTTCACCTTCAGGCGACTCGGCCATCCGGCCGAGTCCAGCCGGCGGCGCCGGCCCGAGTCGGCCGGTCCGCCGGCCGAGTCGGGCCGAGTCCGGTGCCTAGGAGGTGGGGGGTCGTCAGGTGAACACTCTAGTGCATTTAGTTTTTCAGGTTCGGTTCAAAGTTTGGGAGTTATCTCAGGTGGACTGTTGGGCTTCTATAAAATTTAAAACAAATAAATATAAAAAATAAGGTGGGGCATGGGATTTGAACTCTGGTGGCTTGGTTCAGCAGTGCAAAGTATTACCAATGAGCTACAAGCTCCTTCTTGTAATTATTGTGTGAAATAATTACTTAAAGTGGTAACAGCAACGTTAAATACTCCAAGTATACTTTAAATTTAAAGCAAATTTATGTACACTAAAAATGGAGTTGTTACACCCGAGGGAAATCGAGGCTGTATAGCTTGGCCCAGATTTGCATCAGGGACAGAGGTCTGCAGCTTTTTGGGCTTAGCCGGGGTTTTTTACCGCCGTTTCGTGCAGGATTTCTTGTGTATAGCTGCACCGTTGACCGAGCTGACCTAGAAGGAGGTTTCTTTTCTTTAGACTGAGGCACAACCCGCCGAGGCTCCTTTGTTTGAGATTGGTGAGCCTGTTCGGCAGGGTAAAGATTCGGAGTTCTGATTTGTGACCAGGGTGTGCTACGTTATGGGACTCGTTGTGTGTAACAGATATTGATGGGTAGAGACGCGGGGTCCTAGAGCAGGCACATCAGTCATCTTTTAGTGTTTATCCGAGTTCCACCGAGATGTGACGTGACTTGAGAGATAGTTACGGGTGGGCAGGGATGAAGAGTGAAGTTTCGAATTTCGTTTTGAGGTGCTTGGCTTATCTGCGAGCTAAGGTTGAGCATTTGAGGCCGGCTGGAGAGTTGCAACCTTTTTACCATTCCAGAGTGGGAATGGGAGAAGATCTCCATGAAATTCGTTATGGGTCTACCCAGGGCTAGTCGAGGGTATGACTCCATTCGAGTGATTGTTGTCCGGTTATACTCAGTTTGCTCTGTTGTTCTTCGGTAAGTTATGCGTTTGCATGGAGTTCCTTCATGCGTTGTATCCGATAGAGGCACCCAGTTCGCTAGCCGTCGTTGGCAGAAACTTCAGGAAGCCTTGGGTACTGGTTGAGCTTTAGCTCCGCTTTTCCATCTGTAGGCCAATGGTCAGACAGAGCGGACTATACAGACTCTAGAGGATATGATTGTGCAAACGTACTAATTGTTTGTTGGTTGTGGGATCGTCACTTACCATTGATGGAGTTCTCCTACGATAACAGTTATCAGGAGACATTTCAATTGGCAACTTTCAGGCCTTGTGTGGTAGGTTGTGTCGATCGCCAGTCTGTTTTACTGACTCCGTGAGAGCAAGATTTTTGGACCCTAGCTAGTCTAGAGACTTCGGAATGATCCAGTGGTTTAGGTCAGGATGAGGGCAGCCCAGTGCAGACAGAAGTTTTATACCGACCGTGCTTGTCGCAGACTTGAGTTCGCAGTGGGAGATCATGTATTCCTACGGAATTTTCCGATGAAATAGCGTGTTGAGTTTTGGGAAGCTTAGTCCCAGATTGTAGGTCCTTTTGGAATCCTTTAGCGAGTTAGTACCGTTGCCTATAAGTTGGCACTTCCGCCCAGATTTTTGAGTATTCACCTCGTATTCCTTGTGTCAATACTTTGTAAATACCTTCATGACCTTTCTCACATGATTCAGCACCAGACCATTTAGCTTGGACGCGATCTTTTCGTTCACCGGCAGCCGATGGTGTCAGTGGATTGGCAGATGGAGAAACTTCGGTCATGGGTCTTGCCATCTGTGGAGGGTTTCTTTGGCATAGCCGTATAGTGAGAAGTTCACTTGGGAGGCTACGAGCAAGATGTGGATGATTTGCACTCATCTCTTTGAAAGTATGCGTAGTAAAAAATTTTAATTCGGGGATGAATTTTCTATAACGGAGGAGATTGTAACACCTTAGGATTTCGTTTGGTGTTAATTAGGCGATAATGCGGGCTTTCTGTAAAAGTTTACCAATTTGGTTTCGTAATATTTTATAACATTTAATTAATAATTTATTATTATTTGTTATGGCTTGCACGCACGTGTGCACGTTAATGTGAGGGTTTGTTTGTGTTAATCTAGTTTAGTGGTCATGGCAACTTAACCTAATCATAATCCTAATCCTTTGCTTTGCCTTGCCTTAACCTCACCCTTGATATTTTTGTGTGAGGAAGATATTTCCTTTGTTTTGTTTGGAATTTGGGAGGAGGTGGCATGGTGAATCATGAGAGGCATGGCTTGCATTAATGTGTGAGTTAATGCAAGGGTGTATTCACCTCACTCTCTCATTATTCTCACCTCTCTCTCTCTTTATCCTTTCATTCTCTCATTTCTTCTATCTCTCTCATTAATTCTCATGCTCCTCTCACTCTCAACTGAACACTTACCCTTTCCTTCACTAATCTTCAATAAACCTACACAAAACTTTACAAAATCGCACCCAAATCACTTCATAAACCTTGTTTTGCCTCTAGGATCCATTGGAGCTTAGAAAGCTAAGATCTTTGAGCTTGTGAGAGTAGGTAATGATCTTTTTCTGTTAAGTAAGCCTTTTTAATGTTGCGTAGCTTGTTAGTTTCAGTTTAGAACGCGTAAAGTTTTGTTTCGTGCAATTATCGTATTTTTAGTATAGTTTTGGGTCTCGGATGATATGCTATCAAACCAGGTATTTGTTGGAAAAGTTCCTATCACAGTGACCTAGTATAGTGACCTAGAAGCTACCCTCAAAACCCGAGCCCAATCCCTTTCATGATGGCCGCAAATAAATTGCTTCTGGCCGCAAATTGTGGCCAAACTGGTGAGTTGGGTGTTGTGTTTTGGTGTAGGGGTCTCTGGGGTTGTGTATGGTCTTGTGATATGTAAAACTTTTATAAATTGTTTGTGTAGCAAAATCTGGGATCACTTTACTTGTTTTCTAGTGTTTCGACTCCGCGCGTTACGTTATCCGACACGGTTCGTGTTCTTGTATAGCTGTTGCTCTTGAGTTGGTTTCGTAGTGTCGCTACGCACGTTAGCCACTAGACGAACACTAGAGAGTATATTTGGAGTTGGTGCGTCGGTTAAACATAGTTGGTACGTGTTATTGGTCGATTGCTAATATACACTTGTTATGTTGTTTTATGATTTTAGGGACGCAGGCGGGGACTTCGGACCCTGCGAAGAAGGGAAAACGAGTGGTTGACTTTACTTAGCCCAAGATCATTTATGAGTAGATTTAACATCTACAGGCGAATCGCCCGCATGACGTTATGCGTCATGGCTAGATATGATATGATATTAGCCGCATGTTATATTGCACATATAGAGATTGTGCATAAAACTTCATTGCATATTATTACTTGTTGTGCTTGGACTTGTACCCTTTGGATACTGCACTATTATTGACGGTTCATGTTACACGAGCACTGATTGTATGCCACTCACACCGTCAATAATTTCCATGACACGCACAACACTTATACATACGTGAGATTGTATTGGCTAGGGGCTTGAGACATGATCCTTATTTTTATTGTGCATATGACATATAGCATACCTGTATACCTACATGATTACACATATGCCTTGCCATGCATACTTGTTAGCTACCCATATATCTATATGGTATTATACCATTAGAGATAGGTATATACACATTTGAGACATAGCTACATGTACATCTTGCATACATACTTACATGTACACCCGTATACCTTGATATAGCTACACATATACCTGGAGGGTATTACATCATTACTGATAGGTAGATACACATATCTTGCTATACCGACATGGTTACGCATACCTGGCTATAGCTACATGTTCACCTTTATATGATGTTGCGTTTGGTTTCAGAGAAATTAGGAACCGCATGATATACTTAATAACTTGTTGTAATTAAATAGCGATTTTTCCTATATGCTCATATTACTGTTTCATGTTGCATATATTATATTTCATGGATTTCGCATTGTAATATGGTTTTCATATGATGTTTCTGGATGTTTTAATCCTGCGTATATATATCAGTAGTATGGGACGCTGATATACATATGTATATATACGTGTGTGTGTGTATCAGTGGTATGGGGCGCTATTATATATGTACACCTACATAATATATCATCATAATGATCTATGCAAATATACTTATTCATTTTATATGAGGGCCGATATTATGGTCGATATGAGGGCCGATGTTATGGTCGATATGAGGGCCGATATGTGGGCCAATCCGGACTGACAGATCCATATATATATGAGTATTTACGTGTCGATGTTAGACACTAGTTTTCATGATATTTTCGGGTGTCGATATTAGACACTCAGGTTCCATGAGACTTACAGGATGTGTTTTATTCCGTACTCCGCATTTATTTGATATGCATTGCTTCATGTATTAGTAGTACCTGACAGAGTACATTTTATGACTGTTGCATATACATATTGCTATTTATTGCTATCAGCTTGCATGTGATAGATTAGCGCAGTACATGCATACTTGCGATTACCTGCATATGTTATTTACTATTCACGAGTTGGCAACTCACCCCCGTTGTGCCACAGTGTTTTGCAGGTAGTCCCTCAGGGCAGTCACGGCAGGGCTTCTTCTTCCTATCGTATTATCTTTCGCAGCGGATACCGCTACGGCTGATGCAGTTTTTCTAGGTGGGTTTTGCGGTTATCCGATGATGCTCATTTGAATATTCGTTGTATTTAGTACTCTCCATCTACTACTTCATGTATTGACTTAGAGACGAGTTGTGAGGACGATATTGTATATTATTTTGTGACTTGGATATTTTTCATGCTATTCACTTTATATCGTCTTTTTCTTCGCTACGGCGTCGTATACCTGTTGTGATGGTTGTTTTCCGTCTTTGGGCGTGGATTTGCTCCCGTTTGGGGATGGTTTTATTTATATCTATGTTGTACCCTTTTGGGGGCTTGTTTTACAAAGGAGGTGCTGCCAAATTTTAAAGGAAATAAATTTGGACTTTAAAGAATTTTGATTGAGCTTTCAAAAGTTTTAACAATGTTATTATCACTTACTACTTTTGATGGTTTAGATTGCTGGGTTTTTGGCTTACTTGAATTACGTTACGCCTGTAGACGTTACGTGGTTTAAGGTCCGTCACGTGCCAAATTTCGTGTCGTGACATTGGATGATATGGACAAGAGCTTCCCAAATTGCTTATTCAAGCTTCAAGAAACTAAGCAGCCAAGGTTCAAGAGATTCAAGAGTTTAAGCTAAGAATTGCTAAGAAGCATGAAGCCAATGTCCGAGTTTGAAGCGTTAAAAATTGAAGTCGAAACGAAATTCATTTGAATATCAAATATCGATTTCAAGAAGCACATGAATTGAGTGGCAAAGATTAATGGAAGTCAAGTTGAAGATCAATTGAAGATCATGCAATTTGTCAAAGTTCAAGAGCTTGTGTTGAAATGCCGAAAATTCAAGTTTTCGAAGAAATGCAATACCGACATAGGATTCTATGTAAGTACTCTATGGATTATAGATATATCCTTTAGTGTTGGATATGTATACCCTAGAGGCCATTATTGTATATGTATATATATGGATGCTGGGGATATGCATGTACAGGACGATCTTGCTCAGTTATATAGTATATTATTTGAGTAATCTTTATCAGGATACGTGTATTTGTTTCTATTGATGTTTTATCCAGCTTACACATATTGATAAAGACTCGATACAGTAGTATACTATTATGCTTTGTCTTTATCTTAACATGTGCATATGTTATATATGTCGACCACATGTTGATAAAGCTCGTAGGATCTTGCTTGACTGCCAACGCTATGATGGCGATCATACTTGTGGGAGCTGGGTAGTCTATAAGCACATCCTAAAAAGTCCTAAGTCGCAGGAGTATCAAGATCGGGTATCGATACTCCAGAGTAGACTTGCGTATATGTTTCGAGACCCTGACGAGGGGCGGTGGTTGGTCCTACAACTATTGGTGTGATCACCTAAGATTGTATACGGGTGCTCACTGGGGATGAGTACACTGGACGGACTTGCTGAGAACCTCTAGATAGTATTATACCTATCGTCAGATAGCGGTTCTCATGTGACATGTGTACAGGTTAGTCTTTGGACCTGAGGCCATTGTCTCGTGTAAGTTCCCACTGTACTTTGATCACTAACCTACCACGGCTCTACTGAGTCGTGCAAACAGGTTTTGGTTGGGTACAGTCCCGAGCCACATGGAGGTAGTGAGTGATTGTCACGGATTCATCTCTCCCAGTATTGGGAGTTGATATCGCACTGTGTTCGATTGGCTAGGACCAAAAGACCTTGGCCAAAGCAGTTGGGATTTACTGATAGGTTGATCAGTAGTTTCCCGGATTGGTCCTAAACCACATCAGCATGACTTATCGGGTTATTAGGGTCTGGCGTTTACCACCCCTAGATCCGGTATGCGATGCTCTTAGACAAAGAGACCGGACTGTACGGATATTGTCATGGATAGGCTCAGTTGGGATCCGAATGAGTTTGCTCGTCGGCTTTCCTTTTCGACAGGTACCCGAATAGCCGTTACGTACAGCTAGTGCCGCTGACGTGCTTGTGGTTATGGATTTATCCAGTAACGCACTGCCGGCGTACCGTCGATTCTTTAGAGTCCTACACAGAGGGTTTTCCTAATTCGGGCGAAACGATGTAAAGGCCGTATGGTTTTACGGCAGGTTCGATCACATACTTGTACTTATGCACGTAAGATGTTCGGGCGGATAATACTAGCGGGCTTTTGATTAAGCCGGATCCTAGTATTATATTCATGGATTATTTTGTCTCATTGTATTCGTATTTTCTCGGAATACGGATACGGGTAAGTATATATGGTGAGAGGTATTCTTGTAATTGTGCAAGATTCTTCTAGAAGAAAACACCTCATTATTTGTTTCAACCATTTAGTTAAATGGTTAATGAGGTAGAGAGATGAGGTGTTTGATTTCATTAAATGAAGCATGGCTATTTGTGTGACTCATGTAGTGAGTCATGGTTTACTATATTTTTTGTGGAGATATTTTGTGTTTGCATTATTATTCAAAACACTTAGCCATTCTTCATTCTATCATGCCCACTACACTCTCATCTCCTCCAAGCTTCATCTTCTTCTAGCTCAAACCCTAATTGTCTCATGTGTTGAGAAAACCTAAGGGTTCTTTAGACTAATTAATCCATCATCACTTTTTACATAATCTAAGCTACTTAGATTAGCATTCTAAGTAACCTAGTTATCTCGGTTTAGAGGTAAGAGCTCAAGTAGGCTCTCTCGAGTGGATCATCTTTGACGCGAGGAGGCCGTCAATCAAGCGCGATCCGTACATCCTATGATGAGCTAAAGGAGAGGAGTGAAGACCCGAATGACTTGGTTATTTAGGTATAAACTTCAATCATAGTAGATAGCTTCTCATTGTATGCTTGTCTAGGGTTTATAGTATATCTAGTGTTTCGGTTATTCTAGCGCCAGTTTAAACATCCAAGAAAAAAAATTTGTTCCGCATATCGGCCATGGTAGATGGACAATGACGCTAGTGTAACCTTTCATGGTATCAGAGCCACTGCATAAACCTTAGATAACTCGTTGCGATGTTAGAAATCCACTGTTTTTGTCGCGCACGAACTGCCGACAAAAACAGTTCCAAAAACTGATGTTTTGAGTTGTTTGCACACCCCGAAGGCTCACGGTTTGAACCGAGAAGATGGGGGTAGAGCATGGGCACCCCGGGGATACCCTGGGGGACCAAAGGCCGGGCCCACCCCCCAAGGCCACCACAAGGCGGACTTGGGGGGTGACCCGAGAGCACCCCAATTGGGTGCTCTCGGGTCTGCTGACCTGTGGGGGCCACTTCGAGGTGGCCCCTGCCGGTGGGTACTCCCCTGAGAACCCCCAATCGATAGTTAATTTTACCCCTTTCACCTCCGCGAAGATTCATGCGGGTTTCAAGTTCGTTTCGACTCCCGGATTGGCTTAAAACGGTCGTTTTTAGAACTTTAGCTCACTGGATTTTTCAGTTTTTGGAAATTGGTTTAGTTTGCTAATCGTGTGCGGAATTATAATGTCGTAGTTTACTATACTTTCTTCTGTGATGTGTATATGTGTTGTTTAGCGTCTTCTAATCGCTATACGTCGATTAGAAGGGGTTGCACGCATCTAGTTTATCTGTGGTGTTGGATGTGATATCTTTGAGATAATATTGTCGGATTGTCGTGATGGATAGCATATTGTGCAATATTTGTTGTACAGTTTTGATTCATTTGTATATTCATTATTGCAGGGCGAGCGTCTGACACGTGAACTGCCGTTTCTGCCTTGTTGTATATTCATTTATTGGGACACAGCCGGGTTGAGGTCGATGTCATAACTGTATATATTTTTTCATTTCTATACTAGGATTACACCGTGGTGGAGTGCTCGAATAACCCGATTCTAGAGGACAACGGGCCCGCATCTCATGCGTTGAGACGGAGGGGGACTCACTCTAGAATTGGTGGGCTATTCGCCGCACTCGTAGGGGGTATAGGATGACCCATAGAGGGGTGTTCAAGTTTCCGGATTCCGTGAAGTGCTGAGTAGCCCATTCACTTTGTTGATTGGGGTTGCCTTACTTCTGGAATTGGCATGTAACTTTCCGCGCTCGTAGGGATACAGGTTTTACATTGCACAGGCTATCCACACGACATGGGAACGTCGGGTTTCACTTGCGGCTTAAAGGAAACTCAAGGCTCCCAGATTATCCGTTTGTTCTGTGATACTTATCGCTATTCTGTGATGTTGCTTATTATCGCCTGGGATGAATGCTATATATATTTATATATATACTAGTAGATGTTGTATATGTTTTGCACCCGCGCTAGTCTAGCCCCCACCTTGTCGTTAGTTAAGTAACCTAACGGGTGATGACGGGACCCAGTAGCGAATGCGGATGGCATATACGTACATCGTATTTTCGTTCTTTTCTGGTGTAATAGAATTAATTGATGGGACCGCATTAATTTTGATTAATGCAAGAAAAAAACCTAAAAAGATGTTGTTGGAACAAATTTCGAAAAACTATAGTTATATTCTTTCGCTTTGCATAGTGGCATTCGGTCGTGAGTATCCTGCACCTCATTCTACGAGGCAAGAGCCGAGATCCCTTCATGGGGAGTGATCACTTAAGCAAAAGTCTATACTGTAGATTACTCGTTTTTTTTCAAAACCAATAGTTTTCAAAAGCGGAGCTTAAACTACTCCTTTTTCAAAGCTACAGGTTCCTTTAAAGATATCAAGTTCATTACGTTAACGGGTTTTTTGCCAAAAGCCCAGCCGTAGCCCTCCGTCATTTCGGATAAGTAGTACATAGTATTTGTGCTGCGTTTGTTGGCCTTTGTCAAGACATAGTGTACGGTAGCTAGATATTGCATGTCTGTTGCATAGATAGATGCGATTATCTAAGATAGTCGTATAGTCTTGTTGGCCTTTGTCAAGGGTTTGTACGAGTGGGTCTAGATTAATTCAGGATAATGACCGGTTGAACTTGACTAGTGGTTTATGATTTATTAGCCTCTTCCATCAGTACTGTCTGGGAGACGTTGAGTGGGGTGTACTCCTGAAACTTCGGAAGGTAGGGCTTTGACCGCTCAATCTTCTTTTTCTCCTCCCTGGCCCTTTTCTTCTGATCAGCTTGCTCTGTCCGGGGCAGGTTAGTGTTCACCTCGGACTCAAGCTAGATCTCATGTTCAGTCCAGGCCTTTACCTCGGCCATGGTCTTAGGTTGCGCTAATGCAAAGGAGCGTTGCCACTCCTTGTGCCTAAGACCCGACCTAAGATCCGTAATGACCGTCTCGTCCCGGTGCTCTGGGACCTCAAGAAGGGCGTTGTAGAAGCGGGTGACGTATCCTTTGAAGAATTCTTTGTCCCCGCTCTTTATGGTGAAGAGATGATCCACGGTCCGCTTCTGCCGTCTGTTCCCGACGAAATGACCGAGGAACTGGGTGGCCAGCTCATCGAAGGTAGAGATTGAGCGTAGCGTGAGTCCTCGGAACCAGTCTTATCTACAGCAGATGAGATTAGCAGGGAAAGCGCGGCATTGTGCAGCGTCGGAACAGTCCTGGAAACTCATCCCAGCTGTAAACACGTCCAAATGGTCTTTCGGGTCGGACTTCCCGTCGAAGAGGGAGACTTTCGGGGACTTGTTCCAAGAGGAGACGTGGACGGCGAGTAGCTCTTTGGTGAAGGGCTTCGTGAGCGAGTCGGCGGCATATTTAGCCCCGTCGCTTGAAGGACGATTTTCCCGATGCATGCCTTCGATCTTCTTTTCGAGAGCGTCGAGTCGGCCGTGGTATCTCGATTATTTAGCATACTCTGATTTTTGGCCTCTGCTGCTGGAGACCTGCGCCTGTCCACGGCCCTGGTTCCGTTCGATGAGGTTCCTTAGGTCCCCTGGCGAGGTCGTCTTCGAGCTACCGTGGTGAGTCCCGTCTGTGTGACCCCGTCGAGGGAGGGGGCGCCAGTCATGTCTAGGTGCAGGCGAGCTGACCGACACCTCTTCGGGAGGGACAGGAGTGCGACGGGCCTCAGGGCGGGGTGTTCTGGTGAGAGATCTCGGTATTGAGCTGTGTGGCGCCCAGCGGGTCATTGAATTGGTCGCCACAGGGGATCTGCGTCTGCCGGAGACAGCGAGGCGGTGCTAGGTCGTGCCATGACAGGCAGCATCTTCTCTCCCTCTGTAGGGGTTCCAGTCCCGAGGTAGGGGAGCGGCGACCTGGGTAGTTTGCCCGGCCGTACGGACGAGCGCATCCACGACAGACGTGAGCCTATCTATCTGAGCAGATAGGGCATGAATGGCATTCGGGAGAAGAGAGGATCCTCCTACATCTCCATTGTGAGGAGGGCGACAGCTGGTGCTTGGATCATTGCGGTGATCGCTCGCCATGAAGTTGAGATCGGAAGGTGAACTTTTGTTGAATGGAACTAGCGTTCCCACAGACGGCACCAACTGATGGATCTCTGAATCTCCTTCAGATGTTATCTTCCGTTGATCTGCAGCGAGTGGAGAGCGAGCGGCGGATATTGAGTTGGAGGGTTGCCTCCTGAAGCGTGTGGATCTTAATGGGCTTGGAGTGGTTAAGGCCGTGCTACCTGCAAGGAAGTCCCGGGGTGGTTGTGCCACCGAGGACCCTCCGACGATCAATTTAGATAGGCTAAATGGGCAGAGTAACGACCTATTGGGGTAAAATTGGCTTACCTGAGTCATCTGAGAGATGGGTTTATATAGTGGCAGCCATGGGCTGGCGGGCGCGAGATTTATGCCGGCCGTTACGCCCCTGGCGTTACGCCCGTGTGAAAGGCGGTATACCCCATTAATAATGAGATATGCTCGTTAATGGGGGGACGCGATGGCGTGGAACGCGGGATCATGGGCGGCGGATATCTCGCGTCTGGCGAGATTCGCGGAACCGTGGTGGAGACGCCTGTGATCAGTGCTGGGGGTCGGTCGATAAGACCGAGGAAGCTAGACTCGGCGGGAGGCTCGGGAATGAGCGGGAGGCCGAGCTAGCTTGGTTCTGTGATAGCTCGAAGGCGAGCTGGGGGGCTGAGGGAACTCAGCGTGTGGGAAGGCTCGGAGGCGAGCCGACGGTTGTTTGTAAGGCGAGCATGAGAGTGGTCTGAAAGGCCACCGAAGGTCGGGAATATCCTCGGGTCGGAGGCCCAGGGTATGCTTCCAAAGTACTGTTCTTGATCCTTTCTTGTAAGCTCTAGAACACTTCACTTGCCACATGTCATGATCTGGAGAATCACCGGTATCGAGCATCATCACTTTGTAAATAGCCTGTAGTTATATAGTGATCATATAATAACTAGCAATGAACCGAGCATAATGCGCGGATTGAAATCCAACAATAAATTATTTTAAGCAGAATGTTAATCTAGTGTTATGTAATGATGAACGTGCTTGATGAAAGTTTAGTATGTAAAAAAATAATTAATGCACATTAATATTTAAAATTGCCATGCAAAAATGCAACACATATACAAAAAATCTCAAAGCACAACAAATTCAAACAACTGATTATAAACATAAAAAAGAAAACTCTAATATTGGCAAACAATCTACCAACTACAAAGTTAAAGAGAAACGTATTCAAATTAATTTTTTTTAAAAACCAATTGATACTATGAATGAAATAAAAAAATTTTATGATTGCAACCATTGATCTAGACGGATACGGATAATCCGAATGGAATCCATATTCATATCTAAAAACATAGATATTGATTTTCATATCTAATAACTATCCATGCCCAAATTTGTATCCGCTAACGATATCCGGATATGGATACGGTAATACAAATATTCCTTCTTGTTAAGTTTGTCTCGCATTCTCATCGATAGAATTTGAGACGGCTCATGACAATTTTAAGCTGGCTCGACCCTATTCTGAGACGGCTCACAACATGTCTGAAATTACATATTTCTCTCTGTATGTATGAGACGGCTCGAGCTAAATTTGAGCCGGCTCAGATGTTTGTCGACGAGTTCTGACGTATACGCGTTTTATCTTCTTGATGGGAGTTTCGTAATTTAGAAATCTTTGAAGTTGTAGGATAGCAGTAGGCTTATAATTAGGAAAATTTGTTGGTGAGTAATTTGAAATTTTGTTAGGAGATTTGTGAAGGGATTTGTTAGAGCTTATTTTGAAGATTTGATGAGATTCTAATTGGAACAGGTTTAGAGATTCTAGGTCTATAAATATAAATTAATTAGGATATTTTGTTTAGCAGCAGAAGAAGAGAGATAAAAGATTTTGTAATTCGTATTAAGTTGAATAAAAGTATAGAAATTGGAAGAATTTCTTATTTTTGGTTGTGTTTTTCATATTATCTATTCTTCTAAAAAATTATGTGTTTGTTTTTTGAATTGTTTGGAACTTAAAAATCCTTACAAATTGATATCCGAGCTTGATTGAGAGAAGAATGACGAAGATGGAGACAATTCAAATCAAAATAAGGATGGTGTGCTTGAATAGCACAAACTGGTCGATATGAAAGCTAAGAATGAAGGACTGTTGTGCCTCAACGATTTAGATTCGCCTCTTGCTGGGATTAGCGCAAAACCAGAGAAGATGTCAGATAAAAATTGGGCAAGGATGGATCAGAAGGCGTAAGGTCTTATTCAGGGATGGTTAGAAAATTCGGTGTTCCACCATGTGTCGTTGGAGAAGACAATAGAGGTATTATAGAAGAAGTTGATATATCTCTACGATAGAAAGATGGCTATGATCAAGGTTTTTTTAATGAGAGAATTGATTAATCTGAAGTTCCAAGAAGGTTTCTCAACAGCGGAGCACTTGAACGAAATTCAGAATATTGTGAATCAACTACCAGCCGTGAAGATGCCGATTGAAAATGAGATGCAAGCATTTATAGTGTTGAGTCCCTTTCCGAATAGTTGGAAAACTCTGGTGGTTTCTTTGAGCAACTCGTCTTCTGATAGAGTTATTTTGATGAACACGGTAACAAATTGTCTCTTGAATGAAGAACTAAGAAAGGAATTATCAAGTAGATCATCTGATTCATTTGCACTTACTGTAAGAGAGGATCCGAAGTGGAAGAAAGAACAAAGAAACGATGGAAGAAATTAGATATCATGGTCTGCAAGAGATATTTCAAAGATAAGGTGTCATCAATGCAACGAGATGGGCCATTTTATATCCGATTGCCCTAAATTGAAGGGGAACTTAGATGATCTAAAGAGACTTAGAGAGGAAGAGCAAACGAACGTGGCCCACGATACCAAAATAAAGTATAATATACTTATGACTAGTGATGACTAAGTTAAAAAAAGAAGATATGTGGTATATGGATTCGGGAGAATCCTTTCACGTATGTTCAAATAAGGAGTAATTCGATGAGATTGAGGAGAAAAAAGATACGGCGACGTTAGCGGATGACTCTGAAGTATAAATGGAAGGCGTGGGTACCGTAAAGATGGAGATGTTCGATGGGAAGCAGAGAATTTTTGGAGATGTCAGGTATGTCCCAAAACTGAAGAGAAATCTAATTTCGCTTGGAAGATTAAATACAAAAGGTTACACAATTATTGCTCAAGCTGAAGTAATGAATGTGTGCCAGAAGAACCGTGTCATGAAGAAAGGAGTCAAAATCTCAAGCGATACAAATCAACTTATTGGAAAGCCTGTGCCTGGAAGAACAACTAAGGAGTAAGGTGGACAAAAACTCGAGTCATTATGGAGCTTTGTGCAGAACTCAAAAGACGTCGTGGGTGAAAGTTGTGAAGAGAAGATAGGAGATAGCTTTTTGAATGCGAAGCAAGGTGGAGATTTATTAGGTTTGCATCATATTCTTATCGATAGAAGTTGAGACGGTTCATGAAAATCTTGATCTGGCTTGACCCTATTCTGAGACGACTCGCAACATATCTGAAAATACATAATTCTCTCTATATGTATGAGACGGCTCAAGATAATTTTGAGACGGCTCAGACATCTGTCGATGAGTTCTGGCGTATACGCGTTTTATCTTCTTAATGGCAGTTTCGAATTTAGAAATCCTAGAAGTTGTAGGTTTAGTAACAGGCTTATAATTAGGAAAGTTTGTTAGAGAGTTATTTGAAAATTTGTTAGGAAATTTATGAATACATTTGTTGGAGATTGTTTTGAAGATTTGATGTAATCCTAATTGGAATGGGTTTAGGAATTATAGACCTCTAAATATAGATTGATTTTGGTATTTTGTTTAGCAGAAGAAGAAAAGAAATAGAAGATTTTGAAATTCGTATTAAATTGAATAAAATTAGAGAAGTTGGAAGAATTTCTTGTGTTTGGTTGTGTTTTTCATATTATCTTTTCTTCTCAAAGGTACTGTGTTTGTTTTCTGCATTGTTTGGGACCTAAAAATCCTTACACTTCTATATCCGTATCTGATTTAACATACGTCTTTTTATGTAATATACGAATATAACTTTAACGTTTTTATATAGTAATTATTCATTGTTTACTTATGTTATTTGATGATGGGATTCAAGATAGTCAATGATTATAATCTATCAATGTTTTTTTCCCAGGATGGCATGCTTTGTGATTTTTTTAATCTCTTAATGAGTTGGTTCCTGTAACATTTCAGAAAATATAAAATATTATTTTTGGAATTTAATATTAAAATAATATATTTCCCGAAAGCTGCCCGATTGGCGAAATTAGGGTTTACGAAAAAGGGTATAAATATATACCAATAATTGTGATACAAAATAAAATTAAAATGATTTATTCTTTTAAAAATATATTTAATGAATTTGGCAATTTTAATGTTTATTATACGCAGTTTTGATAAAAACCCGATTAGTGCACTGCTAATCGCGATTAAACCAAATCCGTGTTTCTACAGTTGTCATGGTTAGTGCACCATAACATGTTTCATTTGGTTATATGTTATTTCATTTATGGTTTTATATGGGTGTATGTGTTTTTTGTGAGAAAAAGAATGGAAAAAAGAAAGGTCAAAGGGGGACAAAATGATTAGGTTAGGTAGACTTTTGGAGAGAGAGAGAGTGAATATTAGTGAGAGAGAGAGGGGGGCTGCTGCCATTTGAATCCCTCATCTTTTTTCTTCTCCTTCTTCATCTTCCTCAAGCTACAACCCTCCACTTAGATCCCTAGATCTACCTCCAAACAATCCCCAAAAGCCTAAACCCCTTTCACAAAAATTAATCCCCATCTCTTCCTCTACACTTTGAACCGAGCAAAGTGGGATTTTGACGACATTGGGAAGTTAGTGCTGCCTAGAGTGGACTAGATGAGGTATAACTTCTTCCTTTTAGTTTAGTTTTGTACGATGTCGTATTTTAGTGTCGTTTTGTGCTATCCATAACCTGCTGTGACCCCGAGTGTTCACTGTAAAAACAAACAGTGAGATGGTGTTGTACCTATAACCCTAAGTGACCACCTGGAGTACGAGACCTTTCCCACCGGTTTTGGCCGACGACCATTGGACCAAATCCGGCGACCCCGGGTGAGTAGGAGAGCTAGGGTTTGGATTTTGTAGGGTGGTTACCTGATGATGTTTAGAGGTGTTTGGTTCTACTGGATTTTTCTGTATTGACTATAGGTAAAATCTGGGAGCTGTTGTGAGTGTTTGTTTGACATGGTGACATGATTCCTGACCTGAGCCATAGACCTGAACCCGATGCACGAACTTAGGATTTGTTCCGTATTGGTTTTGTGACTTTTAGTGTGCCTACTGTGAATCTGGGATGACCTGGGGACTTTCTGAAACAACCAAACAATACCTGGGGCCTAGATATACTACTAGGAGACCACTCTGACCTGATGAACCCAAACAGAGACCCCCTGGCCGGCGAGCTCGGAATTTTGGGTATAAGGGCCGGCCACTTGGTGAGGGTAGGGGCCTAGGTTGGTCCAGTAGCTCATATATACTATATACATCACCCAGACTTGTTTGCTTGGATTTATTTGACCTGAGTCAAAATCTCGGAACACTTGTATGTGATTTAAGATATGTTTTCCATATTTTGAATGATGAGTTTTGATATTGGATTCGTTTTTTGTTGTCGCATGTTTGTACATCGATAACAAGGGTTGTTTGGTTGATTTTGTACGCATATGCTATAGGTTCTAACCTACGAGCAATGCGCGTGCCATTTTGAATTTTAGAACTTGATTTTAATATCGTTACGATATGTGTCGTTATTGTAGGTACCTTCGCGTGGATTCCGAAGCGACGGAGCGAGGCGTCATCTACTTCGGCGAGCAAAGACTACGGTGAGTAGATCTATATCTACCGGGGAAGTCGGGTGGATGGCGTATAGCACCCCCGCAAAGTTTTGATGGAAAACTGATTTGTAGAATATAGTTAAGAAAATCTAGATTAAGAAACTAAGGTTAGAATGAGATAGCTATGAAACCATATTAGAAACTAGAGGGTAGTTAGAAGTGATATGTTACTACTATCATAGGATGACGTTTAGTGATATTGCCGTTTAGGGTACTGTAGGACTAGATAGTCGATGTAGATGCGTCATCCGAACCATACATTTTTCTAAATCGAAGAATTGTATGTATCTTTTAAATATATACCTTGAGGGATGTTATGGATTTTCAAATGATATCTTTTCCTTAAAAACATCGTAACCCCTATTTTCAAAACTACGATTCGCTTCTTTAAAAATCTGATTGTATGGTTCGGGTGTGTATGTTAGATTAGATACTTATACTTAGTAGAGATAAAATGTTTATGTAAATTCGATTTGATATGATGATATGATGAGGTGATGAGATGATGATATGATGGTATACGGATGCGAGTCGATCGAGATGATTTATACCCTGCCGGTCCCCTGATATGAGATTATTGCGGGTGTGACCTGGGACACACACACACACACACACACACACACACACACACACACACATATATATATATATATATATATATTGTTGTAAATCATGGATGATAGGCCGTACATGATATTAGGCCGTACCCTCATTTTTCATATAGGATGATAGGATCCCTTTCAGCTTAATGCCGCCGTACGATGATTTTCCGTGCATGATGAGTTTGATTTTATGATTGATCCTTACCCTTGACTAGAGGTTGTCGTACGATGGATGATACCGAATGCAATGTTGTTAGGCTGGATGCCGATTGATAGATTCACCGACTCGATCATGTTAGATATGTATGCGTTATAGCTTCTAGCTGACAATTTACCTTATGATACATTCATGTTATTCACATTGTACTACTTATACCTGTGATAGTACACCTGCACCATTATCGATGATGCGTATGTTACACGTACACAGATTGTAGGCTCACACACTTCATCATCGATAATTGTCATGTCACTACACAGTAGGATTGCTGCATCATGATATGACTCTTTGCATGACATGCTTACATATACATCCTTATTTGCGCACATACACATTGTATATTCATATTGGTGCACATATACATTGATACATCCTTACTTGCGCATTTGCATATTGCATACCCATCTTGGCGCATATACACATTGGTACCTCTATACTTGCGCATATACATATTGTGCCTATATAGATAATTGATTTTATTGAAAAATTGGAAACCGCATGTTATATTTTAAAAACTGGAATCATTTTAAAAGAGCGGTTTTTTCTTAATATGTCATATCACTGTTCCATATTGCATGATACACGGATATACTTACATTTCTATTATATGTCGCATGCATCATGCTCTATGATTTTACGCATTGAGATATACTGTTTTCATGAGATTTCTGGATTTGAGAACCGTGGACATTTTAAAAGAGATTTTGTGTTGTTTTAAAACCCCGGTTTCTCCTGATATGATATTTCAGTGCGTCAACCATGTGTTTTCTCGGTTTTGAGAGCGACATGTGAAACCCGATTCGAGGAGGCGGATGAGGCCGATTGCGGGTACATGGTGGACCCGGTATGGTATCCCGGGGCGAGAACGGATCGCTGTGCAGTAGACGGTTGTAGGGTTGCTAGGCACGCGCACAAGGGTCTACGAGGCATCAACCATGCCCGATTAAAAATTTAGCCGTGCCGAACAACCCGAATACGGAACTTTAAACTAGAGATTAGGCGAAAACAAGCATGCTAAATACTTTAACACAAAGTGAGAGGGATTACAACCTTTGTAGATCCGGTCATTCACTCATATGCTCCGTGTTGTGGTCCCTTCGCTGGGATCATCGGGATCCAGACTCTCGAGAGGTTCCACGTAGAGAAAGACGCAACCTTTGCTTCCGATCTTCGATACTAAGATGATCTACCTTGAAGTTTCTTTAACACAAGCTAACACTCATGAAATGATGTGAACACCCTCATCTAAATGGCAAGGGAAGATGAGGATGATGAAGTAGGATTTTTGCTCTCTTTATTTATCTTTTTCTCATATTTATCCATCACAAAAATCAAAGCAAGAAACCATTTCAAGCAAAGAAGAAGAAGGAAGAAGATGATGAACAATGTTAGAATCCTTTTGTGATGAATAGGAAAAGAAATGATATGATGAATAATGTAACCATGGTCAAACTAACCCTTGTAGAGATTTGACTAAGGTTAAAGGTTTGGTTAGGTTAAGGAAATATCTAGCATAATATCTTAACAAAGACAAAGAAAGAAAGCTTCTAGAAACTTCTAGAAAACCTTAACCCTAATCAAACCCTAACCATGTTTAATCTCTACTAAACAAGTTGCATTAGTTATCATATCATGTTACAATATTATATATCACATATATAATATTTATCGTAACAAAAGAAAATAATACAATTAACATATATCGCATATATATCAATGTATTAATCCGGTGAGAAAAAGAATCTTTTAGTGAGCTAATATTAGTTAATGTAATTTAATATATCATATATATATATATATTATTCATTAAATTATCGAATCAACACTTGATCCGACAATCCGGCTATATCGCATATAACCGACTAATATTTATCCGTGCCGATTCATCGAATCAACACTTGATCCGATGACCCGGTTGATATCAAATATCGCGAGAATAGAATACGGTATCTCATATCGTATTATCCTCGGTCCCGCACATATCACATATGTGCTCCTACTCCGTTTTGCCTGAGCCAAGAAACCTCTGTGTAGGACTCTAAAGAATCGTCAATACGCCGGCAGAATATCAAACACCCACAAGCTGCAAGCGGTCAGCTAAACGTAACAGCTACAAAGGTATTGAGCGCTCAGAAGATCAACAAGCAAGCCTGTACATTCTCCTGCGAATCCAAACAGTAACACTCCCGTACATTCCGGTCTCGTCGTCTGATATGTTGCATATCTCGCCTAGGGATGGTAAACGTCAGACCCCAGTAGCTTGATAAGTCGTGTCGATATGAGGTCTATAACAGTTCGAGAAACTACTGATAACACTTACCAGTAAATCTCAGCAACCCTGGCCAGGGATTTCCGGTTATAGCCAATCGAACACAGCACAACATCAACTCCCTATACCGGGAGAGACGAATCCCCTCCTATCGCTCATTGCCTCCATATGATTCGGGACTGTACCCAAAAGCCACCTTTTTGCACACCCTCTTGGACGTGGTATGACGGAAATCAAAGCACAGTGGGAATCACACAAGACTCTATGACGATCTCGGGTCGACAGACTACTCTGTACCAGTGTCACCGGAGAACTGCCATCTGACGTATGGTATAATACCATCTGGGAGTTCTCGGCGAGTCCGTCCAGTGTACCCAGTCTCCACTGAGCACCCGTACACCATCCTTGATGTCAAACACCGATGGATATGGGATCATCCATCGCCCATCATATGGGTCAAGATGCGTATACGCTAGTCTACTCTGGTGTATCGATGCCCTGTCTCGATACACCCTCGACTAGGAACAGTTATAGGATGTACTCGTCGACTACCGTGGCCACACTAGTATGATCTCATCATAGTCCCAGTAGTCGAGTACATATCCTAAGGGCTTTATCAACATGTAATATAGAGACAATCAGAGTACATGTTAAGATAAAGTACAACCAGATAGCATACTATCATGTCGAGCAAGAAAGTCCTCCCTATATATGTCCTAGCATCCACTACAATATACATCGTATGTACAGTAATGGCCTCTAGGGCATACATATAACTAACAATCTCCCACTTGCACTAAGGCCATCTGTTGTGGTATCGCATACCCAACAATTAGCTGCGGTTGAAGTATCTCATACTCAACCATCCCATAAAAGTCTCTACTGGGAAAAAGGCCTTCGTGAGTGGATCCGCGCTGTTGTCCTCTGTGTCTACTCTCCTAACCTCGATCTTCTTGGAGATCAACCATCTCCATGATCAGGTGATACTACCTAAGAATTATATCTAGATTTCTGATGGGACGGTAGTTCCTTGGCTAAAGCCACAACTCCATTGTCACACAATGGTAGGAACGAAGTTCATCTTATGAACTTATATATATCCAGACTGCCTCTTTGGTAGTATCCTTCGTAATGATGTATCTTGCCTTTAATCGTCTAGTAAGTCACGGTATCTAGCTTACAACTCTTCCAACATACCGTCCCTCCACTGAGGGTAAAGACAATACCTGGGACTGACATTCAGTCGTTCTTATCACCCTAGAACCTTTCCAGTGATTCACCCCAGGATCGATTGATACCATCTCACTACAACTAGTGAGAATCCTAACATCCAATTAGATCTATCTCATAGATCCAAAACCCCGGATTTAGGAGGTATCAATTTGATCCTATATGGAGAATCCTTGTGATAAGCGGAGATTGACCAGGCGCAGTATAGGAAACTCCTTCCCTATCAGGAGTATGTCATCCACGTACTCTACGAGAATCACCACCATACTCTCTACTACCTTTTTGTATATACAAGGTTCATCTACCATTTTGATGAAGTCAAACTCTTTGACTACCACATCAAAACAGATGTTCCAACTCCGTGATGCCTGTTTTATCATATAAAACATCTTGCACACGTTTCCGCTGCTCCCACTGTCTACGAAGCCCTCTGGCTGTGTACTTATAGACGCTATCTTCTAAATCATCATTTAGAAAAGCAGTCATGACACTCAACCACCAGATATCGTAGTCATGGTATGTAGCCGTGGCAAGTAGGATCTGGATGGACTTAAGCATAGATCCTTAGAAAAGGTTTCAACATAATCCATACCTGGTCTATGATGCAAACCTTTAACAAGTCTAGCTTTGAAAGTCTCAACTTTTCCATATACACCAAGTAATCTTCTCAAGATATACTTGCTCCTGATGGGGATTTAACCCTTCAGATAAAGCAACCAAAGTCCATACTTTGTTGGTGTATAAGGATTCCATCTCAGATCGATAAGCACCCAGCCATTCTTACAGATTCTCACTCCTGATGGCCTGCCCGAAACTAGTTGGGTCATCATCTCATGATGCAATCCTCGCTCCCACTGTCATAGAGAAACCGAAGTATCTCTCAGGTGGGTGAGGAACCCTACTAGATCGGCGGAGAGGCTGAGGTACGTTGGAAACTATTGAATCCTTTGGTTCTACCAAATCATCAGCTGCATTTTGTATAGTTGGAACATTTCCAGTTCTACATAACAGACCTTGCCTCGAGCTTGTCCGGATTTTGCTTTTAGACATAGGCCGGACAACCCCAAATCTTAACAAGCTTAAGATATGGGCTCTTCCCTTTCCATATCATATATGAAGTGGTAGGCAACTAATTTGATTTGAACCCTATTCAATAGGTATGCATCTTCTCAAGTGCATAACTCCAAAAAGGAAATAGGAAACTCAGCAGTACTCATCATAGAGCACACCATATCACATATGGTGTTATTGCTCCGCCCCGATATACCATCGTGCTATGGTGTATACGGAGGAGTAATGCTGAGAGAGAATCTCATTCTCCTTTAGAATAGTCCAGGAATTCCGTGCTCAAGTATTCTCCTCCTTGATCTCATCAAAGGACATAATACTTATACCCGTATTTTGGTTCTCTACTTCTAACTTATATTCTGTGAATATCTTAAAAGCTTCGGACTTGTATTTCAGCAGGAACATATGTCTGAATCTTGAGAGATTATCAGAGAATGTAATGAAGTACAAAGAACCGATCTTGGCATATGTAGACAGGAGATTTTCATACATCAGCATGTATCAATCCCAAAAGTTCACTAACTCTTTCTCTGTTTTCAACAAACAGATCTGTGGTCATCTTATCTTTGTGACATGACCGGCAAGTTTCACAAGATGTAAATTCAAAATAATTTAAATATGCATCTATATGTAACTTCAGCCAGTCGGATCGCATTGATATGACCTAGTCTACAATGCCTCAAGAAGGATTCGTTCATTTCTGAACTCTTCCTCTTGTGTATGTTCCTTATACTAAGAACTGTAGTTTGATTTAGAACGTCAATGCTTTTAGATAACGTGCCTGAACGATCAACTTTTGATATAGGAAATGTTCAAAACATTATCCAACAATATAAAATTATATCCTTTCTTTACTAATAAAGAGACTGATATGATTTTGTATATCAGGTTCGGTATCTAATAACATTTGTTCAGAATCAATGTATTCCGGTAATACAGGGTGACAGTGACCAACAGACTTGGCTGCAACACTTGCACCGTTTTCTGTCTCATGAAACTTATCACCCGTTCTCAGTTCTCTACCTATCTGTAGCCCATGTAACAGATTACATATACGGGATCCTGATCCGGTATCACATGCCCAGGACGTAAAGGATACTGAGAAACAGTTCTGTGTAATGAACACACCCGAAGATGATGCATCATTATGCACTTTCTTCGTTTGGGCGGCACGGGAATTCTGGTAATCCCCAATTTCCTGCTCTGTCTTATAACAATTATAAGTTGGAGCGGGACCAACGTTCCCCAGCTCAGTATAACAAGCGGGTTCGGTCAATATATCCGTTTTATTATCTTGATTAAGGCGTGATATAGTCGCTACCTGGAGAGAGAGAGAAGAAAACGCTCAGCGTATGCTCTTGCAAGATTAGATTGGTTATCTAATATATCTAATCAGGATGTCTCCCACTGTTTTAATCAAATCTTCCTTCAAACCCTAAAAGGAAAGACTAGCCGGGATTAATTACACGCTACAAGTTCGCCAATCTTTCAGCCAGGCCAGTGTCGGTACTTTGAGGGAGGTCCCCCGTGCTATCGCACGAACCTAATTAAAGTAAAACTCGTTTTCCCAGAGGCGTAACCCCGTTAACACCTTTCTAGACACCTACTTGATCGGCTAATTGTAATGTATAAAA
This sequence comes from Agapanthus africanus, assembly GCA_030015575.1. NCBI lineage: Eukaryota > Viridiplantae > Streptophyta > Magnoliopsida > Asparagales > Amaryllidaceae > Agapanthus > Agapanthus africanus. The sequence goes on along the minus strand of JASDDO010000028.1, from coordinate 49,513,037 downwards.
CTCTCCCAGGAGTAACTCTTACTCGCAGCGGGTATCGGGATCCAACTATCTTATAGAAGGTATGCAATCTCATTGCAAATTTCAACACTTGAAATTCCCAATAATATTTTGCCCCCAGCGTCCTATGACCTTGACGGAGGTCAACAAACCATAGGCTACTAGTCAAGTTCAACCCGTCATTTCCTGATTGAATTAAACCCACCCGCACGACCCTTGACGGAGGTCAACAAGGCCGCACGACTACCCTAATCCAATCTGCATCATATGCATAAGCAGATAAATACTAGTCAGCTACCGCACACTACGCCTTGACGGAGGCCAACAAACGTAGCACGAATACTAAGTAGGACTTATCTGAAATGACGGAGGGCTACGACAGGTTTTTCAGAAAACCTATTGCGTAATGAACTTGATATCGTTGTAGAATCGAGTGATTTTAAATGGAGTGTTTTTGAGGCTTTTCTAATTTTGCTAAAGGGGTCACTCCCGGTGAAGGGATCGTCGGCCCTTTCCTCATCGAATAAGGTGCAGAATATATCATATATACCACTATGCAAAGCAAGAACTATAGAAGCAATCAAAAGACAAACCGAGTTTGTAGCATCTGCCAGTTATTGCTAAAGGAGTCACTCCCGGTGAAGGGATCTCGGTCCTTTCCTTATCGAATAAGGTGCTGGATGTTCTACAAGGAACACCGCTATGCAAAGCAAGAACTGTAGCTACTAGTTTTTATATACAAGTTTCTACAACATCTTAGGTTTCTTTTAGTTTCATTAATCTCATTAATGAAGTCCCATTTTAATTATGCTTCGCAAGCATCTCTATTTGAAACGAAATCTGCAATATAACATATATCTCATATATATAATATAAACATTCATCTCAGGCAGTAATATGATCTCATCACAGAACATTGCAGCAGAAGAAACATATATGAAATATTGGATATACTAGGACGTCCGTGTTTTCAATACGAGCCTGTATAAAACACGGATTCCACGGTCGCGATGAATAGCCAAACCCACATCCCTAGACCCCTACGAGAGCGGCAAGTAACACTGCCAATTCTAGGGTTAGGAGATCCGGTCTCGACTCCTCGAGATGGTCTCCCACTGGACCCTAGAACCCGGTTACTTGTGCTCCCCGCCTTGGGTCTACCTAATGCGGAAAAGTAAATAATATACAACGGTGACATCTTCCGCTACCTGGAAGTGCCCCAATAAAAGAATATTACATACAAATGAATTTTACATGAATGAAAAAGGAAAAACTCTCATCTCACATAAAACCCCCGGCTATTCAAACGCGACGATCCAATACAACATATCACAGCAACACATAATATCTCATATCATCAACGTAAACAAGTATGCGTATCCCGATTGTCGTTGATGTATAGCAACGAAGCCGGCGATACACCACATACTACGCTTACGGTCACAGAAAAGAAAGTGTAAAACTACAACAGTTGGAATCCGCAACTTCCTTAGACATCGCATGCCTAACCAAATGAATACCTTTAGACATCGCATGCCTAACAATTATAAACCCCGCATTTTAGTCTCATTATCGAAAACTCTTTTCAATATCAAGTCGAGCAATTCAACAAGATTCCCGACGTCCTGATCGAATGCTCGTCGCAAACTTTAGTAGACGGCCGTACCCCTGATACCGTCGACGAAGTGCACCAAGGCGGAACACCGCTACCGGGAGCATCCGAACGGATGCTTTCGGCGACGGGGTTCTCCTACAGTCACTTGGTCGGGGTTATGGAGTGAGGCTGTCTATTAAGTTTACCCGGCGAGTATCCGCGTAGGCTACGTGATTGCGACGGACTTTTGATCGCATCAAAATTCCGTGGCAACCAATCATCTGAGACTAAACTGCTATGTTTATAATATTCAAATTAGTTATCTCATAACTACCTGTGGATTCCAATTATTGTATCACATTCCAGATAAATAGAAAAAGTTAAACTTTCCGATCGAATCATCAAGCACCCAAGATTTCCCCAATATATCTCAACACTTAAAATCAGTTTAAAAACATCCATTACATGCCACAGTACCAATGGTCCAGCCGTAGAAGGGTCAAGCCAACGCCTCACATGTGGCACGCCGTACTGCCCCAAACCCTAAGGTTCAAAAGGCAGTTCAAGACGGTCACATAATCAAGTTAAGGTTTGTTGTCTTCTAGAGGGTCCACCGTGTTACTTGCACGACTTAGAACGTTCTTAAACACGAGAAAAAATCCAACTTTTGAAAAATTTTCCGACAGGGGAAAAAGTGAGTTATTGATATCCGTTCGAACTTTTTAACAGTTTCTAAAATTTATCCGGAAAACCACATAGACAAAATCTGATACTCCGATCGAAACACCGAATCCCCAAAACAACCCCAGAAAATTCAACTCTTGAATAAATATTAAAAATTCCCAGAAAATCCAGCATAATAAAATAGGAGTTACTGTGCAAACAGGAGATGCTGACGTCATCATGTCGCCGCGGAACCGCCGCAGAAGGCATGCTTCTGCCGCGGTTCCGCCGCGATTTATACTGTTCATCGAAAACTTTTTGCACCGTAATTCTTATAATTCCCTGCTGAATTTTTTAAGCATTTTTAATGTGGAAAAATCCCAGTTTTTAGAAAAAGTCCAGAGAGCGGGTTTTATCGGGGTTTCGGGTTTCGATCGGACTTTAAATTTCGTCTAGACTTCGCCTAAAGCTCTAGCTTGGCTCTGATACCACTGTAGGGTTGCTAGGCACGCGCACAAGGGTCTATGAGGCATCAACCATGCCCGATTAAAAATTTTGCCGTGCCGAACAACCCGAATACGGAACTTTAAACTAGAGATTAGGCGAAAACAAGCATGCTAAACACTTTAACACTAAGTGAGAGGGATTACAACCTTTGTAGATCCGGTCCTTCACTTCATATGCTCCGTGTTGTGGTCCCTTCGCTGCGATCATCGGGATCCAGACTCTCGAGAGGTTCCACGAAGAGAAAGACGCAACCTTTGCTTCCGATTTTCGATACTAAGATGATCTACCTCGAAGTTTCTTTAACACAAGCTAACACTCATGAAATGATGTGAACACCCTCATCTAAATGGCAAGGGAAGATGAGGATGATGAAGTAGGATTTTTTCTCTCTTTATTTATATTTTTCTCATATTTATCCATCACAAAAATCGAAGCAAGAAACCATTTCAAGCAAAGAAGAAGAAGGAAGAAGATGATGAACAATATCCCTAGGCGAGATATGCAACATATCAGACGACGAGACCGGACTGTACGGGAGTGTTACTGTTTGGATTCGCAGGAGAATGTACAGGCTTGCTTGTTGATCTTCTGAGCGCTCAATACCTGGGTAGCTATTACGTTTAGCTGACCGCTTGCAGCTTGTGGGTGTTTGATATGATCATCACCTACTGCCGGCGTATTGACGATTCTTTAGAGTCCTACATAGAGGTTTCTTGGTTCAGGCAAAACGGAGTAGGAGCACATATGTGATATTTGCGGGACCGAGGATAATACGATATGAGATACCGTATTCTATTCTCGCGATATTTGATATCAACCGGGTCATCGGATCAAGTGTTGATTCGATGAATCGGCACGGATAAATATTAGTCGGTTATATGCGATATAGCCGGATTGTCGGATCAAGTGTTGATTCGATAATTTAATGAATAATAATATATATATATGATATATTAAATTACATTAACTAATATTAGCTCACTAAAAGATTCTTTTTCTCACCGGATTAATACATTGATATATATGCGATATATGTTAATTGTATTATTTTCTTTTGTTACGATAAATATTATATATGTGATATATAATATTGTAACATGATATGATAACTAATGCAACTTGTTTAGTAGAGATTAAACATGGTTAGGGTTTGATTAGGGTTAAGGTTTTCTAGAAGTTTCTAGAAACTTTCTTTCTTTGTCTTTGTTAAGATATTATGCTAGATATTTCCTTAACCTAACCAAACCTTTAACCTTAGTCAAATCTCTACAAGGGTTAGTTTGACCATGGTTACATTATTCATCATATCATTTCTTTTCCTATTCATCACAAAAGGATTCTAACAACGGTGAGCTTGGCAGAGGGACTACTACATACCGGTGATAGTATTTGGGCTCGGCGGATATCCGGAGGATACCGACCGGAGTCGAGAGATGATATGGGCCGATCCGGACTGACGGAGCCCGTGGGCCGATCCGGACTGACGGAGCCCGATATATGAGGATTTACGTGCTGATGCTGGGCACGGTTTTCATGATATTTTTGAGTGTCGATGTTAAGCACTCATGTTCCATGATTTGATGTGTCGGGAGGGACACCATTGATATATATCCTCATACTTTCATGCACACTCTTTTATGATATTTACGTGCATACAGATATTGATTATATGGGTGGACGAGATCCACATGCATACATACATCGATTATATGGGTGGACGTGATCCACATGCATACATACATTGATTATTACTGTTGGATGTTATACACATGCATATAGGTAGTGATTACATTGTTGGCACATATACAACCAGGTCGCCCTAGATATCATAGTGTTACCTTTTGATATAGTTGACATAAGAGTCGTTGTTTATTCGATTTCTACTTGTAGATGTTTTTCAACTCACGAGTTGGCAACTCACCCACGTTGTGCCACAGTTCTTGTGTCACGCCCCGCATCCCGGTATACGGCGAAGGGGAAGCGACGAGGCCCGCTACGTATATACTCAGAAGTACATACGCTAAGTGTATCCAAGCAATATAAAATAAATACACAAGAGACAAGATATAAAAGGAACAGCAACTTTTATTTATTAACATTCTTTTGTACAATACATGAAAATGAAATACAACTGAAATAAAATGATGCCTAAACAGTGCCATAACAGGAAATGAAAAATACAGAAAGGAAAAGTGTACAATAAAACTAAAGTGCAGGGTCTTCGGCAAACTGCTCCAAGTCTTCTTGAGATGGCTCGATCTCCGCCGGGTCCAAACCACCTGACAACATTCAAAGAAGAAAGAAATAGAATATCGTCAGCGAACAGGTCGCTCGGTAAGTCCCAAAGATAAGGGAGAAATAGACAGAGAGTAAGAGAGAGAGAGTAGCTTTTAATGTTGTATTATAATATTGTAATGTTGTATTAACACTATTGTTTGTTGCCTAATACATAAGATACCAGTGTATACGAGGGGAGTCCCACTTACACCGGGGACTTTGGTAACCTGTAGTATAAGGCTCCGTCGATAATACCACGGAACAACGGCATGGATGTAATTACGTCTTAAGTGACCACCCCGTGCCACCTTTAACATATTCCGTACCAGTCTACCCCTTAAACCCCGCATTGTCTTGTTTGTATTGTTATCTTGTAAAATTGTATTGATTGTATGAGTGATTGACTGACGTACCGAAACCATGATATCAGGAAAAGGTTATAACCGTAAAGTCATGGAAATGGAATACTGTGAATCATGTAAAAGGAATATATATCCATGGTTCGGTTCAGTCAAGTTGTATAACCTGATAATTGTATTCATGGATTCATGTGTTCATATTGAATTGGAATCTTGTAGTTTATAAATTGACTTGAATCATATTCAAGTCAGATTAATCAGACTCAAACCCGAGTCAGACAATCAGAAATGTGAATCGAGATCTTACAACTGCTAGGTTCCTTAGGGTAACTTATAAAACTTGAGGGGGTTTTATATAAAAATACTTTTATATACTTTTCAAAATATGCCTCAAGTATTTATTATTCGTCTTTAGGGTTGTAATGAGAGTGGATTTTATATTGTGACATTTCTAGTGAGGATATCCTAGTTTTAGGTATTTATCTGTAATATTTATTATTTGAAGTTCATGGTATTTTAGTGTAAATTTATTCTTGTGATTTTTTAGAAAAAGATGGAAAATTTATATCATAATAAAATAGATATTTAAATGATAAATATACATATTTTTATACAAAAATAATTTTAATAAATATTTTATATTCCAAAAATCTCATTTTCTTAAGATATCGTATTTTAAACCTTTCGAGACCGAATGCTCCTTGCGGAGATCTGAATCTTGTACTACTAGCCCGAGGGTGCACGATAAAACGCACGATCCCGAACGGGTTCCCCAAAAATGGGTTGTAGCGGCGCTTTGCAAAGATTATAAAATACTAATCCTTTAGAAAACGGTTTTGTAAAGTAAAAGGTATTTATTTGCAAAGGTATGAATTTCCGTATTTTAAATTCTAGGGTTTCCTAAGCCAACTAATCTATTTCTAAATGGTCTAAACGACAAGTCGTTAGAAGCCTCAAATCGCCTCTTCACCGCCAATTGCGGCCAGGTAAGTGCTAGGTAAGTGGGAGGCCCTCCAATACAAGTAGTGGCCCTAATTAAGTAACCACTTGCCTTAGACACACTTGCCTATACACCACAAAGTCATGTTTAGATAAACGATTGATGTCTACAACTTATCGTATTTTTCCTATTAAAGATATTGTTTAAACAATTGTATCAAACCTAAACTTTTATAAAAGATTTTATTAAGAAAATAGTATTTTAATGTAAAATCTTGTTTTATTGTATTAAGAGTTTTCAAGATAGCATATTATGGTTGCATATGTGTGTGTGAGGAAGTATGCCATTACCTCGTGCTCTACTTTAAATGTATAGCAAAGTTTAGGGGTTAAATGTGAAATCGAAATATGATAGTATTAAAGTGAAAAAATACGATAGATTGGAAAGGTTATCATTTCATATGAGAAAACTTGTTCAAATTGATTTTTAAAAGTTTAATAGTCAAGATAAAGATGTTTAAGCATGATTGAATTGATTATAAGTGAAATTTTATAGAAAACCAAATCGAAAATCGGATTTGTTCCGATTCCGTCGGGTTTCGTAGTTTCGTATTTTAGAGAAATAGAAAGGGGGATAGAATGGGACTTACGGGTTTCAATCTATACTAAGGAGTGTAGGGGAACTAAGGGAGTTGCCGAGGCGTTGCTTCATCGCCGGTTGTTTCTAAAAACGTCGCCGGAATTCCCGCCGGAATTTCGTCGGAGTTTCGCCGCGAACTTGTTTTCAAAGCACACACTTCTTGGAAAATTTTGAAAGAGTGAGCCTAGGATTTTATGGGTGAAAGGGTAGTGTGTAGGGTTTGTATTTATAGGGTTAGGCTAGGGTTAGGGTAGATAAAAAGTTAAAAATAAAAATGTGATAAAATGTAATAAAAATGTATTAAAAGTGGAGTAATTAGGGTTTTTTAAGAGCTCTGGAAGTGGTCTGAAGCTGAAATTTTGCAGGTGCATAAGGAATATGAAAAGACACAACTTTCATGTTGTAGCCGTCGCCGGAATCGGCCGACTCGGGGGTGACTCGGCCGTGACTCGGTCGGAGCACTGAGTCGACCGAGTCGAGGCCGAGTTGGCCGATTCTCGGCCGAGTCCGGTGGCCAGGATCCCCTCCCCCCCGACGTTTCATCTAACTCCTGCAAGTGTTACATCTTTGGGTGTAGTGGGATTTTTATGAGATATGCACGTGTAAACTCTTGGTATTCTAAAGGTTTTAAAAAAATCAATATTAAAAAATAATGTGGGGTATGGGATTTGAACTCTGGTGGCTTGGTTCAGCAGTGCAAGATATTACCAATGAGCAACAAGCTCATTCTTGTAATTATTGTGGTATTTAATTATTTAAAATGATAGCAGCAAGAATAAATACTCCTAGTATACATTAAATTTAAAGTAATTTCTTGTACACTAAAAATGGAGTTATTACATTTTTATAGGTTGTAATTAAAAACAAAATAATTACCTATATCTTGTGCTCAGGCTAAAATACCCCTTTGTGGATTTTTGAAAAAAATATTTGAAAAATTTTGTATAGAAAATTTAGGCTTGTTACATTCTACCCTCCTTATAAAAATTTCATCCTCGAAATTTGAAAAAGGAAAGCGTAACAAATTCAAGGAAAGTTTGGTGAGAGTGTGAAGAATGACAAAGTGATGCAAGAGTGTGAAAAAAGTTGAAGAGAATTACCAGGGCTATCCTGACCAACCATATCAGTTCTTACGGCCGTCAAATTGTAAGCCTGGCGTATTGGTACATTCCTCCTAGCTGGAGGCACATTCTCCTGTACTCGAGGCATGTTTCTCAGTGCCTTATGGAATTGGCGATTTGGCTGAGCAGGGAATCCATGTGGAGGTGGTGCTGGGAGTGCAAGACGAGTTGTAGGAGCCTGGATAGCTGGCTGCTGCGGGTCGTTGACGGATGTGTGTGCTGGGTTGCGTCTATAAGAACAGTTTCCAATTCCGTGATTGGACGCGCCACAAACCAAGCATAGGCCTTTTGCGCGCCTACAATCCTTCCACAAATGTCCTTCTCTCTTGCAATAAAAGCAAAAATCGGGTCTTAGCCGATCCTTGACTTCTTCCAGTCTTCTGAGTTCAACAGCCGGTCTTGAAGAGGCCCCTCCTGCCATTTGAGTGGCAGGGCGTTTCACTCCTGCAGATTGAGGTCTGCCCCTTGCCTTTATCACTGCTTCATAACGGCGGTCAGCTTCCAGAGCATCCTCGTGAGTCGGAAATTTCCCTGTGGCTAGTGCAGCCTGGATTTCCGTGTCCAAACCTTGTTGAAATCGACGGGCTCTGATCTCATCCGTCGGTATCAGGTGTGCCGCAAATCTGTTACGGTCTTGTGTTGGCCGTATATTATGTGATATCAAAAATTTAAAATGCTGTGACATATCTTACCGACTGAGCATGGTGAATTAAGCGTCATACTCATCTACTGACTTGTCCCACATCGAACCTTGTTGTAGATGAATGAACAGCTGTTCCATGGTAAACCTGGCAGTCACAGGGAAGTATTTCGCGTCGAACTTCTCGCGAAAAGTCTTCCATTTAATAGGCTGTTCAAGACGGCTTTCTTCCGCCTTCCACTAGTTCCGTGCGTTGTCCGTGAGTTGCAGCTTTGCAACTTGGACCCAAGCTATTTCTGGCACTTGTGCTGCCGCCAGATCATCCTCTGTGCTTTGAGCCCATTCCTCAGCTTCCAGTGGGCTCCCCTTTCCTGAGAACTGTTTGGAATGTAAAGCTCTGAATTGCTTCACCCTAGGTGCGTCAGTCTCGGGACGGTTCAGAAGTTGCTGCTGTCCCTATAGGAGGCTGCGGATTGCCTCAAGCAGAACCGTTTGCTCATTGAGTGGAGCAGGAACAGCTGGTGTGAGAGGTAGTGCTGGAGTTGGAGGTGTGTTGTTGACATTGGTGCTGGTGTTGTTCGGGGAATCCATAACCCTGAAGAAAAATTTGGGTTAGGACAGATTCAAATGAAATGATAAGATTAAAGCAATATGAATTGTAAAGAATGTTTTAGTTGCTAGTTCTTATGTTATATTGCTTAGGTTGTTCATGCAGAACAGAACTGCATGATAGGGATTCATACAGCTCTGACCTGCATGGGCCACCAACAAAACCTGTCACACCCCGCTTCCCGGTATACGGCGAAGGGGACGCGACGAGGCCCGCTACGTATATACTCAGAAGTATATACGCTAAGCGTATCCAAGCAATATAAAATAAATACACAAGAGACAAGATATAAAAGGAACAGCAACTTTTATATATTAACATTCATTTGTACAATACATGAAAATGAAATACAACTGAAATAAAATGATGCCTAAACAGTGGCATAACAGGAAATGAAAAATACAGAAAGGAAAAGTGTACAATGAAACTAAAGTGCAGGGTCTTCGGTAAACTGCTCCAAGTCTTCTTGAGATGGCTCGATCTCCACCGGGTCCAAACCACCTGACGACATTCAAAGAAGAAAGAAATAGAATGTCATCAGCGAACAGGTCGCTCGGTAAGTCCCAAAGATAAGGGAGAAATAGACAGAGAGTAAGAGAGAGAGGATAGCTTTTAATGTTGTATTATAATATTGTAATGTTGTATTAACGCTGTTGTTTGTAGCCTGGTATAGAAGATGCCAATGTATACGAGGGGAGTCCCACTTACACCGGGGACTTTGGTAACCTGTAGTACAAGGCTCCGTCGATAATACCACGGAACAACGGCATGGATGTAATTACGTCTTAAGTGACCACCTCGTGCCACCTTTAACATATTCCGTACCAGTCTACCCCTTAAATCCAGCGATGTCTTATTTGTATTGTTATCTTGTAAAATTGTATTGATTGTATGAGTGATTGACTGACTGACCGAAACCATGATATAAGGAAACAGTTATAACCGTAGAGTCATGTAAATGAAATACTGTGAATCAAGTAAAAGAAATATATATCCATGGTTCGGTTCGGTCAAGTTGTATAACCTGATAATTGTATTCATGGATTCATGTGTTCATATTGAATTGGAATCTTGTAGTTTATAGATCGACTTGAATCATATTCAAGTAAGATTAATCAGACTCAAACCCGAGTCAGACAATCAGAAATGTGAATCGAGGTCTTACAATTGCTAGGTTCCTTAGGGTAACTTATAAAACTTGAGGGGGTTTTATGTAAAAATACTTTTATATACTTTTCAAATACGCCTCAAGTATTTATTATTCGTCTTTAGGATTGTAATGAGAGTGGATTTTATATTGTGACATTTCTAGTGAGGATATCCTAGTTTTAGGTATTTATCTGTAATATTTATTATTTGAAGTTCATGGTATTTTAGTGTAAATTTATTCTTGTGATTTTTTAGAAAAATGTGGAAAATTTATATCATAATAAAATAGATATTTAAATGATAAATATACATATGTTTATACAAAAATAATTTTAATAAATATTTTATATTCCAAAAATCTCATTTTCTTAAGATATCGTATTTTAAACCTTTCGAGACCGAATGCTCCTTGCGGAGGTCTGAATCTCGCACTACTAGCCCGAGAGTGGGCGATAAAACGCACGATCCCGAACGGGTTCCCCAAAAATGGGTTGTAGCGGCGCTTTGCAAACATTGTAAAATACTAATCCTTTAGAAAACGGTTTTGTAAAGTAAAAGGTATTTATTTGCAAAGGTATGAATTTCCGTATTTTAAATTCTAGGGTTTCCTAAGCCAACTAGCCTATTTCTAAATGGTCTAAATGACAAGTTGTTAGAAATCTCAAATCGCCTCTTCACCGCCAATTGCGGCCAGGTAAATGCCAGGTAAGTGGGAGGCTCTCCACTACAGGTAGTGGCCCTAATTAAGTAACCACTTGCTTTAAACACACTTGCCTAGACTCCACAAAGTCATGTTTAGATAAACGATCGATGTCCATAACTTATCTTATTTTTCCTATTAAAGATATTGTTTAAACAATTGTATCAAACCTAAACTTTTATAAGAGATTTTATTAAGAAAATGGTATTTTAATGTAAAATCTTGTTTTATCGTACTAAGAGTTTTCAAGATAGCGTATTATGGTTGCATATGTGTGTGTGAGGAGATGGGTCATTACCACGTGCTCTACTTTAAATGTATAGCAAAGTTTAGGGGTTAAATGTGAAATCGAAATATGATGGTATTAAAGTGAAAAAATACGATAGATTGGAAAGGTTATCATTTCATATGAGAAAACTTGTTCAAATTGATTTTTAAAAGTTTAATAGTCAAGATAAAGATGTTTAAGCATGATTGAATTGATTATAAGTGAAATTTTATAGAAAACCGAATCAGAAATCGGATTTGTTCCGATTCCGTCGGGTTTCGTAGTTTCGTATTTTAGAGAAATAGAAAGGGGGATAGAATGGGACTTACGGGTTTCGATCTATACTAAGGAGTGTAGGGGAACTAAGGGAGTTGCCGAGGCATTGCTTCGTCGCCGGTTGTTTCTAAAAACGTCGCCGGAATTCCCGCCGGAATTTCGTCGGAGCTTCACCGCGAACTTGTTTTCAAAGCACACACTTCTTGGAAAATTTTGAGAGAGTGAGCCTAGGGTTTTAGGGGTGAGAGGGTAGTGTGTAGGGTTGGTATTTATAGGGTTAGGTTAGGGTTAGGGTAGATGAAAAGTTAAAAATAAAAATGTGATAAAATGTAATAAAAATGTATTAAAAGTGGAGTAATTTGGGTTTTTAAAGAGCTCTGGAAGTGGTCTGAGGCTGAAATTTTGCAGGTGTATAGGGAATATAAAAAGAAACAACTTTCATGTTGTGGCCGTCGCCGGAATCGGCCGACTCGGGGGTGACTTGGCCGTGACTCGGTCGGAGCACTGAGTCGGCCGAGTCGAGGCCGAGTTGGCCGATTTCCGACCGAGTCCGGTGGCCAGGATCCCCCCCGACGTTTCATCTAACTCCTACAAGTGCTACATCTTTGGGTGTAGTGGGGTTTTTGTGAGATATGCACGTGTAAACTCTTGGTATTCTAAAGGTTTTAAAAAAATCAATATAAAAAATAATATGGGGTATGAGATTTGAACTCTGGTGGCTTGGTTCAGCAGTGCAAGGTATTACCAATGAGCTACAAGCTCATTCTTGTAATTATTGTGGTATTTAATTACTTAAAATGATAGCAGCAAGAATAAATACTCCTAGTATACATTAAATTTAAAGTAATTTCTTGTACACTAAAAATGGAGTTATTACATTCTTGTAACTTGTAATTAAAAACAAAATAATTATCTATATCTTGTGCTCAGGCTAAAATACCCCTTTGTGGATTTTTGAAAAAAATATTTGAAAAAATTTGTATAGAAAATTTATGGTTGTTACATTCTACCCTCCTTATAAAAATTTTGTCCTCGAAATTTGAAAAAGAAAAGTGTAACAAATTCAAGAAAAGTTTGGTGAGAGTGTGAAGAATGACAAAGTGATGCAAGAGTGTGAAAAAAGTTGAAGAGAATTATCAGGGTTATCCTGACCAACCGTATCAGTTCCTACGGCCGTCAAATTGTAAGCCTGGCGTATTGGTACATTCCTCCTAGCTGGAGGCACATTCCCCTGTACTCGAGGTATGTTTCTCAGTGCCTGATGGAATTGGCAATTTGGCTGAGCAGGGAATCTACGTGGAGGTGGTGCTGGGAGTGCAAGACGAGTTGCAGAAGCCTGGATAGCTGGCTGCTGCGGGTAGTTGACGGGTGTGTGTGCTGGGTTGCGTCTATAAGAACAGTTTCCAATTCCATGATTGGACGCGCCACAAACCAAGCATAGGCCTTTTGCGCGCCTACAGTCCTTCCACAAATGTCCTTCTCTCTTGCAATAAAAGCAAAAATCGGGTCTTGGCCGATCCTTGACTTCTTCCAGTCTTCTGAGTTCAACAGCCGGTCTTGAAGAGGCCCCTCCTGCCATTTGAGTGGCAGGGCGTTTCACCCCTGCAGATTGAGGTCTGCCCCTTTCCTTTATCACTGCTTCATAACGGCGGGCAGCTTCCAGAGCATCCTCATGAGTCGGAAATTTCCCTGTGGCTAGTGTAGCCTGGATTTCCGTGTCCAAACCTTGTTGAAATCGACGGGCTCTGATCTCATCCGTCGGTATCAGGTGTGCCGCAAATCTGTTACGGTCTTGTGTTAGCTGTGTATTATGTAATATCAAAAATTTGAAATACTGTGACATATCTTACCGACTGAGCATGGTGAATTCAGCGTCATACTCATCTACTGACTTGTCCCACATCGAACCTTGTTGTAGATGAATGAACTGCTGCTCCATGGAAAACCTGGCAGTCACAGGGAAGTACTTCGCGTCGAACTTCTCTCGAAAAGTCATCCATTCAATAGGCTGTTCAAGACGGCTTTCTTCCGCCTTCCACCAGTTCCGTGCGTTGTCCGTGAGTTGCAGCTTTGCAACTCGGACCCAAGCTATTTCTGGCACTTGTGCTACCGGCAGATCATCCTCTGTGCTTTGAGCCTATTCCTCAGCTTCCAGTGGGCTCCCCTTTCCTGAGAACTGTTTGGGATATAAAGCTCTGAATTGCTTTACCCCAGGTGCGTCAGTCTCGGAACGGTTCAGGAGTTGCTGCTGTCCCTCTAGGAAGCTGCGGATTGTCTCAAGCAGAACCATTTGCTCATTGAGCGGAGCAGGAACAGCTGGTGTGAGAGGTAGTGCTGGAGTTGGAGGTGTGTTGTTGACATTGGTGCTGGTGTTGTTCGGGGAATCCATAACCCTGAAGAAAAATTTGGGTTAGGACAGATTCAAATGAAATGATAAGATTCAAGGAATATGAATTGTAAAGAATGTTTTAGTTGCTGGTTCTTGTGTTACATTGCTTAGGTTGTTCACGCATAACAGAACTGCATGATAGGGATTCATACAGCTCTGACCTGCATGGGCCACCAACAAAACCTGTCACGCCCCGCTTCCCGGTATACGGCGAAGGGGACGCGACGAGGCCCGCTACGTATATACTCAGAAGTACATACGCTAAGCGTATCCAAGCAATATAAAATAAATACACAAGAGGCAAAATATAAAAGGAACAGCAACTTTTATTTAGTAACATTCTTTTGTACAATACATGAAAATGAAATACAGCTGAAATAAAATGATGCCTAAACAGTGGCATAACAGGAAATGAAAAATACAGAAAGGAAAAGTGTATAATGAAACTAAAGTGCAGGGTCTTATGATGCGTAAACAGTGGCATAACAGGAAATGAAAAATACAGAAAGGAAAAGTGTACAATGAAACTAAAGTGCAGAATCTTCGGCAAACTGCTCCAAGTCTTCTTGAGATGGCTCAATCTCCGCCGGATCCAAACCACCTGACGACATTCAAAGAAGAAAGAAATAGAATGTCGTCAGCGAACAGGTCGCTCGGTAAGTTCCAAAGATAAGGGAGAAATAGACAGAGAGTAAGAGAGAGAGAGTAGCTTTTAATATTGTATTATAATATTGTAATGTTGTATTAACGTTGTTGTTTGTAGCCTGGTACAGAAGATGCCAGTGTATACTAGGAGAGTCCCACTTACACCGGAGACTTTGGTAACCTGTAGTATAAGGCTCCGTAGATAATACCACGGAACAATGGCATGGATGTAATTACGTCTTAAGTGACCACCTCGTGTTACCTTTAACATATTCCGTACCAGTCTACCTCTTAAATCTCGCGATGTCTTGTTTGTATTGTTATCTTGTAAAATTGTATTGATTGTATGAGTGATTGACTGACTGACCGAAACCATGATATCAGGAAACGGTTATAACCGTAGAGTCATGTAAATGGAATACTGTGAATCATGTAAAAGGAATATATATTCATGGTTCGATTCAGTCAAGTTGTATAACCTGATAATTGTATTCATGGATTCATGTGTTCATATTGAATTGGAATCTTGTAGTTTATAGATTGACTTGAATTATATTCAAGTAAGATTAATCAGACTCAAATCCGAGTCAGACAATCAGAAATGTGAATCGAGGTCTTACAATTGCTAGGTTCCTTAGGGTAACTTATAAAACTTGAGGTGGTTTTATGTAAAAATACTTTTATATACTTTTCAAAATACGCCTCAAGTATTTATTATTCGTCTTTAGGGTTGTAATGAGTGTGGATTTTATATTGTGACTTTTCTAGTGAGGATATCCTAGTTTTAGGTATTTATCTGTAATATTTATTATTTGAAGTTCATGGTATTTTAGTGTAAATTTATTTTTGTGATTTTTTAGAAAAAGGTGGAAAATTTATATCATAATAAAATAGATATTTAAATGATAAATATACATATGTTTATACAAAAATAATTTTAATAAATATTTTATATTCCAAAAATCTCATTTTCTTAAGATATCGTATTTTAAACCTTTCGAGACCGAATGCTCCTTGCGGAGGTCTGAATCTCGCACTACTAGCCCGAGGGTGCGCGATAAAACGCACGATCCCGAACGGGTTCCCCAAAAATGGGTTGTAGCGGCGCTTTGTAAACATTGTAAAATACTAATCCTTTAAAAAACGGTTTTGTAAAGTAAAAGGTATTTATTTGCAAAGGTATGAATTTCCGTATTTTAAATTCTAGGGTTTCCTAAGCCAACTAGCCTATTTCTAAATGGTCTAAACGACAAGTCGTTAGAAGTCTCAAATCGCCTCTTCACCGGGAATTGCGGCCAGGTAAGTGCCAGATAAGTGGGAGGCTCTCCACTACAAGTAGTGACCCTAATTAAGTAACCACTTGCCTTAGACACACTTGCCTAGACACCACAAAGTCATGTTTAGATAAACGATCGATGTCCACAACTTATCGTATTTTTCCTATTAAAGATATTGTTTAAACAATTGTATCAAACCTAAACTTTTATAAAAGATTTTATTAAGAAAATGGTATTTTAATGTAAAATCTTGTTTTATCGTATTAAGAGTTTTCAAGATAGCATATTATGGTTGCATATGTGTGTGTAAGGAGGTAGGTCATTATCTCATGCTCTACTTTAAATGTATAGCAAAGTTTAGGGGTTAAATGTGAAATCGAAATATGATGGTATTAAAGTGAAAAAATACGATAGATTGGAAAGGTTATTATTTCATGTGAGAAAACTTGTTCAAATTGATTTTTAAAAGTTTAATAGTCAAGATAAAGATGTTTAAGCATGATTGAATTGATTATAAGTGAAATTTTATAGAAAACCGAATCGGAAATCAGATTTGTTCCGATTCCGTCGGGTTTCGTAGTTTCGTATTTTAGAGAAATAGAAACGGGGATAGAATGGGACTTACGGGTTTCGATCTATACTAAGGAGTATAGGGGAACTAAGGGAGTTTCCGAGGCGTTGCTTCGTCGCCGGTTGTTTCTAAAAACGTCGCCGGAATTCCTGCCGGAATTTCGTCGGAGCTTCGCCACGAACTTGTTTTCAAAGCACACACTTCTTGGAAAATTTTGAGAGAGTGAGCCTAGGGTTTTGGGGGTGAGAGGGTAGTGTGTAGGGTTGGTATTTATAGGGTTAGGCTAGGGTTAGGGTAGATGAAAAGTTAAAAATAAAAATGTGATAAAATGTAATAAAAATGTATTAAAAGTGGAGTAATTGGGGTTTTTAAAGAGCTCTGGAAGTGGTCTGAGGCTGAAATTTTGCAGGTGCATAGGGAATATGAAAAGACATAACTTTCATGTTGTGGCCGCCGCCGGAATCGGCCGACTCGGGGGTGACTCGGCCGTGACTCGGTCGGAGCACTGAGTCGGCTGAGTCAAGGCCGAGTTGGCCGATTCCTGGCCGAGTCCGGTGGCCAGGATCCCCTCCCCCCCCGACGTTTCATCTAACTCCTGCAAGTATTACATCTTTGGGTGTAGTGGGGTTTTTGTGAGATATGCACGTGTAAACTCTTGGTATTCTAAAGGTTTTTAAAAAATCAATATACAAAAATAATGTGGGGTATGGGATTTGAACTCTGGTGGTTTGGTTCAGCAGTGCAAGGTATTACCAATGAGCTACAAGCTCATTCTTGTAATTATTGTGGTATTTAATTACTTAAAATGATAGCAGCAAGAATAAATACTCCTAGTATACATTAAATTTAAAGTAATTTCTTGTACACTAAAAATGGAGTTATTACATTCTTGTTGCTTGTAATTAAAAACAAAATAATTAACTATATCTTGTGCTCAGGCTAAAATACCCCTTTGTGGATTTTTGAAAAAAATATTTGAAAAATTTTGTATAGAAAATTTAGGGTTGTTATATCTTGCAGGTTGACCACACGGATCAGTTGTGGCTTCGCTGGCACATACCTTCATTTGGGTGTTTTGCTTTGGTAGGTGGGACCTTGTATCGTACCTACTCTTGTATTTATATTTCATTTTGTATCTAGTAAGCTCAATCAATCAAAATTAGTAAATTGTATAAGTAATGAGACTTAGTGAGATTGTGGTTACGAGACTTAGAGCGAGGGGTTTTTCGCTACTGGTGGTTTTGTTGTCTTATTTATTTATTTATCTTTCTTGTGGTGAACTTCGCCGTTGGGCGTCGTATACTTATTTATACTGTATTGCGTGGTTGTGATCCGCCATTTGGCGAAGAGCTAGCTCCCGTTTGGAGATGTCATTAGCATTATTATGTATTTGTGGTTTTGGATCAAAATATTCAAAGGAGGTGCTGCCAAAATTTCTAAAAGACGAAACATGTTTTCAAACTAGTAATTTCACTTGCATCATTCATGTTCCTTTTTTTTATGCATTAAGAAAACTTGTTTTCATTATATCTTTATTTCAAAACTTCACCTCCTTTATTTTCTTTAAAAGGTGTAGATTTCTGGGTTTCAGCTTACTTGAATTCCGTTACGCCTTTAAACGTTTGGTGATTCAAGTGTTGGTCACGAGCTAATATTTCGGGTCGTGACAGTGCCCCAACTCATTAATAGATTTTTTTTCAATCCATGGCTTACTTTGTGAATCCATATTTTTTTTTAGGTTTTTTCGAAACAACCGTTAAACCTCTCATATTTTTTTAAAACAACCATAAAAAAACAGTATCTTTAAAAATAACTACCAAAACCTAACCGTTAACTAAATCCACTCTTCTGTTAGTGTAACTCAATTCAGCAGTAACCATGGTTAAATTAAGGGAGTAATTGTCCTAACTACCACCATCTTCATCCTCTCTCTTATAAATTCCAAGTCTGTCTTTACCAAAGCCTTAATAAATACCTACCAAAATGTCTTCTTTCTCTCTCCTCTCAATGCCTTAAAAAGGCAACGACAAAGAAGAAGACATGCGAGTGGAGAGTATTGGTGGAGGAGGAAGGGGTGGAAAGTAAGAGAGAAGGGAGATGTGAGGTTAAGGTGGTTAGTTGGAGATGGTTTGGAAGCATAAGCATCGTTACTGGATCCATTTTCTTTGCACTATCCTTTGATCTAGTTGTGGTTGCAAATTGTAGTTGCTGCTCTAGGATCCTAAATTTTAGGGGGAAATTAGGAAGATGTTGGTTCTATTTTTCTCTATTTCTCTGATTTATAATGAGTTTGATTTAATTTTCACTGTTTGCATATGAGGATGACGTTGGGGAGAGGGTTTAAGAAGAGTAAATAAGTGTTGCTATTGAATTGCTATTGCTGCCCAGAAAGAAATGGCAGCCTTAAGATTTTAAAGAGAAGATAAAGCCATTGAAAAGACAAAACAATCATTTTACCTTCCCTAACAATTAAATGAAACTGAGTTAGCATTCAAATTGACTAGAGAGTTGTATTTAATTAGGTTAAAGGTTTTGATAGTTGTTATTAAAAATATTGTTTTTTGATAGTTGTTCTTGAAAATATTAGAGTTTTAGTGGTTCTATATAAAAAAACATATTTTTTTTCAATCGATCTGCTAATGATATTTTTTTCAATCTTTTAATGAGTAGATGCCCCAACTCAATTTTCAGCTACTATGTAATTTTTGCCAAGAAAATAGGGTCATTTTTAAATTTTCCAAATCCTGTAGTTCTTATGGTGAAAGGGAGATTGTTATTTGAAAAGAAATTTAGGGCGGGGGATGAATTTTTGTAGGCAAGCGAAAGCAAAAAAACCTTGATGCATATGGCTTTATATATGATATATATAAGAAGAGAGAGAAATCTTTGATAAAATATATCTTTACTATTTATTTTGAAGGAAATCTTTGCTAAAGAAATGAAAATCCTAATTATAGATCTCTAAAAACATTTTGAATGTAATTGTAAAACATACAACCAAAATACCCTTCTTCTTTTTTGACGCTGCCAGTAAGCCCCACAAAACGCATCCATGCACACCACACATAAGCACACAAAACATATGCATCCAGGGACCTATGAATTTGCCTCGAAGGCATTAATTTATGGCCATTTTCTTTCTTGAGGTTCCTGAGATTAGAACCCCGCACCCATCTCAAGAGGGGAAGTGCTCATATCAACTAACTTGTCACTTATTGGTAACGAAAATACCCTTTGCATGTTCTTGAAACATTCTTCGTTTTTTCCCCATATAAAAACACCCTTTTTTCCTTATCATATATACACACACTATTTTCAGCTCTGAGGCACGTCATCTGTCACGTGTCACGATCTGGGAGATCGCCGAACTCGAGCATCATCACAATCTTTTAATGAGTAGATGCCCCAACTCAATTTTCAGCTACTACGTAATTTTTGCGAAGAAAATAGTATCATTCGTAAATTTTCCAAATCCTGTAGTTCTTGTGGTGAAAGGGAGATTGGTATTTGAAAAGAAATTTAGTGCGGGGGATGAATTTTTGTAGGCAAGCGAAAGCAAAAAAAAACCTTGATAGGGGAATTCTTTTTCCATATGGCTTTATATATGATATATATAAGAAGAGAGAGAAATCTTTGATAAAATATATCTTTACTATTTACTTTTGAAGGAAATCTTTGCTAAAGAAATGAACATCCTAATTATAGATCTCTAAAAACATTTTTGATGTAATTGTAAAACATACAACCAAAATACCCTCTTTTTTTACGCTGCCAGTAAGCCCCACACAACATATCCACACACACCACACATAAGCACACATCACACATGCACCCAAGGACCCATGAATTTGCCTCGAATGCATTAATTTATGGCCATTTTCCTTCTTGAGTTTCTGATGATGCTCAATATTGGCGGTCTCCAAGATGAGGACGCGTGGCAGATGACGTGTCCCAGAACTCAGAAGAAAGGGCCACAGGGGCCGACCAGGCCACCCCTGTACCTGACCTGCAAGCACAAGTTGGCTCACCTCAGAGCCCCCTGAAATTTGGCCTCCTCGGTCTCTCAACTCGCCTCGAGCTGCCACAAGACCGAAAACTCCTCAGCCTTCGCGCTCGTTCCCGAGCTCCTTTGCCAAGTCCATCTTCTTCGGTTCCTCCGACCGACCAACTCCACCACTCGCAGGCGTAACCGCCGCTCCGCAAATCTTGCTACGCGCAGATTCTCCGCCAGCAACATCCCATGTTCCACACCATCACGATCCCTATTAATGGGCGATCCGCACTTTACGCGGGCGTGACGTCGGGAGCGTAACTGCCAGCGAGATTCTCGTGCCTGCTGCTGCTTGCCGCCGCCACTATATAAACCCCCATCAAAGAGGGGTCAAGTAAGCCATTTTTATTCCACTTAGCCGTTACTCTTCTCGGATCTTGTACTAACTTGATCGTCGGAGGGTCCTCGGTGGTACCAAACCATCCCGGGACTTCTTTGCAGGTACTCGGCGTTAAACTCCTCAAATCACCAATCTCCTTAAAACCCATTGAGACCCGCACGCAACAGGAGATCACCTTCCAAATCCACCGGGAGATCGATGGAAGACAACATCTGAGGGAGACCCGAAAAGAAGCTCCATCAGTTGGCGCCGTCTGTGGGAAAAACTCCACAAAAAACAAAGTTGGTCTTCCGATCTCCATCCACATGGCGAGCGACCACCCCGAAGATCCAGGTACCAGCCGCTGCCTTTCCCTCACCGGAGGCGCGGATGAACCTCCCCCGGCGACCATCATCAACGTTCTCACCAGCCGAATAGATCGGCTACAGTCTCTCGTGGAGGCGCTCGTCCGCGTCCAGACGGCCGGGCCAGGGGCCCAGATTGCTGCTCCTCCGCCTCCAGAAGGCTCTGCCCTCGTCGGCACGGCTGACCATCAGCAGACTACGACCCCTGGCCACAGATACTACGGTCCGATACTCCCTGAGGCCCGCTGGGCATCCCACGGCTCCACGCCAAGATCCGCCGCCAGAGCGCCTCGCCTCAAGCCTCCTCACGGCCCTTACCCCCCTGAGGAGATGTCGGTCACATCGCCTGTCGACAGGCATGATCAACACCCCTTCCCTCGACGGGGTCGCACAGAGGGGGCTCGCCACGACGGCTCGAGAGCCACCTCGCTCGGGGATCTGAGGGACCTCATCGAGAGGAACCGGGGCCGCGCCCAGACGCAGGTCTCCCACAGCAGAGGCCAGGGATCATAAGACGCCGAATCCTCGGGGTACCGCGGCCGACTCGACGCCCTCGAAAAGAAAATCGAGGGCATGCGCCGGGAAGGTAACCTCTCGGGCGACGGGGCTAAGTACGCTACCGACTCGCTCACCAAGCCGTTTACCGAGGGATTGCTCGCTGTCCACGTCTCCTCACGCAACAAGCCCCCGAAGGTCTCTCTACTCGACGGGAAAACCGACCCTAAAGACCATTTGGTTGCTTTCACCATGGAGATAAGCATCCAGGACCATTCCGACGCCGCCCAGTACAGGGCTTTCCCAGCCACCCTCATCCGCTCTGGTCAGGACTGGTTCCGAAGACTCGAGCCTCGCTCAATCTCGACCTTCGACGAGCTGGCTACTCAGTTCCTCAGCCACTCGTTGGGAATCGTCGGCAGAAGCACACGGTCGACTACCTCTTCACAATTAAGAACGGGGACAAGGAGACGTTCAAGGCTTACATCACCCGCTTCTACAATGCCCTCCTCAAGGTCCCCGAGCACCGGGACGAGACCATCATCACGGCGCTCAGATCTGGTCTTAGGCACAGGGAGTGGTTGCGCTCCTTTGCTTTGGCACAGCCTAAGACCATGGCCGAGGTCAAGGCTTGGACCGAGCGTGAGGTTCAGCTGTAGTCCGAGGTTAATGCAAACCTCCCCCGAGTAGAACGGCCCGACCAGAAGAAGAGGGCTCAGGAAGAAAGGTCGGAGCATCAGCAGCCCTATCACCCGAAGTTCCAGGAGTACACCCCGCTCAAGGCTCCCTCGCAGTGTTACTAGAGGAGGCCAAGGCGAGGGGTTCTTCAAGTTCCCTCCAATCCCGCGTCAAGACTCGAAGCGAACCCGGGGCCCTTACTACGCCTTCCACCGGACGCTGGGCCACGCCACGGAGGATTATAAGCAACTCCTGGACTACATCGAGGAGCTTATCCGGTCGGGGCACCTCGCCGCCTACTTAAGGGACAAACGGCAGGCCGACCGCTAGCTGGAGCAACGTCCCCCTCCCGCCAAGCTGACCATCGGCCAGTGCTTGTCTCGGAAGATGACCAGTTCGGCGTCCGGGAAGCCCCGTACCCGGTGCCGAGCACGGAGACCAACAAGCCTCCGGGAAGCTCGGGCCACGCTAATAAGGTCATCTATTAGCATGTACTTTTCTTTTAGGGCAATGTAAACTATTCTTAGGGTCTATTGTTAATTTAATAAAGAGCAACAGAACATTGCGAAAAGGAAGGAAAGATCTCATTTATTCAAAAAAAAAGGTATTATGGGCTCCTCAGCCATACATACAAAAAGAAAAAGAAAATTACAACAGCGGGGGAAGGGGGTGCAGAGAGCACTGCTCATGATATTCGGTAAAGATCTCCGCCAGCCGAGGCCTCGCGAGATCCAACCTCTGCTCTCGGTTCCCCCCACGCGCGTTGACTCCGAGCCTCAACTCGTAGTACTCGCGGACGAGCGCTTCCGAGCGAGCCAGCCGGTTCGCGGAGATCAGGCCGAAGCGCCTCAGAGACCGCAGCTTGCCCACGGCCTCGTCATAGAGCTGCTCAGACAGGGGGTTGTAAAGCCCCGGCGACGCCCTCCAGATGGAGTACATCAGCAGCTACACCAGAGAGGAGCGTCAGGGCAGCAGCCGGCCGAAGTGGTCCTCGATGCTCCCATATACCAACTGCACCGTGTCCTCGGTGCAGTTCTGGTCATAAAGGTATACATCTTCGAAGTGGATGATCTCGGGGATGGTAAAAGAGAAGTCCTGCATTCTCGACACTCTGTTTGCGAGGAAAGGAAGGACTGGCGCTCCTTCATCCTTATATAGCCCGCTGCGTCCCAACGGAACTCAACGGTCACCCGCTCTCGCATAAGAAGTCGCTGCCACGTGGCGATCATCGAGCCTTCTCTGGCAGAATCGGAGCGACACGACCCTGGCGCTTCGCTTCCCCCCACATTCAATGCGCATGCTACGCGCACACCCACCGCGACCGTTCCTATTCCCCATACCTGCAACTGGATGGTCGGGCGAAACCTCATGAAGATCCAGCCGAGCAGCTACCCTGCTCGGCTATCCCCGGCCGGTAGCTTCCTTATTCGAAACGCCAGGGATCAAAGCCCTCGCCAAGATGCAACCGCGCAGCTTCACTGCCCGGTTATCCTTAGCAGGCCTCATACGGCCCCTCCAACGCTAAGGATCAAAGGCTTTCGTAGAGGCAGCCGAGCGGCTCCCCTGCTCGGCTATCCCTGACCGGTAGCTTCCCTACTCGCAACACCAGGGATCAAAACCCTCGCCAAGAGGCAACCGCGCAGCTTCACTGCCCGGTTATCCTTAGCAGGCCTCATACGGTTCCTCCAATGCTAAAGATCAAAGTCCTCCTTAGAGGAAGCTCAACAGCTACTCTGCTCGGCTATCCCCGGCTGGTAGCTTCCTACAACGACCGACAGGGATCAAAAGCCCTCCCAGAAGCAGTCGAGCCCGAGGATCCCTCGCTCGGCTATCCTTCAGGATAAAAGCCCTCGCCAAGAGGCACTGGGCGGTAACCCGCCCGGCCAAGGGTCCTTGGTAGGCTTCTTACAAACCCTCCCGCGCTAAGGACCAAAGTCCTCCCAGAGGCAGTCGAGTCCTTGCTTGGTTATCCCCGACTGGTAGCTTCCTACCACAACCGACAGGGATCAAAGTCCTCGCCAAGAGGCACTGGGCAGTAACCCTGCTCGGTCCCCATTCTGAAGGATCAAAGCCCTCGCAAGAGGGAACCGAGCGGCTGCCCTGCTCGGTCAACTCCGGCTGGTAGCTTCCTACAAATGACGCCAGGGATCGAAGCCCTCGCAAGAGGCATCCGAGCGGCTGCCCCGCTCGGTCATCCCAGGCTGGTTGCCTACCAACGACGCCAGAGATCAAACCCCTCGCCAAGAGGCAACCACGCAGCTTCACTGCCCGGTCATCCTTAGTGGGCTTCTTACAGCCCCTCCAACGCTAAGGATCAAAGCCCCCGCAAGAGGCAACCGAACGGCTGCCCTGCTCGGTCAACTCCGACTGGTAACTCCCTACCCCTGACGTCAGGGATCAGAGCCTTCGAAAGAGGCATCCGAGCGGCTACCCCGCTCGGTCGTCCCAGGCTAGTAGTTTCCTACCCACGACATCAGAGATCAAAGCCCTCACCAAGAGGCAACTGCGCAGCTTCACTGCCTGGTCATCCTTAGTGGGCTTCTTAGAGCCCCTCCAACGCTAAGGACCCAAAATCTCCCAGAGGCAGTCGGGCCCGACCCTTGCTCGACCATCCCCAGCTAGTGGTTGTTGCTCGCAGCGCCAGAAATCAGAAGCCCTCGCCAAGGAGCAACCGAGCAGATTTCCATCCATCCTCGGCAAAAATACGGCGGACAACCCTCTGCCCATCACATGCAGAGAATCCGAGCCACCAACAAGGGGCATCAGGTCTATCCAAGTCTCGAGCGATCCCCCCTCGACTTCAGGGGCCATGGAGACGCCTCCTTCTCAGCAGCGCTTGGCATGCTTGGCAAGTAATCGAAATCAACTCAACGAACGATCGCTAGACAAATAACCGACCTGACATGGAAGCCCAACAGTGCAAGAAGAGAAATTTTACGATCATTTTTCACGAACAGAAGATAAAGTGCAAACCAAAGAAAGAAAAAAGTTTTATTATCGAAGGCAATGTCTTTACAAAGGGTATTTTGGGCTCCCCAGCCCTACAAACTGCCCGGAGGCTTACAAAAATTACAAAAGCAACAAAATAAAAGAAGGAGGAAGACGGGGGCTTTAGGCATCGGGGCTGGACGCGACCTTGGGGTCCTCGACATTCACCACGGGACGAGCAGGGTTCTCGGCGACTTCCTCGTCAGGAACCTCTTTTCCCTGCTCCTCGACGTCCGCGAGGGGGTACTCGGCCCGGAGCTCTTCGTCGGCGAACTCCGGCATCCGGGACTTAACGGTGTCGAGGGCCTCGTGCCAGATGAGGATTGTGGCCACGGCCAGTTCATCATAGAAATCCTTCAACTTCTTGTAGCCTTCGCCGCCTTCGCCGCCAAGAGGTCGGCCAACTTCGTCGCTCTCAGATCGACCGATTTCGCCGACTCGGCCGCTGCCCCCAGCTCCTTCCGGAGGGTCTTCACCGTCTTCTTCAGGTTGCCGGCGAGCACCTGAGCATCCTCAAGCTTGGCCTCGGCAGCCACGGCGGCCTCACGGTACCGGGAAACCTCCCATTTCCCGGCCTCCACCTCACCCTCCAGGGCGGCAACCCTCTCCATCACCGCCTCCAGCTCCCGCTTGGAGCTCTCTTCCAGCGAGGCGAGCTGGCCCGCAGCCTTCATCGCCGGGGCTATCACCTCGGCCTCCATGTGTAGGGCGAGGGCAACGTACTGGAGAACCTGAAAGATAGGAAAGAGATCAGAAAAATGAAGGAGGCGCCGAATCTCACAAAAAACCAAACACTTAGCTGCATGGACTCCTGGGCGATGGACGTCATCTGGGCCCTGAAGGTCCCCCCGGGGACCCTACCCCCGCCAATTTCTCTATCTCGTGGAGCAGGCTGTCCGCAACGGATAACCCCAAGGGCACCGCGAACTGGAGGCCTCCTTCCTCTACATGATCGGCGAGGGCGGGCCCCGGGAAGACCTCCGGGAACCCCTCTTGAGCGGCTCCGATGGAGAGCCGATCTTCTCCTCCGAGGCCGGGTCTTCCAGAATCCGAGCCTACTTCCGGCCCGACGCTCCACTAGGCCCCGGGGCGGGATCCGCCCCGGAACCCTCACGGGACACGACCACTGGAGGAGAAAGAGCCGGGGCGGGCTTCGAGCGGGAAGGGCCGGTGCCTCCGACCTTCGTGACCCTCCTCGGCTGGTGCATGGAGGCTTTGAGCTCATCCATATCCATGGGTCCTGCGCAAAACCAAATGTAAAGAAGTCAGCGACACAAGCAATATACAAGCCAAAAAGCGAGCCTAAACTTACCGACGAACTCAACGGGGCTGAGCCCGGCCCAACTCAGGACCCTTTCAGACAACAGCACGTCGAATCGGGGGATGGGCTCCTACGACGCCACTCTCACCGCGACGGGGTCACTGGACTGGTTCCCCGGCAAGCATTTCTTCCTTGACCACTTTGTAGGCACGGGCCAGGCCTCGCCCTCGGAAGGGGAAACGAAGAAGAACTTCTTCTTCCAGTCGTGAATGGAAGAAGGAAGGGACATAACCCCTGTCCTAGCGACGCCCCTCTGTCGCTTTCTGAAAGAGAGGTAGACCCACCTCGGGTCACCCGCTCGACCATCAGGGTGATTTTTGAAGACGAGGGAAGAATCAAGGAGGGAGAGGCTGAAGAGAACCGTTTGTAACTTCAGGCGTATCAGGAACCCGAGGAGAATCCTCCACGAGTTCGGCACTAACTGGCCAGGGGCTAACCCGAAAAAGTTCAGCGCTTCGACAACCTCGGGAGAGAAGGGTGGGCGCATTCCACCTCAATAAGTTTCCAAATACAGGATGATCTCCCTGTCCCGTACTTGGTCTGCCCTCTCCCCCTCCTTGGCCAGACGAAGCGTATAACATGAGGGGATATGGAAGCGAGCCCGAGCATTGGCGAGCTCGTCCTCATACCTCACCCAACACAAGGCGCCGAGGGCAGCTTCTACCGCCTCCTCCCTGGTGGCTGCCCCCGCCGCACGATCCCGGGGAGAGGATCCGACCCCAACTTCTCGGGAGGACTCAGGCTCAACTAAAGGGTCTCTATAACCTACTCCTACGATATCTACTGACTCTACAAAGGAAGACATCTAACCTTGAGAAGAGAGATCCTCGGGAAATGAAAGCAGAAGAGAGAAGATGAGCGCCGAGCAACCAGGACTTAGAACGGGGAAATATAAAGGAGTAGGGGCCTTGGAACGGGCCCCACCCCTATTTATCACCGCAAGCGACCTCATCCAACGATGCCCTTCATCTCCCGCCAAAACGCCTCCTCGCGTTCAACGGCTCCGATTGCTCCACATGTCGTTCCCACACTAGACCGCGCCCTGTCAGACGCCGCAGGTCTGCACACGTCGCATCGGCCAACCGACACTCAACACGTGAACCATCGCTTCAGTGGCAGGATGCACGAACCGGCGCACCTTCCTTAAATGCAGAGATCTTGCTCTGATTCGCTGGCAGAAAAGACAGTTGACAGCCCGGGGACTCGTCCCGACGAAACCTTAGGAGGGAGCTCACCCCGGGCGGCCCGGCAGTCCACTCCTGACCTGACCCGCTAGCTGGTCGGGACAGGAGTGGGGGGCTAATGATGATGCTCAATATTGGCGGTCTCCAAGATCAGGATGCGTGATAGATGACGTGTCCCAGAATTCAGAAGAAAGGGCCACAGGAGCCGACCAGGCCATCCCTATACCCGACCTGCAAGCACAAGCTGGCTCACCTTAGAGCCCCCTAAAATTTGGTTTCTCGGCCTCTCAACTCGTCCCGAGCTGCCATAAGACCGAAAACTCCTCAGCCGTCACGCTCGTTCCCGAGCTCCTTTGCCAAGGCCATTTTCCTCGGTTCCTCCGACTGACCAACTCCACCACTCACAGGCGTAACCGCCGCTCCGCAAATCTCGCCACGCGCAGATTCTCCGCCAACAACATCCCACGTTCCACGCCATCACGATCCCCACTAATGGGCGATCCGCTCTTTACGCGGGCGTAACGTCGGGAGCGTAACTGCCGGTGAGATTCCCGCGCCTGCTGCTGCATACTGCCGCCACTATATAAACCCCCATCACAGAGGGGTCAAGTAAGCCATTTTTATTCCACTTAGCCGTTACTCTGCTCGGATCTCGTACTAACTTGATCGTCGGTGGGTCCTCGGTGGTACCAAACCATCTCGGGACTTCTTTGCAGGTACTCGACGTTAAATTCCTCAAATCACCAATCTCCTCAAAACCCATTGAGACCCGCACGCAACAGGAGATCACTTTCCAAATCCACCGGGAGATTGACGGAAGACAACATCTGAGAGAGACCCGAAAAGGACCTCCATCAGTTTCTGAGATTCGACCCCGCACTCATCTCAAGAGGGAAAGTGCTCATACCATCTGACTTGTTACTTATTGGTAACGAAAATACCTTTTACGTGTTCTTGAAACATTCTTCGTTTTATCCCCATATAAAAACACCCTTTTTTCCTCGTCACATACACACACACACTGTTTATCAACATCAAGGGCATATTTTCCTCTTTTTTCTCCCAGTTTTAGTCAACAATTACAGGGAGAGAAGATCCACCAAGATTTGCTGCATGCAAAGAAGATTAGAAAGATTTTTTTTTGGCAATTATAATAAAAAAAGTTAATTATAAATGGGTCGGGGAAATTAATAAAAGGTTTTGGTAATACTACTATATTGCTAGTCTACGGCTAGCTTCCGTCCAAGACCAAGACATTTTCTTGATGTGTTTATACACAACTAAATGAAGTATATGATATTGACCTGAAAAAACTACCATAGTTCATGGTATTTTAGTGTAAGTTAGCATAGGCATGTATGGTCTCAATACCCGATGAATGTGAGTAATTATTCATGACTTTTTATATACCAAAGGGGTGTGTTTTCATTTGATAAGTCAGCGGTACCACATAGGAGTGTATTAAAACACGGATTTATTTTATTTTATTTTATTATTTGTGACGAATCACGCTCTTTGGACTCGATGGGCGAAATGAAAGATCATAGAATATAGCAACAAGAAGAACGTAGGCTTATTACAATCGCAAGATAATAAAGCCTCACACTTACTAACATATACGTAAGCAAATATGAACTCGTCTACTCGTTGACTGATACAACAACGACAATAAGTAATAATTTTACTTGCTACTTGATGCGCCCTTTGCACAGATTAACCAGTGCTAGCTCAAACTTAATTAAAATGCCATTTGATATATATTAGAAAACAAAAGATAACTTCAATCTATTTTCATTGTTTTTATATTAAGGGAAGGTGCATGAAGTGTTGCTGTAATCTTTCAGTTATATTATTTCGTCAAACAAGAAACGAACTTGACTTGTATGTTTGTTTCTTGATATATACCCTTTTATTGCTACATACGTACGTTTTCGAAAATCCCTCTTTATTTATTATGATTTTGGAAGATACGCTACAATCTTTGCTCCTGCAATCATGATCATATGAATTCTAATTAATTATTTTGTGATTAAATACTCACAGGTACTGTTCACGATTGTGAGCTAAGCCTCGCAATAATCGAGTATAATACTGCGAAAATCAAGCCGGCCTTGTCCATGTGGGCATAGATTAAGCTAGCTTAGTCATTTTATCATCGTTTCGTATAACAACATTGTGTGAATAAGCTCACATATAAGTATTGTAGAAAACATCGATCCGCTCTATATAACATTAATACTAACTCATTCATACCTAGACAAACGCAATAATGGATTCTCTCTTGCTCTTCTGTTCTTCTCTTCTCTTATACTTCCTACTTTGCAATCTCTTTTTCAGTAAAAAGAAGAGTAAGGGTCAATACCCTCCCCTTCCGCCGGGCCCGAAAGGGTTGCCTATCTTTGGCAACCTTTTCCAGCTCGGCACAAAACCACATCGTACTATGCATGCTCTTTCTAATGTTTATGGGGCCTTACTCCGCCTACGTCTTGGTTCCATTGAGCATATTGTTATTGCGTCCGGTGCAGTCGCCAGTCAGTTCTTTCGGGTGCATGATGCCAATTTTAGCAGCCGCCCGCCTTGTCCTGCTGGGGAGCATCTGTCCTTCAATTATCAGGCAAACACACACACACATACACGATATGATGCATTCTTCCAGTCAAAATTTTCAGATATATTTATATGCAGATGGGAGAGGGGAGAATTAGCTATATAAAACCGTTATGTTTTATTTTTATTTTTATTTTTTTGAGCTAAATTTAACTAAAACGCCATGACCTTCAAATGTTTTTCAAATAAATATTGTATATTTCATAAATAGCAGTTCAATAAAAGATTAAAGATATGTATAAATAGTCCCCTTGTACATCTCCGTACCATTGATCGATGCACCAAAATTCCAAAGTTGTGATAAACATCATAAAATTTTCTTTAATATATAGGCCCCCGGTTCTGTCAAGGATAGAGCAGGAGTCTAGATTTATTATACGTATATGTTATATTTCAGGATTTAGCCTTCGCCCCCTATGGTCCACGCTGGCGAATGTTACGGAAGCTCTGCGCTCTGCACCTCTTCTCTCAAAAATCCCTCGACGGTCTCCGCCCCATTCGAGAAAAGGAAGTCTCCCTCCTTCCTCACGCACTTTACACTCAGGCAACTCAAGGGAGTGCAGTAAATTTGGGGGAAGCATTGAACGTATGCATCGCTAATTCGCTATCCATGTCGTTGTTCAGCCAAAGAGTATTTGGCAAGGAAGTAGAAAATAATGGAGCAGCAGCGGAGTTTAAGATGATGGTTACGGAGTTCTTTAGACTGGCCGGAATATTCTTTGTTGCAGACTATGTGCCTGCATTGAGATTGTTCGACCTGCATGGTCAAGATGTGGTGAGAAAGATGAAAAAGGTGCGCCGTAGATTTGAATTTTTCCTCAACAAGGTTATTGAGGATCACGCGATCGCAGCGAAAGAAGGCGATATGCTTAGTGTTCTTTTGAGGTTGAAGGAAGGCAGCGTTGACGGCGATGATGTGAAACTCACCGATACTGTTATCAAGGCGCTGCTTCTTGTAAGATCCCTTTTTTTTTATATAATTATCATCTATTTCTCTAAGACCAACTTTCTTTTGCACAAACTAAAATTACGACCTAGTAGGATTCATGGTAAACAAACATTTTTAGTGAAGATGATTAGTTGAAATACATCAGTACAAATATTAGATTAACTTCTACTACATAATCTATATACATTTAATCCCATGAAGAGGTGAATTTCCTAAAATTTAGAATGTTTAGAAAGTTTGAAGAAGTTAGACATGTATATATACACCCGGTGGCGGACCCATATACAACTCAGTGAGGGCACATGCCCCCGCCACTAAAATTTCGCGGACAAAGAAATCCCTATTGCTTCTATTTTTTTGATGCGGTATATTGCTATGAATATATGTTATATATATGGTTTCATAAGAACAACATAAGTCTGTTGTTCTTTTATATGGTTAGCACGTGATATTACCTAGCAAATGGTTCGGGGGTTTGATTCATGTTGCGGACAAATTATTATTTTTTTTTCAATTTTTTTTTGGAAATAATGACCAATCATTTCAATAATATTGAGTTTAAACCTTTTTGTGTGATTTTGTAAACAAAAACATTTGGTTTCAACTAAAAATGACAAAATATTTAATAGAAAATTTTGAACAAAATCTCATTTGAGCCTTGCTACGGTTGTGTCCTCTCTCACCAAAATTCATGAGTCTGCCACAGAATACACTATTTAAAACTTTATTGTATGCCTAGAAATACACAATAAAGTATTTTAATTCTCTCATTTCAAATACAAAATAAATAATTGTTCCTTTATTCTTAAATCACTTTCATTGGAATCGTTACAAAAAAGTTATTAACTAGATATTTATCACTTAACTTTGATCGAGTATATAAGCTTCAAAAGCATCTAACAATCAAGCATGCAGAACATGTTTACTGCTGGAACAGACACGTCATCCATCTCAGTTGAATGGGCCTTATCAGAAATGATATGCAACCCAGATATCCTCAAAAAAGCCCAAGCGGAGCTTGATTTCGTTGTGGGCCAAGACCGTCTAGTGCATGAGTCAGACATACCCAACCTCCCTTTTCTTCAAGCTATAATCAAAGAAACTCTTCGTCTCCATCCACCGGCACCCCTCTCGGTTCCCCGTGTTGCCTCTGAAGCCTGTGTGATCAATGGGTACCACATTCCAAAAGACGCAATTATCTTATTGAATGAGTGGGCCTTAGGCCGTGACCCGTCTATTTGGTCCAATCCACTAGAGTTCAAACCTGAGCGATTTCTAGCCGGGGGAGGGCAGGAAAGCATTGATGTGAAGGGGAATGATTTTGAACTCTTACCCTTTGGGGCTGGGAGAAGAATTTGTGTGGGACTAAATTTGGGCTTAAGAATGGTCCAGCTTTTAACTGCGACATTGCTTCATGCTTTCGATTGGGTCTTGCCCGAAGGACAGGAAGCAGAGAAGTTAAGTATGGAAGAAGAATACGGAGTGACGTTGCATAGGGTAGTCCCTTTAATGGTTAACCCAGTTCCGAGGTTAGGTCAAAAAGCTTATGGAACTATATGCTAGTTGACACTACATGAATCGTAAAATCGGAGATTGATTGCTTGTTTGTTTCTAATGTTCCCTTTAGGAAAATTTGGTCTTTGGATGGAATTTAGAATATAAAACCACAAGAACGAAGTTATTTCAACATATGAAAGAAGAGTTTATTCTATTTCTTTCCTTCTTCGGTTTGCTTTTTCGTCTCTCTTTTCTGTTTTACCAAATAACGAGTTCATTTTTTGTTATTATTAGTGCCTAATTGTGGAATTAATGAGAGAGACAAAAACCACCTCTCTAATCTCTTACTTATCCAAGGTTGTCTCGTTGTTCTTAATGCATAAGAGGAACCTGTGAGAGAGGGGGGAAAGAAAAACTTAAGCGGTATTAATTAGAGAAAGACAAATGCTGACTCGTTGTTATTATAGAGAGTATGCATTTGGTAACGGTTGGAACCGTCACCAAAACCCAATATGGTAACGGTTCCGATCGTTACACAACCGCTACGATAGACCCCGTCACCAAAAGCCTTGTAATGGTTGAAACCGTTATGATACACCCAATATGGTAACGGTTGGAACCGTTACCATATAGATCGCCATTACAAATATGGGTTCAGATGACTGAAACATATCAGAGTGGCGTCACCTCTATGGTAACGGTTCCCACCGTTATCATATAAATGGTAACTATTTGAACTGTTGCGACATACATCATGTGGTAACGGTTTCAACCGTTATTATAGATGTTGACGTTACATAATGTAGCTGATATCTGATATATTTCAGATATCGGATATCAGTTAACCGTTACCAATTTAAACATGTGCTTTTTTAAATCAGAAAACCCCGCATCCCACGCGTGCTACTTTCATTTACAACCAGCAATAGATAATAATCATAGCACCAAATCTCACACAATTATAAAAATCAACAAATAATACGATTCGTTTGCACGCAATTATAATAATCAATAAATAATATAATCAATAAATCGCACGCAATTATAAAAAAATATATCAATTTCAATTCAATTTCAGTTCAATAACAATTTCAATTCAAATACAAACTCAATCCATTCATCATAATCGTATTTTACATCTTGTTAAAACGAAAAAACATACAAAATGGAAACATCCACCGATGCGAGCGCGTTTTATACCTTCCCGCTCCATCTCCAACTCACTCATCGCCGTCGTCATCCGGAAACTCGGTGAAATCAAGCAAAGGGCCTGCATAGTGTTAGATATGTTAATACCCCAAAAAACAAGTACATGTATACTAAAACAAGTGTCGTCTTCTGTTTTACTTGACATTCTCTCTCACCTATGGGGATTTGGGGTTATCTTAGACATCTAACCTGTGGTGAGATACACAAAACACTGTAGGGCACCCGGAGGGCGCCCTTTGGTTTTTGCGCTTCCCGGAAGTCTAACAGGACTTTCCGGGGCGCAAAAAAAGGGTCGCCGATTTTTTGGCGCTTACCGGAAGTCGATTTCGACTTTCCAGGACGCCAAAAAAAGACTTCACTTGACCTTCCGAGTAGCTAGAAGTCCCGTTATGGGACTTCCCGGGAATGATAGGTGAACTCAAAAACACACCCTCTGGAAGAAGGGCAGCATAGAGAATATATGTCTCCTTGGGAATCAATATTTTTGTTAGAACTAAGCGTTAATTGCGTGCAACACCTTTCATGTATACATCACATATAGCATGTATCAACCCTACAAGTGTTATATTAGATGAGGGATGTGTTATATGCAGTTATCCCTAAAACATAAAACCTGCCTTTTTATGTTTTTGCTCTTTAAATAGTATACCGGCAAGCAACCTACTATCCCCGGTTCTTTTGCTTTAGCATTTAGCATATATACACAGACATGAATGTCGTTAAATAACTATCATGCTTGAAATTTGATGAAAAACTCAGGTAATTTATATTCATGTCATTGCAGAATCTATCGATATTTCAAAGCAAATTTTTCTGGAGCATTTTTCAACACGACCGCCTTAATATCATCATTGCTTTCGGAAAGAAAGTGTAGAAGTTCAAGAAAGTTTTCATGATTTGCTGATTCCTCTGACTCATCATGGCCACGAAAAGCCAACCCTTGGTGTAAAAGAAACCTAATGCACCTAACTGATGATTTCAAACGAACACGATAATCGATTTTTGCTTGATCTGATATGTTAGAAAGAACAATATCTATGTGTTATTTTTTGTTTCATCAAATCTTCACAAGCCTTCAAACATTTGTTATGAACACTAGTATGATCCCCAACATGAACATACAATCTTTCTTCTTCCAATTAGAAAACCCCCCACTCAAAAAAATTTCAAGACCCCCTTGACCACCATAATTCGGTTTTAAAAGATAACACAAACAATACACCGCATCTTTGCTTATGCTATACTCCAACCAGTTAGTGTATTTGTCAAACCATCCCACGGTAAATTTCCGCATCTTATCTCCAAATTGTCTTGAGATAATCTTGAAGAATCGGTTGACAAGAGCACTTTAAACAATATGCTCTTCGAATCCTCTCTCCTTAGGATCAAAAATACTGCTAATGGGCTTTCTTAAGCCCGGATCAGCCTCAAGCTCATTTTGATTGAGCTCTACCCCTACAAGTTCTACCCCTATTCTTGAGTCAACACTTTGAGAGGATTGAGCACTATTTGACGCTTGGGAAGATGAAAATTCTGTATATTTTAATTACTTGAAAATTTTTCCATAATGTTTCTTGTAATACTGTTTCAAAAATAAAAAGTCTAAATTAGAACTTGTAAACCATTAAACCATTTGTAAAAATAATCGATAGAATCATAGAAACACCTTTAATTAATATAATCCATCTAATCGTGCCCCTAATATCCTCAAAAGATCCAAATAACAAAGCTAAGTTCCACAAATCTTCCAAATAGAGAACAAATAAAATTTTGCAATAGATATTTAAACTAAAATAAGAGCAAAGACAAACAAAAAGAGGCAACTTTCATCAACCCATATCCTATAAATTCTAACGATCCTACAGATCTTGAGGCATTTTGTAGCCTATGAACTCCAGAAACATAATTTTACACTGCCCACTAAGAGCCTTAAGTCTGAAACCTAATTCAATGGATTGGGCAAATGACAGCTAATAGATAATAGAACTGCAATCCTCATCATTAGAAGAAAACCTGAGAATAATAAGCTGCACAGTTTGTTTCAGCTATCACTACAATCCCTCTAATGATACCACTAAAATTAGCCAATTTTCCTCAAATCCAACAATATATCACAAATAAAATTTTGCGATGGATATCTAATGGCTAAACTAAATATAAAGACAAACAAAAAGAGTCACCTTTCATCACTCAAAACATTACTTGCTGTTTTTATCCTATAAAATCTATCGATCCTAATAATCTTGAGGCATTCTTTAGCTTATAAACTTCAGAAAAAATTCATTTTTATTCATTACATAAATTATCTACTCAGATCCCAACTAGCCAGAGGAAAAGAGCCATCAAAATCCCAAACCAACAAAAACTCATTTCCATAACCCCAAAATCATTCCTAAATCCCACTAAAAATTCAATTTTGACAACAATTACCAAAAAAAATAAAATCGATACCTTTCGAGGGCGCAGGCTTCGAAGGGAAAGACAAAGTCCGAAGCGAGGCGAGGGCCGAGGGTGAGCCGGAGCAAGGCCAAGGCGAGGGTCGAGCTCGAGGCGGCGAGGGTCGAGCTCGAGGCCCCGAGGGCGATGAAGATGGAGACTATGATCGTCGGTAGGGGCACCGGGCATACGCAATCTCCAGGGACGGAGGGAGGGCTGGACCGCCGGAGGAAGGTCGTGAGCTCGAGGCCCCGAATCGAGGGTCAAGGATAGGCGCAGGGTTTGGATTAAGGATTTAAGATTTGGGACGAGAAAGAAAAGATGAGAGAGTGCTTGGATTTTCTGGAATGTGTTTTTTTTTTTTTGGAAATAGGATAGAATAAAATTAAAATTATTAGCCCTCTCCTGTATTCCTGTATTAGTGTTGTTTAAATATGAATCTTGTATACACTCTAATAACAAAAAATAATTAAAAACAAGAAAATTAAATATCGAACAAAAAAATAAAACAATAATATTAGTGTTGTTTAAATATGAATCTTGTATACACTCTAATAACAAAATGAATCCGTTAAATTTATAATACAAAAAAATTATCTGTTTGTAAAAGTATAGAACTATCCCTTTCCCTTTCCCTTTCCCTTTCCCAATTCGAGAAGGTTTGACATAAGCCTATGCCTCTTGGAATGACTGGAGGACCCTTCCGTTTCTTGGGTATATGGCGGCGGCGTCTGCTCTTCTGCTTCTGCTTCTGCTTCGTCTTCAGCATCTTCTTGGACAGGCTGTTGTTCCGCAAATTCTGAATGTGGGACAGGTGTCGGATATGTGCTACCTCCCAACAACTGTATGAAGGACGAAAAATCCGTCTCCCAACTGGGCTGTTGTTGCGAAGAACCTGTCCCGGTTTCATGATGCTGCTGTTGCACAAAACCTGGCTCTCATGGCTGCGCAAATCCTGACCCCCAAGACTGCTGTTGTTGCGCAAAACCTGACCCCCCAGACTGCTGTTGTGCAAAACATGATCCCAAGACTGCTGTTGTTGCGCAAAACCGGTCTCCCAAAACTGTTGTTCCTCCGGTTGTTGCGCTTGTTCTGTATGCCAGGGTTGCTGCTGACAGTGTGGTGTTCCAAACCACTGATCCCACTGCTCTGAATCTCCCTGATCCTGCGGCTCTGGTTCCGGCTCATACTGCTGCTCTGGTGCCGGCTCATGTTGTTGCTCTCGCGATGGCGATAAATGTGGAAGCATATTATATGAACCGAATATACCACCAATATATGAGCCTACATTTGAAAATAAAGCCTGAGTATCCGGACCAACGTCAGTCGGATATGGATCCTGCATCATTGATTGTATATGATGCAACCCACGAGCCTGTCGTTACATTAAAAATAAGAAATAATTATTGACTCATACTGCCGGATGTTAAAAACTAATATAATTTAAAGAATTAAACTTACCATTTCTCGTTCCACGTGGCCTCTAGGCTCGTACCGCTGGATATTTGGAAAGTCGTTGGGAAGAGCAGATAGATATCTTATAGTGACACGCTTATACCACTGTAGATATATTTCGGTAGCGTCGGTGGTTGTTTAGTCACCTATTTACTGTAAGCCAATATTACGCTGCCTATCCTCCCATCTCAGCAAATATTGATAATGATGCTCCCTCCAATCACGCTCCGCCTTTCTTCCTTGCATGTCTCTCTCTATTGTCATAGGCGCAGGCGGCGGGACAGGAATATGTTGCAATCTACTGAACTGTCGCAACACCCGGTCCGGCAGGTGCATGAACACGATATTAATGCAGAGGAGTGGGCATCGAGCCTGCCAAACCGGCTCTCCTTCGATTCAAATGCCGGGTAATCCTTACAGACGATATGCTGTATAAGGCGTCCACGTGAACTGCGCAAATAACATAGTACAAAATTGTAATGAAGCTGATTTAAAATTTTAAAACAAAGTTAATTACCTAAGGTATGGTTACCTGAGTCGCCTCCATGCGATCCAACTCATCTCTATAGTACCTAAGTACTCGACGAGGAGCCTTATAAGTTTTCTTGCCACTCCACCAAGAGCCGAGAGGATTTCCAGGGGTATCCACGGCAGAAATATTAATTCGATCCGGTCTTCCCATACACATGTGCTCACATGACCAAATCTATAAATAAAGTGTCAGATGATAAGACAAAGATCCAATATTACAATTTTGTAAATGTCTAGCTGTTAAAAACAAGGAATGTACCTGATATAATGTAATGCAGCCATAAATTTTATTCTTCGTAGGAGCACATGTCTTATCTAGTTTCTTGTAAAGATAGGCCAGGACCGCTGCTCCCCAAACATACTGGCCACACACATCAAAGTCCGTAAGAAACCCAAGATATAAAGGATGGACATGCGTTGCCGATTGGTCCGGCATCAACCAAGAACCGATCATGTACAGAATGTAGGCATGCGCATGTCTATCCAAGACATCATCGGTAGCTTCATCAGGGTTATTAGTAAATGTATCCCTGAGCCAGTTTAAACTGATCTTATACTTCTTAGTATAGCCTCCTGGTGCCTGAATTTTACAAATAATTGTTAATTAATATCACTGTAACATACTTAAACTTTTGATTTAAAAAATTACGAATTATACCTGTCCGAGAGCAGACTCGGCATATGTATCCCAGTATGGGTGCTCGGTATCTAGACCAGCAATTTTACCTCCGACCAATCTAAGCTCATTCACCCGTAAACCAAGTAAGAGACCAATATCCTGGAGTGTGATAGTGGCCTCACCCCATCTTAGATGAAAAGTGTGGGTCTCTTTTCTCCAACGCTCAACAAGAGAGGTAACGAGACTGTGGTCGAGTTGGATATGACGAAGCAATGAAGCTTCATAAAATCCGGCTCTTCGAATCCGCTCGATTATACGATAATCGATAACTTGCCACTTGTCAGAACTATGACCGACGACTGTAATATTATCTTCACCATGCAAAATTTAATCATATTATTTTCAATTATTAGAATTAAAAGAAATGGGGAATTAAAAAATTGAATAAGTTTTGAATCTTTCCTCCCCGTGTAATATATTGAAAGATCTGTGTTCGTTTTGATCTACGAGTAGTGATTTGTCGAATGGTTGATTCTCCATTGAAATTATTTTGATATTTTAATCCCTGAAAGATTTAGATAGGAGACAGAGGTTTAGAAAGGAATTTGGACACAGATAGCGAAAATCATAGTGAAGAGAGCGGGTTTTTATAAGAAAAGGAGGGCGGGTTGTTTGAACCCGCCCTCATCTTTGCAAACAGAGTGATACCTTTTGTTGCCATGTCAAATCAATTTCTCATTCTTGTTTTTTTGTGTTTTTTTTAATGTTTTTTCCCTTTTGTTTTTTTCTTAGTGTTGTCAAATCATGTTTTTTTTAGTGTTGTCAAATCAAACAGAACTAATAATTTTGATAGAGAAACGAATAGGGTGGGATCCTAGAACGCGCCCCGTTCAATAATTTAATGCGGGCGTGTTCCAAGAACCCGCCATCATCTTTTATATTTCCCTCTTGTTTTTTTGTTAAATTGTGTTGTCAAATCAAACAGAACTAATAATTATCATTTTGAAACGAAGAGGACGGGTTCTTAGAACGCGCCCCTTCAATAATTTAATGCGGGCGGATTCTTGTGTTCCAAGAACCCGCCCTCATCCTTTATTATTTTTCCCTTTTGTTTTTTTCTTAAATTGTGTTGTCAAATCAAACAGAACTAATAATTATCATTTTGAAACGAAGAGGGCGGGTTCTTAGAACGCACCCCTTCAATAATTTAATGCAGGGGTGTTCCAAGAACCCGCCCTCATCTTTTATTATTTTTCCCTTTTGTGTTTTTCTTAAATTGTGTTGTCAAATCAAACAGAACTAATAATTATCATTTCAAAACGAAGAGGGCGGGTTCTTAGAACGCGCCTCCTTCAATATTTTTATGCCGGCGTGTTCCTATAAAAACAGCTCTCCATCTGCTCTCCATCCAATTTCCCTTATTCTGAAATCTATAGCAAAAATTCTCTAAAAATTTCCAAGTTCAAGAGGAGTTAAATTAGTTAAGTGGAGTTAGCTCGATTCAAGTCAGTTCTTTCGAAGACCGGAGCCGTTCTCGACGCTACCACGATTTCACGAAGATCTCTTCCCCTCTCCCTCTCTTTTCAAAGCTCAAAAACTCGTAAGTTCTTTCTTTCTCTTCTTCATTTCATCTCAAACCGCTTCTTAAAACGATAACAATTTAAAATGGAGTTAGCATTAGAATATTCTTTTAAAATGAATTTTATCACTTACTATGCCAAATAACTCACACAAATAATCTAACACCACTTTAAAATATTATTCATCTCATTTACTTTTGAACTGTTTAAAATTTATGCTAAATAAATCGTACACCAAAATTACACAAAAATACCATGAACTTACATGTGCCTTTATCGTTATATTACCTATAGAAAACTCACGGGCTAATGACCTACCCCATCATATACATTATGATTTCTTAGCATGATATTTTAGACACAATGTTTTATCCTAAATGAAACGATTTTTCATTAAAACACTCCCACTTTATAAAAATACCTTTTTATCGCTATTTTTAACCCTTTACAATTATGACTCTACAACTCTCGTTAGAGAACCCTTTTGTGAATGGTACGGGGTATCGTTTCATATTTATTTTAACGTTTATTTATTTTTCAATGAATATAATCATTATATAAGTTGTTAACGCTTTTTTTATTGTTGGCTTGATATTGTTTGATGCAGATAATGGCAAGTTCAAGTTTATTTGTTATATGTAAATACGATGGCCGGATTATCACAAGTGCACAAGGTCCCGAATATATGGGCGGGTGCGCAAGAATTATGCAATTAGAACCATCAACGACTTATATTTGTATATGGGGAACAAGTGGAAAGCACTGTCGAAATTTCTAGAAATGGAAGAAAATACAGGAATAAGTGAAATGTGAGTCTTGTTGCATTCGTAAGTTGTCCACGCTGGACATATCCAACAATTACTGAATGTCAAATCCTCTCGTCGAATACTACACATATGTTTGAAAGAATTGAACAGGACGTTCAACTCTTACAAAGATTTGTAAACGTATTCAACAGGAAAAATATTTGAATACACTAATTGTTAGACATGAAACTATAGGTTGATCCTAAACAAGTTTAAGACCTTTCGATCTTAAACTTACTAATTAAACGAAAAAATAAAAACCTATTTAAGTTTCTAATCAAAATTTTAAGGTTACCTTAAAACTTTCTATTTAATCGTTTTTTATTATGGTCTCGATTCATAAATATACGGTCTTAATTAATGTAATTAATGTTATATTTAATAAGTGTTAACATTGGAATTTTTTTTTTAGAATTAGGTTTTCTCGCTAATTACGGTTTTAATAGTTTGTAATTAAGATTTTCTTAATTTTTAATTAGGGTTTATAAGTTGTTGTTAGGGTTGTTTAGGGTTTATAGATTAATAAGTTTTAAAGTAGATAATTTAAGGTTTAATGATCATAGACCCTTTTAATCTCTAATCCAAACTATAATCCATTTTCTACCTTTAACCCTAAATTTCCAAATTTCCATTCTAATTTCTCAATTTTCACATGCATAATTCTAAAACCCATCAACCATTATTCAAATTCTCCATTTTCTACTTTTTAAATCCTAAAACCCAACACCCAACACATTCTTCAATTCCTCATCTTCAACTCCTCATCCTAAAACCTAAAACCCAATACCTAACGCATTCTTTAATTCCTCATCTTCAACTCCTCATCCTAAAACCCAATACCTAACGCATTCTTTAATTCCTCAACTTCAACTCCTCATCCTAAAACCCAACACCTAACCACCTTATTTTCAATTTCTTATTTTCCATATTCAAAATCCAACACATTCTTCAATTCAATATTTAATTCTTCATAATATGTTTCAATCAAAATCAAAGATTTTCATAACCTAACTTCAAAATTGCATGATTTAATTGAAAAAAAATAATAATCGGAAGGGAGAAAACCCTAACCATGGACAG
The DNA here is from genome assembly GCA_030015575.1 of Agapanthus africanus. Classification (NCBI taxonomy): domain Eukaryota; kingdom Viridiplantae; phylum Streptophyta; class Magnoliopsida; order Asparagales; family Amaryllidaceae; genus Agapanthus; species Agapanthus africanus. Next base: position 49,470,245 of record JASDDO010000028.1, on the reverse strand, counting down.
GTTATTGAATGAGGAAGGCGATTGCGAGCTCCAGCAACAGCAGCTTAAAAAATTTTGGGGAAGAATTTAGGCAAATTGGGGGAAGAAAGGGGTAGAAATAGGCTCGAGAACGATGGATCACGAGAGATTTGGGAAGAATTAGGGAGAGAAAGCCCCTTCGCGGCTAAAAATTGCTGGGGGTATTAGCGATTGTTATATACGGTCATTAATACATAATAAACGGTCGCCAATGTATTAGTGACTGTATAATATATACGTCCGTTAATACTTTATTAGCCACCGTATATAAATTAACGGTCGCTAATACCCCATCTCTAATATTCACAGTTTCTGGTAGTGACTCGACATCTCCGATATCCTGCATGCCCAAAACAAACCCGTCTCGTTGCGTTTGATCGCCTATCGGAACTCACTGACTTATCTCCGCTTCATGAGGTTCCTCACATGAAAATGCATCTTTAGCAAACATGCCGACACCCGACACGGGTGAGACCCTCTACGGGCCTACCCCGTCGTTGAAATGGCTAGTGAAGTCCTCAACCCTAGCCTTGCACCTTTGGTCCCTCCCAATGCTAAAGCTTTCTTCACTGGCACGTCGGGAGCTTTCCTAGCGAAGTGCGTCCGGCGCGGTGAGACTCGGACCACCTTTGACTTGCTTCATGGCAAGAACTTTTGGTCCGCATCTAAAGAGAACTCGGCGTTGATCGATGTGTATGATAAAGCTATGGCTTGCACGGCCGACATCGCTCTTGAGGTGATGATGGATGGTTATAAGGAGGGTGGAGACGATTACAGATGTTGGAAGAGGGATAAGTGTGGCGCTTGGGAAGATTGTTAGGAGGTTTTCGAATATCCTTGGGGTGAATTTTGATCAACCACATGTCGTAGCAAGCGCGCCGGAGTATCCGTGGGTCACTCATGTAAGGGGTGACATGTTTCGTGATGATATTCCGGTCGATGATGTTGTGTTCATGAAGGTAAATAAAAAGCTTTTACTTCGAGGTGTTTATGAAACTATTAATGTGGAAGAATTTTCTCATTTGGTGTGAACTTATGCACATAAAATCAATCATCTGTATGTAAGCTCTATTATACTTGTATAAAAATAATAAACATATACCATCTATTGGTATACGATATATTATTTTTATACAATGATAATAGAGCTTAATGTGGTTGTACTGCAATAAATGAAGCCCTATTTCGTACCCACTTTAAATCACGATCTTCCTTACCAATTTCCCCTTTCGCTTGATTTCCGTACCCCCCCCCCCCCGCCCCCCGCGCGCACACACACACACATCGCGCGCGCGTCCTCCCCCTCGTCGGCTGCTTCCTCCTTCATCATCGACAAACCCTCATCGATAGAGCTCCCCTTGTCCTCGTCGTAGTGCTCTCCTCATCGACAGAGCTCCTCGTCGTCGACAGAGCTCCTCTCATTGCAGTGCTCCCATCATCGAAGTGCTCCTCCTCGTCATCGCCAAAGCCTCCTCATCGCAGATCCGACACCTCTTCATCCTCATCGCAGATCCGCCACATCTTCATCCTCATCGTAGATCCGCCTCATCCGCCACTGTTCTCGCCGTTGATCAAGGTACAAGCCTCTCTCTCTCTCTCTCTCTCTCACTTTTCTTAGTTCATTGTAAATTTTTATTTGGATATGGTGTTTGTGATCAAGAGTTGAGAAATTGTTGAGAAGTGAATACGAGTTTAATGAAGGGATTGATAGCTTTTAGGAGAAGTGGGATATGGGTTTAATGGAAGATGAATTTTTAAAAATTAGTTTTAGGGGAAGAGGAGGATCGTAAACCCATCAAAAATTTCAAGTTTTGCAGATTCTTTTGCAAGTTTAAAGTTTAAGTTGCAAGTTTGGAGTTTAACCCTTTGAATCAACACCCAAACTAGATTTCCATGAATAAAAGAAAAAGTTCATAGTTCCATTTCTTAATTTCGATGCTATGATTTACCTTCAAAAATGGATTGCAAATTCTTAATGTGCAAGGAAGTTTTATGTGTGTATGTAAATAAGAGTGTGTGTGTGTGAGTATACGTGTGTGTGTGTGAGAGAGCAAGTGCGTGTGTGTTTGCTTGTGCGTGTGGGTGTGAGAGAGTGAGAGAGAGAGTGTGTGTGTGTTTTCTCACACACATGCATACTTATGATAAATAATTAAATCTTGAAAATGAAATCATGGAAAATCATACAGTTACCTCATCGGTTTCATCGGGTTTAGATGTACATGCAGAAATTTGAATTAAAAAACAAACTTTAATTTAATTCTTGACGCTAATTGATAGAATAAAGATCAAATCTTGAAAATGAAACCATAACCTTAACTACAAGTCATAAACTAAATGTTAAAATGATATGTTAATTATGTAATACATGATATTAGAAATCAGAAAGTAATGGATAGGAGTTGGATGAAACTATCGAAATTTAGTGATGATTACAAGGCCGACGTCGAAAAGTTTATAAAATTTGCATTGAGTGACCGATCTCCTGAAGAATTGATTTCGTGTCCGTGAATGGCGTCAACCTTCATCGAGATATGGTGTATAACCGTCTACTAAAGAACAAGATTCCGTCTGGATATACAAAATGGAAGTATGTACCATGGAGAAGCTGCACCAAGAGTCAATTTTTCTACAAGTCGTTGGATTAGAAAAAATGATCCTCCTCGACCGTCGCCTCCTCTAAGCTCGGTGAATGTATTTTCTTTTTAAATTTATTTTTCCTCCAATTTTAATTGTTTGTTTTTTTGGTTGATATTGCAAATTTGGTTGATGTTCAATTATAAATTGTTGATATGTAAAAGAGATATTGTGGTTAGGATTGTTGATAAAAAATTTATTGTGGTTGATGTTCTAGTATAAATAGCTTCGGATAACCTATAAAGCTAGATGTGAAACCAAAACAATAACTTGAAACCAAAACCATAAGTTGTAATGAAAAACTTTAAAAAGCATATAAATTGAACTTTGAACTTCAAAATAATATGAAAATCTTATACTAAGTGTACGAAACTCGATGATAACATGAAATTTACATGTTATCATCGAGAATCTCACATTAAAAAAAACAAAACGTGCCTTAGATCCCCTCTATCGGTTATATACGCAATAGTTTTCATCGTGACATAAAACTACGTGATAGTTGTCAAAACACCAAGCCCAAGTCATTTCTATTATACTTATGCAAACACAGAGATCAAACCATATTCATCATCACAACATCACAAACCCTAAGAGCAAATATCATATGTTAACATATGATTAAAAATATGCAGGAAAAAAATAAGGAAAAACAAACTAGCTAGTAAATCTTTTGCCACAAATAAACCAAACAACCATCCCAGTTTCTCTCCCTCTATTCACCCATTTTTCACATCCAAGAGATGGATAGAGAGTAAGACATAAGGCAAAACACTCGCCGATGCTCGATAACATACTTTCACCTCAATTCCAAAGTAGGAAATGCTTGCCGATGTAGCGCTGGCCGGTAACAAAACAAAAACCGTCACAACTGGAAGTGAAGTGAACAGGTAGATAAGCCTCGCTCTCATAGTAAAACTTTGAATTACTGAAGTGGGCCAAAATCTTGTACAGAACCTGTATTTCAAAGTTTTACTGTGAGAGCGGGGAGTATCTGCCTGTTCACTTCACTCCCAGTCGCGACGGTTCTTATCTTGTTATCGGTCAACGCTATATCGGCTTTCCAAATTGAAATTGAGGTAAAAATATCTTATCGAACGTTGGCGACTGCTGTGTCTTGTGTCTTACTTTCTATCTATCTTTTAGATGTGAAAAATGAGTGGATCAAAGAAAAAATAATGGGATGGTTGCATGGTTTATTTGTGACAAGAGATCTACTAGCTAATTTGTTTTGTGGTTCGTCTTCTTATCCTCCCGCAGGTTCTCGAGCACGTGTCTTCTCGTATCCTTCTGCATCTGGACCCCCATTGGTTTCGGGTTCACGAAGAAGGATGTCGGAAGAAGAAGTCACTAGTGCACTTGAGGCGAGGATACCGATCATCCAAAGCTTGAGGTCTAAAGGAAAGAAAGTACTGGATGCAAATTTGATAATCCTTGGTTTGAGCACAATTTTCATATAATTATCGAGAATATTTGTATTAATACTTGTCTATTGATAACATTGTATCTGCTCGATTTCAATGACTTTCCGGATGGCGGCGGCGGCGGCGAGTGAGCTCGAGATGGAGTGGAAAAGAACAAAACGCATGTGCATTGATGAATCACTCAATTCCATACGATTTTAAGTTTTAAGAAGTTGTAAAATACGATTATATGTTAATTATATATATTTCGTCTCGGATTCTATAATTTCGTGAAGTTGTTTAAGTAATAAATTTTATTTCAATATCTTGTATATCGGATTTGTGTTTATTATATATTTTCTTTGTTTTGAATTGATTGTGGAATGGATTGTCTTTGTATGCGGCATGACCGTGAGTATCATAATGTGTATTGGTTGTTTGTTGGCTATAATATCAGTAATTGAATTAAATTTGTATCGAATGCTCGAAAACCACGCAAAACCTACTCTCTTTTTTCCTCTGTATGCGGCTCATTTCGTCAGGCGGTTTCCGACTTCATAACTTATTTCGTCGGAAATTACCCGACAGAATAAGTTGCATACAGGCAAGTTTTGCCCGGTTTTTTCGACCTTATTCCGTCGATTAACTCCGACAAAATAAAATACCCAACGAAATAAAATAATCACCCGACGAAATAAGATTTATTTCGCCCGATATCTTTCGACGAAATAAGTTTATTTATTCGGGTAACTATTTATTTGGTCAGAGCCAAAATAAAGAGATGATTCTTATTGCGGAACACAACATCACAGCCACACTTGGCTGTGAATTCAGTCATATTACTATTGCAATGGGTCCTACAACTTAAAAAGAAGGGCTCATTGCAAGGTGGCTGTGATGTTCACAACCACATTTTTTCCATCATCATATATAATGTTGTTCCGTCACTATATATTTTAGGATTAAAATACATTTTAATATATTATATTAATTTTAAATGTTCATACCAATGCCCACCTAATCCATGAATAAGTTGTGGAGAGGGTTGAAGGAATATATATCTATATTTTAACACGCGCACAAGTTGAGGGCCTCTCCGTGAAGGCATGGGATTACTTAATTTGCTATTTGAATACACATCCAATAGGATCCAAACATGGGTTTTCGTATACCATCTCAAATGTGAGACACTTGAATCAAACCTCCATGGGTTTGACAAGGGCTGATGGATTGAGGAAGTATATTTTTATTTTTCTTATAGGTACATTTCACAGCATCAAAACTTCGAAATTCGAGAGTTAAGATAATATATACCTTTATTCCAACATGTTTCAGCATGTCATAGGTCCTTTTTGGGGTCAAAAACTATACATTTTGTGGAGCGATATCTCTATCTTTTTTAGCACAATTAAATAGTGCGCCCAGTAAGAATCGGGTCTGGATTACTCTAATACCAATCTAAATGCTTTTCCTTTCCAAAACTCTCAACTTATGTTGAGGGTTGAGAAAACATGTTTTTACATTCTAATTAATAATATTATTAGTTATTCTAACATATCTATATATAAGGTTTGCATAGAGATGGAAAAATTCTACGGTGTGCTAGCAATATGTGTCCGGTCACGGAAGATAAAGAAATAAGAACACAAGTTCTACCAAACTGTCGGAAAAGTGCCTAAAATTTTGCATCTCTTTCTCTCTCATACCAAATTTTTTACATCCACCACACCAAATAATTTCCTGTAGAAAATGAAAGTATTTTTTTCTTAGAGCCAAGGATGAAAATGATGAAAGATATACATTATGATGCTTTCTGGGCGCTGAAAATTTCATAAGTTGTTTTCGAATATATACAAACCCTTAATTTTTGCACCTATCAGATTAATCAATAAAAAAGTTTAACATCACATGGAGTTTGATGTGTATAAATTTAAACAATGAAGATTAAGATCGATGGCAGCGACCGTCGAAAAAATGTTGCAGAATTGATTTTTGAGCATCGATCACCGTTCTCATATGGTCTATTTACTCTATTATATTCTCTATAGGTTAACGTGTTTTATTTCCATCTATATTTGGCTAGGCATTCTTTCCTTGACCAGTGCTTCTTGCATTGCTTTTAGGAAGAAGACTGTGAGGATCGAAGGCAACTGCCGCAAAGCAATAAAGGCGAAATCCCGGAAAGCTCATAATATTGGAGCCTATTTTATCCGAGCACTCGGCCTTAAGCATGTCGTTGGATATCATTATGCTTCGAAGCGTTGGCGGGATAGAAAGAACTGAAGGTGAATGGAAGAAGCTTTTGATGTCGGCAGGGCTCCTAGCTCGATACAGACGACCCTCCAACATTTTTTTCGAGGACCGGCACTGTTCTTCGTCGTATAAGATGTAGTTATACAATTTCATGTGCTTCTACCACAATTTTACCGTTGATTCAATGATGTAGAAATAAATTTAAAAATCTATTCTCGGAAATCGTTAGTTTTGCATTCATTAGATTAACGGTGAAAAGATATTTGAATCACATGAAATTTGATGCATCTAAATCTTAAACAATAGAGATGAAGTCATCGAAAAAGATGTTGGAGGATCGAATTCTTTGGATGCCATAGGACGAATTTTCCTCCTATTGTCTGAGTCCTCGGTTATTTTCTTCATTTATTTCATTGAACAAACCAACTAAGTAGTTGGCAATATTTTTGTGCAGCCATTAATAATAAAAATAACAAATAACATGCAAGCAAAATATAATATTAGAATTGTGATGTTTGGGTGAAAAGCATGTAATTCTCTTTTCATCGTTCCTTTTTCAAATCCTTAACATATTCAGAATCTCGAAAGAGAAAGAAATAGAGCCACGGATCGCATCATGCGGTCCGAAAGGCCCACAAAAGTTCAACCCTCTCGCGTGCTCGGGTGTATTGTCCCCTCTATACCGAATAATTTCTTGGAGAAATCCTTCTATGCCACAGCCTCTGCCCGATATGTGCAGAGTCATGACATGGTCGGCTAATAAAATAAAGATGTTGGATAAATTATTGAACTTTTTTAACAAAATATTCTAGCAAAATCTGCCACCAACCCATTTTGTAAGGCTTGTGGTCCAAAAGGAAGCCCGCGTGATTTTGTCTCATCGAAGTTCAAAGGCATGAGGCTCGTGGGTAGAAAAGTCACAACGAGATAAAATTGCAAATGAGAAGGACCATTTTTGGGAACTTTTTTTTTGGGTGAGCACAACATATGGTTCACTTTTGGACTTTAGTTAATGTAGAATTCTCTTTCAGGCCCTGTCATGACTTCGAAATCTTGTTGTTGTGGTGGAATATACGAGGTCCTATCAGAATAAAAGTTGCATCTATATATTAAATCATACGAAAAGAACACACCACCAACAATATACAAGATTTACCAGGTTCCGCGCAACTAGCACCTAATTCTGCAAATTACAACGTAAACTTACACTATGAGAAAGAATTATAAGAGATTATACTGACTTCTCATACTCCTTTAGAAAGAAATACTCTCTCTTACAAAACCTCTCTCCATCCGTAACCGCGCTTGGCCACTCTCTCCCACTCTAATAAAACCCTATGTTATTAGAGAATTATGGATTCCACAAAAACTTTAGAGAAAACCTTATATTTATAGGATAAGTAAATGCTTGAAAAATAAATACATATCTAAACTAGAGATAAATATGAGTTTTATCTAGAAATTAGATTTAAATCTAAACTAAATTAAGAGATTAGATTTGAATCCTAACTAATTTCTAACTAATCCGAATTTAAATCAAATTCAACATTTCTTTCATATTAACAAGCCGATCAATAAAAATGACTAGATTCGAGTTACTTGGCAACCAAAAACCTACGTTGAGTTATCGACATATACGTATCTCCTTTCTTTTGGTGATGATTTTGTGATGATTTTGTGATGTTGATTTACTATTATTTTTGGTCTATTGAGATGTGGTCCTAAAAGACACCAGGGGCTTGTTAGAACCATATTTAACAGGACCTAAGACCCACACATGCCACTAAAAAGAAAACAAAATCATGAAGATATGGAGCTATATTGTATATGTCTTCCATTCCGATCTTTATTGATTTCTCATAAATTCAGACTTATCTATAAAGCGTGGATAATAGATTCAGATTTATCTACAAATAAGATGGATATTTATTAGTTAGAAAATTAGTTATTTACACTTATCTCTAGTTATTTAGACTTATCTTTAGTATATTATATATATTGTAGTATTTTGTAAGCCTAGAAATTGATGTCTTTGAGGTGATTTTTTGAGAGAGAACTATTTGTGAGAGAGCTTTGTATTCATCCACCGTTTGCACTCCTCCATTTTTAGTTATTAATAAAACTTCGCTTTCGCCTAATTAGTAAGTTCTCGTATTTTCTATTTTCCCGTGGTTTTGTTTTTTCTCTATATCGTTTGTTTTATCTTCGTGGTCGTATTTGTCGCAACAAACTAGCATCAGAGCTATTGTTGCGTTGCTGTGGGATTTTTAGTTGAACTATTAGGTCTTTAATTTTGCGATCTAGGTTAACGGTGGGTAACGACAACTACAACCTCTTCCCCACTTTCTTAAATCGTGATTTTAATATTTAGGGTTCATTACTACTCAAGATAATTTGATCTCACATCATGTCTCGGGCAATCATGAAGTTTGATGGAAATATGAGTTTCTGTTTGTGACAACTCCATATGGTTTCCGTTTTGACTCAAAACAATTTGAAGAAGGCGATTCATGGGAAGGATAAAAAGAATTCCACTATGACGGAGGAAATTTGGAAGGAGATGGATGAAAATATCTCACGGCTATCCACTTGTGTATGATGAACGAAGTTCTACAAGAAGCTTTGGTGAAAAAGACGGCGGCTGATTTGTGGAATAAATTGGAGAAGTTATATTTAAAGAAATCTCTCACGAATCGAATGATGTTGAAGCAGCGTCTCTACAAACTTCGCATATAATGACTCTGAAATCCCTGTACAAAATTATTTGTTTAATATATAGAAAAGGGTATTTCATCATGTGTAGCAATTATAAGTTATTTTTGTTCAATAAAAATAAGAAGCAACTTGTAGCTCAGTGGTAAAGTCTTTACACTGCTGTGATGTAGCATGTGTGTTCGAATCCCATAAATCCTAAAATTTTAAAGATTTTAATTTTTAATTTTTCGGAAGCCCAAGAGTTGCACGTGCAATTCAAGGAGAATTGAAAGGTTTCAGAAAAATCAAACAGGCGCAAAGAGAAGTAAACACAATTCTAAACGCGTGCCACGAATTTCAAGGAAAACCCTCAAGATCCGACCACCCGTTTCTTGCTTTTCCCCGCCGCCGTGTCAAGACCCGCAGGGTACGGAACGTGACTGGCACTTAAGTTTACGAAACGTCTCAAAACGTCCGTAAAATAAGTAAGCCAAAGCCCAGAACCCAAAACCAAATAACCAAAAGAGTGAAGAAAAACCAATCAATTGAAAGCGAGTTTATCAAATAAGTCATATAAAACCCTTTTTAAAAACAATATCAATTTTTCCGAAAATTTCTGCAGAGTCTCCTTTGTAAATACTGGCCCCCAAAATGGGTACAACAAAAATATATATAAATACAACAAATAAGGAATCCCCAAGCGGGAGCTAGCTCTTCGCCACAAGGCGGTCACAAATCCCACGCAATATAAACAACAACATGCAAAATAATCATAAAGAAGCATGAGAAAAACAGCATGTCGACTCAAGTGAGCTCGACCCCAAAATACAGCATAAAAAGTCCACAAATCCCACAGTCTCATCTCTAGGTCAATATACAACAATACTGGTAGATACAGTAGATGGAGTACACTAGATACAAAGAATATACAAGGTGGTACAAAAATAAAAATATAACCCACCTAAGAGCAAAACCTCGAGTCCAGGCAAAAGAAGCAAGTGCGCCCGCCGCTACTGTACTGACGGAGCGGACCTGAAAAAGGCTGTGGCACAACGGGGGTGAGTTGCCAACTCGTGAGTAATAAATAACATCTACACAGGCTATCGAATGCATGCACACAAGCATCCTAGCATCTAAATACAGGTAAGGCAGGACATAATAGCAGGTATGTATGCAATGCGAATCAACGCATGATCTGAATATGTAAGTATAAGAATCATGTTTTTCCTTTAGGAATCTCTTTTGAAATACCAGCACAATACCAATAGAATCAAGAACAACCTGTGTCCAGCAACGACACCTCAAAACTATCACAAATCTCATATATCCATGTCATAGTATCTCTGGTCTCAGCCATCCGGCTGACCCATCAATATCACTACCTCATGACCTTGCGACCACGGTCGGTATTCTCTGGATATCCGCCGTCCCAAACAGTCACCGGTAGGTAATCCGTCCCCTGCCAGGCTCATCGTCAACAACACGAGCTTCTTGCCCCGGGGTACCTTACCGGGCCCACCATGTACCCGAGACGGTTCATCCAACTCCTTGAAACGGGTCTCGAAAACCACAGCAAACTCATGGTGGACGACACTTACATCGCTAGAAAACCTCAATTTACATATTTTAAAAAATAATATAATAAGTTTAGAAATTTTGCGGCTTTCCCCCGAAATCCAGAATATCATAAAATCTCAAGAAATCCTCATAAGTGCATATGTCAATGATAATGAATGCCTATGGTATCAATAATCAAGTTGCGATGTGTGATTAATAGACCAGGAATGAACAAATAATATGATGAGGTACATGCACATGAATAGCAATCCTACGATTTCATTTTTAGGAATTAAAGGCAATAGCACAAGTTTAAGTATCAAATATAGTAAAAGGTTTCAAATTATAGGTTATCTAGTGTGGTGGCATGGCAATTACCAGGGTGTGTGTGTAAGCATGAATAGTGCTCGTGCTGCATATAAAAACCCTGGCAATGGTGCAGGTGTCCTATAGAATGGTTTCACATATGTATGTCAATATAAGGCATTGATGTAGCAAATAATCATACAAGTATTACACCCCTAATTACTAACATTACTAAGAATCCTTTTAAGCTACTAAAACTATCGGGCGGCTTGCACCATCTAACGATAGTCCCCCATAGATGTTACATCTACTCACCGGAATCCCTAGCTAGTCACGTCCAATCACCGCTTTCCCCTTTCGTGCCGCGTCTGACGTCTCCGCGACCGAACCTGGAATTTACATCAATACCAAACATAAGGTTACATACCATGAAACGACGCAAATCCCAAACGAAAATACCATAGTTCACAAGCTAGGTACAACGTGCACGAGGTGCGCGGAACACACGTGAAAATCGCAAAAACTAACTAAAATCGCCGATTTGGTCGCCCGGCAAAGCTAAAACCCGATCACTCAAACATCCGCACTCACACATCCCAAATATCATAGGATATGCCAAAAATATCATCAAGATATCGCAAATAATTCATCACAATATTTTATAACAAAACTAGCAAGCACAAACATTCCAAAAATCGGCGCAACATCGCCGTTTTGCGACAAAAAGGACTGCCACCTAGCATAACATCCAACCGCAACTAGTTAACCACAATCACTTTGATTAAAACACATTACAAAGCTTCAAATCCTATGTTTCCATAAACAACCATTTTCTTGATTTTTATAACCACCAATTTAAATCCAATTTCACACTTGAAAAACCTAAATTAACACAAATCAAGCCCACTTAAACAAAGTAATCTCTCAATTTAGGTTTGTATAAAACTAGATAACAAGATAACTTAATTAACTAATCAATGGTGCTAAAAAAAACCTAGTTTAAACAAACTACTCTCTAAAAAAAAATAGATTAGAAACTAACACTAAATTTAACACTAAACAAATTTCAAGGTTCTAGTTTAGCACATTTAAGCTACAATTTAACCATTTGATTAGAAATTATATCTCAAAAGATCAATCCTAAGCTTACTCAAGCCTCCCAATACACCTCCTTTCTCCTTGATTTGAACCAAATTAGGTTGGAGAAGAGATGGAATATGGTTTTGTGTTGAATTTGTGAAGGAAATTGTGGATTTTGTTGAATTTTTGAGATGAAAATGAAGCAAAAGAGAAGAAGAAATGGGGAAAATATTTGGGGCTGTTGGTGCAGAATTTTCTGCTGAGAGGAGAGGGATGGGGGATGTGATGGGATGGTGTAAAAGTCTAAGTCAAAGCCCCCCCCAAAAATACCATAATACCCCCACCCATTACTACATTTTAACCCTTTTTAAACAATTTAAAAGGAGTTGAAGAATACAATTTGGAGGGGGGGAAAATATGCTGCAGTAGGAGGTAGGGCCGGCCAAGGGAGTGAGGGAAGGGTGAATGGGGTTTTACAAAAGAAATTTTATGCAAAAAGACCCCCTATAAGTCCAAAATTGCAAGTTTTAGCTTAAATTCCATAAATTTCGTTTTCCATAATAAAAATTAGTTAAAACTTAAAATAAATTACTAAAAATTTATGTTACAACTAAATTTTAATTAACATGATTTTAAAGATTAAAATTAGCCCAAAGAAATTTGTATTTATCGCTAATTTAATGTATTTTCTTACCGGCTTAAAATAATTTTAAAAATTTGAAAAAAAGGGAAAAAATTTTAAATGACCAAAAATTAATAAGTAACTCATTAGCTACTAAAAACAAGCAATTACCTATCCATTTTAGGTATAATTAGTCCTAAACTGCCAAATAACAAAAAGGACGGTTTACAGAAAAATACCGAATTTTCACCGATTTTCAGGAAAACACCAAAACGACTTTTCAAGGCGCTACAATCTTCCCCCCTTAAAGAAATTCGGTCCCCGAATTTAAAAATATAACTACGCATACCTGCAAAAAGATGAGGGAATTTCTTCCGCATCTCTCCCTCGGCCTCCCAAGTGATCTCTTCGCTGCTCGGACTGCGCCAAAGAACTTTCACGGACGGCAGGACCTTTGATCGAAGTTTCTTCACTTGCCGATCCAAAATCTCAACTGGCTCCACGGCGAACGAAAGGTCGAGCTGGAGCTGAACTGTCTGATGCTGAATCGTGTGGGAAGGGTCATGAAGATAACGGCGTAGCATCGATACGTGGAAGACGGGATGAACATCTGAAAAACTGGGTGGGAGAGCTAAATGATACGCAACAGCGCCGACATGCTCGAGGATCTCGAAGGGACCTACGAATCTAGGGCTAAGCTTCCCCTTTCGCCCAAAACGCATCACGCCCTTCATCGGAGAGACTTTCAGAAAAACATGGTCGCCAACTGCGAACTCTAATCTGCGACGGTGCATGTCTGCATAGGATTTCTGTCTGCTCTGAGCTGCTCTCATCCGGTCTCGAATCAACTGTATCTTCGCTGTCGTCTCCTCAACAAGCTGCGGCCCCAAAATACTGCTCTCGCTGAGCTCTGTCCAACAGACGGGCGATCTGCATCTCCTCCCATACAATGCATCGAAAGGTGCCATCTGAATAGTATCCTGGAAGCTGTTGTTGTAGGAGAACTCCACTAGAGGTAAATGACGATCCCAGCTACCGCCGAAGTCTAAAACGCACGCTCTGAGCATGTCCTCGAGAGTATGAATGGTCCGCTCTGACTGTCCGTCGGTCTGCGGATGAAACGCTGTGCTGAAGCTCAAACAAGTGCCCAAAGCCTCCTGAAGTCTCTGCCAAAGTCGGCTGGTGAACTGGGTGCCTCGATCTGACACGATACAAGTCGGTACGCCATGCAACTGCACGATCTCGTCGATGTAAAGCTGGGCATACTGAGCGAAGCTGAAAGTCGTCTTCACTGGCAGGAAGTGAGCCGCTTTCGTCAATCGATCTACGATCACCCAGATGGAGTCATACCCTCGACTGGTCCTGGGTAGACCTACAACGAAATCCATCGAAATCTGCTCCCATTTCCACTCCGGAATGTGTAACGGCTGTAGCTCTCCTGCGGGCCTCTGGTGCTCGGCCTTGACTTGCTGGCAAGTTAGACATCTCGATACAAACTCCGCAATGTCCCTCTTCATCCCGTCCCACCAGTAGGTCTCTCTCATATCATGGTACATCTTGGTGGAACCGGGGTGGACACTATACACTGATCGGTGTGCCTCCTCAAGAATATCGCGCCGTAATCCATCAGCATCTGGTACGCACAGTCTAGATCCATAGCGTAAAATCCCCTGATCGTCAAACACGAACTCGGAAAATCTTCCCTGTCCCATCTGTGCCATGATCTCTGAGCAACGGTCGTCACTGCGCTGTGCCTCATATATACGGTCAAGCAACTGTGGACGTGCACGAACATGCACGAGCTGTCCCCCTGTCTGAGTGAACTCGAACTCAACTCGGCTGTCGCATAAAATCTGCCAATCTGCTGACAACTGCCTCTGCACTGCGCGTAAATAGGATAGACTACCCCCCGGCCTCCTGCTCAAAGCATCTGCCACTACATTCGCCTTGCCTGGGTGATATAAGATCTCGCAGTCGTAGTCTTTCACCAACTCCATCCAACGACGCTGTCTGAGGTTCAGGTCTCGCTGTTGAAATATGTATTTTAAGCTCTTGTGGTCTGTGAATATTTGGCACGACTCGCCATATAGGTAATGTCGCCAAATCTTCAGTGCAAAGAACACTGCAGCCATCTCCAAATCGTGAGTGGGGTAGTTCTGTTCATGCTTCTTCAACTGCCGAGAAGCATAAGCGATCACCTGGCCATGCTGCATCAATACGCATCCTAACCCCACTCGCGAAGCATCACAGTGGACTACAAATCCGCCTGATCCCGAAGGCAAAGATAATACCGGCGCCGTAGTCAAACATGTCCGCAGCTGCTGAAAACTGCGCTCGCACTCCTCCGTCCAGACGAAAGGAACTCCCTTCCAGGTCAAACCGGTCAAAGGTGCAGCTATACAGGAGAAGTCCTGGACAAAACGCCTGTAGTAGCCCGCCAGGCCTAGAAAACCACGGATCTCAGTAACCGATGTAGGTCGGGGCCACTGCTGAACAGCCTCAATCTTCTTCGGGTCCACACATATGCCGTCTCTCGTAACCACGTGACCCAAGAATCCGACGCTGTCCAGCCAGAATGCACACTTGGAGAACTTTGCGAACAGCTGGTGCTCCCTCAGAGTCTGTAACGTAATCCGCAAGTGCTGCTCGTGCTCCTCTCTGCTCCGGGAGTACACCAAGATATCGTCGATAAACACGATGATGAACAAGTCAAGATACGGCCTAAATGTACGGTTCATCAAATCCATGAATGCTGCTGGGGCGTTGGTGAGTCCGAACGACATCACCAAAAACTCATAGTGGCCATAGCGTGTACGGAAGGCTGTCTTCGGTATATCCTCCTGTCGGACTCGCAGCTGGTGGTATCCTGATCGTAAGTCGATCCTCGAAAAATACCCCGCACCCTGAAGCTGGTCGAATAAATCATCAATGCGTGGCAACGGATATCTGTTCCGAACGGTAACTTTGTTCAGCTGGCGGTAGTCGATACATAAGCGCAAACTTCCATCCTTCTTCTTGACAAACAGGACCGGAGCACCCCACGGTGAAACACTAGGTCGAATAAGCCCCTTATCAAACAAATCTTGCAACTGATTCTTCAGCTCTCGAAGCTCAGCCGGGGCCATCCGATAAGACGGTATAGAAATAGGCCCCGAGCCGGGAATCAAATCGATGCAGAACTCAACATCGCGCTCAGGTGGTAGCCCAGGTAGCTCATCAGGGAAAACATCAGGGAACTCACGAACAACCGGGACCTGGTCCAACGGAACCTCTGCAGCTCGAGTATCATAAATATAACCTAAGAATCCCTGACATCCCTTCCGCAAGAGCTGACCAGCGCGAAGAGACGAAATCAAGCTGGGAAGGGTGACGCTGCGGTCTCCCTGAATAACAAGGGCTGGCTCTCCCGGAAAGCTAAATCTGACTGCTTTCTCACGGCAGTCCACCGAAGCATAACAAGTGGCTAGCCAATCCATGCCCAGAAGCACATCAAAGTCCAACATATCGAGGAGAATCAAATCAACTGATGAATCCCTCTCCCCGATACGAACGGAACACAATCGAAAAACAAAACGAGCGACAAACGACTCGCGTACCGGAGTAACAACGACAAGCGGATGATCTAACGACGATGACTCACGGCCCAACATCGGTGCAAAGTGTGTAGAGACGTACGGATGTGTGGAACCTGGGTCAAATAATACCCGGGCGTCGAAAGAACAAACTGGCAAGGTACCTGTCACAACGGTATTGGATGCCTGCGCATCCTGCGGTGTCAAAGCAAATACTCGGGCCTGTCCTCCAACGATAGCGGGCTGACCTCGACCTCGGCCTCTACCTCCTCGTCCTCTCTGAACAGGACCGCCGCGTCCACGGCCTTTGGGTGCACCTAGCTGGCGTGGAGCATCGCCTGTGGTAGGAAGTAGGGCTCTCTGAGGAGGGGGTGGTGATGGTGGTAGGGTCACATGCGGAACGGTCGTCGCTCCCTGTCGTCTCGCCGGACTGTCTCTGACAAGATGGTGCGGACTCCCGCACCCAAAACACCCTGGCGACGGCTGCTGTCCCTGGGGATAAGAACCATATAACTGTCCCCGTCCAAATCCTCTGCCAGGCCTATCTCTCGGAAAGAATCTGGCGCGCTGCCTCTGAGACGGTACGTCGGTGCGAATCCTCTTCGGCCCAGAAACGGCCGAAGTCTGTGATATGCGTGCCTCCATCCGTAATGCCATATCCATAGCCGCTGAATAAGTGTCATAGTGCTGGGCGCCAATGGCAAGATATAGCTGGGCATCAAGTCCCTGTACGAACCGCTTCACCATCTTCTCTTCGGTATCCACCAAATACGGAGCATATCGGGATAACTGTGTAAACTGGATGTCATACTCAGACACCGTCATCCCAGGTGTCTTGACTAAGGCCTCGAAGCTACGAGCTCTGGCGTCACGAACGCTCTCTGGGAGGTAACGAGCTAGAAAGACCGCTGTAAACTCGACTCAAGTCATAGGCGGTAGGCCTGCAGCTCGACCTCTCAAGACTGACTCCCACCATATCTGCGCGAGACCCTCTAGTCGGAAACTCGCAAGCTCTACCCATCGATCATCCGAACATCTCAGCGAACGGCAGATCCTAGCTAAACTGTCAAGGAACGTCTGTGGGTCCTCCGCTGCCTCGGTGCCGGTGAATACTGGAGGTCTCAGCCTCATGAAATTCTGTAGTGAAACCGGGATGGTCACGGTGGTAGTAGTAGGAGCAGGTATCATGGTCGTCTGTAATGTAGTAGGTACGTCATCCGGCCTCGGTGTACGACTGGCTGCAACTAGGGATCCTACCATCTGACGCAGCTCCTGCATACTCCCCATTATCTGTCGCAACTCCTCCATACCAGTCTCGAGCCTATCCATACGGCTTGGGAAAGGTGGATCGGTCTGTCCCTGCGGCGTAGGCATACCACCCTGCTCAGTCCTAGTCTCGGACGAGCCAGCTCGAATCTCGTCTCGGGCGGCAGCCCTCTGTGCCCTCGTAGCCTTCGGCGGCATAGTGGCTGTTACAGGAAAACGGATAATAAGAATAGTGCAATAGGATCATAGGATACACGGAATTGAAGAAGGAATTTTCAAGCAAGTATATCCTAAAGTCGAGTACCGTATCGCAAGTAAGCCGCGGACATACACACGCTACGTTACCCTACTTAATTCACTTACTCCATCTACCAAGGGTCATCCTACACTCAAAAAGGTAAAACCTATCGCTCTGATACCAACTTTGTCACGACCCGCAGGGTACGGAACGTGACTGGCACTTAAGTTTACGAAACGTCTCAAGACGTCCGTAAAATAAGTAAGCCAAAGCCCAGAACCCAAAACCAAATAAGCAAAAGAGTGAAGAAAAACCAATCAATTGAAAGCGAGTTTATCAAATAAGTCATATAAAACCTTTTTTAAAAACAATATCAATTTTTCCGAAAATTTCGGCAGAGTCTCCTTTATAAATACTGGCCCCCAAAATGGGTACAACAAGAATATATATAAATACAACAAATAAGGCATCCCCAAGCGGGAGCTAGCTCTTCGCCACAAGGCGGTCACAAATCTCACGCAATATAAACAATAACATGCAAAATAATCATAAAGAAGCATGAAAAAAACAGCATGTCGACTCAAGTGAGCTCGACACCAAAATACAGCATAAAAAGTCCACAAATCCCACAGTCTCATCTCTAGGTCAATATACAACAATACTGGTAGATACAGTAGATGGAGTATACTAGATACAAA
This sequence comes from Agapanthus africanus, assembly GCA_030015575.1. Taxonomy (NCBI): domain Eukaryota; kingdom Viridiplantae; phylum Streptophyta; class Magnoliopsida; order Asparagales; family Amaryllidaceae; genus Agapanthus; species Agapanthus africanus. Next base: position 49,451,904 of record JASDDO010000028.1, on the reverse strand, counting down.
GAATATACAAGGTGGTACAAAAATAAAATATAACCCACCTAAGAGCAAAACCTCGAGTCCAGGCAAAAGAAGCAAGTGCGCCCGCCGCTACTGTACTGACGGAGCGGACCTGAAAAAGGCTGTGGCACAACGGGGGTGAGTTGCCAACTCGTGAGTAATAAATAATATCTACACAGGCTATCGAATGCATGCATACAAGCATCCTAGCATCTAAATACAGGTAAGGCAGGACATAATAGCAGGTATGTATGCAATGCGAATCAACTCATGATCTGAATATGTAAGTATAAGAATCATGTTTTTCCTTTAGGAATCTCTTTTGAAATACCAGCACAATACCGATAGCATCAAGAACAACCTGTGTCCAGCAACGACACCTCAAAACTATCACAAATCTCATATATCCATGTCATAGTATCTCTGGCCTCAGCCATCCGGCTGACCCATCAATATCACTATCTCATGAACTCGCGGCCACGGTCGGTATCCTCTGGATATCCGCCGTCCCAAACAGTCACCGGTAGGTAATCCTTCCCCTGCCAGGCTCATCGTCAGCAACACGAGCTTCTTGCCCCGGGGTACCTTACCGGGCCCACCATGTACCCGAGACGGTTCATCCAACTCCTCGAAACGGGTCTCGAAAAGCACAGCTGTAACACCCGAGCCCAATGCTACTATTTTCAGTTACTGTTTGAGCATAATGTGGTACTCATTTCATTTAATTTGCTTGTTTGTTGCTTACTGTAAAATTTACCCGGCAAAGTCATTTCTACATATAACAAATTTTAGCATCTAAAATAAAATTGAAAATATTCATCTTGACCTACTTGACACCCCTAGCCTCGTGGTAGCGTCCGTGCATTGTGTTCTCATCCCGTTCAGTAAAACGGGCAAGTTTGGATGGCTACGTGCACGCACGTGTGTCCGTTTTGAGAGTATGTTTTTTAATCATAAAACATTTTATTTTAAAATTTGGAACCCGCTTAAAATCCTATTATTTGAATTTCGAATTTTTGGACCCAAGCCGGGCGCAATTTGGAAATATTTCATTTGGTGCCAAAATCCCAAATTTTTAATATTATTAAAACCTTCGCATATATTTTTCTAACTAATCTGATATCTTACTGTTCATTACCTATCTTTTAAATCTTTAAGTTAACCATATAATATTTTTACAATCTTTTATATCCTTCTCAATTTATTCTCTCAGCCAATCGCAACCTCCCCTTTAACCCCGTGGTCCCCACTTTCTCTCTCTCCTTCTTCTCTCTCTCTCCACTTTCTCTCTCTCTCTACCCCTTATATATTCTCTCGTACTTCTCTTTATCATTTTTCTCTTCTTGCTTCATGTCTCGTTTCTCATTTCTTTTAACTGTTCTTTTGTTACCGGAATTCCGTCGTGCCGGTGACGTTTCTCGACATTCCAGCGAGATACCCCGACCCGTGTGGTTCCTTTGTTCGTCGTTTGGGTTCATTCCGTGAACCGTGCGCCGTCGCGAGTTTTCCCCGCCGACGGTTAACGTTCCGTTTTCCCGATTCGCGACCCATCGGGGCAAGTTAATCTTGCTACATGCTATATACTTTTATAATCTTCATTTTTTAATATTATACATTTGAAAATCTTATAGTTTACATATGAAATGTCGTTGAAAAATCGGATATGACAAATCTGAAATTTACTGTACACCTTATCTTATAAAATTCATTATAAATCATAGAAAAATCATTAGGATACGTTCTTTAGTTCGTTACGAAGCTAATTCATAATAATATAACTCTATCAAATATTTACTTGCAAAATAAATTGTTTAATTAACGTAAAATGCAAATGAACACGTCTCTAAACTGCTGTCCAGGGAAATTCCAGCAGCAAACTTTCAACTTTGAATATTCATAACTTTTTGTAGGGATAACCTGAGATGCTTATACTTATAAAACTGAAAACCTTATTGAATTATCTTTGTTTTGGTATAAGATACGTCTCTTTTGGAGAACATTTGTTATTTTTAAGCTATTTTACAAATTAGGGTGACGCTAAATTTCTGAACGGAACCTTCTTGTGCATGGTTAATCAATACATCTTTTATAGTTACTAATCGCTTTGAATATGCTATCCATATTAATATTATTATATCACATATTGTTTAGTTGTACATCCCACATTACCATTTTATAGTTTTATAACTTTTCGGATACCCGTTTGCATCCATCGCATTTAAGATACATATAATTGCATCCATAGATCACATCACTACATAATAATGTGATATTAACACTCCATGTTTAATAAATTGTATCCTAATTAATATTGGAACTATAAATGTAACCCTAATCGATAACTGTGCATCCATATCCTTGAAATTATATCTATTGGCATATCATATTACATGTTCCAGTTATTGTTCTGATAGTACTCATGCTTGTTTATTTATACACATGTTTATGTTAGTTTGATTATGAGCACCCACATGACATCTTGTGCTTCCTGACATGACCTGTTACACTTCCTACTTGACATGACATGGTACCGTACACTCTTGACATGACATGACACCTTTATACATTACCTGGTTGACCTGATGTACCATGGCTTTACCTGTTACCTGATTTCATGCCTAATGCCGACAAACCCGACCATCCCTGCTGTCTATCCAGACAGACCTACTCTTACCGGATTTTGTGTTGGCATTAGTCCTTGACTACTGAATACCTGACCTGACATACATAGCTTGGGGGTATGGGGAAATCAAAGATGAACCTGACTTGTAACTCGACAGTTCACTACCGTTCGAGTGTACACATTCCTATTCTGTGCCTAACGGCATGTCTCGGTTTCAGCCGAGAATATTGTGGCCGTGATCCCGGGTATGTACGGGGTAATACCGAGTGTACACTTTCCTATTCTGTGCCTAACGGCATGTCTCGGTTTCAGCCGAGAATATTGTGGCCGTGATCCCGGGTATGTACGGGGTAATACCGAGTGTACACTTTCCTATTCTGTGCCTAACGGCATGTCTCGGCTGCCGCCGAGAATATTGTGGCCGTGGTCCCGGGTATGTACGGGATACTATTGGGTTACATCGACGATTCATCAATTGATTTCAAAGACTATAGAGTAGAAACCTGATAGGACAGTTTAGTTACCACTGCACATTACCCTGCACTGTTATTTCTTAGTACTGCTTTATCCATGTTCATACCTGCATTGTTTATTACCATGTTCATATTATATTGTTGGTTGACATGACGCGCTGACGTCTGGGTTTTGCATGGCCCAGATTCTTTACCACTGTCGACGACTGAGCAGGAGTACTTCAGCCAACAGGCTGATTTGTGAGTTCTGTAGTGGTTAGTTCATTTATTGCATTTTATTTCCAGGTGTGATCCCGCATTACGGGACGTACCTTTCTATTATTGCATTGGATCATTTGCTTCCGCACTTATTTATCATTGACTCTGGTTATTATGGATTTGGACATGTGTTAGATAGTTTATTTATCTTGTTCTTGATATCTCTACAGCCGTAATGTGACTGTGGATGGATACTTCCTACCCACAGGTAGCATGGTTGGCTATGTCACGTGCTCAATCTTGCGTACTCTGGGAAGCGGGGCGTGACTTGGTTCTTTTGGTATCAGAGCCATAGGTTAATTGGGTTGATTCTTTGTAGTTGGGTATTGCACCCGATACATGAATCATAATACCCGTGATTAGGAAACATGTCCTGCCACCTTGACCGTTTTACCATCCTTGAATCATTCTTCCGGATCATGTCGACATGCAAACTTACTTTGCATTGTCAACTTGAAAACCTAATTTCTTGTTATCCCTAGGACTTAGGCGACTTAGGTGGAGTTAAGTAATTACGGCTATGATACCGCGGCATAGCTACAATGCGGTACTCTATTTAAGTATCTTGGAGTTCTAGCCTTGATCCATATTCAGAATCTATCATCATGCTAATATTGGGTGTTTTGAGTTCAGGATTATGACAGGTAAGAAGTTGAAAACGTACCAGAGGCGTGTGAACGGAGCCGCCATGCTTGGAGTGATAAGAGGAATGCTGGAAATCAAAGAAACAGCCCGAGCTGATCCAGCAGCAAGCGGACTCGTTTCAGGAAGGTTTGCAGATCGTTCAGCAGTCTGTGAACAAGATTGGAACTAGACCAGTTGACCGAGTAGGGACCGTGGCAGATTTCAGACGTGTGGGTCCTACTACTTTCACTGGTTTGGAGGAGCCATGCCAGCCGAGCAGTGGCTAGTCAGCACGGAGAATTCACTGATTGCGGCACAGATTCCAGAGGACAAAGGAGTTGATGTGGTGCGCATTCAACTAGTGGATTACGCCGAGAGTGGTGGCTTGTGGAGGAGAACCGTTTGCCCAAGCCAAGCAGTTAGGCGGATTTCTCTAAGAGTTTCCTGGAGAAGTTCTTTCCGCGGACTGCACGGGAGGAAATGGAAGAGAAATTTATTGGGCTGAGGCAGAATGGAGCACCCGTGGACGTGCATGCAGCAGAGTGGACGAGACTCAGCAGTTTCGCTGGACCTTTAGTCGCCAACGATGCAGACAGGGCACGAAGGTCCATGCGCAGCTTGGATGTGGACATCCAAAGGCAAACCGTCTCCCTGGGTTTGACCACTTTCTCACAGGTTCTTACGGCAGCTCGAGAACAGCAGAGCATATCAGGAAAATTGGGAGTTCACAGCAGACAGCAGTTGCGGTAAGGAAGCAGTTCTGTCGGGCCGGTCGAGTTTAGGGCTAGGCCGACAAACAATGTTCTTGCATCAATGGAAGTGATGAAAGTAAAGAGCCGGCTGTTGTTCGTGATTCTATGGACGTGTTTGAAGATATATCGGGCTTACCGCCGAAGCGAGACGTGGAGTTCACGATTGACCTTAGTCCTGGTGCAGCGCCAGTGTCTAAAGCTTACTTTCCAATGGCACCAGTGGAATTGGAAGGAGTTAAGAAGCAAGTTGGTGAATTACTTGAGAAGGGTTGGATTCGAAGCAGCAACTCGCCTTGGGAGCTCCAGATCTTTTAGTAAAGAAGAAGGATGGCACGAGAAGGATGTGCATTGATTATCGAGAATTGAACCGGGCGACTATTAAGAACAAGTACCCGATCCCTCGCATTGGAGGACTTTTGAGCAGCTTAGTGGCGCAAGAGTATTCTCGAAACTGGATTTGCGATCCGGATATCATTAGGTCCTGCAGATGTTGAGACAGGAGAAGCTTTATGCGAAGATGAGTAGTGCGAATTCTGGCTGGAAGAAGTAAAATTTCTGGGACATGTCGTGTCGGGTGATGGAATCGCCGTCCATCCCGAAAAGATTGCAGCAGTTCGAGATTGGCCTATTCCAAGGAATGTAGCTGAGATAAGAAGTTTCCTTGGATTAGCCGGATACTACAGGAGATTTGTGGAGAACTTTGCTCGTTTGGCAGAACCGCTGACCAAGCTTATGCGTAAGGAGGTACCTTTTGTATGGACGGATAAGTGTGCGTTGGCTTTGAGACGTTGAAGCAGAAGTTGATAACCGCCCCTATCCTGACCGTACCAGACAATTCCGGAGGACTGATGATTCATAGCGACGCATCTGGGAAAGAATTGGGATGTGTTTTGATGCAGCATGGGAAGGTCGTAGCATACGCATCAAGACAACTGAAGACCCATGAGAAGAATTATCCAACTCATGACTTGGAGCTTGCGGCTGTGATTTTCGCTTTGAAGATTTGGAGACACTACCTTTTGGGCGTAAGAGTCAAAGTTTTTACAGATCATAAGAGCTTGAAGTACGTGTTCACGCAGAAGGAGTTGAACATGAGACAACGCAGATGGTTGGAGCTGACGGCCGACTACGACCTTGATCTTAAGTACCATCCGGGAAAAGTTAACGTCGTGCCAGATGCGCTAAGTCGGTTACCAGCAATTCAGGTATTGACCGCACAAAGGGAGATCATTGCGGATTTTCGGAGATTTGACTTGGAGGTTGTGCTACCACATGCTACGGGACAGTCGATGCAGTTGCAAGTACAGTCGTCCTTAGTTGAGAAGATTAAAACAGCACAATCGCAGGATCCTAGACTACAAAAGTTTCGAGAGCAGGTTGAAACCGGACTACGAACAGATTTATTGATCCACGAAGATGGTTCGTTGAGGTATGGTAGCCGTGTGTGTGTGCCAAAAGGGGATGTGCGTGAAGAGCTTATGAAGGAGGCACACAACTCAGTTTACTCTGTACATCCAGGAGGGACAAAGATGTACCAAGATATTTGACAGCATTTCTGGTGGGAAGGCATAAAACGGGAGATTGCTCGCTTCGTGGCTAAGTGCTTGGTATGTCAGCAAGTCAAGGCTGAACACCAAATGGTTGCTGGTTTATTGCAACCATTTCCGATTCCTCAGTGGAAGTGGGAACATATAACCATGGATTTCGTGACGGCTTTACCGCGGAGTCCAAAAGGCAACAATGCAGTAAGGGTGATTGTTGATCGGTTGACCAAGGCAGCTCACTTTATTCCTTTTCGGGTTGGTCAATCAATAGAGACTTTGGCAGAGCGGTACATGCAGGAGATCATAAGATTGCATAGAGTACCGGTGAGCATCGTGTCCGACCGGGACACTCGGTTCTTATCACACTTCTGGAGGAGTTTACAGGAAAGTTTGGGGACTCGATTGAAGTTTAGCACAGCTTATCATCCTCAAACTGATGGTCAGTCGGAGAGAACGATCCAAACTCTTGAGGATACGTTGAGAACATGCAGGTTGGACTTCAAGGGGTCTTGGGAGGATCATCTACTTTTGGTGGAGTTGTCTTACAACAACAGTTTTCAGGCAACTATTCAGATGGCTCCATTTGAAGCTTTGTATGGTCGTAAATGCCGTTCACCTGTTTGTTGGGACGATGTCGGTGAACGAAGATTATTGGGACCAAATTTGGTTGTGCAGACAGTTGAGAAGGTTAACCCTATCAGAAATCATATGAAGGCAGCACAGGACCGACAGAAGAGTTGGGCAGATACGTCCAGAAGACCTCTGGAGTTCACCGTGGGTGATTTGTAATTCTTGAAGATATCACCGACTAGAGGGGTGATTCGCTTTGGGAGTCGGGGAAAGCTTGGTTCTCGATTCGTTGGACCCTTCGAGATATTGGAGCGTGTTGGAGAGGTAGCGTACCGTTTGGCGTTACCACAGTCCTTGGCAGGTGTGCACGATGTGGTTCGTGTATCTCAACTACGGAGGTATGTTCGAGATGAAACCCACGTGTTGGATCATTCGGAGTTGACCGTACGGGAGGACCTAACTTTTGAAGAGCGACCAGTTGAAATCAAGGATCGAAGAAAAAAAGGTTCTTAAGAACAAGGTTACCCCTCTTGTGCTAGTTTCTTGGGGTAATCGATCGCATGGAGAATCCACTTGGGAACGAGAAGATGAAATCCGGCAGAAGTTTTCTCACCTTTTCTTGTAGTTATCTATCTTTGTATTCTTGGAATTTCGAGGACGAAATTCTTTTTGTAGTTGGGTATAATGTAACACCCGAGCCCAATGCTACTATTTTCAGTTACTGTTTGAGCATAATGTGGTACTCATTTCATTTAATTTGCTTGTTTGTTGCTTACTGTAAAATTTACCCGGCAAAGTCATTTCTACATATAACAAATTTTAGCATCTAAAATAAAATTGAAAATATTCATCTTGGCCTACTTGACACCCCTAGCCTCGTGGTAGCGTCCGTGCATTGTGTTCTCATCCCGTTCAGTAAAACGGGCAAGTTTGGATGGCTACGTGCACGCACGTGTGTCCGTTTTGAGAGTATGTTTTTTAATCATAAAACATTTTATTTTAAAATTTGGAACCCGCTTAAAATCCTATTATTTGAATTTCGAATTTTTGGACCCAAGCCGGGCGCAATTTGGAAATGTTTCATTTGGTGCCAAAATCCCAAATTTTTAATATTATTAAAACCTTCGCATATATTTTTCTAACTAATCTGATATCTTACTGTTCATTACCTCTCTTTTAAATCTTTAAGTTAACCATATAATATTTTTACAATCTTTTATATCCTTCTCAATTTATTCTCTCAGCCAATCGCAACCTCCCCTTTAACCCCGTGGTCCCCACTTTCTCTCTCTCCTTCTTCTCTCTCTCTCCACTTTCTCTCTCTCTCTACCCCTTATATATTCTCTCGTACTTCTCTTTATCATTTTTCTCTTCTTGCTTCATGTCTCGTTTCTCATTTCTTTTAACTGTTCTTTTGTTACCGGAATTCCGTCGTGCCGGTGACGTTTCTCGACATTCCAGCGAGATACCCCGACCCGTGTGGTTCCTTTGTTCGTCGTTTGGGTTCATTCCGTGAACCGTGCGCCGTCGCGAGTTTTCCCCGCCGACGGTTAACGTTCCGTTTTCCCGATTCGCGACCCATCGAGGCAAGTTAATCTTGCTACATGCTATATACTTTTATAATCTTCATTTTTTAATATTATACATTTGAAAATCTTATAGTTTACATATGAAATGTCGTTGAAAAATCGGATATGACAAATCTGAAATTTACTGTACACCTTATCTTATAAAATTCATTATAAATCATAGAAAAATCCTTAGGATACGTTCTTTAGTTCATTACGAAGCTAATTCATAATACTATAACTCTATCAAATATTTACTTGCAAAATAAATTGTTTAATTAACGTAAAATGCAAATGAACACGTCTCTAAACTGCTGTCCAGGGAAATTCCAGCAGCAAACTTTCAACTTTGAATATTCATAACTTTTTGTAGGGATAACCTGAGATGCTTATACTTATAAAACTGAAAACCTTATTGAATTATCTTTGTTTTGGTATAAGATACGTCTCTTTTGGAGAACATTTGTTATTTTTAAGCTATTTTACAAATTAGGGTGACGCTAAATTTCTGAACGGAACCTTCTTGTGCATGGTTAATCAATACATCTTTTATAGTTACTAATCGCTTTGAATATGCTATCCATATTAATATTATTATATCACATATTGTTTAGTTGTACATCCCACATTACCATTTTATAGTTTTATAACTTTTCGGATACCCGTTTGCATCCATCGCATTTAAGATACATATAATTGCATCCATAGATCACATCACTACATAATAATGTGATATTAACACTCCATGTTTAATAAATTGTATCCTAATTAATATTGGAACTATAAATGTAACCCTAATCGATAACTGTGCATCCATATCCTTGAAATTATATCTATTGGCATATCATATTACATGTTCCAGTTATTGTTCTGATAGTACTCATGCTTGTTTATTTATACACATGTTTATGTTAGTTTGATTATGAGCACCCACATGACATCTTGTGCTTCCTGACATGACCTGTTACACTTCCTACTTGACATGACATGGTACCGTACACTCTTGACATGACATGACACCTTTATACATTACCTGGTTGACCTGATGTACCATGGCTTTACCTGTTACCTGATTTCATGCCTAATGCCGACAAACCCGACCATCCCTGCTGTCTATCCAGACAGACCTACTCTTACCGGATTTTGTGTTGGCATTAGTCCTTGACTACTGAATACCTGACCTGACATACATAGCTTGGGGGTATGGGGAAATCAAAGATGAACCTGACTTGTAACTCGACAGTTCACTACCGTTCGAGTGTACACATTCCTATTCTGTGCCTAACGGCATGTCTCGGTTTCAGCCGAGAATATTGTGGCCGTGATCCCGGGTATGTACGGGGTAATACCGAGTGTACACTTTCCTATTCTGTGCCTAACGGCATGTCTCGGTTTCAGCCGAGAATATTGTGGCCGTGATCCCGGGTATGTACGGGGTAATACCGAGTGTACACTTTCCTATTCTGTGCCTAACGGCATGTCTCGGCTGCCGCCGAGAATATTGTGGCCGTGGTCCCGGGTATGTACGGGATACTATTGGGTTACATCGACGATTCATCAATTGATTTCAAAGACTATAGAGTAGAAACCTGATAGGACAGTTTAATTACCACTGCACATTACCCTGCACTGTTATTTCTTAGTACTGCTTTATCCATGTTCATACCTGCATTGCTTATTACCATGTTCATATTATATTGTTGGTTGACATGACGCGCTGACGTCTGGGTTTTGCATGGCCCAGATTCTTTACCACTGTCGACGACTGAGCAGGAGTACTTCAGCCAACAGGCTGATTTGTGAGTTCTGTAGTGGTTAGTTCATTTATTGCATTTTATTTCCAGGTGTGATCCCGCATTACGGGACGTACCTTTCTATTATTGCATTGGATCATTTGCTTCCGCACTTATTTATCATTGACTCTGGTTATTATGGATTTGGACATGTGTTAGATAGTTTATTTATCTTGTTCTTGATATCTCTACAGCCGTAATGTGACTGTGGATGGATACTTCCTACCCACAGGTAGCATGGTTGGCTATGTCACGTGCTCAATCTTGCGTACTCGGGGAAGCGGGGCGTGACAACAGCAAACTCATGGTGGACGACACTTACATCACTAGAAAACCGTAATTTACATATTTTAAAAAATAATATAATAAGTTTAGAAATTTTGCGGCTTTCCCCCGAAATCCAGAATATCATAAAATCTTAAGAAATTCTCATAAGTGCATATGTCAATGATAATGAATGCTTATGGTATCAATAATCAAGTTGCGATGTGTGATTAATAGATCAGGCATGAACAAATAATAAGATGAGGTACATGCACATGAATAGCAATCCTACGATTTCATTTTTAGGAATTAAAGACAATAGCACAAGTTTAAGTATCAAATATAGTAAAAGGTTTCAAATTATAGGTTATCTAGTGTGGTAGCATGGCAATTACCAGGGTGTGTGTGTAAGCATGAATAGTGCTCGTGCTGCATATAAAAATCCTGGCAATGGTGCAGGTGTCCTATAGAATGGTTTCGCAAATGTATGTCAATATAAGGCATTGATGTAGCAAATAATCATACAAGTATTACACCCCTAATTACTAACATTACTAAGAATCCTTTTAAGCTACTAAAACTATCGGGCGGCTTGCGCCATCCAACGATAGTCCCCCGTAGATGTTACATCTACTCACCGGAATCCCTAGCTAGTCACGTCCAATTACCGCTTTCCCCTTTCGTGCCGCGTCTGACGTCTCCGCGACCGAACCTGGAATTTACATCAATACCAAACATAAGGTTACATACCATGAAACGACGCAAATCCCAAACGAAAATACCATAGTTCACAAACTAGGTACAACGTGCACGAGGTGCGCGTAACACACGGGAAAATCGCAAAAACTAACTAAAATCGCTGATTTGGTCGCCCGGCAAAGCTAAAACCCGATCACTCAAACATCCGCACTCACACATCCCAAATATCATAGGATATGCCAAAAATATCATCAAGATATCGCAAATAATTCATCACAATATTTTATAACAAAACTAGCAAGCACAAACATTCCAAAAATCGGCGCAACATCGCCGTTTTGCGACAAAAAGGACTACCACCTAGCATAACATCCAACCGCAACTAGTTAACCACAATCACTTTGATTAAAACACATTACAAAGCTTCAAATCCTATGTTTCCATAAACAACCCTTTTCTTGATTTTTATAACCACCAATTTAAATCCAATTTCACACTTGAAAAACCTAAATTAACACAAATCGAAGCCCACTTAAACAAAGTAATCTCTCAATTTAGGTTTGTATAAAACTAGATAACAAGATAACTTAATTAACTAATCAATGGTGCTAAAAAAAAACCTAGTTTAAACAAACTACTCTCTAAAAAAAATAGATTAGAAACTAACACTAAATTTAACACTAAACAAATTTCAAGGTTCTAGTTTAGCACACTTAAGCTACAATTTAACCATTTGATTAGAAATTATACCTCAAAAGATCAATCCTAAGCTTGCTCAAGCCTCCCAAGACACCTCATTTCTCCTTGATTTGAACCAAATTAGGTTGGAGAAGAGATGGAATATGGTTTTGTGTTGAATTTGTGAAGGAAATTATGGATTTTGTTGAATTTTTGAGATGAAAATGAAGCAAAAGAGAAGAAGAAATGGGGAAAATATTTGGGGCTGTTGGTGCAGGATTTTCTGCTGAGAGGAGAGGGATAGAGGATGTGAAGGGATGGTGTAAAAGTTTAAGTCAAAGCCCCCCCCCAAAAATACCATAATACCCCTACCCATTACTACATTTTAAACCCTTTTTAAACAATTTAAAAGGAGTTGCAGAATACAATTTGGAGGGGGGAAAATGTGCTGCAGTAGGAGGTGGGGCCGGCCAAGGGAGTGAGGGAAGGGTGAATGGGATCTTACAAAAGAAATTTTATGCAAAAAGACCCCTACAAGTCCAAAATTGCAAGTTTTAGCTTAAATTCCGTAAATTTCGTTTTCCATAATAAAAATTAGTTAAAACTTAAAATAAATTACTAAAAATTTATGTTACAACTAGATTTTAATTAAAATGATTTTAAAGATTAGAATTATCCCAAAGAAATTTGTATTTATCGCTAATTTAATGTATTTTCTTACCGGCTTAAAATAATATTAAAAAATTGAAAAAAAGGGAAAAAATTTTAAATGACCAAAAATTAATAAGTAACTCATTAGCTACTAAAAATAAGCAATTACCTATCCATTTTAGGTATAATTAGTCCTAAACTGCAAAATAACAAAAAGGACGGTTTACGGAAAAATACCGAATTTTCACTGATTTTCAGGAAAACACCAAAACGATTTTTCAAGGCGCTACACGCCGCCGGTCCTGATGGCCCCATTCTTCTCCGTGCTTTGCACACTCGTCTCTTCTGCTCCCATCTACTCACCTGCACTGATTGATTTCCCTGCAATTAAATATAAACTATTCAATTCACCATTTAACATCCATTTTAATTATTTTAATCCAAATTTTAATTTCCAAACTCTAAATTCTTCACTATAAATACTAACTCTTCCCCATTCTGAAATTTTTATCAAAAATTCTCTCAAAAACTCTAATTACCAAGTAGAGTTAAGCACTCAAGAGGGGTAGCAAGCCATGCTCGACGACCGGAGAATCTCTGACGAGACTACGACCCCCGAAGGCTTCCCCTCTCTCTTGTTAATAATCTAAACCCGTAAGTTCCCTTCATTCTATTTTTTTCCATCCCAAATCGTTTTTTAAAAGCACATCGACAAAGTGGAGTTAGCTCCAATATAATTTTCTTTTTAACATTTGTAATCCACTTAATAAGAAAATTAGGTTAAACTAATATGCTAACACCACTCTTAATCTTATTTAAAATCATTTAGATTTTAATTTAATAAAATTTTCCATATGAAATAATCATAAAACGAAGTTTTCATAAAAATACCATGACCTTTAAAATAACCGTATTTTCAATAATTAGGTTATATACTTTTAGATCATGCGCGAGGTAACGACCTACCCCACACGCACACTATGGTTTCATAGCACGAGATTCTAAATATATGGTTTATATAAATAATAGGTTTTACATTAAAATACCATATTTTTTCAAAATGAGTTTCTTTTAAACGATATTTTGATTCCTTGGCAATTGCGCCTCTACAACTCTAGTTAGGAGACCCGCTAATAGATTGTGCGGATTATCGCATATCATTTGATAGTAGAGCAAGATGCAGAACTCTTTACGGAGTATTCGGTTTCGAAAGAAAATAAAAATACATTTTTTAAGAAATACGACTTTTATAAACAAAAATAAATTTTGGAAAATTATATAAAACTCTGAATCCGTATTTTCAATAAAAATAAATTTTGAAATTATAATTTTTGAAATGAAATATTTTAATTTTTAATAAAATACCACCAAGTTTCCAAAAGTAGTAGTTTTCATAAAAATACCATAAACTTTTAAAAACTAGGTTTTATCACTAAAATACCACAACAATTAAAATATATGTTCATGAAGACCCTAAATATTATAAATCACCATCGAGATTTATTTTTAAACCATATTAAAGTATTTTTCATAAAACCCCCTCGAGAGAGCAAATAATATAAATATAAAGTAAATAACGATAATAAATATTAAGAACTCTAAATTAATATAGGCTTAAGCGGTATCATTTCTCTTGAGCCTCGGGAAGCCGGAGAAAGTGAGTGCTTGCCTATTCAGATTAGACAATTTAACGGAGTTATCAATGACAATTGTTTTGGAAAAAAACACAAATATTACCGTCATGTGGAGCAGTTGCCGATTTCTTCCAAACATAAGATCTTTAACAGTTAAATCAATTTATATGAAAAAGACATGAACTCGAATCTAAAACTTGAACTCGAATCTGTAACACCCGAGCCCAATGTTACTAATTTTAGTTACCGTTTGAGCGCAGTGTGGCACTCATTTCATTTATCTTGCTTGATTGTTACTTACTGTAAATTTTTACCCGGCAAATTCATTTCTGCATATAACAATTTAAGACATCTAAAATAAAATTAAAAATATTCATCTTGGCCTGCTTGACACCCCTAACCCCGTTGTAGCGTCCGTGCGTCGTGTTCTCGTCCCGTTCAGTGAAACGGGCGAGTTTGGACGGCTACGTGCACGTACGTGTGTCCGTTTTGGGGGTATACTTTTTGATCATAAAACACTTCATTTTCACTTTTGAATCCCGCTTAAAATTCTATTATTTCAATTTCAAATTTTTGGATCCGACCCGGGCGCGATTTGGAAATGTTTTACTTTGCGCCAAAATCCCATTTTTAATATATTTTAAAACCACCGTATATTATTTTTTTAACCATATAATATTTTTTTATATTCCTAAATCTTTTAATTCCTTACAAAACCCCCACGAATCTTTAACCCCAGCCAATCATAACCTTATTTTTCCGTGGGCCCTGTCTCTCTCCTCTCTCTCTCTATCCCCCGTCTCTCTCTCTCCTCTCTTTCTCTATCCCCCATATCTCTCTCTATCTCTTCTATATATTTAAAATCTCTTCCCCCTCCTTTTCTTTTCCTTCAGCAACGTAAACCCAAACCCCCCAGCAAACCTTATCTACCGCCGCCTCCCTCCTCGCCGCCGCAGCCCGAACGTCGGCACCACCGTCACCAGCATCCTCGCCTCCTCAACCTCGTCTCATCCTTCCTCCTTTCCCCACGTTCCCGTGCACCCTACACCATCACCGCGGCCACCTGCACCCCTGCTCGTGTCTGTGCTGCCTTGAATCGCCGCCGGTGATCTCGATCCGCCTCCCCGGCCTCGCACATCCCCTCTGTAAGCTTCTTCTCATCTCCTCCTCTTTCCTTTCCTCTTTTTCCCTTCTCTATGAAGTTTCTTGATCTGCAGGTTCTTGTCGCTGCCGTCTTAGGCCACCGCCGGAGCTCCGTCGATGAAGTCGACCGTCACCATCCATCCCACGGATCATCGTGAGCACCCCTTCTCAGATCCTACTTCCTTTCTTCTCTGTTTTTCTTTCTCTTCTTGTTTGCATGTCGTGACCGTTCACTGTTCATTCCTTGGCCCGAATCTGACGATGCCAACGACGTGACCCGACGTTCCAGCGTAGTACCCCGACCCGTGTGGCTTCATTGTTCGTCGTTTGGGTTCATTCCGTGAACCGTGCGCCCATCGCAAGTTTCCCCGCCGACGTTTTACGTTCCGTTTTTCCCGGTTCGCGATCCGTCGAGGCAAGTACCCCTTGCTACATGCTATACAATATTTACATACATATTATGACACCCTAAACCTGTAAATTACTTTGGTACTATCATTTCTCATTTTCAGGTACAATATCGTTCTATATCATTTTATCTTAAAACTTGGAACCTACAGTTTGCAATTGAACCTAATAACCACATTTACCTGTTTAAACACATTTTTAATATTGACATAGCTTATGGCATTTATCTCTATAGTTTTGTTCCATTCGGACACTCGTATGCATTTTAACCTGTAATAGCAGTATTGAACCTTTATATCAATCATTGCATCTCTAAAGTTCTTAAACTTGTTAACATGATTAAAGGGCCATAATTGTCATACCGCATTCGCATAACATTGAAATCATCTCTGTGACACAACTGATAACTGTATTGCAAATTGAGTAAATCTGCCTATTGCTTAATTCATTGCTTATATCATGTTGATGATAACCATGCTTGCTTGTATAACTGATTGTGAGCACACCCATTATATTGTTTACATCTTGACCTGACTTGCTACATATATATTGATCTACCCGACATGGTACCGTATTCTGCTTGACTTGACCTGATGTACCATGACCTGATCCATTTCCTGATCTTGTGTCTAATGCCAACAAACCTGACATGTAGTCCTCATGGACCGTTCCTGTTGTCTATCCAGACAAATCTGTTTACCTGATCCTGTGTTGGCATTAGTTCTTGATTTCTGGATAACTGACTTGACTTACACATATAACTTGAGGGTATGGGGAAATCAAAGGTGAAACCTGACTTGTAACTCAACAGTTCACTACCTGTACTGATCAGTTTTAGAGGCCAGGCCCGCCTCGTGACGATGCTGCTGACATCGTTGGTCTTTATCCTTTCCCTGTTAGTGCCTAGCGGCACGTCTCGGTTTCAGCCCGAGAGTCTTAGACCGTGGTCCCGAGCATACACGGGATACTATTGAGTTACATCGATGATTCACCAATTTGGTTTCAAAGACTTTAAAATAGAGAACCTGATAGAACAGTCTAGTTTACACACTGTACACTACCCTGCACTGCTCCGATTCATATTATTGTTACCCTTGCTTTATTCATGTTTATGTTCGCATTGCCTGTTTATTATGTTATTACTTGATGACTTAACGCGCTGACGTCTGGGTTTTGCATGGCCCAGATTCTGTACCGCTGTTGCAGTCCGAGCAGGAGTACTTCAGCCAGCAGGCTGAGCTGTGAGGTGTCAGTATTAGTTAGTTTTTCTTTCCTGCATTTTATTCCTGATGTGAGCCCGCATTATGGGACATACATTCCAGTTATTTTGTATTGGATCTTTCGCTTCCGCATTTTATTATTCTTGACTCATGTTATATTGGATTATGGACATGTTTAGATAGTTTTATTTTGTTCTTGATATCTCTACAGCCGTAATGTGACTGTGGATGGATACTTCCTACCCACAGGTAGCATGGTTGGCTATGTCACGTGCCCATTTTAGCGTACTCTGGGAAGCGGGGCATGACATGGTTCTTTTGGTATCAGAGCCATAGGTTAGTCAGGTTGATTCTTTTGTAGTTGGGTATTGTATCCAATACACGAATTAGAATACCCGTGTTTAGGAAACATGTCCTGCCACCTTGACCGTTTTACCATTCTTGAATCACATTCCTCCTGATTATATCTTTTGCGATGTGCAAACTTCCTTTGCATATCGACTCGAAACCTGATTCCTTGTTATCTCTAGGACTCAGGCGACTTGGGTGGAGTTATGTAATTGTGGCTATGATACCGCGGCATACTTACAATGCGGCACTCTATTTAAGTATCTTGGAGTTCTAGCCTTGATCTATATTCAGAATCTATCATCATGCAAATGTTGGGTGTTTTGATTTCAGGATTATGGCCGGTAAGAATTTGAAGACGTACCAAAGGCGTGCGGACAAAACCGCCATGCGTAGAGTGATAAGGGGATTGCTGGAGAATCTAAAGAGACAGACCGAGCTGAAACCGGCGTCTGCACTGAAGCAAATGTCCGTACGTAGAAGTGTTCCGGTGAACAGACGCAGCATAGCACCAATGAAGAAAACAATTGTGGTTGATCGGAAAAAGAGCGTGATTTGTAACTACTGCCATGTACACGGACATGTGCGAAAGGATTGTCGAAGGAGGCTGGGACTCTGTTTTGGTTGTGGAGCGGTAGATCACGCCGTTAGTGCTTGTCCGTCGAAACTTCGTACAAGGGATGATATTCAGAAGTCTCCGCATAGACCATTCCAGGGGCAGGAACAGCTGACTCAAGGACCTAATCAGGCTCGAGCTTTTACCTTGACAGCGGAAGAAGCTAAGGCGTCAGGAGAAGTTGTTTCAGGTACTCTACTCGTTCACGGTTTTCCCGCATTACCGTTATTTGATTCTGGTGCATCCCATTGTTTTATGTCATCCAAGTTTATAACTACACACTCGATTGACTACACGACCCTGTCTAGCTTCTGGGACATACACACTGGGAATGGGAAAATCATAGCTAGTAGGGAATGTAAAGATTGTACAGTTGTGTGTGCGGACAGGAGCTTTTTGCAGATTTCTTGGTGATTGATACGGGCAGCTATGAAGTCGTCTTGGGAATGGATTTTCTTGGCACTTTCCACGCTCACATTGATTGTAGGGCAAGGAAGGTAATTTTCCAGATTCCCGGACATCCCGAGTTTACCTTCACTGGAAGAAGCAGTTCTGTCGGGCCAGTCGAGTTTAGGGCTAGGCCGACAAATGATATTCTTGCATCAATGGAGGTTGATTTTAGTGAAGAGCCGGCTGTTGTTCGCGATTTTATGGACATGTTTGAAGATATATCGGGTTTACCGCCGAAGCGAGAAGTTCGCAATTGATCTTATTCCTGATGCAGCGCCAGTGTCCAAAGCGTATTATCCAATGGCACCAGTAGAGTTGGAAGAAGTCAAGAAACAGGTTGCTGAATTGCTTGAAAAAGGTTGGATTCGAAGCAGTAACTCGCTTTGGGGAGCTCCAGTTCTTCTAGTAAAGAAGAAGGATGGCACAAGAAGGATGTGCATCGACTATCGAGAATTACACCGGGTGACTATTAAGAACAAGTACCCGATCTCTCGCATTGGCGAACTTTTCGAGCAGCTTAGTGGCGCGAGGGTATTCTCGAAGCTGGATTTGCGATCCGGATATCATCAGGTCTGAGTGAAAGCAGAAGATATTTGCAAGACGGCGTTCCGAATTCGGTATGGACATTACGAGTACTTAGTGATACCCTTCGGAGTAACGAATGCGCCGGCAGTATTCATGGACTTGATCAACCGAATCTTTTCACCATTCTTGGATCAGTTTATTGTGGTATTCATTGACGATATTCTGGTTTACTCGAAGAGTTTTGAAGAGCATGCTGAGCATTTGAAGATCGCACTGCAGACGTTGAGACAAGAGAAGTTATATGCGAAGATGAGCAAGTGCGAGTTTTGGCTGGAAGAAGTAAAGTTTTTGGGGCATGTGTCTGGCGATGGAATTGCCGTCGATCCAGAAAAGATTTCAGCAGTACGAGATTGGCCGACTCCAAAGAATGTTGCGGAGATAAGAAATTTTCTTGGACTCGCCGGATATTACATGAGATTTGTGGAGAACTTTGCTCGTCTGGCGGAACCATTGACCAAGCTTACGCGCAAGGAAGTACCTTTTGCATGGACGGAAAAATGTGCGTTAGCTTTGAGACGTTGAAGCAGAAATTGATAACCGCCCCTATTCTGACCGTGCCAGACAATTCCGGAGGATTGGTGATTCACAGCGACGCATCGGGAAAAGGACTGGGATGTGTTTTGATGCAGCATGGTAAGGTTGTAGTGTATGCATCGAGACAGTTAAAGACCCATGAGAAAAATTACCCAACTCATGACTTGGAGCTTGCGGCTGTGATTTTCGCTTTGAAGATTTGGAAACACTATCTTTTGGACGAAAGGGTCGAAGTTTTTACTGATCACAAGAGCTTGAAGTATGTGTTCACACAGAAGGAGCTTAATATGAGGCAACGTAGATGGTTGGAGCTGATGGCTGACTATGATCTTGATCTTAAGTACCATCCGGGGAAGGTTAGTGTCGTGCCGGATGCGCTTAGTCGGTTACCGGCAATTCAGGTGTTAACTACGTAGAAAGAGCTCGTTGAAGATTTTCGAAGATTTGATTTGGAAGTTATGCTACCGCATTCTACGGGACAGTTGATGCGGCTGCAAGTACAGCCATCGTTGATCGAGAATATTAAAGCAGCACAATCGCAGGACCCTAGACTGCAAAAGTTTCGAGGACAGGTTGAAGCCGGACTACGAACAGACTTATTGATTCACGAAGATGGTTCATTGAGATATGGTAGCCGTTTGTGTGTACCAAAGGGAGATATTCGTGAAGAGCTTATGAAGGAGGCACACAGTTCAGCTTATTCTGTATATCCAGGAGGCACAAAGATGTACCGAGATATTCGACAGCATTTCTGGTGGGAAGGCATGAAACGGGAGATTGCTCGCTTTGTGGCTAAGTGCTTGGTGTGTTAGCAAGTTAAGGCTGAACACCAAAGGGTTGCTGGTTTATTGCAACCACTTCCGATTCCTCAGTGGAAGTGGGAACATATAATCATAGATTTCGTGACGGCTTTACCGCGGAGTCCAAAAGGCAACAATGCTGTATGAGTGATTGTTGATCGGTTGACCAAGGTAGCTCACTTCATTCCTTTTCGGTTTAGTCAATCAACAGAGACTTTGGCGGAGCGGTACATGCAGGAGATTGTAAGATTGCATGGAGTACCGGTGAGCATCGTGTCCGATCGGGACACTCGGTTCTTATCACACTTTTGGCGGAGTTTACAGGAAAGTTTGGGGACTCGATTGAAGTTTAGCACAGCTTATCATCCTCAAACTGATGGTCAGTCGGAGAGAACAATCCAAACTCTTGAGGATATGTTGAGAGCATGCATGTTGGACTTCAAGGGTTCATGGGAGGATCATCTGCATTTGGTGGAATTTTCGTACAACAACAGTTTTCAGGAAACTATCCAGATGGCTCCATTTGAAGCTTTGTATGGTCGTAAGTGCCGTTCACCTGTTTGCTGGGACGATGTCGGTGAACGAAGATTGTTGGGACCAGATTTGGTTGTGCAGACAGTTGAGAAGGTTAACACCATCAGAAATCGTATGAAGGCAGCACAAGACCGACAGAAGAGTTGGGCAGATACGTCAAGAAGAGCTCTAGAGTTCGCCGTGGGCGATTTGATATTCTTGAAGATATCACCGACTAGAGGGGTGATTCGTTTTGGAAGTCGAGAAAAGCTTAGTCCTCGATTCGTTGGACCCTTTGAGATCTTGGAGCGTGTTGGTGAGGTAGCGTATCGTTTGGCGTTACCGCAGTCCTTGGCGAGTGTGCACGATGTGTTTCACGTATCTCAACTCCGTAGGTATGTTCGAGATGAAACACACGTATTAGATCATTCGGAGCTAACAGTACGAGAAGACTTGACTTTTGAGGAGCGACCGATTGAAAATTGTGGATCGAAGGGAAAAGGTCCTTAAGAACAAGGTGATCCCTCTTGTGCTTGTTTCTTGGGGTAATCGCTCGCATGGAGATTCCACTTGGGAACGAGAAGATGAAATCCGGCAGAAGTTTCCTCACCTTTTCTTGTAGTTATCTATCCTTGTATTCTTGGAATTTCGAGGACGAAATTCTTTTTGTAGTTGGGTATAATGTAACACCCGAGCCCAACGCTACTAATTTCAGTTACCGTTTGAGCGTAGTGTGGCACTCATTTCATTTATCTTGCTTGATTGTTACTTGCTGTAAATTTTTACCCGGCAAATTCATTTCTGCATATAACAATTTATGGCATCTAAAATAAAATTAAAAATATTCATTTTGGCCTGCTTGACACCCCTAACCCCATTGTTGCGTCCGTGCGTCGTGTTCTCGTCCCGTTCAGTGAAATGGGCGAGTTTGGACGGCTACGTGCACGTACGTGTCCATTTTGGGGGTATGCTTTTTGATCATAAAACACTTCATTTTCACTTTTGGATCCCGCTTAAAATTCTATTATTTCAATTTCAAATTTTTGGACCCGACCCGGGCGCGATTTGGAAATGTTTTACTTTGCGCCAAAATCCCATTTTTAATATATTTTAAAACCACCGTATATTATTTTTTTAACCATATAATATTTCTTTTATATTCCTAAATCTTTTAATTCCTTACTAAACCCCCATGAATCTTTAATCCCAGCCAATCATAACCTTATTTTTCCGTGGGCCCCGTCTCTCTCCTCTCTCTCTCTATGCCCCGTTTCTCTCTCTCCTCTCTCTCTATCCCCCATATCTCTCTCTCTCTCTTCTATATATTTAAAATCTCTTCCCCCTCCTTTTCTTTTCCTTCAGCAACGTAAACCCAAACCCCCCAGCAAACCCTAGCTACCGCCGCCTCCCTCCCCGCCGCCGCAGCCCCAACGCCGGCACCACCGTCACCAGCATCCTCGTCTCCTCAACCTCGTCTCATCCTTCCTCCTTTCCCCACGTTCCCGTGCACCCTATACCATCACCGTGGCCACCTGCACCCCTGCTCGCGTCTGCGCCGCCTTGAGTCGCCGCCGGCGATCTCGATCCGCCTCCCCAGCCTCGCACATCCCCTCTGTAAGCTTCTTCTCCTCTCCTCCTCTTTCCTTTCCTCTTTTTCCCTTCTCTGTGAAGTTTCTTGATCTGCAGGTTCTTGTCGCTGCCGTCGTAGGCCACCGCCGGAGCTCCGTTGACGAAGTCGACCGTCACCACCCATCCCACGGATCATCGTGAGCACCCCTTCTCAGATCATACTTCCTTTCTTCTCTGTTTTTCTTTCTCTTCTTGTTTGCATGTCGTGACCGTTCACTGTTCATTCCTTGGCCGGAATCCGACGATGCCGACGACGTGACCCGACGTTCCAGCGTAGTACCCGACCCGTGTGGCTTCATTGTTCGTCGTTTAGGTTCATTCCGTGAACCGTACGCCCGTCGCGAGTTTCCCCGCCGACGTTTTACGTTCCGTTTTTCCCGGTTCGCGACCCGTCGAGGCAAGTACCCTTGCTACATGCTATACAATATTTACATACATATTATGACACCCTAAACCTGTAAATTTAACTTTGGTACGATCATTTCTCATTTTCAGGTACAATATTGTTTTATATCATTTTATCTTAAAACTTGGAACCTACAGTTTGCAATTGAACCTAATAACCACATTTACCTGTTTAAACACATTTTTAATATTGACATAGTTTATGGCATTTATCTCTATAGTTTTGTTCCATTCGGACACTCGTATGCATTTTAACCTGTAATAGCTGTATTGAACCTTTATATCAATCATTGCACCTCTAAAGTTCTTAAACTTGTTAACATGATTAAAGGGCCATAATTGTCATACCGCATTCGCATAACATTGAAATCATCTCTGTGACACAACTGATAACTGTACTGCAAATTGAGTAAATCTGCATATTGCTTAATTCATTGCTTATATCATGTTGATGATAACCATGCTTGCTTGTATAACTGATTGTGAGCACACCCATTATATTGTTTACATCTTGACCTGACTTACTACATATATATTGATCTACCCGACATGGTACCGTATTCTGCTTGACTTGACCTGATGTACCATGACCTGATCCATTTCCTGATCTTGTGTCTAATGCCAACAAACCTGACATGTAGTCCTCATGGACCGTTCCTGTTGTCTATCCAGACAAACCTGTTTACCTGATCCTGTGTTGGCATTAGTTCTTGATTTCTGGATACCTGACTTGACTTACACATATAACTTGGGGGTATGGGGAAATCAAAGGTGAAACCTGACTTGTAACTCAACAGTTCACTACCTGTACTGATCAGTTTTAGAGGCCAGGCCCGCCTCGTGACGATGCTGCTGACATCGTTAGTCTTTATCCTTTCCCTGTTAGTGCCTAGCGGCACGTCTCGGTTTCAGCCCGAGAGTCTTAGACCGTGGTCCCGGGCATGCACGGGATACTATTGAGTTACATCGATGATTCACCAATTTGGTTTCAAAGGCTTTAGAATAGAGAACCTGATAGAACAGTCCAGTTTACCCACTGTACACTACCCTGCACTGCTCCGATTCATATTATTGTTACCCTTGCTTTATTCATGTTTATGTTCGTATTGCCTGTTTATTATGTTATTACTTGATGACTTGACGCGCTGACGTCTGGGTTTTGCATGGCCCAGATTCTGTACCGCTGTTGCAGTCCGAGCAGGAGTACTTCAGCCAGCAGGCTGAGCTGTGAGGTGTCAGTATTAGTTAGTTTTTCTTTCCTGCATTTTATTTCTGATGTGAGCCTGCATTATGGGACATACATTCCAGTTATTTTGTATTGGATCTTTCGCTTCCGCATTTTATTATTCTTTACTCATGTTATATTGGATTATGGACATGTTTATATAGTTTTATTTTGTTCTTGATATCTCTACAGCCGTAATGTGACTGTGGATGGATACTTCCTACCCACAGGTAGCATGGTTGGCTATGTCACGTGCCTATTTTAGCGTACTCTGGGAAGCAGGGCGTGACAGAATCCAAACTCGAATCTAAATTTGAACATGACCTCGAACCCAGCCTACTCGAACTAACTTGACTCGAACCAAGATTGCAATTGACAGGACTCGCATTTTACTCGACTCACTCGACTTCATTCTACACCTTTTTCAATCTATGGTTTCGATCAAGACATGTTATAACCAATCAATCAATTTAATTAAATATATTATACAGTTATAAACTATTTATACTCGGAGTGTTTGGGGTAGTTTCTTGTGTGAATCCAACGGAGTTTCAAGAGTCCCGTATTAACCGCTTTTTTATTTTACTCGAATATCAGTCGGGTCGACTCATCCACAGCCTAGAGCCCCGATACTAATACATGAAATGTGCCCGTATTTTCTTACTCCCGAGGCCCCACTCTTGAGCTTGTGAATACTTCTACGGCTGTATTGACATTCACTTTTGGAACTTAACGTTAACATAGTAATCATATAGAGACCTATAGTACATATTTACCCATGAACATATACTTTTACTCGTCATATATATACTCTATACTTGTCTCTTTACTTTTATTTTATTCTTGGGACTTATCGAGCGCCGATTCGCTAACGGGTATTCCACCCACCCTTATTTTCTTGGAATGTTCATCAGATACAGTCGAGACGAAGAAAGTGGAGGCCACCGAGGAGGACTACAACCGGATTGCTATTTATGATTAGCTTAGCTTTACCTATTATTCAGCTTATGTATACCACATGTTTAAGCATTTTCTTTTATTGTATTTACTTTCCGACTGAAACTCATGTACTTGTAAATATTTGAAGTTGAATGGAAATAAAGATATTTTTTGAAAATTTTATAGTCTCCATTTATTCTTGCATTGTTTATTATTGTTTCAATACGCTTAATATATTTATTTAGGGAATGACCTTCTCTGAATAAATATGCCGTGGGTTTGCCACGTCACCGTTTCCATCTACTGAGAAGCGGGACATGACATCGCATGTCAGAAGGCTCTCCATTAAATCTCATGTTGGTGAGTTTAATATGATCATTACAGATATGGGTAAGATCGACATTAAGATTGATAATGAAAATCAAGCTATTCTCTTATTGTGTTCGTTGCCACCTTCTTATAAGCACTTCCATGACACCATGGTTTATGGACGAGATATGATCTCAATCAAGGATTTCAAGAAGAATTTGATGAACAAGGAGAAGATCGACAAGAAGTTGACTTCCACCGAAGCGGATAGTTCATCGTCTGACTTATTTGTTCGAGTGCGAGCGAAGAAGAGAGTTCCGGAAGCAAATATGAAGAAGTCGCGGTCAAAATTCAAGACTAAAAATGTTACCTGCAATTATTGTAAGAAGAAGAGGCGCTTCAAGGTCGATTGTTTTAAATTGCAGAACAAATTAAAGCAGGAAGACAAATCAAAGAAAGAGTTTTCGGCTGAAGCGAGTATAGCGGAAGGAGAAGGAGATTTTCTTGTGGTTCTTGATAGTACACATCGAATCAAAAATGAGTGGATTATGGATTCGGATTGTTCCTACCACATATGTCCCAATAGAGATTTGTTTACCACCTATGAGTCCGTTGATGGTGGAGTGGTTTTGATGGGCAACAATAATTCGTGTCGAGCTATTGGCAAAGGGACAATCCAAGTCAAGATGTTTGACGGTGTTATGAGTATATTGGCAGAAGTCAGGCACATACCTAACTTGAAGAAGAATCTCATCTCTTTCGGTGCACTCGATGACAAGGGTTACAAGTTTTTCGCTAAAGGTGGAGTTTTAAAGGTAACCAAAGATGCTCTCGTTATGATGAAAATCTTGAAAATAGGGTCCATATGTTTGTTGCAGGGTTCGACAATTTCCGGATTGGCAGCTATTTCATCATCCAAATCTATGACGGATTCGAAAACTACCAGATTGTGGCACATGAGACTCGGGCATATGAGTGAAAGAGGTATGACCAAGTCGTCGAAGAAGGGTCTAATTGGTGGCAAGAGTACAACAAAGCTGGAGTTTTGTGAAAATTGCGTTTTTAGGAAGCAAAAGCGTGTTAACTTCAGCTCGGCGGTGCACAACACAAAAGGTGCTCTTGATTATATTCATTCAGATTTATAGGGACCGTTGCTTTTAAAGGAAGCGGTGCCAAGTATTTGCTTAGCTTCATTGATGATTTTTCGAGAAAGGTTTGGGTATACTTCTTGAAACACAAAAGTGATGTGTTTATTATATTCAAGTAATTGAAGACGTTGCTTAAGAAGCAGAAAGTAAAGCAGATCAAAAGACTGAGGACGAACAACGGGTTAGAGTTTTGTATTGGAGATTTCAACAATTTCTGCAAAAACGAAGGAATGGTTCGGCATCATACCGTTGTCTAAATACCACAGCAGAATGGAGTTGCGGGGCGAATGAACCGGACTCTTTTTGAGAAAGCACGGTGCATGTTGTCCAATGCAGGGCTCGGTAAGAAATTTTGGGCAAAAACGGTAAATACAGTGTGTTATATTATGAATCGACCATACATCGCTATATTGTAAGACACCGGAGTAGGCATGGTCGGGAAAATATGTTGATTATTCAACACTTAAGGTGTTTGGTTGCCCCGCTTATGCACATTACCGTAAAGGCAAATTGGATTCTCGTGCGAAAAATGTATATTTCTCGGTTATTCCATCGGCGTTAAGGGTATAGGTTATCATGTTCGGATCCAAAATCGCCTAAATTTATGATTAGCAGAGATATTACTTTTGATGAATCTGCTATATTGAAGCCGAACAATAAGGAATATCCAGTTGAAAACGATTAGAAGAAGGATGAGCTGAGAGTTGATATTGAGGTCGGTGATAGCTCAGGTTCACAAGAGATCTCTCTTTCACCATCGTCTAAAGAAGCTCAAAATGTGCAGTTCCATGATGAGGAGTATTTGCTCGCTTGTAACCGACAGAGAAGGGACATTAAACCGCCACAGAGATATGACTATGATGACCTAGTGGCATATGCGATATCTGTTGTAAAGACAGTTAATAGTAGCGAACCGACAAACTATAAAGAAGTCATCTCATCCGACGAAGTAGCTCATTGGCTAGTCGTTATGAATGAAGAGATTGAGTCTCTTCATAAGAACCAAACTTGGAAGCTCATGAAGCCCGAAGGAGAAAAAAAGATAGTTGACTACAATTGGGGTGTTCCCCTCCGAACGGTGGCCGAGACATGGGGACGTCTATGCCTGAGGTTCGGGGCAGATGCTAATTGGTGCTATCCGTCCATCTCTCCGAAGATGCCAAGTTGATTTATGGCACCATGTATCGAAGGTTTAGACGGATGCGTCCGATGTTGCAGACTTCGTCAGATTCCCCCTCGTTTGAGGGGTTTTTGATTGTGGGGACGCTCTTCCCTGCAGGCGCAAGCCCCTGCAGTTAATTACGCTACCGCATTGCGGTAACAACTTTCTCCTTCTCCAGATGGTCACTTCGTGTCGTGGGTGTTTGTTTTGTATTTTGTTGCCCGTGGATTGTTTACGGAGACTGAGTTATGTCGTCGCCCGTAGGGCGTAGACCAGTCCAAATCCGTATTATCTTAGATTTAGGTTTGGGGGTTTGGTTTGAGGATACGTCAGCCATACTTGAGGCTAAGATCAACTCAAACGTTTATTAAGGATACGTTAGTCTAACTTTGAGACTAAGATCGACTTAACGGGATTGTTTAGATCCGACAAAAGAGCGTTTGGGCTCTAATGTTCCAGTTTAGGGACATAGTGGTCCATGAATGTATGGCCGTCGGGACCCATCACCTCTCTGACGACGTTGAAGGATTACAACGACGGATGTCAGAGGAGTTCAGAGATGTACCCTCGAGCCAGAGTTAATTAGGGGGATTCATAGTCCAGTCTGTTTGAAGGTTTAAGGATACGTTAGCCATCTTTGAGGCTAAGATCAGCTTAAATGGGACCGTTTAGATCCGACAAAAGAGCATACGGGGCTCTATTGTTCTAGTTTAAGGACGTTGCGGTCCATGGGTAGTTTAAGGACGTTGCGGTCCATGGGTAGTTTAAGGACATTACGGTCCATTGTTAGTTTTAAGACATCTCGGTCAAGGTTAAGGACGTCGTAGTCCATGGGTTTAAGGACCCCACAGTCCATTTGTTAGTTTTAAGACATCTCGGTCAAGGTTAAGGACGTCGTAGTCCATGGGTTTAAGGACCCCACAGTCCGTTGTTAGTTTTAAGACATCTCGGTCAAGGTTAAGGACGTCGTAGTCCATGGGTTTAAGGACCCCACAGTCCGGTATGTGCTCTGGATGCTTCACACGGGTTCACTGCCGTGCTCTGCGAGGACCAGGCTCCGCTCTGGACGTTTTTCACGGGGTCAAAGAGTGACATTATCCGCGTTCCACGTAACCAGGAATTTTGCATTAAACATGGGTTTAAGGACCCCACAGTCCATATCAATGTGTGGTCGTCGGGACCCGTCACCTCTTTGAAGACATTGAGGGATTACAATGCCAAGTATCAAAGGAGTGAAGAGATGTACCCTAGAACCGGAGTGGATTAAATAGTCCTTGGCCCAATTTGGGATCAAGACGAATTAATTATGTTATGAGTCCATTGGCCCAGTTAATCACAAATTGAGGACTTATGGCCATCTTGGGCTAAGTCCAATCAGGAGAGGCTTTGCCTCTATCCATCTAGGCCAATTGGGCTAAAACCTAGTGTTAAACACTACAGAGCAGTCAGTGTTGAACACTGGGAATGAGGTTGACAAGTTAGTGTTTAACACTAAGAGATAATTGGTGTTAAACACCAGCAACAAGGCTTTTCAAATTAGTGTTAAACACTAAAACAGATCAATGTTGAACACTGCAAATAAAGCTTTTTGATTAGTGTTGAACACTAAGGCCCAACAGTGTTTTAACACTGGGTTCGAGAGTTTCGATTTAGTGTTAAACACTAAGGCAAGAGGGGTCACGTGGCAGCACGTGAGAGCGCCCTCCCTTCATTTATTCTGCTGAGATTATCGCATCTTTCAGAGCATCACGTGCCATCACGTGATGGGCATTCAAATGCCTATGTATTAGAGCTTCTGCCGAGGGTCACGTGGGTCACGTGGGGTGCTACCTCAAAGGGGCTTTCTGTAGATCTCTTGGGGGGGTCACGTGGTGACACGTGACCCTGCCTCTATGTATGTTATTTAGAGGATCTGTTAACCTTTTCTCAGGAATTAAGTTCCTCGTAGGGTTAAACCCTGACAGTAATTTCAGAGGAATTAAATTCCTACTTCCTTTTGAAGGTTTATATTCTGAATAGAGTTGAACTCTGAATTTTCCGTAGGAATTAAATTCCTCATACATGTGAAGAACCAAATAGGGTTAAACCCTAACAAAAGCTTTTTAAGGAATTTGAACTTCCATCCTCTGTTAAATTATGATTAAAGGAATTAAATTCCCGTTGTTTCAACAGAACTAGGTTCTTAATTAGGGTTAAACCCTGTCTCTTTTTGTTCTGAAGGAATTAAATTCCCATGATACAGGGTCAAGCCCTAATTTTATTTTAAAGGAATTAAATTCCTATAGCTCTGTGAGAATTAAATTCTTGTGCTGTCATTCCCTCTCTATGTTTTGGATCTGCATGGCAGGATCTCGACCCATTGAGAATTAAATTCTCAACTTCAAGGGGAGATGTGCACTTTGCAGATCCTCTATCAAAGAGAGAAGAAATATGTTCTTCTATTTTATATATCAGAGTTAAACTGTGTTGAGAATTAAATTCTCTTTCTTTCAAAAAGCCTTCCCTTTCTTACCTAGGGTTTTCTTTTGCAGAAGATCCAAGTTCCTCGAAGTATCGAAGCTCTCTTCCTTTTCTTTTTCTTTCCCTCTCTCTGTATATATTTTCTCTGTGTCTCTTGGCTCCTGTTTATAGGAGAAGCAGCCGAATCAATCAGTTTTTGACGAATCTTCATGAGAGATTTGATTTGCATCCATCATTCGTTTTGGACCTTTGGATTATTAGGTGAATTTTATTCACCATTGGATTTCACATCCAGGGATTCTCCTTTGTTGTTTCGGTTAGATTTAAAGGGGAAATCTTTCCAAACCCGAGATTTTCCCATAGATAGATGATATTTCATCACCTCTGAATCTTTAATTCGATTGGTTCCAGATAGCCGCTTTCCTTTGGAAAGATTTGAATTTCTTTCAGAATTTAATT
This sequence comes from Agapanthus africanus, assembly GCA_030015575.1. Taxonomy (NCBI): domain Eukaryota; kingdom Viridiplantae; phylum Streptophyta; class Magnoliopsida; order Asparagales; family Amaryllidaceae; genus Agapanthus; species Agapanthus africanus. The sequence goes on along the minus strand of JASDDO010000028.1, from coordinate 49,421,423 downwards.
CTGTTGACAAAATGGGCTTTGAAAGCCGGTCACGTGTGACCACGTGACCCATGGTCACGTGACCCTCTTTAGAATGAGCCTCCCTCCTTCTTTTTGCGCTGTCTTCTGGTTGCTGCTTGACCGTTACGTGCCACCATGTGACCCCCGGTCACGTGTGAGCACGTGACCCTTGTTTGGATTCTTTTTCTTGATTTAACTGGAGAACAATTCTGATGTTTTGAGCGTCACGTGCCAACACGTGACCCTGGTCACGTGGGAGCACGTGACTTCTTCTGAAACTTTTTCCTTGATTTGATCAGGAAGCGTTGGGTCTTTGCTGCTGCTTTTAAATGTCACGTGCCGACACGTGACCCTGGTCACGTGGGAGCACGTGACCCTTTCTTAAGCCCTCTTTCTTTGATGTAGTCAGGAAGCTGCACTTGCTTTGCCGGTACTTTTGGGTGTCACGTGCCAACACGTGACTGCTGGTCACGTGTAAGCACGTGACCCTCTTCTGAAGCTTTTTCCATAAGCGTTCCTGATTTTAAATCAGGAAACAAATGCCCCCACAGCGTTGTTCTCACGTGTCAGCACGTGAGTGCAACGCTGTCACCTTTTGTGACCGTTGGATTCCTTTAGGGATTTAGGGAGATGAAACGTTTCTATCACCTTCTATAAATACCGCTGTCTCTTCAGAGGAGCCTTCACCTTGTTCATCTTCTTTTTCTGAGAACTTTTTGCTTGAGAATTTAATTCTCGCTTCCAGAGCTTAGTTCTCTGTCTTGAAATATTTTCAGAGTTTAACTCTGTTCGAAAAGATTTCTCTTCCTCAGGTAATGTTCTTGGACAAACGATGGACCTTCACATTCCTCTGGATTTTAAATCCAAAACAAGGGTTTTTACCCTTTTTTTCTTCCTGTTTTTCCATAAGAACATGAAACCTTCAAACTGTAGATCTTTTAGGGTTTAGATGATCTTTGGGGAGATGATGATGGCGTTTCAACTCCATGGAATTTAATTCCATCCAAAAATGTTTTTGGGAATTTAATTCCCTTTTCTCAATAAGGAATTTTAATTCCAATGAAGGACTCGATTTCTTCACACAGAGGCTTCCTGGGGTCTCTTGGCCCGAGGTTGTTCTTCTGCAATTAATGCAATGGTGGTTTCCTAATGATTCTCATGACCTTTATTTCAGGTATCATGGATGCCCATCTGTATGGTCTTGACGAGATCATTTCCTATTGGAATATTCGTGCACTGGGCCGCAGTCAGAACCAGGAGTTCACCGATGCTCAATGTGCCGAGATTATGAGCCGCTTTGATGAGTACAACCATCGGCTACTCCCCCGTCGCTCTTCTCTTCTGAGGCTGATCGTGCTGGCGATCAGGGAGGCTCTCCCTCTATTCTGTGCTGGTGTGCCCCTCGGGGCATTGGACGCCGCCGAGGATAAAGTACACTCGGTGTATCTGATGCACTTGATCTCAAAGAGAAGGCGGGATAATCTCATTGATCTCCTGCATCAGATGTTCCAGCAGTCGGCCATACTTGCCGCCTATCGGAGGGTGGAGGACATTCGTGAGGACCCCGATGCTTGTGATCGTGAGAGGAAGCATACTCGGGAGGTTCAAAATGCTTGGAAAATCTTGAATAAAGTTAATTTTGAGTTTCTCAACCCATGTCCCGCATCTGAAGTTTTACCGTTGTAAATGTGTCCTCTGTGTTTTGTATAAACCTCTTGAAGTATGAGTGACAATTGTTATTATGTCTTTCTATGTTTGCATGTCTTTTCTCTGGGATTTTATCATTTTGCTACTGTTGTTGTTGGTGCTTTTTAATATGCATGGTGCTATTCTATTTTTTTTTGGTGTGCATCAGGTTTAGGCCTCACGTAGTCTGCACGTGGGGTCCCTTGATGTGGCTGTTCATAAAATCTTCCCATGCCTTATTTTCAGTGCACAATATTAGACGCAGAAGAAAGGGCCTTGAAAATAGTTCCATCTCCTTGATTTTCGATGCCTTTCCTTTTTTGGGCCTTGGAAATAGCTTCACCATGCAAGATTTTCCGCGCACAGCACTTAATGCATTTCTTTATATATGAGGCTATAGCTTCCCTTTTCCTCTCACAAAGAGATTTATATTATTATTATTTTTTTTTATCTTGGAGTAACTTGTCTTGAGAAACAAACGACCGTCATGGCCTGCAATCGCCCTCATGCTCGTCGACAGCCATGGGAAGTTCCTATTGAGGAAATGGTCCCCCGCTTTGCTGCTCGATTGGTGGATCCCCTCCTTACCGACAACCAATGCTACTCAGCCATGCATGAACTCTCGATCCGTAGGGGGTCCCCCCTCCTGATGGGTTCTCTCTGGCTCCGGATGATTCTCAAGGCCGTGCTTGCCGACATCCCTCCTCATCCGGCGGAGATGACCCTGGCGATGCTCGACGCGGCAGAAGAAAAGCTCGAGGGTTTTCATGAAGCATGCCTGATTACCCAGGCTTTGAAGGATTGCTCAATTTATCTGCTGAGCCAGATCAAGGCCCGACGAGCTATTATGTCTGCTTTCGCGGACGAACACGGCGCCAATCGGTGGGGAGCGACTCCTCGTGAGAACCGTCGCTTTGACGTGCTGGAGAAAGCAGAGAGAGAGATGGAGAATTTCGTCCTCTGTTTCATTAACCCTTGTGCCGTTGATCCCATGTTTGGTGACCTTTTCCATTAGCGTGGAACATTCTTTTTTTTTTTTAATTAGTCCCTCCTTTTTTACACTTTATGCCGAGATTCCATGTGGGCTTGGTGCTAGTATGTATGTTTCCGCTTGCATAAATAAACTTTGTATTCTTCTCATGAGAACTTTCTTTAATTGCAAATGCTACCATCACTTTCCTGCGCATCAGACCTTTTTGGATATTATGAATGTTCATGCGTTTGCAAATGCTATTATTATTATTATCCCCTTTTTGAATACTCATATGATTGTGAACGCAAGCTTGAAATATGTCGGAAGCCTTTCTTGTTGCCTTTCACACCAGGCGATGTGAGCGCGTTTTAGATCGATTATTCCCGTCGATTGGAAGCCCATTCATGTGGTCTTGTCAATGTCTTGTTTCCAAGTCTGTGGTTACGAAAGCGAGCTTACGTGGCCTGATAGAGCGATACGTAGCGAACATAAGGTTGTGGCTCTCGATAAGGCTGCCACGTTCACTCGTGAGAGGGTCGAGGCTCATAAGGCCACTGAGAAAGAGCTTGAAGCCCGGCTCGCTTCGTATCAGGCTCAGCAAGCTCAAGCGGAGGCTCATCTTTTGGAGATCTTGCGTCATGAAGCCGTGGTCCGACAAAAGCAGGATGAGCTGACCAAGTTGCTGACTCGCCCGCCAGCCTGAAACATTTGTATCTTTTTCTTCTTTTTTGTACATACTCATGGATGAGAGTATTTTCTTTTTGTTTCTTTCATGAATTGTACTTCGTACCCATTTTGGTTTATGAATAAAAGATACATTTTTCTTCTCAATGATGTTTTTCTTTTTCATTGAATGTATTCTGCGAATATTCTATCTTGATCTCCTTGCAGGACGGTGATGGCTTAGGATTCAGGGTTAAGATATGCTTCCTAAGACTTTTGCATTTTATGAGCCACGAGGGTTTCATAAAGGGTTTTTCTCCCTACAGGTCGAGAGGATCCTATAGGTGTAAGTTCTTCCTAAGAATCGTGAGGATCCTTAAGCGGGTTTTCCCTTGAGAGTCGTAAGGATCTCACGCAGGAGTTTTTCTTCCTTACAGGTCGTGAGGACCTGCAACTGTCGGATGTGATCATCCTTATCCGTGTTTCACGGAGTCAGGGGTCTCTCCAGGTATTGTAGTTTAAAGACGTCGTGGTCAGGTTAAGGACCTCATAGTCCGTGGATTTGAGGACTCCACAGTCCGATGTTAGTTTTAAGACATCACGGTCAAGGTTAAGGACCTCATAGTCCGTGGATTTAAGGACTCCACAGTCCGATGTTAGTTTTAAGACATCACGGTCAAGGTTAAGGACCTCATAGTCCGTGGATTTTAAGGACTCCACAGTCCGATGTTTGGTTGCAGGGACCCGTCACCTCTTTGAAGACGTTGAGGAATTACAACGCCAAGTATCAAAGGAGTGAAGAGATGTACCCTTTAACCAAGGGAGAATCCGTAGGGAATCGGGGTGGTTGATTGTTAGTTTTAAGACATTGCGGTCAAGGTTAAGGACGTCATAGTCCGTGGATTTTAAGGACTCCACAGTCCGGTATTTGCTCTGGATGCTTCACACGGGTTCACTGCCGTGCTTGGCGAGGACCAGGCTCCGCTCTGGGCGTTTTCCGCGGGGTCAAAGAGTGACGTTATCCGCGTTCCACGTAACCAGGAATTTTGCACTAGATGCTTCACACGGGTTCACTGCCGTGCTCGGCGAGGACTAGGCTCCGCTCTGGATGCTTCACACGGGTTCACTGCCATGCTCTGCGAGGACCAGGATCTGCTCTGGACGTTTTCCACGGGGTCAAAGAGTGACATTATCCGCGTTCCACGTGACTAGGAATTTTGCACTAGATGCTTCACACGGGTTCACTGCCGTGCTCGACGAGGACTAGGCTCCGCTCTGGATCCTTCGCATGGGTTCACTGCCATACTCTGCGAGGACCAGGATCCGCTCTGGACGTTTTTCACGGGGTCAAAGAGTGACATTATCCGCGTTCCACGTGACCAGGAATTTTGCACTAGATGCATCACACGGGTTCACTGCCGTGCTCGGCGAGGACTAGGCTCCGCTCTGGACGTTTTCCACGGGGTCAAAGAATGACATTATCCGCGTTCCACGTGACCAGGAATTTTGCACTAGATGCTTCACACGGGTTCACTGCCGTGCTCGGCGAGGACTAGGCTCCGCTCTGGACGTTTTCCACGGGGTCAAAGAATGACATTATCCGCGTTCCACGTGACCAGGAATTTTGCACTAGATGCTTCACACGGGTTCACTGCCGCGTTAGGCGAGGACTAGGCTCCGCTCTGGATGCTTTGCACGGGTTCACTGCCATGCTCTGCGAGGACCAGGATCCGCTCTGGACGTTTTCCACGGGGTCAAAGAGTGACATTATCCGCGTTCCACGTGACCAGGAATTTTGCACTAGATGCTTCACACGGGTTCACTGCCGTGCTTGGCGAGGACTAGGCTCCGCTCTGGATGTTTTCCACGGGGTCAAAGAATAACATTATCCGCGTTCCACGTGACCAGGAATTTTGCACTAGATGCTTCACACGGGTTCACTGCCGTGCTTGGTGAGGACTAGGCTCCACTCTGGATGCTTCACACGGGTTCACTGCCGTGCTCTGCGAGGACCAGGATCCGCTCTGGACGTTTTCCACGGGGTCAAAGAGTGACATTATCCACGTTCCACGTGACCAGGAATTTTGCACTAGATGCTTCACACGGGTTCACTGCCGTGCTCGGCGAGGACTAGGCTCCGCTCTGGATGCTTTCCACGGGGTCAAAGAATGACATTATCCGCGTTCCACGTGACCAGGAATTTTGCACTAGATGCTTCACACGGGTTCACTGCCGTGCTTGGCGAGGACTAGGCTCCGCTCTGGATGCTTCACACAGGTTCACTGCCGTGCTCTGCGAGGACCAGGATCCGCTCTGGACGTTTTCTACAGGGTCAAAGAGTGACATTATCCGTGTTCCACGTGACCAGGAATTTTGCACTAGATGCTTCACACGGGTTCACTGCCGTGCTCGGCGAGGACTAGGCTCCGCTCTGGACGTTTTCCACGGGGTCAAAGAGTGACATTATCCGCGTTCCACGTGACCAGGAATTTTGCTGAATATATCCGCATTTCACGGGATGGAGGTTTGACTATTGGCGATATGTATACCACCGAGCCATGGAACTGGGAGTTGCCGCTGTTCCGCTTAGCTTGAAGTTGTGTCTGTTGTTACGAGACGAATGTTGGGCTGATCTCTAGGTCGCTTGTGGCCCGTCGAGCTTCGGCTTCTTCTTCTAATGAAACCTGGGGAGGAAGAGTGCGACTCCTTCTTTGTTTGCGCCCCTGGATTGTATACAGGGATTGATGTAGCATCACCTGTAGGGCATATATTTTATTTTTATTTTATTTCTTTTCCCGCGATGCTCTATCATTTCAGCTTTTTATATCGCGAAAATCGCGATTGCCCAATCATTTCGGCTATTTTTCGCGGTGCCCAATCATTTCGGCTATTTTTCTTTTTACCCGCTGCTTTTTATTGCGAGTTGCCCAATCATTTCGGCTATTTTTCATGCATACATTTTTACTTGCTGATTTTGTTTGCAAGTTGCCCCATTATTTCGGCTATTTCGTATGCATTTTTTTGGCTCGCTGATTTTTTCCTCGCGAGCGTGGAACTTGGAGTCTGGTGTCAATCTCAGCATCAACATCGCTGCGACTGGAATATAGCCAGGAGCGAATCATCATTTGCCATGAAAGGACTTGGAATTTGATACCGGTTTAGGCATCAGCATCGCTGCAACTGGGATATTGCCAGGAGCGTATCATCATTTGCCTTTGGCGATGTCGAACAAAGGTGGCTTAGTAAACAGGGTTAAGGGTCCTGTCGGCTAAGGCTTTTGACTTCATGAGCCGTAAGGGTCTCACAAAGGTATTTCTCTCTACAAGTCGTGAGGATCTCGTAGGTGTGGTTTCTCCTTAGGGATCGTGAGGATTCCTAAGTGCCTGTTCTCTTGTAAGTCGTAAGGATCTTACAAAAAGGTTTTCTCCTCATAGGTCGAGAGGACCTAAAAGGGTTGCTCACCATATGGACATATCCCTAGTCACGGGTGTGACTTTGCTGGGGAAATGTTTATTCGCACCCGTGGATTGTATACAAGGGTCAGTATTGAGACTCTTGTAGGGCAATATCGAAGGTTGTGGAGGATTTGCTTAAGAACAGGTTCAGGCTTCTGTAACTTAAGACTTTCAAATCTCATGAGCCGTGAGGGTCCCATAAGAGAATTCTCCTTACGAGTCGTGAGGATCTCGTAAGTGTATTTTCTCCTTAGGAATCGTGAGGATCCCTAAGTGTGCTGCTCCTTTGTGAGTCGTAAGGATCTCACGCAGGTGGTTTCTCCTTACAAGGTCGAGAGGACTCTGTAAGTGTCCTTTAACGAGGTTGCGCCCTTTCGGGTTTTCACAAACACTCGCCGGTAGTACTGCTGTTTTTACTCACGGAGCCCTTTCGGGTTTTCATCCGTGCCCATTTTGCTTATAGACATACCGTTTCTTTTTATTCTTTTTCATTTTTTTTACAAGGTCGCGCCCTTTCGGGTTTTCACGAACACTTGCCGGCAGCCCTGCTGTTTTTACTCACGGAGTCCTTTCGGGTTTTCATCCGTGCCCACTTTGCTTATGGACATACCGTTTTTTTATTCTTTTTCATATATATTTTTTTTATTTTTTTTTCTTTCTCTCTCCTTTTTTTATCTCGTCAGCCTAAAGATACTGCGGTAGTAGTTTTAGGGACGTTTCGGTCCGTCGTTAGTTTAAGGACGTTTCGGTCCGCCGTTAGTTTAAGGACGTTTCGGTCCGCCGTTAGTTTAAGGACGTTTCGGTCCGTCGATAGTTTAAGGACGTTTCGGTCCGCCGTTAGTTTAAGGACGTTTCGGTCCGTCATTAGTTTAAGGACGTTTCGGTCCGTTGTTGTGGGAAGGCCGGCTGCTGCTTGTAAAGTCTGAGCATAGGAAGATAGCGAGCGGACATAGTCGTCGTCATCTATCATTGACCCAGGCTGTGGCTTATTAAGCGTAGTATTTCTTTAAGAAGCGGCCGTTTATTGGCCTGAAAGGCCTTTCACCGTGCATGTCCATGAGTAGGTAGGCTCCACCCTGGTAGACCTTGTCTATGATGTACGGGCCTTCATAGTTTGGCTCAAATTTCCCTCGCTTGGCACGATTGGGGATCATAGGTCTTTTGACCACTAGTACAAGTTCACCTTGGCGGAATGTCCTCGGCCTGGTCAATCTTTCGTATGAGCGCGTCATCTTTGCTTTGTAGGCCTCTAGATGTTGTTGCGCTATGAGCCGGGTTTCGTCGAGGGCATCAAGCTCCTCAAACCGAAGGTGAGCATTTTCTTCGTTCGTCAGCTCGTGGTGGACTGCTACTCGTAGAGAGGGTAACTCTATCTCGAGGGGGAGCACTGCTTCCGTCCTAAATACCAACGCGTACGGCGTTGTGTTTGTGGCCGTCTTGAATGTAGTTCGATAAGCCCAAAGGGCTTCTTGCAGCCTTTCGTGCCAGTCTCTCTTATTCCTGGAAACGGTCTTTTTTATGATCTTCGTCAAGGTCTTATTGAAGGCCTCGGCCAGACCGTTAGCTCGTGGGTTGTAAACCGAAGAATATCTCCAGTCTATATTGTGCTGCTGTGCGAAGCGACTAATCTTATGGCTTCGGTAGGCCGGCCCATTATCGGAGATAATCCGCCGTGGAGTTCCGAACCGATAGATGACGTGCGTCTTGAAGAAATGGAGGATATTCTCCGTCTTCACTTCCTTCAGTGGTACTGCTTCTGCCCATTTGGAGAAGTAATCAGTTGTCGCCAGGATAAAACGGTGTCCCCGGGATGATGCTGGCTCAATGGGGCCGACTATGTCAGTCCCCCACATTTCGAACGGCCAGCTAGCCACCGTTGGGTATAGGGGATTCGGATGTTGGTGGATGAAGTCTCCATGAATCTGGCATGAGTGGCATTGCTTCGCATACTCGAGGCAGTCCTGGATCATCGTGGGCCAGTAGTAACCCATCCGTTTAATTTTTAACTTCATCTTTGGGCCTGCTTGGTGAGAACCGCAAAGTCTGTCGTGAACTTCCTGAATGACTCTTTCTGCTTCATCAGGTCCTAAGCATCTCAGCCATAGAGAATCAAACGATCTCTTGTATAGAATATCGTCGACGAAAGCGAAAGATAGAGCTCGTTTCATGAGCTGATGTCTTGAGGACGCCTCTTTAGGCATTCGGTGGGACTTAAAGTAGTCTATGAAGATTTCCCTCCAGTCTTCGGCCTTCTCATGGTCTTTTATTCGTAGGGTCGTCTGGTCAGTCGCTCCCTTTTCTTCGCGTGATTCCGGAGATATTTCTGTCGGGGCGAGCACTCGACGGCTTTGTACCACGATTCTGACGTCATCGAGGTTCTCGTCAGCCAGTTCTTTAGCAAGTTTAGCCAACGCGTCTGCTTTGCTATTTTCCGCGCGCGGTATGTTCTCCAAAGTATAGGAGGGAATTTGGGTCAATAGTTGTTGCACCCTTTCGCCGTACTTCACCAACTCTGGCTTGCACGTTTGGTAGTCACCATTTACTTGACTAATGACCAGCTGAGAATCCCCGTATATAAGGAGGTCTTCAATTCCCATGTCGATGGCGATCTCGAGGCCTGCTATCAGAGCTTCGTATTCAGCTTCATTGTTTGTCCTCGGCTCTGTTAAGGAGAAGGCGAAGCGCATTATCCCTCCTTGTGAAGTTGCAAAGATGAGGCCTATCCCTGATTTGATCATTGGGATACCTTGTTTCTGTTTCTTCATGGAGGACGCTCCATCGAAATAGAGTTCCCATCGGGTGCTTCCGCCGCTAATCGCATCAAATGCATGCTCGTCCGGCAAATCACAGTTCATAGGAGAATCGGCCGGTATCGGGTGCTCAGCGAGGAAGTCGGCAATGGCCTGGCCTTTCACTGCCTTGAGAGGTTGATACGTTATCGAGAACTCCATCAAGAGCAGAGCCCATTTAGCGAGTCGACCCGTCAATATAGCCTTCGACATCAAGTATTTAAGGGGATCCACTTTTGAAATGAGGCGGACTTCATGTGCCAACGCATAGTGCCTGAGCTTTGTTATCGCGAAGATTAATGCCAAGCAGTGTTTTTCAATGGGAGAGTAGTTGCTTTCTGCCCCCAGCAGAACTCGACTCAAGTAGTAGAGTGCTCTCTCTTTCCCCTGATCGTTCTCTTGTGCCCATAATGCGCCTAAAGAACCTTCGAGGGCGGTTGTATAAAGAATGAGGGGTTTTCCCTTGACCGGCGCGGCCAACACCGGAGGGTTCTGCAGGTACTGCTTGATCTCGTCTAGTGCACCTTGACATTTGTGATCCCAAACGAATGGAGTTCCCTTTTTCATCAGGTGGCTGTAAGGACGGCATTTGCCCGAAAGATTAGCGATAAACCGCCGGATGTATGCGAGCTTCCCTTGGAGAGACCGCAACTGCTTGAGGGTTCTTGGTGGAGGCATTTCCATGATCGCCTTAATCTTTGACGGATCTATTTCAATACCTCGGTGTTGAACGATGAATCCCAGAAATTTGCCCGAGGAGACTCCAAACCGCATTTGAGGGGATTCATTTTCAAATTATATTGCCGAAGGCGTCGAAATACAGTCACCAGATGCTTTAAATGATCTTCGTATGACATGCTCTTTACTACGAGGTCATCGATATAGCACTCGACGATGTCATGTATGAGGTCGTCGAAGATCTTTGTCATGGCCCTTTGATAGGTAGCGCCAGCGTTCTTTAGACCAAAGGGCATAACCCTGTAGCAGAATATACCCAAAGGGGTCCGGAAAGCGGTGTGCTTCTGGTCTTCGGGATGCATCTTTATCTGATTGTATCCTGATGAGCCGTCCATAAAGGAGAAAACCTTATGAGTGGACGTGTTATCTATCATTAGCTCGGTTACCGGTACTGGGAAATCGTCCTTGGGACAGGCTTTATTGAGATCCCTGAAATCCACGCATATGCGTACCGTCCCATTCTTCTTCATTACCGGGACGATATTAGCGATCCGGTCGGGATATTGGACAAATCCAGAATCGATCAGTTTCTTGACTTCGGCGTTGATGCTCATCTCAAGCTCGAGTCGCATCCTTCTTTGCGCCTGCTTGACTGGCTTGATATCTGGGGATATTGCTAATTTATGCACAGCAATCTCCGGATCTAATCCTGGCATCTCGGAGTAGTTCCACGCGAAGCAGTCTTTATGCTGTAGGAGCACGTTCTTTAACGCGGCCACCCTCTCTTCGGAGAGCAGCTCGCTGACAAATGTCGGTCGCGGGTCATCTGATGATCCCAACTCGATCTTCTTGAGGTTATCTGCAGTAGTATGTATACCATCTTCCAGTTCTTTCGGAGCGGGCGGAAATTCCGAGATCACCTCATCATCGCTGTTTTCAAAGCACCGGGGAAGGTCATCTACGTTCTCGGGCTCTTCTCCTAATATCGTAATCGTATAGCAAGTGCGAACCCGCTCCCCGGACTGAGGTGGACCCGGTTTTGCTCCTGCGGTCTTGGGCTCGTGCTTTTGTGGTGGCGTTACCTTCCAGCCGTCGGATAAAGCGAATCTGCCCCGTTGGTACTGGTCCTCGACCCAGTTCTTGAAGGTGAAGCAGTTTTCGGTAGGATGTCCTATGGCTTGGTGATAAGAGCAATAGCTCAGATGAGAAGTCTTGTTAGCTTGCTCAGGATGTCTAGACTCTGGAAGCGCGATCATTTGATGTTTTATAGCGAGCTTGAGTAACTTCTCCGTCTTGTCTCGGGGGAAGGAGTACGCTCGACTCATCTTCTTCATGAGGGACAAACCCGAGCCGCTTCTTGATTTATTTCCGTCTCTGCGTCGGGCCTTTCGTACAACGGGTTGACGAGGATAAGCGTCCTTGTCTTTTGCAGCATGTTGAAATAGACGTTGCGTCCTGGCCTTCTCGTAGATGGCCATTTCGCGGTTGTGGTCTTCCCGAGCTTTCTGACCCACTTTCCTGATAGGCTTGGCCATTCGTTCTTCAAACGACGGACTCGGCGCTTCAATCGCGGGGTCCAGTTTTGATGGGGGTTGGCATCTCCTGACAGGGCGTCCTCCTCTTCATCAAAGGTATATATAGCGTAGCTGCTGTGAGCCCGTTCCCGTTTTCCGGCACTTGCGTATCCAAGCCCGAGTGTTTCCATCTTCCCGTTGGGCAATTTGCGTTGAGTCCCGGGGACATCCCAAATCCTGTTGTAGAATCGAGCCTGCCGAACGGTCTGTTCTAAGGGTACTCCTTGGCGCTTCAATAGCTTCTTTAATCCATTTGTATAGTATCTGGGCAGAGGGATGGGTTGGAGCCTGTCAAGTGTAGCATCCGCGCCATGCCAGATCTCTTTCTCTATTTTCGACTCTGAGGATTGGTAGAATAGGATCACCTTCTCACCCCTTTGCCTGGGAGGGACGTAAAATGTTCGCAGGTCCTGCACATTATTAGCCTGCAGCGTGTCGAGATCCTTGTAGTGTTCTCGCGGTACCATGGTGATTTGCAAACTATGGTCATCGCTAGGGAGTGTTTGTATTGACAGCCGGTTGGAGAACACAGCATTAACTTCATCTTCTGAATCACTTCCGAAGACAAACATGGGGGCGGGCGTCCCCAGGTTGTTGCGTTGAGATGGCCCTGCATAAACTATCTCTTTTTCTTCTTCGGTATCGCTCCCGAAAACAGGGATGGTGGCGGCGGTTTTGTTCTCCGGATTGCGACATCTTTCCGTATCCTCGAAATCTGGCAAAAAGTACTTCGCATCTTCGTATTTGCGGACTTCGTTCACGGAAAATGGGTTTAACTCACCTGTTACGGTATACTCGAAACCATCCTTAAAGTACTTCATACACTGATGTTGTGTAGAAGGGATGATATTGTACTCGTGTAACCAAGGACGACCGAGCAAGGCGTTGTAGCAGGTCTTGGCGTCAATGACATGGAATTTGATGTCTGTGACGAGAAGTCCAAAGCGTAATGTTAGTATCACAGATCCGAGAGTCCGTGACGATTGTGAATCGAAACCGGAGATAGTAATTTTGTCACGAGCGAGGTGTTGCACGCTCATGCAGATTTCCTTCAACACCCGAACATTAAGGAGGTTGACGGAGGATCCATTATCCACCAGGATCTTGCCTATCTTAATATCATGGCAGTATCCGGAGACATATAGGGGACGGTTGTGGTCGCACGTCCCGAGAAGGAGGTCTTCATCACCGAAAGTGATGTCGGCTGTATGCACTTCCTCCAGTTCATCCTTCATCTTTTCAGTGGCGAGGAAGGCTTGGAATTGCTCAGGTTCTTGTAACGCCTTAATTAGTGAGTCTCGCGCTTCTTTTGATAATAGGAGGGCATCGAGAATGCTAAGCTGAGAAGGCAGCTTCCTTAGGTGCGCGAGGATGTTATAGTCCACTTTACCCTTCCTAGGAGGGTCTTTGGCAGCCAGCTCTCTCATGACTTGGTCATCTAAAGTGATATCTTCAGTAACCTTTTCCTTTCCCTTATCCTTTCTATTCCCGGGCCCGAGATTCTTTTCTGGGAGTGTGCGATTGCGCAGCTGAATGTTCTCGCAGATCTCCGATTCCTCCTCTTTCCCCAACACAGATTCTTTGAAGAGAGGGCCCAGAGCGATTTCTTCATCAGAGTCGCTCCCAAAGGTGAGAACTTGTGACCCCCTGGCGTTTACCATGTAACAGTTGCCAGTAGCTCTGTCGTGCCCATCGATAGTACTTCTTCGCTCCCGACATTTGATTCAGAGTGATTTAGCGTGCTTACGCTTTCTAAAAGATAGATCAAAAATATTTGTAACCGCAATCAAGAACGGCGTCGCTTGAAGCTAGCCGGTGAATACGGGTCGGTCCACAGGGATGTGTAAATCTTCTTTAAGTTCTTACGAGTTAATTCCAAATGGTGTTTGGAAGTTTTAATTAAATCTAAAAATCGAAGTTGTATGAAGGTAGAATTAGAAACTTGCTAGGATTAGGTTTAGGGAAAATTTGGTTAATAAAGATTTACATCTCTTTCCATTGCCATCAATTAAATCAATCATATTAGAGTTATGGTAAATATTAACAAAGGTGATTAGGATGATTGGGAAGATTGATTCTTCCTCTAGATTCTTGTCCTCCCTTTCTTAATCTTCACCCTAACCTCCATGGAAAACCTTAAGATCCGGGCCTTTAGACTACGGAGTTCACCGTTACCTTGAAGGTAAAAGTGCCGTAGGGAGCGGAATCAAAAGGTATGCATGGAGTTCTAATGTTCATAAAAGTGTAGCGATGAAAAGAGATGAGAGATCTTCATCTCTCAAATCCTTCCCTATTCCTAACCCTAACAAGCGAGGAAACTACTCGCTCATTGAGGGGATGAAAGAAAACAAGAATTTATTAGAGTAAGAAGACATCGATTGCAAGTTAATAAAAACTAAACTAAGGCGAGAAAATAAGAACAGATATGAAAAAACTAAAATTATTGCAAAGAAAATAATCTACTTACTTTTGATGTACTCTTATTTCAAGAAAAACAGAATTTTATTTCATGAGAAGAGGCATAAGAAATTACAATGAGTAGAGTTCCTATTTATAGAGAATAGGAAACCCTAGGTTACAATTGATTTGCATGTCTACATTTACCAAAATATCCTTAGGAAGACCTAGTCAAAGTAGACTTCAACCTTTGGTAAAATTTTATGTCTCTGTCTCTTTAAAAGAAGGTATTGGGCCTTGGATCTTTGGGCTTCCTTATTATTTGGTTCTTTATTAAAATAGCTTCTATGTTTCTTCCAGATCTCCAGTGAACAATTGCAGTGGACTTTTAACCGTTTGCTTTGTAATCTTGGACCTTGCATTGCCTTGTACTTTGTGAATTTTATCTTTGATATAGGCTTGATCAAGAGTCTTCTATTTGTTGGTCAAAGTCCACTTTTGCATCGTCTTTTCATCATTTTCACTGTTTTCTGTCCAAGAACCTGTAACCTGTAATATGTAGCAGACATGCATCAAAAGCACCTGTTTATTTATAAAAATGAATAAGAATGGGGAATATAAAATGCAATATTATGGTGTGAACAAATACCCCCAAACTTATCTTTTGCTCGTCCTCGAGCTAACTTATTATTTAAAAATCTAACCTAGCCACACTTTCGCAGGGAAAACGCGATTGCACTGAGCTCGTGCAACAAGCCGTTAAACCTCTAGGTGTCCCTAGTAGGAGGAGTGTTGTCTCCTGAGGGTTTTCAGCGGATACTACCCACAAAATCCTATCAATTCTGCCCATTGACTTTTGTTCTCCAATTAGGTCTTCTAATAAGGAATTCTATTATCTTCTACTTGTAAATTATCCACCCATATTCTTCACGCTTCCTCATTGTTTAACTTAAGATTATATATGTTATGTAGACCTACTTAGCTTTCGGCATCTCTTAAGTTTTCCTTCTAGGGTTACATCTCCACTTAGGAATTTCTATCAACTCTACTAAAGATACAAGTTCTATTCTTCATTCCTTTCTCTTATCTAAACTCTAATCACATATCCCCACGTGTGTGTAAATATCACCCCTACACTTGGAAATTCAAATCAAGCAATCGTACACCCGCCCATTGTCCAAAGCACTTGTGAGACTTCGCTTTCACATCCTTCATGCGACTGTTAATACTTCTTGAGGTACCAACAACCGATTACCAGATGCGTTAGCACTTTAAGGCGTACTTCCTAGTTTTGCAACACCCAAGGCTTTTAGCAGTGACTCCCAAACCAGTTGGTCTAAGGCACTAGGTGATGAAGCACCCTCGCTAAATATTTTTCTATTTTTACAGCCTTAAGTAATCACAAAAACCAGTGTCAATTTTTTTCTTTATCCACTTTTTTTCTTTTTCATTGTGCTAAGGACTTTAGACAAGAGTATTTCAAGGTCTCTTCTACTAATCCAAGTTTCAAGGTGCGTGTTTGTGCAAATTGTAGGGTATACGTTTTCAGAATCTAGACTTAAGCTAGGAACTATTTTTCAAACTTATACTCTAATAAGAACATCAATACTCTTCCCTTGTTTTGACTTAGCCCAAGAAGTGAACCCAAAATTTGCCTATTTCTAAATAACCTACAAAGACATATACTTTCTACCGTTAAACTTTAAGAAAGGTTATTTTTAGGGTTTTTAATTCACTAAGTCTAAGATCTAGTTGTTCCTAGCCAGTTGACCTATTTGTCAAACTCTAGTCAATTAGCCAAAATTGAATACAATAATTTTTATAATTTTTGAAATTTTTCAAATTTTTATGGGTTTTCAAATAATTATGCAAATGCAAAAATATGTACAAATGAATGCGAAGGAAGAAGACGTACCGAGCATACCCCCAAACTTGAACTTGACAGTGTCCTCACTGTCATGCTAAACCAAGAGGGTCAAAATACCGGCACTCCCCTGTTTATTTATTTATAATTTTTTTTTATTTTTTTAATGTTTTGAATTTTTTTTTTATTTTTTTATAGAAAAAGAAAACAAAAATATATATACATATATACAAAGGTTCCCCCCAAACTTAAGCTTGGCCTCTCACAAGCCAAAAGTTAGCACCAACCATTCAAAAATCTTATCGTGAAAATGGTATAGTTGGTGCAAGAAAATGAGAAGCACGCGAGACCGTGTGGAAAGAAGAATGGTAGAATATGGTCTCGGTGGGGGAGAAGAATGGCGAAAAGAAGAAGAAAGTGGAGTACGATCTTGAGGGTGTAAATTGAGTGAATAAATTAGCGCAATATGTGATGACCGATGTGTTAAAAGCGATTGCGCTAACCTATCAACCCGTCGAAAAATGGGGTCAAATCCCTCAAGATTCGCAAGAAAACATGGGTACGCCGAACTTGGTATAGGAGATGAAAGCGTAACGGTCACTTGCACGGTTGGAACAATAGGAAGGACGAAAGGGAGTGAATTAGGGATGGTCTCATTCTCACCGTAGTAAACTGTGTCGAGCTGGAAAGATTCCATCAATGGTTCGAAACGACTGTAAGCAACCGAGTCTGAAGGATTAACTAACTCATCTGAAAATGCAAAGGACTCAAACTCGGGCGGTGAGACTTCAACATCGTCCGAAAAAGTGAAACACTCGTAAGTGTCATCGGCTGTGGGAACTGTGTCAGATTCAAAGCAAAGGTTTTCAAGCTCACAGTCGTCAAGCGTAAAATGAATGGTGGTCGGAACGATGGAAAAGAGGGAGGGTGATTTAGGTAAAGGTTCAAGAGGATGAATTGGAAAATCCGACACATCAAAGAAAAATGGTTCAACCTCAATATGATCCTCACTATTCTCCTCAATATTCAACTCATAATTCTCCTCAATATTCAACTCATCCATGCCATTATCATCAAAATCAAGACGCATATGAGATTCGGGAGAAACATTTAATAACTCGGGATGATGATTTGAACATAAAATTTCAATTAAATCGACAGGTTCATCATCCGAAATATTCCCGGCGTCTATATTCTCAATCAAGTGAAAGTCAATTTCTTTAGACACTTCATCCACAGCATGGATATTTATCAATTTAGGTTCTAGAGTGGAGGTGTAAAGATCGAAAGGATTAGGTGCGGTTTCACTCGAAAGGGGTTCCTCACAATCTGGCAAATCAAACACTACAAAATCACACAACTCATTTTTATTTTCAACTTGTGAATCATTTAGGACATTCGATGGAAAACTGGAGTTGTGGGCTTCAATTGGGTAAGGGTAGGTTTGATTTGGAAATCCTCTCTCATTCTCATTCTGTCCAACCACCTCCTCATACATTGAAAAATTTGGAGCTAGTTGGAAACTAACTACCGGTTCAGCAGGTTGCATAAGGGTGGCCATGGACGCTTCCATATTCCTAACCATTTTATTTGTTGCAGCAATATAAGCCTCCAACGCCTCTTCCAAACTAGACTTGGGTGGTGAGGGGGTTTCGGTAAAAGATTCAAAATTGTTTGGATATGTGAAACTCCCAAAAGGCTGTGTAGGAACAGGGTCTAGTGACGGTGGGAAAATCGGGTAGGACTGGTAGGAAGTGGGTGGTTGGACTGGGGTAGGGTCGACATGTGGATAAAAAGGTGAATAGTCGTGCGAATCCCTAAAACTAGATGAGTGGAGAGGGGTGAAAGATCGACTGCGAGATTGAGCAATATGCTCAGCAATGGACATCGGCCTAGGAGTGACAGAAGGATTTGAAGAGGTGGTATCAACATATGGAGGTGGTGAAGGTTGACTTGGTTGACAGAAAGTGGGTTGAAAGGTCAAACTGTTTCTCCTAGACTCCTCTATGTGATCTTTCAAAGATTTTTTAGGCATGAAAGGATCGTCTTTAAATTGATCGAACACATTGACATATGACGCAAAATTAGGTTCGGGATACCAAAGTTCGGCTAATGATTTTTTATGTGGGGTACCCATGCTAGAAAAAGAAAGGTGACAAGAAGGATGGTCGGTGGTGCAAGGATTTATTTGGGGCTAATAAAAAATTTTTGCAAGCTCTACAAAATATTTGTCCTTGTTATATTCATTTTTCATTAATTTGTTTCTTTCTCTTTATTTGGAAAAAATTTTTTGCAAAAAGATTTTAGAGAAAAGATATGCAACAACAAAATATTTTATAGAAAAGATATGCAACAATAAAAAATTACTTGCAATTGGTTATTATTTGAAGCATATCACAAGAATCTTATTTGGAAAAAATTGTTGCAAAAAGATATTCGAGAAAAGATACCGTAAGAGAGAATCAACCCTGTAATCACCGAAATGGAATAAGCACAAAAGTTCAAATTAGTAAATGAGAATCAAGCATAAATAAGAATATTTTTCAGTGCAGTACATCATATAATAAATAGTTCCAAAAGGTTGGTTCTTTTAACTTTCTTAAATTAGTGTATTTTTGCAATGCGCATGTTTCCTAATAACTAAACTGAAGAAACACTTTACTACAAAACTATTCAGCGATTTGGCAGTGACTTATGGTGATGCCAAAAACGCAGGTAGTTGAACTCAAATTCATTATTATGACCAATTCTGCATAAAGAGGCACGATAGCAGTATATGACGTTATTAGGGAGAAACATTACTTGCAATGCGTAGGTCAGAAGAATGTTTTCCTCAATTATATCTTGTCTGTAAGAAAGAGCTTTTGATGCAGCATCAACCAAATCCAGTTGTTGTTGATCAAATGCAGTGCAATTTTCTTCAGCTGATAACACAGGGGGACCGCGGATCCGCGGTACTAACGGCTTGGCGCAGCGGAAATGCGGCTTCGGCGCGGGCGCAGATCCCGAGACTTCACCAGATGAGCGCGGAAGGGCGGCAGAAGCGGGTTTTTGCCGTGGCTTAGCGGTCCAGTGGGCGGTTCACGTCTTGAAAATTTTTCTGTTGTTTCGTTTTGAAAATCCCCCTGTATTCTGATCTTCTGAATTCTGTTTTGCTTCCTGGAAATTTCCAGATCCGATTTTGTACCTGCAAAATTTCACACAAAGTATCCCTTCCAAAAATAACAAATGATATATTTTTTTATATTTTTTATATTTTTCAGATTTTTATGATTTTTTTTTAATTTTGATTAACCCGAAATTGCGAAAAGAAAATTCTACGCCATCCCCGGCAACGGCGCCATTTGATTCAGAGTGATTTAGCGTGCTTACGCTTTCTAAAAGATAGATCAAAAATATTTGTAACCGCAATCAAGAACGGCGTCGCTTGAAGCTAGCCGGTGAATACGGGTCGGTCCACAGGGATGTGTAAATCTTCTTTAAGTTCTTACGAGTTAATTCCAAATGGTGTTTGGAAGTTTTAATTAAATCTAAAAATCGAAGTTGTATGAAGGTAGAATTAGAAACTTGCTAGGATTAGGTTTAGGGAAAATTTGGTTAATAAAGATTTACATCTCTTTCCATTGCCATCAATTAAATCAATCATATTAGAGTTATGGTAAATATTAACAAAGGTGATTAGGATGATTGGGAAGATTGATTCTTCCTCTAGATCCTTGTCCTCCCTTTCTTAATCTTCACCCTAACCTCCATGGAAAACCTTAAGATCCGGGCCTTTAGACTACGGAGTTCACCGTTACCTTGAAGGTAAAAGTGCCGTAGGGAGCGGAATCAAAAGGTATGCATGGAGTTCTAATGTTCATAAAAGTGTAGCGATGAAAAGAGATGAGAGATCTTCATCTCTCAAATCCTTCCCTATTCCTAACCCTAACAAGCGAGGAAACTACTCGCTCATTGAGGGGATGAAAGAAAACAAGAATTTATTAGAGTAAGAAGACATCGATTGCAAGTTAATAAAAACTAAACTAAGGCGAGAAAATAAGAACAGATATGAAAAAACTAAAATTATTGCAAAGAAAATAATCTACTTACTTTTGATGTACTCTTATTTCAAGAAAAACAGAATTTTATTTCATGAGAAGAGGCATAAGAAATTACAATGAGTAGAGTTCCTATTTATAGAGAATAGGAAACCCTAGGTTACAATTGATTTGCATGTCTACATTTACCAAAATATCCTTAGGAAGACCTAGTCAAAGTAGACTTCAACCTTTGGTAAAATTTTATGTCTCTGTCTCTTTAAAAGAAGGTATTGGGCCTTGGATCTTTGGGCTTCCTTATTATTTGGTTCTTTATTAAAATAGCTTCTATGTTTCTTCCAGATCTCCAGTGAACAATTGCAGTGGACTTTTAACCGTTTGCTTTGTAATCTTGGACCTTGCATTGCCTTGTACTTTGTGAATTTTATCTTTGATATAGGCTTGATCAAGAGTCTTCTATTTGTTGGTCAAAGTCCACTTTTGCATCGTCTTTTCATCATTTTCACTGTTTTCTGTCCAAGAACCTGTAACCTGTAATATGTAGCAGACATGCATCAAAAGCACCTGTTTATTTATAAAAATGAATAAGAATGGGGAATATAAAATGCAATATTATGGTGTGAACAACGGCTCTTGCGTTTCATGCGCTTAACATGTTGCCGACGAGCGACATATCCTTGCCATCATATCTTAAAGGCATCGCACTCCTCCGTGGGGTGTGAGATTTTCCGGTGATATGCGCAATAGTCAGGGTGCCTCTCCACCCCATCGTGTGTGTTTCCTTCCGAGGGTGGTAGCTTCATTCCCATTGACATGGCTTTGGCAAACCTTTTCCTCATCTTGAATATCTTCTTGTCTACTTCGGATGCCTTTCGCTCCGGTAGTTCAACTCTTTCGTTCAGTTGCCCGCATTTGGCTCCTTCCGATGTGGCCATCTCACGCTCCTGGTCCGCTTTACATTTTAGACGAATCTCGTCTAGAAAAGCGTCGATCATTTTATCTGTTGGCCATGCACGCTCTGGTACAGGCTCTGCCTCCAGCTTATTAGTGCCAGGAGTTTTCCCATCATCGGTAAACGAGTGGGAGATTACGTTACAACTCGCCACATATCCTTCGGATTCATCTGACGAGCTCTCTCCATCATCTTTCTCTTGAAAGATGTGGTTGAAGAACTCTTGCAGTGTGACAGGAGTTCGCGTCTTTTGATTGTATTCTTCCAGCACGTCGATTTGCTTCTGCAAGTTCGTGTGCTCGTTTCCAAGCTTCACGGGCTTCTTGGATTTCTTCTTCTTTTTCTTCGAAGATTTTGACGATTGGGCGTGAGTATTTGGGCTCTTATCGCGAGTCTTTGTAGTTGGGCGGCGCCTTAGCATCCCTTCGATAATTTGAGATTCAAGAGGGTCCTTCCATTCGATCGCAGGGCACGCATGAAGGTCTCTCAGCATTCTTTTGGTTTTAGTTGATAGCACGACCTTCCATGGAGCTTCTTCAATAAAGGAACATGTTGCCCCCGGTGTATCCGCTTTCCTAGGAGCATGCGGCTGTGGTGGGTTCACCTTCCACTTTTCGGACAGTACAAACTTCCCCTGGAGGTACTGGTCTTCAATCCATCCTTTGAAGACGAAGCAATCTTCAATCGGATGGCCTACCGTTTGATGGTAAGGGCAATAGTTAGGGTTATTCACCTCGGTGAGTTGCGGTGGTCGCCTTGGATTTGGTAGGCTTATAAGTCTGTTGCGTATTGCCAGCTCGAATAACCGTTTCGTCTTGTCTCGTGGGAACTAGTAGGGACGCTTCATCTTCTCATTATAATACCGACGCCTTTCCTCGAGTTGATCTGCCGGTTTTGGGGCGTTAGGTTGCTGTTGGGCATTCGCAACAAAGGTTGCTCTTCCTTTACCCTTGTCATTCCGAGGTTCCGACTTCGGGGGAGGTGGTCTATGACCCATCTGGTCCATCTGAGCCAACTTGTCGATCAAAGCCTGGAATATGGTTGGCTTAAAGAACATCATAAACTGGGAGATAGTTGCGTGAGGGTCTAGGGTTCCTACGAACATGCCCACTGCGGGTGCCTCCTCAATGCGTTGTTCACATCTCGACCACAAATTCCGCCAGCGTATAGCATACTGGACCCAGGTTTCGCCTGGTTTTACCCTGGCGTTAATCAATGCAGTTATTGGAGTGCATTCGCTGGCACTTGCGAATCGCTGAGTGAACAACAGCTCCATTTCAGCGAACGTTTTGATAGAATCGTTCGGGAGTTCTGAATACCATTCGAACGCAGTTTCCGATAGGCTGCCCACGAACTGGCGGAGCAACAGTTTATCATCACCGCCAGTGTTACCGCAGAGGGCCCGGAACTGGGCGACATGTTGATGGGGGTTGCCGGTCCTCTTGTACACGTGGAATTTTGGTATCGTATAACCTTGCGGGTATTTGATTTGGTCGTACCAGCTCGAATACGGTCGCCCCGTTTTCACGACTTGACCAGCTGCCTCAGTCGCGTGATGAACCCGGATTTGCCGGGCTATGTAGTCAGCCAAGTCAGCCTTAGAGATTGCCTCCTCCTTGGCCGTTGAGAGGGCTGGTGGTGGATTTGACGTTTCTCCTCGGTCGTCTTCAAGAACGATTGGGGGATCCTCGGCGGGTAAGTCCTGCTGGATCATCATTCCTATCATATCTTGGAAGAGAAGGCCCATCCGTTGTATGTTGGCCGCTTGTTCAGCAGCCTCTTTGTCCTTTTTCTCCAGTGTCCGGCGAAGGAATTCAGCCTCGGTTTCTTCCTCCCGGCGTGCGTCTGAGGACGTTTCTGGGTTTTCTTTTGGCCCGGTGAGCGCGGCCATAGCATTCATCATTTCTTGAAGCTTTTGTTGCTGCTCCTGGGCCTTCGTCACGGATCGGGTTAGCGGTTGGTGGCCCGTAGAAGTGCGGCTTTCCTCTTTTCCAGAGGCCATGTAAACAGTGTGCACCACCATGCCCCCAGACTTAGGGCGTCTGGGCTCAGTGCTTTTAGCCGTCGTTGCATGCTGTGGGGTCTTCTCTGGCCTCCTCCTTTTATGAGTCAGTTGATCAACAGCCTTTTGGGGTTTAGCCTGGTGACCAGCTTCCGGTTGGATTTTCAGCTTCTTGTGCTGGCGGGAGAAGTTTGGGTCGATGATCGAGTCTCGGGCCTGCCGCCAAACCTTATAGATTTTGGAAGACAGCCGTTGAGGAGATCGGGGCTGTTCGGGTTTTATTTCCACAACCTTTTTTAATGGGGGAGGAGACCTCTTCAGCACTGCAGTAGCGGAATTCCTTCGCACCTTATTTAGCATTTCGAAGCTGTTCCCAGTTGGAACAGCAGTATTAACTTCTGCCACCGGGGCCGATGGAGTCAACCCGGAGGGGGAGTTGTCCCCAGCCTTCCTTACTCGGCGCCAATGGCGACGTCGAGCGCGTCGAGCGGACGGCGTAGGGTCAGCTGTAAGAATGGCTTCGTCTTGCCCCCTGTATAGGTGGGGGGGTCGCTGTTGGTGTTAGCCTGTCAAAGACCGACGTCCTTTGGGCAGCAGGAGCGGGAGCTGGAGCCGTCAATCTTGTAAAGACCGACCTTTTGGCCGGAGAAGCTGCCTTGACGACTTCGGGGGCAGGAGCGGCCACCTTCTTAGAAGTATCCTTCTCTGAGATTGTAGGCTCCATGATGAGTTCGCAGGATTTCTGGCCCAATCTAGAGAAGACCGGGGCGTTGACGTTGGGCGACTCGTTGAGAGGAGCCGCGGTAGGGGTAAGACGATCAAAGACCGACTTCTTGAGAGCTTCCGTTGTTAGCACTGGAGCGGTGAAGTTTGTCGGCGGGAGCATGGTCCCGAAGAACAATCATGTGGTGGCGCGAGTGACCTGTTCCACGGGCATTGTGAATAACGAAGCAGCTTGGGGTCCGTAGGCTATACCTCCTGGCGAGGCAGAGCGTTGGTCGCAATTGCAGTCTGAGCAGTTGGAGAATTTCACGGAAGTAGAAGCCATCGATCCTTTGCTTTCTGCAATAAGCGAGACGCCAATTCTTAGTATTTTGAAACCCAAGGGCAACCATTAGCGAACCGTGATTGGTTCGCGAGTCACGACACACGAAGTGTGGAGTGGAAAGAGGAAAAGGTCCCACCGGGCGTGCCAGAATCTGTTCCCCTCCGAACGGCGGCCGAGACATGGGGACGTCTATGCCTGAGGTTCGGGGCAGATGCTAATTGGTGCTATCCGTCCACCTCTCCGAAGATACCAAGTTGATTTATGGCACCATGTATCGAAGGTTTAGACGGATGCGTCCGATGTAGCAGACTTCGTCAGATTCCCCCTCGTTTGAGGGGTTTTTGATTGTGGGGACGCTCTTCCCTGCAGGCGCAAGCCCCTGCAGTTAATTACGCTACCGCATTGCGGTAACAACTTTCTCTTTCTCCAGATGGTCACTTCGTGTCGTGGGTGTTTGTTTTGTATTTTGTTGCCCGTGGATTGTTTACGGAGACTGAGTTATGTCGTCGCCCGTAGGGCGTGGACCAGTCCAAATCCGTATTATCTTAAATTTGGGTTTGGGGGTTTGGTTTGAGGATACGTCAGCCATACTTGAGGCTAAGATCAACTCAAACGTTTATTAAGGATACGTTAGTCTAACTTTGAGACTAAGATCGACTTAACGGGATCGTTTAGATCCGACAAAAGAGCGTTTGGGCTCTAATGTTCCAGTTTAGGGACATAGTGGTCCATGAATGTATGGCCGTCGGGACCCATCACCTCTCTGACGACGTTGAAGGATTACAACGACGGATGTCAGAGGAGTTCAGAGATGTACCCTCGAGCCAGAGTTAATTAGGGGGATTCATAGTCCAGTCTGTTTGAAGGTTTAAGGATACGTTAGCCATCTTTGAGGCTAAGATCAGCTTAAACGGGACCGTTTAGATCCGACAAAAGAGTATACGGGGCTCTATTGTTCTAGTTTAAGGACGTTGCGGTCCATGGGTAGTTTAAGGACGTTGCGGTCCATGGGTAGTTTAAGGACATTACGGTCCATTGTTAGTTTTAAGACATCTCGGTCAAGGTTAAGGACGTCGTAGTCCATGGGTTTAAGGACCCCACAGTCCATTTGTTAGTTTTAAGACATCTCGGTCAAGGTTAAGGACGTCGTAGTCCATGGGTTTAAGGACCCCACAGTCCGTTGTTAGTTTTAAGACATCTCGGTCAAGGTTAAAGACGTCGTAGTCCATGGGTTTAAGGACCCCACAGTCCGGTATGTGCTCTGGATGCTTCACACGGGTTCACTGCCGTGCTCTGCGAGGACCAGGCTCCGCTCTGGACGTTTTTCATGGGGTCAAAGAGTGACATTATCCGCGTTCCACGTAACCAGGAATTTTGCATTAAACATGGGTTTAAGGACCCCACAGTCCATATCAATGTGTGGTCGTCGGGACCCGTCACCTCTTTGAAGACATTGAGGGATTACAATGCCAAGTATCAAAGGAGTGAAGAGATGTACCCTAGAACCGGAGTGGATTAAATAGTCCTTGGCCCAATTTAGGATCAAGACGAATTAATTATGTTATGAGTCCATTGGCCCAGTTAATCACAAATTGAGGACTTATGGCCATCTTGGGCTAAGTCCAATCAGGAGAGGCTTTGCCTCTTTCTATCTAGGCCAATTGGGCCAAAGCCTAGTGTTAAACACTACAGAGCAGTCAGTGTTGAACACTGGGAATGAGGTTGACAAGTTAGTGTTTAACACTAAGAGATAATTGGTGTTAAACACCAGCAACAAGGCTTTTCAAATTAGTGTTAAACACTAAAACAGATCAGTGTTGAACACTGCAAATAAAGCTTTTTGATTAGTGTTGAACACTAAGGCCCAACAGTGTTTTAACACTGGGTTCGAGAGTTTCGATTTAGTGTTAAACACTAAGGCAAGAGGGGTCACGTGGCAGCACGTGAGAGCGCCCTCCCTTCATTTATTCTGCTGAGATTATCGCATCTTTCAGAGCATCACGTGCCATCACGTGATGGGCATTCAAATGCCTATGTATTAGAGCTTCTGCCGAGGGTCACGTGGGTCACGTGGGGTGCTACCTCAAAGGGGCTTTCTGTAGATCTCTTGGGGGGGTCACGTGGTGACACGTGACCCTGCCTCTATGTATGTTATTTAGAGGATCTGTTAACCTTTTCTCAGGAATTAAGTTCCTCGTAGGGTTAAACCCTGACAGTAATTTCAGAGGAATTAAATTCCTACTTCCTTTTGAAGGTTTATATTCTGAATAGAGTTGAACTCTGAATTTTCCGTAGGAATTAAATTCCTCATACATGTGAAGAACCAAATAGGGTTAAACCCTAACAAAAGCTTTTTAAGGAATTTGAACTTCCATCCTCTGTTAAATTATGATTAAAGGAATTAAATTCCCGTTGTTTCAACAGAACTAGGTTCTTAATTAGGGTTAAACCCTGTCTCTTTTTGTTCTGAAGGAATTAAATTCCCATGATACAGGGTCAAGCCCTAATTTTATTTTAAAGGAATTAAATTCCTATAGCTCTGTGAGAATTAAATTCTTGTGCTGCCATTCCCTCTCTATGTTTTGGATCTGCATGGCAGGATCTCGACCCATTGAGAATTAAATTCTCAACTTCAAGGGGGGATGTGCACTTTGCAGATCCTCTATCAAAGAGAGAAGAAATATGTTCTTCTGTTTTATATATCAGAGTTAAACTCTGTTGAGAATTAAATTCTCTTTCTTTCAAAAAGCCTTCCCTTTCTTATCTAGGGTTTTCTTTTGCAGAAGATCCAAGTTCCTCGAAGTATCGAAGCTCTCTTCCTTTTCTTTTTCTCTCCCTCTCTCTGTACATATTTTCTCTGTGTCTCTTGGCTCCTATTTATAGGAGAAGCAGCCGAATCAATCAGTTTTTGACGAATCTTCATGAGAGATTTGATTTGCATCCATCATTCGTTTTGGACCTTTGGATTATTAGGTGAATTTTATTCACCATTGGATTTCACATCCAGGGATTCTCCTTTGTTGTTTCGGTTAGATTTAAAGGGGAAATCTTTCCAAACCTGAGATTTTCCCATAGATAGATGGTATTTCATCACCTCTGAATCTTTAATTCGATTGGTTCCAGATAGCCGCTTTCCTTTGGAAAGATTTGAATTTCTTTCAGAATTTAATTCTGTTGACAAAATGGGCTTTGAAAGCCGGTCACGTGTGACCACGTGACCCATGGTCACGTGTGGACACGTGACCCTCTTTGGAATGAGCCTCCCTCCTTCTTTTTGCGCTGTCTTCTGGTTGCTGCTTGACCGTCACGTGCCACCACGTGACCCCCGGTCACGTGTGAGCACGTGACCCTTATTTGGATTCTTTTTCTTGATTTAACTGGAGAACAATTCTGATGTTTTGAGCGTCACGTGCCAACACGTGACCCTGGTCACGTGGGAGCACGTGACTTCTTCTGAAGCTTTTTCCTTGATTTGATCAGGAAGCGTTGGGTCTTTGCTGCTGCTTTTAAATGTCACGTGCCGACACGTGACCCTGGTCACGTGGGAGCACGTGACCCTTTCTTAAGCCCTCTTTCTTTGATGTAGTCAGGAAGCTGCACTTGCTTTGCCGGTACTTTTGGGTGTCACGTGCCAACACGTGACTGCTGGTCACGTGTAAGCACGTGACCCTCTTCTGAAGCTTTTTCCATAAGCGTTCCTGATTTTAAATCAGGAAACATGGGGTTTCAAGAAGAAAGAAGATGACTAAGGGGCAGTTGATATGAGATATAAGGTATGGTTGGCAGTTAAAGGTTATTCGCAGGTGTGGGGAGTTGACTCCACTGAGGTATTTTCTCCGGTTGTTAAACACACATCTATACGTGTCTTGCTCGGTTTAGTAGCTATGCAAAATTTGGAGCTTGAGCAGCTTGACATGAAGACCACATTTTTGCACGGTAATTTGGTAAAGAAAATTTACATGCAACGTCCTAAAGGTTTCGAAGTCGAAAGTAAAGAAGACCATGTTTGCTTGGTAGAGAAGTCTCTCTACGGTTTGAAGCAGTCACCAAGACATTGGTATAAGAAGTTTGACTCCTTCATAAAAGAAATAGGGTTTACAAGAAGTATGGACGACAGTTGTGTATATTCGAAAAAGTTTGCCAATGGTTCTTACATATATTTGTTATTTTATGTTGATGATATGTTGATAGCAGCAAAGTATATGATTGATATTTAGGATTTGAAGGAATAGTTGAAAAACAAGTTCGAGACTAAGGATTTGAGAGCGGCCAAGAAAATACTTGGTATGGAGATCAGGCGTGATCGCAAAGGAGGAAAGCTTTACTTGCCTCAACATCGATACATTGAGAAAGTTTTGGAGCGTTTCGGCATGGCAGATGCTAAATCTGTAAGTACTCCGTTGGCGGCTCATTTTAAACTTTCATCCCATTCATCACTGTAAACAGAGAATGAGATTAAGTATATGTTGAATGTTCCATACGCAAATGCGGTGGGTAATATCATGTATGTCATGGTTTGTACACGACTGGACATTTCATATGGTGTTAGTGTTGTAAGTCGCTATATGACTTCTCCTGGTAAAGGCCATTGACGGGAAGTGAAATGGATATTACGATACCTACGGGATATGTTTGACGTAGGGTAGGTGTTTGAAAGGAACATCGACCGCTTAGTTGGATTCAGCGATTTCGATTATGCGGGTGATCTTGACAGACGAAAATCGATCACCGGTTATGTACTCTTCTTGAGAGGATGTGTCATCAGTTGGCGTGCTAAATGACAGCCTACGGCAGCGTTGTCTACGATGGAGACGGGGTATATGGTCGTTGTTGCGGCCATTAAGGAGTCCATCTGGTTGAAGGGACTATTTTCAGAATTCGGTATTTAAAAGTATACCGTAATAATCTACCATGATAGCTAAAGTGTTATTCACTTGTCGAAAGATCAAATGCATCATAATAAAATGAAGCACATTGACGTGAGGTATTAGTTCATGCAGGATATCGTTGAGAAAGAAGAGATTTTTGTGAAGATAGTTGGCACAACGGACAATCCGGTCGACATGTTGACGAAGTTTCTTTCAGTTATTAAGTTTGAGCACTGCTTAAACTTATTTGGAGTGTGTCGCACTCATTTGAGCCCTTAAGGGGTTTTGTGATGAAAGTGGAGCTATTATTAATTTTGATGGAGGAGTTTGTGGGAATGTGAGGTAAGGTAAAGATTTGTTGTGTATGCTTTCCATTCCGATCCCTATTGATTTCACATAGATTCAGAATTATCTACAAGGTAAAGGATAATATATTCAGATTTATCTACAAGTAAGATGGATATTTATTGGTTGAGAAGATTTATCTACAAGTTACGTGGATACTTATCAGCTGAGAAATTAGTTATTTAGATTTATCTCTAGTTATTTAGACTTATCTACATTATACTATATATATTGTAGTATTTTGTAACCTTAGAGATTGATGCTTTTGAGATAATTTTTTTTTGAGAGAACTATTTGTGAGAGGGATTTGTATTCGTCCACCGTTTGTACTCCTCCACTTTTGGTTATTAATAAATTTCATCTACGTCTAATTAGTAAGTTCTCATATTTTCTATTTTCCTGTGGTTTTGTTTATTCTCTATATCGTTTGTTTTGAAGGTATTTGTCGCAACCAGCTATAAATTAACTTGGAAAATATTGCAATGGATTTCTTTCATATTACCTTAGCATTGGCTGTCTTCCACTGGTGATTGGACCCAATTCATTGGTGGCATTGAAACGGAATTTAAAGGGTGATATCTACCTTACAAGAAGATTCTAAGAAAACTATTAAAATTGTGGGTTTGATTTTATAAAATTGAGGATTTCCTCTTCTCCTAAATCTAATCTAGGGTTTACCTATCGGTAAAACAATATCTGTCTTTTAGTTATCGGTAGAATGATGTCTCTATCTCACATCTTCGCTACACCGCTAAATTATTCCTATAATGTTATTGCATCGTTATAGTTGATTTATTAGTTGGATCAAAACTTTCATATCAAGAAACAAGTTGGGAATTTCTCCATGGATTCGCCCGCTTATGCTTGTATTGGAAAATTAACACATAGTAGTGAGGTATCTAACATATAGGAAACTTATTGGAAAAATGCATCCATGAGGACGGTATCTTGTCTAGATATAGACAGGTAAACGAGTCATGCATGCTGAAAATTATTTTAGCTTTTGGCGGGTGTGTGTTGTCGGTTATGGTGAGTGGTGCATATACGGAGACTTGCCTTTGGGAGTGTTCAAAATGTTTTTGGTTTCCACAGGTGAGGAAACTATGCTTGGAATTACTCAACTTATTACCTACTAAATTTTATTCTCATTCATCAATTCTTTTTTAACTGAAAATTAAGTACTCCTATCCTTTTTTTATATATGTTTTAACCGAGATGAATATTAAAATGCAGAAAGAATTTTTTCGATTCTGAATGAAGTGAAGTGCTCTTTATTGGGTGTGTTTAATTTGACCCCACGTGAATCCTTTCTTTTTATTTTTTAAGTGAAAGGATCATGTGACCCAAAGCATGGATTGTTTAATGTCACATATTACTTTCACAAATAAATAGCTTTTCCCCCAAAGAAAGTGGATACTGGATACATGTATTTTAGCAATTTCTTTATATATATATATAAAAAGGCTTGGTTCAGTTGATCACATGCATATAGGAAATAATAAAGCATAATAAAATGTATATAAAATTCCCATGCAACCCCATTTTTATTTAGTGAAGATTTTCCCATGAAATATACAGCAAAAGTCCAACAAATACAAATATTATCTTTCAGCCTTTTATAGTTTATATGTATTGTTGCTCCATCTGGCATCACTATAATCTTCATTGTTGTTTCTGTGGATTTGATGCGTCCAATCTAATGGTACCATTGCCGCCTCCGCCACCATTGTTGAATGACGCCTTCCCGCTACAATAGTTATTTAATTATAATAAATATATGCATGAATTTATATAGATTAATTCATCTCAAATAATCAAAATAATTTAATATTAAACTTTGAAGGAGAGATCCTTCAATTTGCAAGATTATCTTAAGACATTAAGTAGATTCCAAAGCATTATACCATCTTTAAATTACTCAAGTTCAGGGGACTCAGCAGATGGCAGGTCAATTTTCTATATATTTTTATTTTTTTAATGTTTCACTAGCATCCAAAAATTTCACACGTTTTACATTTATAAAGACTTTTGGAATAGTTAAGTCTTTGTTTGGAAAATCTTCATAAATTTTTGACTTCTACAATGAAGACAGGCACATTCTTTCAAAGAAAATTAGTAAGATATTATTGATTGACTAAATAAGTTTTAAAATATCAGTAATAAAACGGAAAAAGCTCATCTTTAGTATATAAGAAAGAACAGCAATTGGAAAAAGGTAGTCATGTTCTTTATAAATGAAAATCCATTGAAAATGTGGATTATTTGATCAATGGTTTTAAGACTTTTAGTAAAAAAAAATTGTGTTAGCAGATAAAAACTTACTATAGGAATGCCAATCTTATGAATCAATCATCTTTGTAGCATGACCTTTTGTCCTACTGCAGAACAAAAAACTCCTAAATCGTTTCAAACGTGTGAATTTCTTTGAAGAGAGCTTAAGATGTTTTGGACGATAAGACTAATTAAGTGATGATGATGGCGGCTGAAATGATACGGACAAAGCTCCTTCCTTCTTTTAGTCCTAGACCTATCAAAAAAGGATCAGGGTGCAGATTTCCTCTTCTGCAATCAATCATAGGGGATGTTTTGTTTGTAGGTTTCCGGATTCAATAACTAGATCCATTATCCATCTTAACCTAGATAGGAGATTTTGGGGTCTGGCGGTTAGCTTGCCAGAAACTACAACTTATTCGAATGGTTTGAAGCTACCGATTTCAATGGAGGTGCTAGTATTAGGGGATCTTTTGGATGTGCTGCTGATAGGGATTATGTTGCTGGTTCTAGGTCAATAGATATGGAATCTAAGAGGTATGGTGGAAAAAACAATGAATGCAGTTAAGAACACAACAGAACTGAAAATTGGATTTTTTTTGTGATTTTAAGAGTTGTATTACTTGTTTGGTAAGATGTAATAAAATGTGATTGATCTACCAAAATGATGTGAACAACGGTTTTGGGTCATATTTTATGGTTAAATGTAATTTGAACTTGAAATTGTATGAAAATTATCAATTATTTTTGTTGATTCTCAATGTTCAATTGTCACATCCACTGTATTCTCAGTGTTCAATTGTTAATAATGGGATATCCAACCATTGGAAACTGAGAATCAAAATTTGCAAGGCAATTTTCAATACGAAATGATGAATTGCGAGCAAAACATCTCATATATATAAACTAACTAATTGAGAAATCTGATAAGAGAATATAGGCATTTTCATATCACAACACTTGGCACCAAAAATACATAATTTTCATGTTCCAACGACATTCATATAACAAATCCAGGAAAATTTATGAACAATGCTACAAACATGTTTTTGCTACAAATCTGTCTATCAATTTAAGAACAAATATCACTAACAAATCTATAAAATTTTCAATAAGAAATTGTAACAATATCAATAACTAATCTTTAACAAACAAAAATTATCACTTTAAACATTCTTACTAAAATTTGGAGCACTGTTAAACAGTCTTATTAAACAAAAATCATCCTATACCACACATCAAATAATTGTCATAACATAACAATCATCTAAGCACTATTCATTACACAATCAAACATCAAAACAATTGTCATCACAACTAAGCAACCAAACACTCCTCGTTACATAATTTTTAGATTTGTTTTTGTTAAGAATGAGATAAATATATATTTGTGAGAGAGGTGATTTGATATGTTGGTAAAATTTAGATTTTATTAGATTATTTGTATTCCCTATTATTAGAAAAGCAATTATATATATATATATATATATATATATATATATATATGGGATGCTCTAGCTACCTCATAATTTCCCTAATTTCTTATTACACGATATCAGAGCCTAATTCTAACCCTAACACCTAGCCATTACCACCATCCCTTGCCCCTTTTCACCCTCGCCCCTCCTCACCCTCGCTCGATCCAAGCTCTGCCATCCCTTTCCAACAACGCTTCCCCCTTGCCGCGCCACCAACCG
This sequence comes from Agapanthus africanus, assembly GCA_030015575.1. Classification (NCBI taxonomy): domain Eukaryota; kingdom Viridiplantae; phylum Streptophyta; class Magnoliopsida; order Asparagales; family Amaryllidaceae; genus Agapanthus; species Agapanthus africanus. The sequence continues at coordinate 49,388,121 of JASDDO010000028.1, read as the reverse complement.
CCGCTTCCCCTAACCGCGACATCGCTCACGACCGCCCGACCCCTCGCTGCGCCACCAACTTCCCCCTCCCCGCTTCCTCCTCACTGCGACACTAACCTTCGCTTCCTCTAACTGCGCCATATCGCTCACCGCCGCCGTGTCTCCTCGCTACTATTCACCCCGCCGCCTTTTCACTCCGCCGCGTCTCATCGCTCACCGCCCCTCACCCCACCGCCGCCTCACCCTCGTTGCTATTCACCCCACCGCCTCACCCTGCTGCAACCATCGCCCTCATCAATCTCACCACCGTCGCTACAGTAACACCCTAGTGCTGTTATACTATGCTTATTTGGGGTATTTAGCATATACTATGCTTATTTGGGGTATTTAGCATATACTATGCTTATATGTGGAATATATTATATGTGTATCATATCTTGATCATTGTTGTTTGGGTTACGGATGGTGAATTTAGCAGATGTGCTTATTATTCGATCCGACCCGCATGTTTAAAACCCATCATGATTCAATATTACGTCAAATATTTGCTAGTACAGAATATCCATGCAAATCCAGATATGATACACATATAATATATTCCACATATCTTTTAATAATACAAAATAAAAACCAAATAATATATTTTAATATTTAGCCTTGCACGTCATCGTACCCCATATCATGTGGTTGCATCCATATATCATGTTCATGTCCTAATTGTTAAAACAATCTCGTTTATGATCACTACGTATATTTACGTAGATACGTACTTGGGGGTATACATTTTTATTGACAGGATATCGCATTATGGTTTAAATTTTTACGTATATTCTCCATATTTAAAAACTGGATTTTTAGAAGGGACACGGGCGATATTCGGAGTAATCTGGTATTAGCTGTAAAATCCCAATATATATATATATATATATAATATTCATATAACTAATAATATATTATACTAATAATATATTATACTGTTAATTATATATATATATATATATATTTATATATATATATATATGAGAATAATGGAGGAAAGAGTACATAGGAGGGAATTTCCTTCTATGGCGTCGAAAAAGTACGTTTTCCGTCGTGTTTTCTGACGATCGGAATCCATCATCTTCATCGTTATCATCTAAGATGTGAGTACGCCGAATTTCATGTGATTCTACAACTTTTTGACCGTTGATTTAGCAATGTAAAAAGTTCTATTGTCAGTAAACCGTTAATTTTGAACCCACTAATTCAACAGTGAAAAAGTTGTAGAATCACATGAAATTTGGTTTACCCATATCTTAAATGATAACGATGAAGATGATGGGTGCCGATCGTCGGAAAACACGACGAAGGACGTACTTTTTCGACGCCATAGGTGGAAATTCCCTCCTATGGCATCTTTCCTACATTATATATATATATATATATATATATATATATATATATATGAGAATAATGGAGGAAAGATGCCATAGGAGGGAATTTCCAACTATGGCGTCGAAAAAATACATTCTCCATCTTGTTTTCCGACGATCGACACCCATCATCTTTATCGTTATCATCTAAGATATAGATACACCAAATTTTATTTGATTCTACAACCTTTTCACCGTTGAATTAGTGGGTTTAAAATTAACGGTTTACCGACAATAGAACTTTTTTACATTCCTAAATCAACAGTGAAAAAGTTATAGAATCACATGAAATTTGGCGTACTCACATCTTAGATGATAACAATGGAGATGATGGATTCTGATTGTCGGAAAACACGATGGAGGACGTATTTTTTCGACGCCATAGGAGGAAATTCCCTCCTATGGCCTCTTTCTTCCATTATTCTTATATATATAATATAATTATTTACTAAAACCCATACATCCCTCTCTCTTCCTCCTCCCCAGCGACCCTGACCTAAGAACCCATCGCTTCCTTCTCCCCAACCTTCCTCCACTGCCGCCGCTTCCCTCTCCGAAAACCCTCGCCTTTTCTTCTTCAATTTCACCAATGGCGCCGCAGTCATCACTAAAAAAAAGAACTACAAATGCGTCTCTTCACTACAGCCACTCTACAGCGGCGGCCCCTTCACCGTCTCTTCCACCGGCGATTTCATTGCCTACACTTGCGACTACGAGATTAAGATCGTCGACTCCTCCGACGCTTCGGTTTGACCGACTCTCGAGGGCGATTCAGAGCCCGTTACTGCTCTAACCCTAAGCCCCGACGACAAGTTCCTCTTCTCTTCTAGCCACAGTCGTCAGATCAGGGTTTGGGATTTCAAAACCATCAAGTGCATCCGATCTTGGAAAGGACATGATGGTCTGATAAGGCGCATGGCTTGCCATGCTTCTGGGGGATTGCTTGCTACAGCAGGGGCAGATAAAAATGTGTGTGTTTGGGATGTCGACGGTGGATTCTGCACACATTTCTTCAGAGGTCATCAGGGGGTTGTGACGAGCATTGTTTTCCATCCTGATCCCAAAAATCTTATTTTGTTTTCAGGAAGTGATGATGCAAGTGTACGGGTTTGGAATCTTCAAGCCAAAATTAAAACGAAAAAGTGCATACAAGTGCTTGAAAAGCATTTTACATCAGTGACTTCTCTGTTATTATCTGAAGATGGGCAGACTTTGCTTAGTGTTGGAAGAGACCAATCAATCGCACCCGCTCGCCCACAACCACCAGCACTGCCAAGCCTTCATTTCATACCTTTGGGACCGGCTTTATGAATCTTTATATTCCATTATTCTCTAGGACGGGCCATCTTCTCAATTAAATCAACACCAAACATATCTTTTTGATTGCCTCTATCTATGTCCGGCTGACACACACACCCCAGAACTCCAGAAAACAACAACTTTCTTCTTCTTCTTCTTTCTTTTCTTTTCTTGATTTCCGGCTATCTCACCGGAGTTGTGCACGTCGCCGACGATCCAGACGACCCAGCCACCGTCGTCGTCTAGCCCAGTCACCATGTCACGCAGCTGCTCAACCAGGTCCAGTCCTGCGCACGCAGGTTTTGCATTGCAACGTTATTCCGACATCGGACGTGGCATCCGTATCTCGATGTGAGATTCGATCAGGCAAGTTCTAAACTTGCAACATGCTGTGTTACTATATTAATATTTATTTAACAAATGATAGTGCATGTATTTTACTATTCACCAAATATCACCAATTTACCCTTTTTTAGTATCCGTCTGTATCTGTACTGATAACAGCTTATCTAGTTGCATGCCGGAAAGTCACAACGTTATCATACTACTATATTAGTTTAATACGTTATCTAGATTGCATCATACATGGTAATAGACGTGTAAGGGCTATTACAGATAGATACATATACATCCTGGCATTAATAGTATTTCGATATTGATTACGGTTTTCCATTTGGCATCTATTTTGGGTAATATACATTACATGACATGTTCACGACATATTACCAGACTTGTTACTTGGATCTTGTTACTAATGCCAACAATCCTGATTGTTGTCCTGACGGACGTGACTTGTTGTCTACATAGACAAAACTTGTACCTGCTTGATCTCGTGTTGGCATTAGATTCATATCATAAATACCTGACTTGAACACATAACTTTGGGGGTAAGGGGAAATCGATAATGAAACCTGATTTGTAACTCAACAGTTCGATACTTATACTGATCAGTCTTTACGGGCTCGGACAGCCCCGGAATGATGCTGCTGACATCATCCGTCTGTACATATCATATGTTTACTGCTTAGCGGCACGTTTCGGATTCAACCCGAGAGTCTTGACCGTGGTCCCGGGCACGCACGGGATACTATTGAGTTATATCGACGATTCCATTAAATTTATTTCAAAGACTTGTAGAATAGATAATATAGAAGCACGGATTTTAGAATATACATCACATACATACAGCTTACTATTTATATCTGTGTTTATCATTCACGTTCTTGTTTAATCACATTATCATATTCTGGTTACTACTATTATTTTGATATTATGACGAACTGACATCTGGGTTTTGCATGGCCTAGTTCCTCTACCATTATCGCAGGCAGATCAAGAGTACTTTATCAATCAAGCCGAGCAATGAGGAGCTAGCTATTTAGTTTAGAGACTCTTAGTTTATTTATTTTCATAATTTTATTTCTATTGATGTAAGCCCATATTAGGACGTGATTTAGATGCTATTGTTTTATTGGATCTTGATTCGTTTCCGCTACATTTATTTCTTGATTCTATTTATTGTGGCAGATGGAAATGTGTTAACTAGATTATATATTTTTTCTGTTCTTAATATCCACTTGACAGCCGTAATGTGACTGTGGAGGAATGATTTCTAGCCACAGGTAGCATGGTTGGCTCTGTCACGTACCGTGTTTACGTATTTTGGGAAGTAGGGCGTAACAGAATTTGTTTGGTATCAGAGCCATAAGATTTAGGATTGGTCGGGTTTGGTATTTTTGTAGTTGGGTATTGAACCCAATACACCAATCAGGAAACCCGGAATTACGAACATGTCCTGCCACATTATTGTCTTGTCTTTCAAATCCTTAAATCTTATCTTTCGCTTAACTTTCTTATCTTGACGATATGGAAATGATATTGCATCTCGGCTTGGAATCCTTTTGGTTCCTCATTGTTTTTCCCATCTTATTCTCTCGATTCTCATAGTAGAATTTGGACGACTTGAATGGAGTTATGTAGTTGTAACTATATTCCGCGGCATGGTTATAATGCGGTACTCTATTTTTAACCTGGAGTCCTATTTCGGTTCATTTTCTTGACTTATCTTCATTGCACTACTTTGTTTCTCTCGGTTCCATTACTCACGAGTTTATGTCTTATCGCAAGCTTAAATCCAACAACCGCATTGCATCTTTCCTTTTGTCCCATAGTGACCGATCCATTTGCGTTTCGAAGAATAAGGAGAAACACAGAAGAAACTTTTGATGATTGCAGTAGTTCGAGATTAACCCCAGCGGGAGCTGGTACAGACCGCTTCAGGGACGATCAGATGTAAGATGTTTGATTGAAGAAGTTTTGACAGACCTGTCTCAAATTATCAGAGTAGCGCAGCGGATGAGTGGTGGGTTGATAACTCACAAGTTTTAGAACAAACTTGCAAATTCATGATAAAGGGAACCGTTTACTTGAGGGTGAAGTTCGTAAACAAGTTGTAGATGAAGCGCTAATAGCAGTTCAGGATTTCATGGATGTGTTCAAGGATATCTTGAGTTTACCATCTAAACGAGATGTGGAGTTAGCGATTGGTCTTATTTCTGGAGCAGCGCCGATTTCAAAGGCTTATTATCCAATGGCACGGGTGGAATTGGAAGAGGTAAAGAAATAAGTTACTGAATTATTAGAGAAGGGTTGGATTTGCAGCAGTGGTTCGTCATGGGGAGCTCCAATTCTTCTAGTCAAAAAGAAAGATGGAATGCGGAGGATGTGCATCAACTATCGAGAATTAAATCGGGTGACTATTAAGAACAAGTACCCAATCCCTCGGATCGGCGAATTATTCGATCAACTCAGTGGCGCGAGGGTATTCTCGAAGTTCGATTTGCGATCTGGGTATCATTATGTTCGGGTGAAATCAGAAGATATTTGCAAGACAGCGTTCCGAACATAATATGGGCATTACGAGTACTTGGTGATGCCATTTGGAGTTACTAACACACCGGCAATATTTATGGACTTGATGAACCGAATCTTTTCACCATACCTGGACCAGTTCGTAGTGGTGTTTATTGATGACATTCTGGTCTATTCTAAGAGTAAAGAAGAGCATGCAGAACACTTGAGGATCGCACTGCAAACGTTGAGGCAAGAAATGTTATATGCTAAGATAAGCAAGTGTGAGTTTTGACTCGAAGAAGTGAAGTTCTTGGATCATGTTGTATCCGGAGATGGAATTTCCGTTGACCCTAAAAAGATTGCAGCTATTCATGATTGGCCAATTCCAAAGAACGTAGGGGAGATCAGAAGTTTTCTTGGACTTGCCGGATATTATAGAAGGTTTGTGGAGAACTTCGCTCGAATAGCAAAACCATTGACCAAGCTAACCCGAAAGGAGGTACCGTTCGTATGGACGGAGAAACAGAATGGAACAGAATGGAACCATTCCTTATAACCCGAAAGAAGATTCCGTCTTTACGGATAACCAGAAGATTCCGTCTTTACGGATAAACAGAATGGAACCATTCCTTATGACACCACCTAGTAGTGCTGCATGCTAATACTGACATGTACTTTTATATCACTGTATAAAACCGGGGTGGGGTAGTTTGATTGGGTAAGGCTGTATTAAGGGTCTCGGATTCCCCTTTTAATTAACTATAGTTCGGGGAGTGAAATAAGTACTAATCACTCCTGATTGCTGTTGTTCCTTGGCCCCAACGGAATAATCGTGAGAACCCGGTACCCTTGTCTACCAAACTGATACTGTTCCCCTCCGAATGGCGGCGGAGACGGCGTGAGGACGTCTTGCCTGAGATTCGGGGCAGATGCTATATGGTTTTATCCGTCTACCTCTCCGAAGATGCCAAGTTGATTTATGACACCGTGTATCGGAGGTTTAGACGGATGCGGCCGATGTAGCAGACTTCGTCAGATTCCCCCTCGCTAGAGAGGTTTTTGATTGTGGTGACGCTCTTTCCAGCAGGCGCAAGCCCCTGCAGTTAATTACGCTACCGAATCGCGGTAGCTACTTTCTCCTTCTCCAGAATTTCACTTCGTGTCGTGTATGTTTGTTTTGTTTGTGGTTGCCCGTGGATTGTATACGGAGACTGAGTAATGCCGTCGCCCGTAGGACGTGGATTAGTCCAAATCCGTATTTACTTAGATTTGGGTTTGGTGTTTTAGTTTAAGGATACGTTAGCCATATTGAGGCTAAGATCAACTTAAACGTTCGTTAAGGATACGTTAGTCTAATTTCCAGACTAAGATCTACTTAACGGGATCGTCTATATCCATTTCCAGTTTAGGGACATGGTGGTCCATTTAATATATGGCCATCGGAACCCGTCACCTCTCTGACGACGTTGAAGGATTACAACGACATGTGTCAGAGGAGTTCGGAGATGTACCCTTGAACCAAAGTTGATTGGGGGTCTTATAGTCCAATTTGAGACTAAAGTCTGTTTGAATGTTTAAGGATACGTTAGCCATATTTGAGACTAAGATCAACTTAAACGGGATCGTTTAGATCCAACAAAAGAGCGTTTGAGGGCTCTATTGTTCCAGTTTAAGGACGTGGTGGTCCATGTTCCAGTTTAGGGACGTGGTGGTCCATCGCCAGTTTAGGGACGTGGTGGTCCAACATTAGTTTAAGGACGTTTCGGTCCAACATTCCCATTTTTGGACGAATATTAGTTTAAGGACGTTTCGGTCCATCATTATTTTACGGACGTTTCGGTCCGACATTAGTTTAAGGACGTTTCGGTCCAATATTAGTTTAAGGACGTTTCGGTCCACGAGTTTAAGGACCCCGCAGTCCGTGGTATGTGTGGTCGTCGGGACCCGTCACCTCTCTGACGTCGTTGAAGGATTACAACGATAGGTGTCAGAGGAGTTCGGAGATGTACCCTCGAACCGAAAGTAAATTGATTTAGGAGAGCAATCTTGCTCAGTCCATTTAATTTGAGGACTTACGGCCACGATTGGGCTAAGTCCAATTGAAAATTTTTCGACACTTTTATTTGTCTCTGGCCTGTACTAGGGCTTGGCCCATTTTAAAATAATGCATTGCATTATTTTCTATTTTTGGTTAGGCTCTGCCCATATAGGATGCAGAGCATCAATTTATTTTGGGCTCTGCTCATTTATGAATGATGCAGAGCATCAATTTTACTTGGGCTCTGCCCTTTTATAAAAGATGCAGAGCATCAATTTTACCTGGGCTCTGCCCATTTATTGCTTTGCAATTTAATTAGGCTTACTAGGTCTTTTTGAATTGGGCCTGGCCCTTTAGGAAATGCATTGCATTTGTCAGGCGCTTTGCGCCAATCAGATAGCGCAAGCGCTTGTGGTGTTGATACGTGTCACGCAAGAGCAGTGCGCTGCGCCAACGTGCTGCGCTTGCGCTGCTGACACGTGGCGCGCTCTGGTGAGTTGCGCCAATTCTAGAGAGCAAGGCTCTATTTTAAAAGCGCATAGCGCAGATGGTTCAGATGCTGACACGTGGCGCTCTCTGGTGGCTTGCGCCAATCCAGGAGCGCAACAGCGCAGTTTGCAAGTGCAAGGCACTATAATTTGAGAATCTTTTAGAACCAATGGTTCATGAAAAAGTGCAAAGCACTGTTTGTTTTCTTTGATTTAATTAGAATCAAAGAAAACAAGTATTTCTTGTTTTTCTTGTTTTAAAGAACCAGTGATTCATAAAAAGTGCAAAGCACTGTTTATTATGTGAAGATCATTGATCTTGTTCTTAGATCAATGATCTATTAGAAAAAATTTCTTCTATTTTATGAAGGTTTTTACCTTTTTCTTGAAATTTCTTCAGAGTTTTCTCTGTTTGAAGTTCTTGATTTCTCACAAATGTTCCTCCCTTTTTATTGAGGTCTAGGGTCCTTTATATAGTGCCTATAAATTAGTTAAATTTGTTAAAGAGATTTTTCTCTGAGTGATTTGGGGAATTTTCCCCACCGTTGGATCTTTGATCCAAGGGCTCCTGTTTTACAGAAGAAAATCTTCTTGTTTTAATAAGAACAGAAAGATTTCTTTAAAATTTTAATTCTGTTTGGCGCAAATGCCCCAGCGCGTGACACGTGTCAAGCAACGCACAGCGCATCACAACTGTGCTAGCGCATCTGCGCTGACACGTGTCGCGCAGCGCAGTGCCTGCGCAACTGAAGCGTTGCTTCCTTTAATTTTTGCTTTAAATAGAGCTTTGCTCTGATTGGGCGCGCTGCCTCGGGCGCTGCGCTGATGTATCAGCGCCTGACACGTGGCGTGTTGCGTCCGGGATTTGAAGCGTTGCTTCAAAATTTGAATTTTGAATTTCAACAGAGCTTTGCTCTGATTGGGGGAAACAAATGCCCCCCCATCGTTGCGCTCACGTGGCGCGCACGTGAGTGCAGCGGTGGCAAACTCCTGACCGTTGGATCAACGGGTGAGCTGAAGAGGCGCAAGCGCCTTATAAATAGGACCCCCGGCCCTTAGAAAATCTTCACCATTTTCAAGATTTTAATTTCCAGAGCTTTGCTCTCGCTTAAGAACTTCAGAGCTTTACTCATTTCCAAAGTTAGAAACTTTAGGTAAAATTAATTTAAATTAAATTAATTTAAATCAATTTTAACCAAAAGAGCTATGCTCTCATAGATCTTTTGATCTAAAGAAATCCCTTTTGGGGTTTCAAAATCAGAGCTTTGCTCTCAAAAACTTATAGATCTACAGAGATCTTGTTCATGGGTTCTAACCCATGAGCAGAGCTTTGCTCTTGGATCAAATGTAGATCTTTTAGATCTGAAAAATGAAGAACTTATTATAAGTTTTCATGGATTTTTCAAGATTCCAAAATTTTTAATCCTTTTAAGTGTTAAAATTTTTTTGATGGATCTTTCCATTATTACCACAGAGCTATGCTCTTTTAAGGAATCCTATTCCCCTGAGACCAGAGTTTGACAAGTGTCACTTTGTGACAGAGCTTTTCTCTGAAAGAGCAGATTTCCTCCTTGTCTCTAGGGATTCTCCACTGATGAGAATATTCTCTTGGGGATCTTTTCTTTAACTGACAGTCTCACCCTATGATGGGGCTGTCTTATTCAATGAGGCACTTTCATCCAGATTTTGTGGGTCCCCATTCGGTCTCCCACCCACTGCACTGCTGTGTGGTGTAATTAATTAATTTTAATTTAATTAATTTTTAATTTAATTAATTAATTAGTGCAATTTTTTTTAAACGCCAAGCGTTGGAATTACAACACTAACGGCTAATTTCTGTTCACTTGCAGCGATCATGTCTCTCGACACCTCGTTCCCGTTTGCTCGCTCGGAGGAAGGGTTCCCTGAAGCGCCCTTGGACCGCGAAGTCTTAGCCATGATTAAGGACCACGACCCGGAATACAAGAGTCTCCACCTTTTGGGGTCATGATATAATCAAATCATTATGGGTCGACGGAGCTTCACGTGTGCAGTACCGTCAGAACCCATCACGGTGATTCATTACGCCAGCCCACCCCTGGTGCAGTACGCCGTGGAGATGGTTGATTGGACCTCGAAGGGCTTTCTTCATCCGGCCATAGATGCAATCCCGGTCCAGCGTCCTATGGTTTTGGATATCCTAGAACGCCGCATTTGTCAAGGTGAGGCACGACCTTGGAGGCAATCATATAACATTGGTCTGATCCCCCGCCACCCGATCGGTTATTTGCCGTGGGCCCGGTATATCCTGTCGACGAAGAAGTCGCAGTTGGTAAGGTTAGGATTGTACACCGCGGTCTACGTCTCTCTCTTCCAGTATCCCACGCTTCCCACCTGGTGGTTCAAGGCTTTCTTGGAGCAGTGGAACATTCCTACCCACACTTTCCTTGCCATGGATCGGGAAGTGTCAATCTCTTTGGAGGAGTTCACGGAGGTATCCGGTTTACCAGTTATAGGGGAACACTATGAGGAGTTGCTCCCGAAAGACGAGTACGTCTTCGGTGCTAAGCCGGTGGTAAGGGGGCTCACGCCGGAGAATGTTGTTCAACACCAATTCCTAAGCTTGATTAAAGTGTTGAACATCTATGAGTCTCTTTTCATCGAACATGGGAGTCGCGGAGTTAACTTTGAGGATTTCATCGCTCGGTTCCTTCGCCCAAGCGTCCTCTTATCAGAAGCTGCCAAGTTCGCTACCCTGGATGACCCTTTCGGTCTAGGTATGGATAACCTGCCGGAGAAGGAGATAGACCAAAAGGGTTTTTTCCTTCCGGACTTTCCGACTATGTCTTTTGCAGAAATTGCGGCCCCTGGGATGGACGAGGAGGCCTTTTTCTTAGGATTTCTCGGGTTGTGGCTGAGTTGGTTTGCGATCCCAATGTACTCTCACCGTATGCGGCCCTCTGTCTTTTACCCAGCCTACCGGATGGCCATCGGGGTAAAGGTGGCCGTTGGGATCGCCGGCTTGGCACACTTATATCATGGCCTCAGTCGAGCAGCGGATGCTAATGAGCCCGGGGTACTGCACGTGGTCTTCCCGATGCACTACTTTGTATCGTGGCTCGAGCTACACACGGCGGGTGTCTTCGGCATGCACAAAAGGCCCTCGTTCTTCGACAAGCGTAGTTTCCCTCGCATTATACAGCTGATTGGCGCATCAATCGTGACCCCATCACCACGGAACGCCAGGGGTTTACTCCTTCACCCTCACACCGTTGGAGCCGGGATGTCCTTTATTGACAAGGTGTTGACTATTGGAAAGGCGTCCACCACTGCGGTGCGACCATTACAAGACTCCTTTAAGGATGGGGCCTCAGTTTTGACGGCCCGGGAGACCCTCCACTTATATTCTATTAGACCGGGCTTCCTAGTCTTCAGGCAGAACGGTGCGGCAATTTTCATGAGATACAACCTGCATCGTTTCGCCCAACAACTGGGCTACGATCAAGGGGTGCCCTTGGAAGCTTTCCTACTGGAACCTGCTGCCACTGAAGAAGGGATGGAGAACGCGCTGCATCATTTCATGCGCCTGAATACGGGTTCTCACTTTTTTATCAGTGCGCCGGCTTACGCTCCACGACTCCTCAATGTATATAAAGAATGGTACAATCATGCGACGGGAGCCGTTATAAAGGAGGAAAGGCGATTGTTGGTCGACCGTAAGGGTACGCCTCCAGGTAGCGATCGCAACGATCCTTTGGTTCCAAGGACCTCGATGGTTCCCCCTTTGAAAGATGCTAGAGCCGGACCATCGCATGCGCAAAGTCCTCCACATGGATCGCCGCTCCTCGATATTGCGGATGCACCTCCAGCGCCCCGTGCTCCAGTGGAGACAGTGGCTGTAGCCTCGCCAGAGTCTGGCGTGGGTGCGGACATCGGGACCCGCCGTCCCAAGGTGGCTGCTAAGCGTAAGTCGATCCCGCGTGCACCTAAGGTTGGCGGGCAGAAGAAAAAAAAGTCACTCTTCGCCGCAGACGTCGCGTTCGGTCAGGAACCCCACGCTCCCTATGGTGAGGGCCTGAGTGAATATGGGACTAACGAGAGATTAGTTATGCCGCCTGATGACACGGACTTGGAGGCCGCCGTCGAAGCTTCGGAGCGGTTAGCGAGGCACGACGCGTGGCTGGCTAAGCTTGCGGCATCAGATAATCACTAGTCACATTTTTTTTATTGCATCATATTTTCATTATTGCCTTTGACTAACATTCTTCCTTCTTTTCTTCCAATAGGCATCACCACTGAAGAAGCCATCGCCGCTTCCCTGAAGACTTTCCAAGAGGAGGAACGTCTTAGAGCGTCCATGGGCCTTAGTAAGTTTCAATTCATCAAGTTTTCATTTCCCTTGTGTTATGGTCGATCTAACCTTTTCCTTTTTATCGCAGAAACCTCAATGCCGTTCCCGCCAAGCGACGCGGACATTCTGCTAACTGCCAAAGTCCCAGTCTCATCGGGGCTGCAGCAAGAGCCTCGACTCGACAAGTCGACGAGGGATGCCTTGAAGAATTTGGAGACATCCCTGTATACGGACGAGGACGCCTCAATGAAAGAGGCTCTGGTGAGGTCCGTTTCAACGGTCCGGGAGGAAAGGAAGCGGCTGAGGCGTGAGGCGAAGGCGCGCCGGGCTGCTTTGGCTACGGGAGCGGGCCCCAGCACCGTCCCTCGTGCTGATACTCCCTTCGAAGAGGCCCCCGTCGCCCTATCCACCGCTTGCAGACAAGTGGCGCGCGCGGTTCGGAGTGCAAATGATAAATCCACTTCAAGTAACATTTCTTTTAGAATCTTGTTGTACGAATTAGAAAGCCATCGGTTCTTATATATTCTATCCTGCAGGGCCTACTCCGACCGAGGGGGAGGCGGAGACCGTTGAACCCAAGGAAACAGAGGAGGTGGCACCTGCCGAACCTGAGCTAACGGTGGACAACGTTGCTGGGGCTGCGGAGCCTGAGATGGAGGTTGAGGGATCTGCAGCCGAGAAGGTCATTGATGCCGAGCCTGAAGTGGCGGCAGATGAAATGATCGTTATAACTGAGCCCAGGGCAGCGGCGGTTGAGGCGCTTGAGACCGGCGACCTCATGGTGACGGCGGATGAACCGATGGAGACCGCCGAGCCCAAAGAAGTAGTGGATGAGATGGGAACGACTCTTGGGGGAAGAGCTAGCCGCTCTTTCTTAAGAGTCCGGCAATGCTCCGATCATTGCCCTTCCCGTCTACGGTCTTCCGCCGTCTCCTGGCCGCGTGAGTACGACGACGGCCCCCGTGGAGTCTGGGGATGAGGCCACAGGTGGTGGACTCGTGTCGCTGGAGGAGGGAGTCGCCTCCGTTTCAGCTGGCAGCTCATCAGGTAAATCCCAAGTTGCTGTCTTTCTTTACCTTACAGTCCTTTCTGACAAGTTCACCATTTTGTAACGCAGGTGCAGCCAACGCCGATGCCCCACTACTCGAGGGAGCGCCTTCAACGACTGCCTTGGTGATGGTTACCTCTCAACCCTCTCTCATACCATCGAAGATGTTGGAAGGTATGAGTTTGCAATTTATTAATCTTATCTTTCAGACGTATAATTTGTGTACTAAAGTCGTACTGCTATGTCTTTTCAGGAGTGCTCTTTGATCATCTATATCAAGTGTTGCTCTCACACTTCTCCTTCCCATCTGGACTCGCCTCTCCCTCTGGTGGCGCTGGTGAGTATAGTTCCCGACTGATATCTTTGTCTTTCGATGATGAAATCATTTCTAACTTTTTCTCGTCCTGACTGCAGTGCTACAAATCGAAGGGGAGAAGAAAGATCGGCCACACCACCGGCCCTTCCGGCCTTGCCACCTATTTCGACTGGTATAGTAAACTATCTTATCAATGACTTTTTCCGTATTTATTGAATCATCATCTAATCGCATTTTGTATTTCCAGCTATCGTTCCGGTCTTGGTGCCCTTTGAGTCTCATATTATAATACCGCCAGGCCCTTCCCAGAGACGTCCATCCTCGAAAGGTTGGGCGAATAGCCTGCGTATGTTGAGCGACTACATCGAGGAACTCGACGTCGAGGCTCCTACGTCTGCTGCGGACTTCGCTACGACGGTTAACCCGATGCTGGTGATATTTGCTAATTTCCATGACGAGGGCATCGTCGCATCTTGGGTTAACCATTGTATGGAGATCGAGGCTCGCCTGCATCAGCTGGAGTCGATGCGTCTCGCCCCCGAGACTTTAGCCGCGAGCAATGAAAGAGCAGCATGGATCAAGGAAAGCGCTTCTTACGTCCACCACTTGGAACAAGAAGCAGCTTTAAGGCTAAGGGAATGCCAAGAGACCTCGAGCGAGACGGCCCGTCTGCGTGCTGAGGTTGAGGCGAATGCTGCCCAAGTGAAGGCTATCTTTGAGGGTCTCCTAGAGCGCATCTCCCATGGGCTAAACTTGAAGCGAAAGCTTGATGTAGCCGAGCGTGATACCCCAGGCCGCGAAGCTGCTCATCAGGCCGTCAGGGAGTAGCTTGCATCTGTCTTGCAGCAACGGGCCCAAGTGGAAGCAACGCTGGCGGTGGTGGCCGATCAGGAGAAAGTGGGGAAAGAAGTGCGCGAACAATTGCTAGAGCTATGCAAGACGCTTCCTTCCCAGTAATTCTCCTTGTATCTAGATACTTGTAAAAATTTTCCTTTTAAATAATATGTATCCATTCTTCAATATTTTGTACGCTTCATCTTGTATTTGATTGAAGTCAATAAATAAAGATACGCATTTTTTTCTCTGCAATGTCTTGTATACTCTTTTTCATTCTGTCTTCTCTTATTATCAGCATGCTGTCACAATTAGCAGATAATAGAGTAAGCATCTTGATTTCTTCACGAGATAGCGATGGCTTAGGCCGCAAGTTCAGATCTGCCGCCTAAGACTTTTCAACTCTATGAGCCGTGAGGGTCTCATAGAGACTTTTCTCCCTAAGGATCGAGAGGATCTCGTAGGTGGGTTTTCTTCTTAGGAATCGTGAGAATTCCTAAGCGTGTTTTCTCTTATAAGTCGTAAGGATCCTATAAGAGAATTTTTCCCTCTTACGAGTCGAGAGGACCCGTAAGCGGTTGTTTCCCTCCTTGTCGAAACTCGACTTTGGAGAGTGAGACCCGTGAATAGTATGTAAGAGACCGTTTTAGACCGACTTGTAGGGTCCCATTGTTCAGGAAGCAAGTTTGTTAATCCCTGCTGCCTGAGGCTTCATCTTGCAAGTTGAGACGAATCGGGAATCTTCCGCTGAGACATTGGTTTCTCTGCGAGTCGATGCGAGTCAGGAGGCTCTCATCAAGGACGCTGGTTTCCTTGAGTTGAGGTATTTGCCAGAGATTATTTGTTTCCCTGGTGTTGAAACGAATCGAGAATTTCCCGCGGAGACATTGGTTTCTCTGCGAGTCGATGCGAGTCAGGAGGCTCTCATCAAGGATGCTCGTTTCCCTGAGTTGAGGTATTTGCCAAGGATTATTTGTTTCCCTGGTGTTGAAACGAATCGAGAATTTCCCACGGAGACACTGGTTGCTCTGCGAGTCGATGCGAGTCAGGAGGCTCTCGTCAAGGATGTTTGCTTCCCTGAGTTGAGGTATTTGCCAAGGATTATTTGTTTCCCTGGTGTTGAAACGAATCGAGAATTTCCCACGGAGACACTGGTTGCTCTGCGAGTCGATGCGAATCGGGAGGCTCTCGTCAAGGATGTTTGCTTCCCTGAGTTGAGGTATCTGCCAAGGATTATTTGTTTCCCTGGTGTTGAAACGAATCGAGAATTTCCCACGGAGACACTGGTTGCTCTGCGAGTCGATGCGAATCGGGAGGCTCTCGTCAAGGATATTTGTTTCCCTGAGTTGAGGTATCTGCCAAGGATTATTTGTTTCCCTGGTGTTGAAACGAATCAAGAATTTCCCACGGAGACACTGGTTGCTCTGCGAGTCAATGCGAATCGGGAGGCTCTCGTCAAGGATGTTTGTTTCCCTGAGTTGAGGTATCTGCCAAGGATTATTTGTTTCCCTGGTGTTGAAACGAATCGAGAATTTCCCACGAAGACACTGGTTGCTCTGCGAGTCGATGCGAGTCAGGAGGCTCTCGTCAAGGATGCTTGTTTCCCTGAGTTGAGGTATTTGCCAAGGATTATTTGTTTCCCTGGTGTTGAAACGAATCGAGAATTTCCCATGGAGACACTGGTTGCTCTGCGAGTCGATGCGAGTCAGGAGGCTCTCATCAAGGACGCTGGTTTCCCTGAGTTGAGGTATTTGCCAAGGATTATTTGTTTCCCTGGTGTTGAAACGAATCGAGAATTTCCCACGGAGACACTGGTTTCTCTGCGAGTCGATGCGAGTCAGGAGGCTCTCGTCAAGGATATTTTTTCCCTGAGTTGAGGTATTTGCCAAGGATTATTTGTTTCCCTGGTGTTGAAACGAATCGAGAATTTCCTACGGAGACACTGGTTGCTCTGCGAGTCGATGCGAGTCAGGAGGCTCTCGTCAAGGATGTTTGTTTCCCTGAGTTGAGGTATTTTCCAAGGATTATTTGTTTCTCTGTTGTTGAAACGAATCGAGAATTTCCCACGGAGACACTGGTTGCTCTGCGAGTCGATGCGAGTCAGGAGGCTCTCGTCAAGGATATTTGTTTCCCTGAGTTGAGGTATCTGCCAAGGATTATTTGTTTTCCTGGTGTTGAAACGAATCGAGAATTTCCCACGGAGACACTGGTTGCTCTGCGAGTCGATGCGAATCGGGAGGCTCTCGTCAAGGATGTTTGTTTCCCTGAGTTGAGGTATTTGCCAAGGATTATTTGTTTTCCTGGTGTTGAAACGAATCGAGAATTTCCCACGGAGACACTGGTTGCTCTGCGAGTCGATGCGAGTCAGGAGGCTCTCGTCAAGGATGTTTGTTTCCCTGAGTTGAGGTATTTGCCAAGGATTATTTGTTTCCCTGGTGTTGAAACGAATCAAGAATTTCCCACGGAGACACTGGTTACTCTACGAGTCGATGCGAGTCAGGAGGCTCTCGTCAAGGATGTTTGTTTCCCTGAGTTGAGGTATTTGCCAAGGATTATTTGTTTCCCTGGTGTTGAAACGAATCGAGAATTTCCCACGGAGACACTGGTTTCTCTGCGAGTCGATGCGAGTCAGGAGGCTCTCGTCAAGGATGTTTGTTTCCCTGAGTTGAGGTATCTGCCAAGGATTATTTGTTTCCCTGGTGCTGAAACGAATCGAGAATTTCCCACGGAGACACTGGTTGCTCTGCGAGTCGACGCGAATCAGGATTTTCTTCGTCAAGGACACTTGTTTCCTCGAGTCGAAGTATTTGCCGAAGATACTGGCTCCTTCGGGGTTGGGATGAACCGTCGATATTTGGCTTCGTTTTCTGGCGAAGCCTGTTGGGAAAGTATGGTTCCCTCTTCATTTGCGACCTTGGATTGTATACAGGGATCAATGTGATCTCAACTGTAGGGCCCAAGTTTTATCATCATTTTTTTTATTTCCGCGATGCTCTATCATTTCAGCTTTTATATCGCGAAGGTCGCGATTGCCCAATCATTTCGGCTATTTTTCGCGGTGCCCAATCATTTCGGCTGTTTATTTATTTTTACTCGCTGCTTTTTATTGCGAGTTGCCCAATCATTTCGGCTATTTTGCATGCATACATTTTACTTGCTGCTTTTTATTGCAAGTTGCCCCATCATTTCGGCTATTTCGTATGCATGTGCGGCCTACTGGCTTTTTGCCGTAAAGCTGAAATTAGACACCGATTTCGGCATCAGCACCGCTACAACTGGGATATTGCCAGGAGCGAATCATCATCTGCCTCTGTCGATGTTGAACAAGGGTGGCTTAGCGAACAGGGTTAAGGTCCTGTCGACTAAGGCTTTTGACTTCATGAGCCGTAAGGGTCTCACAAAGGTATTTCTCCCTACAAGTCGTGAGGATCTTGTAGGCGTATTTTCTCCTTAGGAATCGTGAGGATTCCTAAGTGTTTGTTCCTCTGTAAGTCGTAAGAATACTACAGGAGGGTTTTCTCCTCATAAATCGAGAGGATTTACAAGGGTTATTCACCATGCAAACATATCCCTAGTCTCGGATGGGACTTAGTTAGGGAAATGTTTATTCTCGCCCGTGGATTGTATACAAGGGTCAGTATTGAGCCACTTGTAGGGCATAAATTGAAGGTTGTGGGGATTTCTTAAGCACAGGTTTAGGTCTCTGTGACTTAAGACTTTCAAATCTTATGAGCCGTGAGGGACCCATAAGAGAGTTCTCCTTACGAGTCGTGAGGATCTCGTAAGTGTATTTTCTCCTTAGGAATCGTGAGGATCCCTAAGTGTGTTGCTCCCTTGTGAGTCGTAAGGATCTCACGCAGGTGGTTTCTCCTTACATGGTTGAGAGGATCTTGTAAGTGTCCTTTAACGAGGTTGCGCCCTTTCGGGTTTTCACAAACACTCGCCGGTAGTCCTGCTGTTTTTACTCACGGAGCCCTTTCGGGTTTTCATCCGTGCCCTTTTTGCTTATGGACATACCCCCCTTTTTTTATTCTTTTTATTTTTATTTACCTTTTTTTTTTACGAGGTCGCGCCCTTTTCGGGTTTTCACGAACACTCGCCGGTAGCCCTGCTGTTTTTACTCACGGAGCCCTTTCGGGTTTTCATCCGTGCCATTTTTGCTTATGGACATACCGTTTTTTTTTTATCATTCATTTTTTTTATTATTATTATTTTTATTCATCTCGTCAGTCTAAGGATGCTGCGGTAGTAGTTTAAAGACGTTTCGTTCCTTCATTAGTTTAAGGACGTTTCGGTCCGTCATTAGTTTAAGGACATTTCGGTCCGTCCAGGAATCGGCTGGTTACTGCTTATAAAGTTTGAGCTTAGAAAGATAGCGAGCGGACATAGTCGTCGTCATCTATCATTGACCTAGGCAGTAACCCGCTAAGCGTAGTATTTCTTTAGAAATCGACCATTTATTGGCCTGTAAGGCCTTTCACCGTGCATATCCATGAGTAGATAGGCTACACCTTGGTAGACCTTGTCTATGATATACGGGCTTTCATAGTTTGGCTCAAATTTTCCTCGCTTGGCTCGATTGGGGATCATAGGTCTTTTGACCACTAGCACGAGTTCGCCTTGGCGGAATGTCCTCGGCCGGGTCAATCTTTCATATGAGCGCGTTATCTTTGCTTTATAGGTTTCCAGATTTTGTTGCGCTATGAGCCGGGTCTCATCGAGGGCATCAAGCTCCTCAAGCCGAAGGTGAGCATTTTCCTCGTCTGTCAGCTCGTAGTGGACTGCCACTCGTAGAGAGGGTAACTCTATCTCAAGGGGAGTACTGCTTCTGTACCGAATATCAACGCATATGGCGTTGCGTTCGTGGCCGTCTTGAACGTAGTTCGATATGCCCAGAGAGCTTCTTACAGTCTCTCGTGCCAGTCCTTCTTATTTCGGGACACCGTTTTCTTCATGATCTTTGTTAAGGTCTTGTTGAAGGACTCAGCTAGACCATTAGCTCGCGGATTATAAACCGAGGAATATCTCCAGTCTATATTGTGTTGTTGCGCGAAGCAACTGATTTTGTGGCTTCTATAAGCTGGCCCGTTATAGGATATAATCCGTCGCGGAGTTCCAAACCGATATATGACGTGTGTCTTGAAGAAATGGAGGATATTCTCCGTCTTAACTTCCCTCAACGGTACTGCTTCCGCCCATTTGGAGAAGTAGTCAGTTGTCACCAGGATGAAACGATGTCCCCTAGACGATACTGGTTCGATGGGGCCGACTATGTCAGTTCCCCACATCTCGAACGACCAGCTAGCCACCGTTGGATGTAATGGATTTGGATGTTGGTGGACGAAGTCCCCATGGATTTGACATGAGTGGCATTGCTTCGCATATTCGAGGTAATCCTGAATCATCGTGGGCCAGTAGTAGCCCATTCGTTTGATCTTCAACTTCATCTTCGGGCCCGCTTGGTGAGAACCACAGATTCCGTCATGAACTTCCTAAACGACTCTTTTCGCTTCGTCAGGTCCCAGGCATCTCAGCCACAGAGAATCAAACGACCTCTTGTGCAAAGTATCATTGACGAAGGCGAAAGATAGAGCTCGTTTTATAAGCTGATGTTTTGAGGATGCATCTTCGGGCGTTCGACGGTATTTGAAGTAGTCTATAAAGACTTCCCTCCAGTCCTCAGCCTTTTCTCGTTCTTTTATTTGTAAGGTCGTCTGCTCAGTCGCTCCCTTTTCTTCGGATGATTCCGGAGATATTTCTGCTGGGGCGAGCACCCGACGACTTTGTACCACGATTCTGACGTCATCGAGGTTCTCGTCAGCCAGTTCTTTAGCAAGCTTGGCCAACGTGTCTGCTTTGCTGTTTTCTGCGCGCGGTATACTTTCCAAAGTATAGGAGGCAATTTGGGTCAACAGTTGTTGCACTTTTTCACCGTACTTCACCAACTCTGGTTTGCACATTTGGTAGTCGCCGTTTACTTGACTAACGACCAGTTGAGAATCTCCGTATATGAGGAGGTTTTCAATTCCCATGTCAATGGCGATCTCGAGGCCTGCTATCAAAGCTTCGTATTCGGCTTCGTTATTCGTCCTCGGCTCTGTTAGGGAGAAAGCAAAGCGCATTATCACTCCTTGTGGAGTTACAAAGATGAGTCCTACCCCTGATTTGATTACAGGGGTATTTTGTTTGCGCTTCTTCATGGAGGATGCTCCGTCGAAATAAAGCTCCCATCGGGTATCACCATCGTCGATCACGTCAAACGCATGTTCGTCCGGCAAATCGCAATTCAGAGGAGAATCGGCAGGTATCGGGTGCTCAGCGAGGAAGTCGGCGATAGCCTGGCCTTTCACTGCCTTGAGAGGTTGATTGGTTATCGAAAACTCCATCAAGAGCAGGGCCCATTTAGCGAGTCGTCCCGTCAATATGGCCTTCGAAATTAAATATTTAAGAGGGTCCACCTTCAAGATGAGACGGACTTCATGTGCCAATGCATAGTGCCTGAGCTTTGTTATCGCAAAGATCAACGCCAGGCAGTGTTTTTCGATAGGAGAGTAGTTGCTTTCTGCCCCCAGTAGAACTCGACTTAAGTAGTAGAGTGCTCTTTCTTTCCCCTGGTTATTCTCTTGCGCCCACAATGCGCCTAAAGAACCCTCGAGGGCAGTCGTGTAAAGAATGAGAGGCTTTCCCTTAACCGGAGCAGCCAACACTGGCGGGTTCTGCAGGTACTGTTTAATCTCGTCCAGCGCGCCCTGGCATTTTTGATCCCAGACGAATGGAGTCCCCTTCTTCATCAGGTGACTGTAAGGACGGCACTTGCTAGAGAGGATGGCTATAAATCGCCGAATATATGCGAGCTTTCCCTGGAGAGACCGCAACTGTTTGAGAGTTCTCGGCGGAGGCATTTCCATGATCGCCTTGATCTTAGATGGATCTATTTCGATGCCTCGGTGTCGGACGATGAATCCCAGGAATTTACCCGAGGAAACCCCGAACGCACACTTAAGGGGGTTCATCTTCAAGTTGTATTGTCGAAGGCGTCAAAATACGGTCTTCAGGTGCTCGAGATGCTCCTCGTATGATTTGCTTTTCACCACGAGGTCGTCGATATAGCATTCGACGATTTTATGTATGAGATCATCGAAGATCTTTGTCATGGCCCTTTGATAGGTGGCACCGCCGTTCTTTAGACTGAAGGGCATCACCTTGTAGCAGAATATACCCAAAGGGGTCCGGAAAGCGGTGTGCTTCTGGTCCTCGGGGTGCATCTTTATCTGATTATATCCTGATGAGCCGTCCATGAAGGAGAAAAGCTTGTGAGTGGACGTGTTATCTTTCATCAGCTCGGTGACTGGCACTGGGAAATCATCCTTTGGGCAGGCTTTATTGAGATCCCGAAAGTCTACACATATGCGCACCGTCCTATTTTTCTTCATTACCGGGACGATATTGGCGATCCAGTCAGGATATTGAACTTCCTGGATGAAGCCGGAGTCGATCAGCTTCTTGACCTCGGCGTTGATGCTCATCTCAAGCTCGATCCGCATTCTTCTCGGTTCTTGTTTGATTGGTTTAACGTCCGGGGATATCACCAATTTATGGACAGAAATCTCTGGATATAATCTTGGCATTTCGGAATAGTTCCATGCAAAGCAATCTCTATGTTGCACAAGCACGTCTTTTAACGCAGCCACCCTTTCTTCAGATAGCAGCTCACTGACGAACGTCGGCCGTGGGTCACTTGCCGTGGGCACCCAAGTAGCTATCGCCTTTTGTGGATTGATAGGACGGTCCTCTTCCCGCTGAACTTTCTCCTTTTTCTGTCGGCGGGGATAATCTTGATCAATTACCGAGTCTTGGACTTGACGCCAGACCTTGTAGATTTTAGAGGACAGCCGTTGAGGGGGATTTTCCGGCTTCACCTTTGTAGCGCTCTCCATAGGTGGAGGAGATCTTTTCAGCACAGCGGTCGGAGAGTTCTTGTGGACCTTCCTAAGTGGTTCAAAGCTATTTCCAGTTGGAACAGCAGCATCAATTTCCGCCGTTGGAGTCGGCGGAGTCAGTCCAGAAGGAGAGTTGCCCCCGGTCTTCCTTACTCGGCGCCAGTGGTATATCCCTAGTAGGAGGGGTGTCTCCTGAGGGTTTTCAGCGGATTACACCCACAAAATCGTATAATAAAAGAGAGATGGTGAAAGTTATATAAAGATAAGAACTATAAAAGAAAAAACTTGAAAATAAGAGTTTTCAACTCTACTAGCTTTTCAGTTGCTATGAGCCCTATCTTAATAGTCATGAAAAGATATTAGAAATCACATCATCCCTCAATAAAACATCGCCTTTAGTTTTCATTCCTACCTTTCTTCCAAACATTGATCATATACCCCTACGTGTGTGAACTGGACATCCCTACACTCAGAGAATTCAATTCAAGCAATCATACTCTTGTCCATCTACCTCAGTACTTTTTAATAGATATTTAGAAGGAATTTGCTCACACATTCTTCATGCGACCGTTAATATTTCTTGAGGTACTAACCGATCGATTACTCATGTGTTTGCTAATTAGGTGTTTTTCCTCGTCTTGCAACACCTAAGGCTTAGCAGTGGCTCCCAAACCAGTTGGTCTAAGGCACTAGGTGATAAAGCACCCTCGCTATATTTTTTTTATTGCTGCCTCGGTGATAACAAAACCAGTGTTCATTTTTCTTTTCACCATTTTATCTTTTATTCTCCACTTTTATTTTCTTCATACTTTGGCTTCTAGACAAGAGCATTTCAAGATATCCTCTACTATCCCGAGTTTCAAGATGTGTGTAAGTGCGTATAGTAGGGTATCAACGTTCAAATGTTTGGCTTCCAGAATAGGAACTATTTTTCAGGCTTATTTTTATCCTCAGATTAGTAATTTCCTTCATCTTACTAACCCTTGGGACAACAGCTCATAACTACTTATTACTAGTTTCATTTAAGAAAACATCTAACTTTCTTGTTTTTTCTTAAACTATTCCTATCTTTTAAATATAATTTTTCAATTTCTACTCTTTTATTATCACAATTTTTTTTTTTGCTTATATATAGTATAATGCAAAGTAGGGCGTAAATAAGCACAGGAGCGCTGAAAAACGACTTCTTGGGAGCTTCTTGCGATGGTACAGGAGCGCTGAAGCTCGTTGGCGGGAGCATGGTCCCGAAGAATAGCCCGTGGTGGCTTGAGTTACCTGCTCCACTGGCATAGTGAAAAAAGAGGCCGCTTGGGGCCCGTAGGTTACTCTTCCAGATGGGACAGAGCGAGAGTTGCTGTTGCAGTTAGTGCAGTTTGAAGCTATTGATTTCTTGAAGAGCTTGAATATTCTGCCCCTTGCGTCGACCTTGGTCTTTGGCATGTGCCAGTTGTTTGAGGACCGATTCCGTCGGCAAGGCTGCTGCTTGGGGAGCCTGCCTATGGACGACAGACATCCTCTGGGCTTCCTCCATCGGCGTTGAGGCACCGAGGGTGGGAGGTGGGAGCATAGACCTAAAAAGAAGCCCGTTGATTTCTTGAAGAGCCGGATAGCAGAGATTTGAGGCTGCAAGTGACCCATACTTGACTCCGCCGGATATGACAGAGCCTGAGTTGCTAGGGTGGGAGCAAATGCCATTCTTTATAAAGACGAAATGCCGGCTTCAATATCCACTCCGCTAAGGGCAACCAAAAACATACACACCGCGATTATTTGATCGCGGGAAAAACACGACACACGAAGTGTGGAGTGGAAAGAGGAAAAGGTCCCACCGGGCGTGCCAGAATCTGTTCCCCTCCGAATGGTGGCGGAGACGGCGTGAGGACGTCTTGCCTGAGATTCGGGGCAAATGCTATATGGTTTTATCCGTCTACCTCTCCGAAGATGCCAAGTTGATTTATGACACCGTGTATCGGAGGTTTAGACGGATGCGGCCGATGTAGCAGATTTCGTCAGATTCCCCCTCGCTAGAGAGGTTTTTGATTGTGGGGACGCTCTTCCCTGCAGGCGCAAGCCCCTGCAGTTAATTACGCTACCGCATCGCGGTAGCCACTTTCTCCTTCTCCAGAATTTCACTTCGTGTCGTGTGTGTTTGTTTTGTTTGTGGTTGCCCGTGGATTGTATACGGAGACTGAGTAATGCCGTCGCCCGTAGGACGTGGATTAGTCCAAATCCGTATTTACTTAGATTTGGGTTTGGTGTTTTAGTTTAAGGATACGTTAGCCATATTGAGGCTAAGATCAACTTAAACATTCATTAAGGATACGTTAGTCTAATTTCCAGACTAAGATCTACTTAACGGGATCGTCTACATCCATTTCCAGTTTAGGGACATGGTGGTCCATTTAATATATGGCCGTCGGAACCCTTCACCTCTCTGACGACGTTGAAGGATTACAACGACATGTGTCAGAGGAGTTCGGAGATGTACCTTTGAACCAAAGTTGATTGGGGGTCTTATAGTCCAATTTGGGACTAAAGTCTGTTTGAATGTTTAAGGATACGTTAGCCATATTTGAGGCTAAGATCAACTTAAACGGGATCGTTTAGATCCAACAAAAGAGCATTTGGGGGCTCTATTGTTCCAGTTTAAGGACGTGGTGGTCCATGTTCCAGTTTAGGGACGTGGTGGTCCATCGCCAGTTTAGGGACGTGGTGGTCCAACATTAGTTTAAGGACGTTTCGGTCCAACATTCCCATTTTGGGACGAATATTAGTTTAAGGACGTTTCGGTCCGACATTAGTTTAAGGACGTTTCGGTCCGACATTAGTTTAAGGACGTTTCGGTCCACGAGTTTAAGGACCCCACAGTCCGTGGTATGTGTGGTCGTCGGGACCCGTCACCTCTCTGACGTCGTTGAAGGATTACAACGATAGGTGTCAGAGAAGTTCGGAGATGTACCCTCGAACCGAAAGTAAATTGATTTAGGAGAGTAATCTTGCTCAGTCCATTTAATTTGAGGACTTACAGCCACGATTGGGCTAAGTCCAATTGAAAAATGTTCGACACTTTTATTTTTCTCTGGCCTGTACTAGGGCTTGGCCCATTTTTAAATAATGCATTGCATTATTTTCTATTTTTGGTTGGGCTCTGCCCATAAAGGATGCAGAGCATCAATTTATTTTGGGCTCTGCTCATTTATGAATGATGCAGAGCATCAATTTTACTTGGGCTCTGCCTTTTTATAAAAGATGCAGAGCATCAATTTTACCTGGGCTCTGCCCTTTTATTGCTTTGCAATTTAATTAGGCTTACTTGGTCTTTTTGATTTGGGCCTGGCCCTTTAGAAAATGCATTGCATTTGTTAGGCGCTTTGCGCCAATCAGAGAGCGCAAGCGCTTGTGGTGTTGACACGTGTCACGCAAGCGCCGTCCGCTGCGCCAACGTGCTGCGTTTGCGCTGCTGACACGTGGCGCGCTCTGGTGAGTTGCGCCAATTCTAGAGAGTAAGGCTCTATTTTAAAAGCGCATAGCGCAGATGGTTCAGATGCTGACACGTGGCACTCTCTGGTGGCTTGCGCCAATCCAGGAGCGCAACAGCGCAATTTGCAAGTGCAAGACACTATAATTTGATAATCTTTTAGAACTAATGATTCATAAAAAAAGTGCAAAGCACTGTTTGTTTTCTTTGATTTAATTAGAATCAAAGAAAACAAGTATTTCTTGTTTTTCTTGTTTTAAAGAACCAGTGGTTCATAAAAAGTGCAAAACACTGTTTATTATGTGAAGATCATTGATCTTGTTCTTAGATCAATGATCTATTAGAAGAAATTTCTTCTATTTTATGAAGGTTTTTACCTTTTTCTTGAAATTTCTTCAGAGTTTTCTCTGTTTGAAGTTCTTGATTTCTCACAAATGTTCCTCACTTTTTATTGAGGTCTAGGGTCCTTTATATAGTGCCCATAAATTAGTTAAATTTGTTAAAGAGATATTTCTCTGAGTGATTTGGGGAATTTTTCCTACCGTTGGATCTTTAATCTAAGCGCTCCTATTTTACAGAAGAAAATCTTCTTGTTTTAATAAGAACAGAATGATTTCTTTAAAATTTTAATTCTGTTTGGCGCAAATGCCCCAGCGCGTGACACGTGTTAAGCAGCGCACAGCGCAGCGCAACTGCGCTAGCGCATCTTCGCTGACACGTGTCGCGCAGCGCAGTGCCTGGGCAACTGAAGCGTTGCTTCCTTTAATTTTTGCTTTAAATAGAGTTTTGCTCTGATTGGGCGCGCTGCCTCGGGCGCTGCGCTGATGTATCAGCGCCTAACACGTGGCGTGTTGCGCCCGAGATTTGAAGCGTTGCTTCAAAATTTGAATTTTGAATTTCAACAGAGTTTTGCTCTGATTGGGGGAAACAGATACGTGCATAACACTTAGTAGATACCTGATGTTCCTTACCACTACACCCATATGATACCATGCATCGCACACACATGTTACCTTACTGTATTTGTTCTTTATACGATATTCTACCAGAGTATAACTCGTTGACGGGCTTCTTTTCCTCCTATCTCTTCCCCAAACGTCCGTTAGATGAGAACAGAGCACACGATGGAGGTGCAGGAGTGGAACCCATCGAAAAAGACTATACAGAATTGTCCACCTACTATTAGAATTAGTTTCTTTTCCATTTCCAGTTGCTCGCCATGTTTAGGGCTTGTTTTCTTTCATTGGATGTAATAAACGCTATATTTTATTTTGTGCCCTTGGAATGTAATAAGTGCTTAGTTAATCAGAATAAATATGTCACGACCCGGAAACGGAAGTGACCGGCGCTTAAATCACGCAATATCTAAAGACGATGATGCAATTCAACTAAACCAAAACCCAGAATTTAAACCATTTTTAAAAGAAATGGTGGAGGTAAAGTTTTGAAAAGTTTTGTAAAAAATGAAGCTTGTTTTGAAATATTGTTTTAAAATGGTTTAAATTCTGGATTTTGGCTTACTTGTATTGCGTCATCGTTATTAGACGTTGCGTGAATTAAGTACCGGTCACTTCCGTTTCTGGGTCATGACAAAGTTGGTATCAGAGTACTAGGTTTTACCATTGTCGAGTCTAGGTTTAACCATGTGGGGTCTATACTGTAACGTTTTGAAATTTAGGCCTAACCTTGCGGAACTTAGACTTACCTTTGGGGTATTAGACCCGAACTTTGTTTTCCTTTGTTAAGTTTAGATTTGACCTGTTGGGGTCAAAAATTACATCCCGGTTGACCAGGTCAAAATCAAAGTCAAAGTCAACCCCAAACCAAGTGGGCCCAAGCCCGAACCCAAGTCCAAGCAAGAGGACCCATGCCCAGATCGAGCCCAAGCACGAAGAGGCCGGCCCCCCATGCCAAAAGAATAATTGTTAAAATATAAATAGGCTTAATATAATTTTTATGAATAAATATAGTAAAACGGGCAACAAACCCAAATTATGTAAAAGCCCATGGCTTATGTGCAAAAGAAAAAAAAGCACACGGCATGGGAAAGACACATGTGCCATTTTAAAAAGCTCAAGGGGGCATATGTAAAATGTAAAGGCTATATATGGTATCATGATGCATGATAACAAACAAGATTATTCCCATATTTTTCTAGAGTTTTGTGCCTGCTTCTTCTTCCTCAAGCTTTTAAACCTTCTTCTCTTTTTTTGAATTAAATCAAGAGTTTAACTCTTCTTTTCCCAAAAAGAAATAGTTTTTCACCATAAAATCCTTGAAGAGGAGTTCAAATCTCCCAGCAAATCTCTAAAAGGGGAGATTTTTAAATCCCACCACCTTGTTTCTCCAAGATCCAACCAATAGAGGGAAGGAAGAAGAAGATCTATCTCCAAAAATCCCACTTTAGGAAGATCAAAGGATTAAGAGAGGATCCAGGGCTCAAGGCAGAAGACAGGGGTCCTCTTTCATTATCTCCGAAAATCTTTTGGGAGTGTAACTCCAGAACAAGAATCTCTTTTTTAGGAGTTTAACTCCAAACTAATTTTTGAGGAGTTCAACTCTAATATCCAAATTCTCAAAAGAGTTTAATCTTAAAATCTAGATCTTTTAGGAGTTTAATTCCACAAAAGACCTTTTTCTAGGAGTTTAACTTCAAAAGTCATTCGGGAGTTCAACTCCCAGTTCAGGGGCTAAGCCCCTTTTTCTACGGGCGTCCAGCGCACATGTGCAGGGCGCGTGATCCGCTGGCGCCCAGCGTCCACGCGCCATGTACGCGAACCGCAGGTGTCCCACGTGCGGGGCGCGTGGCCCACTAGCGCCCACTCGCCAAGCATGTGAACCGCTGGCGTTCAGCACCCACGTGCAGGACGCGTGACCCACTGGCGCTCAGCGCCCATGCGTCACACATGTGGTCCGCTGGCGCCCGGCGCCCACGTGCCATCTCACGCGTGCTTAGGACGCTCATCACCCCTCTTTGTCCCGCACGTCCCACACTCAAAACACATCTCCTTTTAAATTTTTTTTAACGGGGTGCTGCCCGGCATCTCGCAAGAGACTGCTAGCCCCCTTGACCCCCAGCCCGCTATCCGGATAGCGGGACCCCCGTAAACTCTATGAGGCCCCCGATATACCTAAAACCCCTCAAGACACACACACGCACACTTCACATTGAGTAAGCATGACCAGTTTGACCCGTCAATCGGAGGTTCTCTCGCTCCAAAGGTAAGGGATAATTAACGACAGTTTAGTCCGTGGCTGACGGAGATTCGGATCCCCACAATCAATAAACCTGCCCTACCCTAGGCAGGAGGAATTTGTAATGCGTCTGACAAGCGAGCGCATTCCCATCCCAATGGGATGACGAAAAACACCCTACATGACAATGCAGCGTCTAGTGTATGATCTTTCGAGACCGAGGCTTAACCTTGCGGAACTTAGACCTGACATTGGGGGTCTTAAACCCGACCGTTCGACGTATAGGCTACCCTTGGTATGATTGAGTAGGTAGTTTAAGTAGAGTTACGTACCGTACGTATATTCCGCAGTATATTTACGATACGGCACTCCGCTTAAATGACCTTATGATGTATATTTCGTATTCTTCCGAGATTCTCTTTCTTTCCTTCCCGCTCTGTTTGCATTGCATTGCTATCTCGTTGAAATTCGATAACCGATTGTTGTTTCTTGTTTCATTCACTATGCCGTCAGAGACTGTGCGAGCCAAGAGGTTTGTAGTTAATGATGAGGTCAGGGCAGGATCGTCCGAGACGAGGACTGATCAGGACGGTACTCCGACGACACTGGAACATGGTGATCCTCTTATTTCAGATAGGATTTCCCGTTTGGAGGCGAGCATTCTTGATCAATATCGTTCGATTGGGTCGTTAGCTGAGACTATTCGAACCCAGGAGCCTGCCGTTGCACAGCCAGCTCCAGAGATTTTGGTTTACTTGAACTGCGTTATCATCTTTAAACGTTGTGTGATTTAAGTACCGGTCACTTCTGTTTCTGGATCGTAACAAAATGTTTTTGCCTTTATTTATAGTTTTGGTATATTGCCTGCATGTGTTTACGCTTAACGTAACTGTATTGAGTCTAGACCACTCTCGATATAGTTAGGTTGCGGACCAAGCCACGTCACCGTTTCCGTCTTTTGAAAAGTGGGGCGCGGCACTGATTGACTCCAGCAACTTCAGATTGAGTACCGTTTCTAACTTCTTGATTCTTATTTAATCTTCCCATTTTCAACTGCATCGTCTAGTATCGTGTCCAACATCATGACAATTGGAGCATCTCATTACATCATCCATCCACCGTATTCTTGTTCTTAGTTTCATGAGTATTTTTCTTTCTAGCTTTCTTTCGTTTCCCTAACTATTTTTGTAATTGGATGACAAGATTGGGAAACATCCACTTTATCTCATATTTCAGGGACATAATTGGAATAGATCATTAACAGACACAAAATAGTATGCATGTACATAGATGTCAATATTTCTTTTTTGTTTCAAAATACACACAACTGCACGTCTACAAGGAATCGCAATAAGATCATATTCCATGTAATCATAATGTCTCTTCTCCAAATCTAAAGCGTATTTCTTCTGATATACTATCATCTCGAAATTTTCTTTTCCAGCAAAATGAGCATGACAATCTTTGAAATGTTGGGTTTTTTTCCGAAATAGAATGGTTAGGTATTAAAATTAGTAAAATATAATGATTTAAATTATAATTAGAGAAATATGACGGTTTGGAGAGGACGGGTTATCAAAACCTGTCATGTTTATATCCTAACCCACCCCAAGCTCCCCCTTGTCCCACCTCCATCCCTCACCCCATCCCACCCTCCAAAAAAGAGGGCGGGTTCTGGGAACCGCCCCCTCCTTTTTAAAGAAGAGGGAGGGAACCCTCCCTCTTCTTTACAAAGTAGGGGATGGTTACCCAGAACCCGTCCTGAATAAAAAATTAAAATTCAAATTCAAATTCAAATTCAAAAAATAATTTAAAAAATTATTATTAAATTAAAAAAATAATTTCATTTCTACCCGGAATACTAGTACATCGGGTTGGGATCAACAGCCTGTCCAAAATGATATTGAAAACGAAGCAGGCGCCATCGCCACATACACAGGACATAGGGGGTCATCCAATCACCCAAAGAGGGATAGGCTATGTCAAGCCTTCTCGGGTTTGAAAATGAAAAGGGAAATCGTTAATTGTATGCTTTTAATTTGGATGTTAAAGATGTCCAGTTCTCTTAATGGATTCATTTTATTACTGAAGTGTTTCTCATTCATATTTATAGTATGATCTAAGTATTGAATTCCTTCTATATAAACAGTAATAACATTTATCCCCGCATCAGTTTTGGAACCCTATTTACGAAATTATTTTTTAAATTTAATAATAGTTTGAATTTAAGTTTTAAATTTTTGTTGATTTTTTAATTTTAATTTTTTTGTAGGTAAACCGACCCCCTCCTTTTTAAAGGAGAGAGCGGGTTCCCTGAACCTGTCCTGTAAATCTCCTGTTCCGAATAAAATTTTCCGTATTTTTCCAGAATTTAATCCAAATTTATTTCATTTTTTTTTATATTTTTATTATTTAAACTAATTTCCTAAACTCTTAACCCTAAAACTAAATTCCCTAACCCAATCCTATTTCTACCCGACCCGACCCATGCCAACCCAACCCGACCCGCTTCCCTCATCTTCCTCCCTCGTCTTCGTTTTCCCGCATTTCTCCTTCGCGTCACCCCACGCCTCCGCGCTTCTCGCGACCGCGCCGCGAGACCCGCACCCACGCCCGCTCGTCTCCGCGTTCCTCGCGCCCGCCTCCACTCGACCAGCTCACCCCCAACAGCTGCAAGGCCCAACGGCTCTCGCCACGACTCCCCGCTCCTCGCGCTCGCGTAAGAACCGGCCATCTCCAACAGCCACGACCCTCTCTTCTCTCCAATGTCTCCTTCTCACTCTCCATCTCTGCATTTCTCCCGTTCTCTTCCCTCATCTCCCCTTTCTGCTTCACTCTCTCTCTCTCTCGTTCTCGTTCTTCTTCAAGCCAAACCCCCACCTCACGTCACCGAACTCCTCCCAAGCTCCGACCACCGCCGCGAGCTCCCCAACATTTCCTTTCCTCTTTCCCAACACCTCAACCGCCAACACCCTCGCCTCATCTGCATCACCACCAAACCGAGCACCCACCACCATCAACACCAACCCCCTGCATCTCGCTGACGAACCCAACTCTCACGTCCCTGCACCTCACCGGAGCTCCGACCCCGTCGCCCCCGCACCTCAGCCGACCTCGCCAGAGCCAGAGCCCACTGCACTGGTCCCCTGCAGCCCCCGAGCTCTCCGACTCACCAGCTCCAATCCTTTGAGCCGCCTGAGCTCACTGCCGGAAGCCCCTCTGCACCCGAGCACTCCGACGTAGTCGCTGGAAATCCTTTGCCGTGGCCGCCTCCACGCCAGTGCTGAGCCGAGTACTCCGATCTAGCCAAGTCGAGCGCGCATCGTGCAGCGATCGTGCCCGTGTCGTGCCATTTCTGTTTCCGTCGTTGCCTTACCATTGACTTCGTCACAGGCAAGTGAACCTCCTTCACTTGCTCAATTCATGCTACGTATTTATGTAGTGAGTGAATGTAGTTTAACGGTTTAAATAGATATAACATTTGATGCGTGTATGAACAAATAGATAGCATCCCCGTACACGTACCGAGTGCTCGATGCAATTACCCTATTAAAATCCCCAAGTTTATTATTAGAAGTTTCTGTTGATGTTAACGAGTGACGTATAAGAAATCGGCATAAAATCGTTAAGGCATCGAATGTAAAAATGACCTCCCAAATGGTTACATCAAATCTGAAAATCAACGTGCATACCACGTTGTAAAATTTGTAGTTATTTGAATATAATTCCAATCATGATGTTCCAGGGCTCGTATCGAATCTAACGAGATGGCCTATAACCCTATGTAACTAGTTTTGGAATAATATAATCCCATGACCCTGAAAAATGATGAGGAACGAAATTCTGGACTGCAGTCCGGGGTAGCAATCTATGGGGGAAACTGAATTCCAAGCACCTGTACACACCTGCTTAAAAATGAAAATGCGCGGAGCCCCATATGGTAGCGTAGAAATTAGATAACACCTGAAATCGGTCCCGTGCATTTTTACGGTCGTTTGGTAGTTAAATTGTATTTTAGAATGTCATTACGTTCTGCAGTTTCTGCAGAAATGTTCGTTACATTGACACATTAATCTGGACATAACTTCTGATGTAGAGGTCCGATTGATAATCCGTTTGGTGAGTTGGAAACTTAACTGGCAGAACTAAATTTTATTCAACTAGGTCAATAGCTGAATCTGAACATAATTACTGATAAAATGCGCGGCTTCCAGTTCTGGAACTGGAATCCCAGAAATCGATCGCTGCCTTCAAATGATGATAATTCTCTAACCTGAACTCCGATTTACCTGAAATAAATTTTATTGTTTAGATAATCCAGTGTACTTCATACTCCCTTTATATTGTTTTGGTCAATTCTAAGCGTATGATTTACCGTGAATTTTGCAATTTATATGGCATTAGTCGTTATAGTATAATGAATACCTGTTCAGTGCATTTCTGCATATTTTTCATGCTTGAGTTATACCTGCCGCATAGTGATCATTTGCATTGTCGATATATTAATGATTAGTGATTGGGTTATGGCAAATACGACAGTGATGTTGATAAGTGGAAAAAGTGATTGAAAACGACAGTGATACGTATTGTCCACAATCTATCTAATTCATGAATACATACCATAACCTGGGGAATGGGGAAATCAAGGTGGAATTGAACTCGTATTTAGCGAGATACAGTGATTTAGAGGATGATCATTCGCTATCAGTGATATATACACACACACACACACACACACACACACACACACACACACACACACACACACACTTTAGGTCGTGGGCCTAGCGGCACGGCTGCCAGGGTTATGTCCCGGGCACAGTGGACCGTAGTCTCGGGCATGCATGAGACCCTTGTTAAACACGAGTATCCTCTCTACCAATTGATTTCATGGACTTAATGACCGTTAAGTAGTGACATATACATTGCTTAGTTCACCAACATGTTACTCATAGTGCACTATTCATATTCAGTTGATGTTATTATACACATGTTCTACAATTCATTATACTCCTCATGTTTAATAATACTGCACGCCCATTATACATATTTATTGCTATATGTGTCGCCCTGACGACCTGAGTGTGCATGCTCAGAGGACGAAGTGGATCCAGCCCAGGAGCAGAACTTATCCTTCAAGATTGCGGAGATCTAGACTGCACCACCAGCGCTGCTTTCTTTGATTTCAGCATTTGTTTTATTGGTTAGTTGTTTATTCTGTGAAATAAATGTACCTCGAACTCTTTTAATTTGCAATGTAATAAAGTGGTGAACTATGATTTTTCCTTTACTCAAGCACTGTTTATTAACTACCATGTAATGCTAGAAGCCGAAGTGTGACTACGGCGGGATTATTCCCTGATCGCAGGAGCATGGCTGGCCTAGTCATCCCTCGTATCCCATATTTTGGGAAGCGGGGTGTGACATGGTTTTGTTGGTATCAGAGTCAAAGGTTTTGGATGAAATTACAGTTCCGTGGAGGGACCTCTAGATTGAGTTACACCCTTAGCGTATGCCTTATTGCATTCTTCCTCACTTCTTAATCATCGTTGAATCGTTGTGTTGCCTTGCTTGAATCTGATTTCTTTTAATCTTTTCAGGAATATGGACTCCTCAGGCAACTCCTCAGGTGCCGGTCACCACGATCGTACCAAGAAGATTCTTAGCATACTGACGACCCTGGCCCAAGCTCAAGAGAGAAAGACCGATCTTATGGCCGAGGGATTGAAGGCGGTACAGGAGACCGCAATTACCGCCCTGGAGAGATCTACGGCTGTTCTCGCCCCCCCGAAGGTGCATTCGTACCAACTACACAAGCTAGTGTTGGTACCGTTTCAGGCTTCAGGAGGGTTCATCCAGCAGTGTTCACGGGATCAGCAAATCCACTTGAGACCGAACAATAGCTCATCAACGTAGAGAACCTCCTGGCTGCCACTCGAATTCCTGACGACGACAGAGTGAACATAGTGATGATTCAACTAGAAGACGAGGCCCGCACGTGGTGGTCCGTAGAGGAGAGCCGGCTAGAGAAGCCTATTGGATGGGACACGTTCTCCACGTGCTTCCTGGATCATTACTTTCCGGCTACTGCCAAGGCCGAGATGGAGGAAAAGTTTATTATGTTGAAACAAAATGGACGCTCAGTGGATGTTTACGCCGCAGAGTTCAATCGGCTGAGTTGCTTTGTACCGTACATGGTAGCCACCGAACCCCCAGGGCAAGACGTTTCCAACAAGGGATCGATATTGAACTGCAACAACTCATCGCGTCTCTCGACCTACCAACCTTCGCCCAAGTTTTGAATGCTACCCGAGTACAGGAAAGATTGGCAGAGAAGGCCAAGGGCCAACGATCAATGGACAGGAGACCCCACGTAGTTCCGGCAGGTCCTACCATTCCGCCCCGTGGAGCCATCCCAGTTCACAGGCCAGGTGTCACACAGATGAAGCATACCTTTTCACCTCAGCAGCCGTAGCGGAGGGCCCTATTTTGCGATTATTGTCAGAGGCCAGGACACATGCAGAGAGATTGCCGCAGAGCTAAAGGGCAGTGCCTGATCTGCGGATCCAGCGAGCACAGGATCAACGGGTGTCCACAGAGATCTGAGCTACAGGGAGGGTTCGAGTAACAACAACCGTCGTATGGCACATCAGCTCAGAGGGGTCCACCTTGGGTGCCCAAGCAGCGGTCTTTCGATCAGAGGCAGACTATTTCAGGTCGGAATCAGGGACGAGCTTACACCCTATCCGCCGAGCAGGTAGAGGCTTCTGGAGATGTTGTTACAGGTACCATCCTCATTTACTCTGTACCAGCTAGAATTCTTTTCGATTTGGGTGCTTCGCATTGTTTTATTTCCACGCAGTTTGTCCACACACACTCTATACCTCACGAGCCGTTAACCAAGGGTTGGGAGATACATACGGGTAACTGTATTATTGTGTCTAACCAAGAGTGTAGCTTATGTCCGGTGGTAGTATGCGGCAGGGAATTCTATGCGAATTTCCTTTTAATCGGGACGGGCAGTTATGATGCGATTCTCGGGATGGATTGGATGAGTACATTCCATGCAATTATTGATTCCCAAGCAAGGAAGGTGACTTTCCGCATTCCCAATCATCCTGAGTTTGTTTTCGAAGGCGGAAGCGAGTCTTTGGAACCAGCCAAGTTTAGAGCCAAGCCAAAAGCGTTGACAGCTATGGAGATTGATGAGAGTCCAGTCCCAGGGATCGTTCGGGATTTTCTTGATGTGTTCCCTAAAGATTTACCAGGTCTACCACTTCCCCGCATCTTGGGATTCTCTATTGACTTGATTCCAGGGACGGCGCCAGTTTCCAAGGCTCCTTATAGGATGGCGCCAGTTGAGTTGGCAGAATTGAAAAAACAAATTGGAGAACTCCTGGAGAAAGGATTTATTCGCCCAAGCGCTTCGCCGTGGGGCGCACCAGTCTTGTTGGTGAAGAAAAAGGACGGATCGCTATGGATGTGCATAGATTACCGGGAGCTGAACAGGGTTACAGTAAAGAACAAATACCCTATTCCGCGTATCGACGATTTATTTGATCAGTTGGGCGGGGCCAAGGTATTTCGAAGCTGGATCTTCGTTCGGGCTATCACCAGATCAGAATAACGGCTGAAGATATATGCAAGACGGCTTTCAGGACACGATACGGGCATTATGAGTTTCTTGTGATGCCGTTCGGTGTTACCAATGCTCCAGCTATATTTATGGACCTGATGAATAGAGTATTTGCGAAGTACTTGGACACGTTTGTCGTTGTATTCATCGACGACATTCTAGTCTACTCTGAGACCCAGGAGGAGCATGTCGAACACCTGCGGACGGTATTACAAATTCTTCGGGAAGAGAAGTTGTACGCAAAATTGAGCAAGTGTGAGTTCTGGCTCGACAAAGTGCAGTTCTTGGGACACGTTGTTTCGGGCGAAGGCATTTCAGTGGACCCAGCGAAGATAGAATCTGTTAGAGATTGGCCGACTCCGAAGTCCGTGGCCGAGGTCAGAAGCTTCCTGGGATTGGCAGGATATTATCGGCGGTTCGTTCAGGACTTTGCACGAGTCGCTGAACCCTTGACGAAGCTGACGCGGAAGGAAGTACCGTACGTATGGACGGAGGAGTGTACTCAGGCTTTTGAGGTACTAAAGCAGAAGTTGACCACGGCGCCTATTCTTACAGTGCCAGATAATTCAGGTGGGTTGGTGATACATAGCGTTGCTTCGGGGAAAGGCTTAGGCTGCATCCTGATGCAACACGGTCGGGTAGTTACTTATGCCTCACGACAGCTGAAGAATCACGTGAGGAACTACCCAATGCATGACTTGGAGTTAGCCGCGATGGTTTTCGCACTGAAGATCTGGAGACATTACTTGTTGGGCGAAAAGGTGGAAGTGTACACGGATCACAAGAGTCTGAAGTACGTGTTCATTCAGAGAGAATTGAATATGAGGCAACGCCGGTGGCTAGAATTAATGGCGGACTATTCAGACGCTCGAGGACATGTTGAGGGCTTGCATGCTAGACTTCCAGGGTTCTTGGGAGGATCACCTTCATCTGGTGGAGTTTTCTTATAACAACAGTTTCCAAGCTAGCATCCAGATGGCTCCATTCGAAGCACTTTACGGACGGAAATGTCGATCTCCTGTTTGTTGGGATGACATGGGAGAACGGAGATTACTGGGCCCCAAACTTATTGTTCAGACGGTAGACAAGGTCTAGATGATCAGACAGCGTATTAAGACGGCTCAGGACCGACAGAAGAGTTGGGCAAATGCCAGCAGGAGAGCGCTAGAATTCGAGGTTGGAGATCATGTATTTTTGAAGATTTCTCCTACCCGCGGTGTTATCAGGTTTGGAGGTCGCGGGAAACTCAGTCCCCGATTCATCGGACCTTTTGAGGTGCTAGAGCGAGTGGGAGAGGTGGCCTATCGACTTGCCTTACCTCCATCGTTAACTGGTGTGCACGGCACTTTTCATGTTTCTCAGTTGAGGCACTATGTTCGGGATGACAACCATATTCTGGATCATTCGGAGTTAACTTTGGGCACGGATCTGTCCTACGAGGAGCATCCTACCACCATTCTCGATCGTCAAGATAAAGTGCTGAAGAACAGGGTCATTCTACTGGTTCGTGTTTCTTGGGGTGGTCGTTCTCCATGGGAGTTTACCTGGGAACGCGAGAAGGACATCCGCGCACGTTTTTCGCATTTATTTGTATAGTGTGGTCCCGTTGTTTTTGTTTTAATTTCGAGGACGAAATTTTTGTAAGGAGGGTATGATGTAAATCCCCAGTTTCGAATAAAATTTTCCGTATTTTTCCAGAATTTAATCCAAATTTATTTCATTTTTTATATATTTTTATTATTTAAACTAATTTCCTAAACTCTTAATCCTAAAACTAAATTCCCTAACCCAATCCTATTTCTACCCGACCCGACCCATGCCAACCCGACCCGACCCGCTTCCCTCATCTTCCTCCCTCGTCTTCGTTTTCCCGCCTTTCTCCTTCGCGTCACCCCACGCCTCCGAGCTCTTCGCGCCCGCGCCGCGAGACCCGCACCCACGCCCGCCCGCCTCCGCGTTCTTCGCGCCCGCCTCCACTCGACCAGCTCACCCCCAACAGCTCCAAGGCCCAACGGCTCTCGCCGCGACTCCCCGCTCCTCGCGCTCGCGTAAGAACCGGCCATCTCCAACAGCCACGACCCCCTCTTCTCTCCAACGTCTCATTCTCACTCTACATCTCTGCATCTCTCCCGTTCTCTTCCCTCATCTCCCCTCTCTGCTTCACACTCTCTCTCTTTCGTTCTCGTTCTTCTCCAAGCCAAACCCCCACCTCACGTCACCGAACTCCTCCCAAGCTCCGACCACCGCCGCGAGCTCCCCAACATTTCCTCTCCTCTTTCCCAACACCTCAACCGCCAACACCCTCACCTCATCTGCATCACCACCAAACCGAGCACCCACCACCATCAACACCAACCCCCTGCATCTTGCCGACGAACCCAACTCTCTCGTCCCTGCACCTCACCAGAGCTCCGACCCCGTCGCCCTCGTGCCTCAGCCGACCTCGCCACAGCCAGAGCCCACTGCATTGGTCCCTTGCAGCCCCCGAGCTCTCCGACTCACCAACTCCAATCCCTTGAGCCACCTGAGCTCACCGCCGGCAGCCTCTCTGCACCCGAGCACTCCGACGTAGTCGCTGGAAATCCCCTACCGTGGCCGCCTCCACGCCAGTGCTGAGCCGAGTACTCCGATCTAGCCAAGTCGAGTGCGCATCGTGCAGCGATCGTGCTCGTGTCGTGCCATTTCCGTTTCCGTCGTTGCCTTACCATTGACTTCATCACAGGCAAGTGAATCTCCTTCACTTGCTCAATTCATGCTACGTACTTATATAGTTAGTGAATGTAGTTTAACGGTTTAAACGGATATAATATTTGATGCGTGTATGAACAAATAGATAGCATCCCCGTACACGTACCGAGTGCTCGATGCAATTACCCTATTAAAATCCCCAAGTTTATTATTAGAAGTTTCTGTTGATGTTAACGAGTGACGTATAAGAAATCGGCATAAAATCGTTAAGGCATCGAATGTAAAAATGACCTCCCAAATGGTTACATCAAATCTGAAAATCAACGTACATACCACGTTGTAAAATTTGTAGTTATTTGAATATAATTCCAATCATGATGTTCCAGGGTTCGTATCGAACCTAACGAGATGACCTATAACCCTATGTAACTAGTTTTGGAATAATGCAATCCCATGACCCTGAAAAATGATGAGGAACGAAATTCTGGACTGCAGTCGGGGGTAGCAATCTATGGGGGAAACTGAATTCTAAGTACCTGTACACACCTGCTTAAAACTGAAAATGCGCGGAGCCCCATATGGTAGCATAGAAATTAGATAACTCCTGAAATCGGTCCCGTGCATTTTTACGGTCGTTTGGTATTTAAATTGTATTTTAGAATGTCATTGCGTTCTGCAGCTTCTGCAGAAATGTTCGTTACATTGACACATTAATCTGGACATAACCTCTGATGTAGAGGTGAGATTGATAATACGTTTGGTGCGTTGGAAACTTAACTGGCAGAACTAAATTTTATTCAACTAGGGCAATAGCTGAATCTGAACATAATTACTGATAAAATGAGCGCGAAGTTGGGCTTCCAGTTCTGGAACTGGAATTCCAGAAATTGATCGCTGCCTTCAAACGATGATAATTCTCTAACCTGAACTCCGATTGACCTGAAATAAATTTTATTGTTTAGATAATCCAGTGTACTTCATACGCCCTTTATATTGTTTCGGTCAATTCTAAGCGTATGATTTACCGTGAATTTTTCAAGTTATATGGCATTAGTCGTTATAGTATAATGAATACCTGTTCAGTGCATTTCTGCATATTTTTCATGCTTGAGTTATACCTGCCGCATAGTGATCATTTGCATTGTCGATATATTAATGATTAGTGATTGATTTGTAGCAAATACGATAGTGATGTTGTTAAGTGGAAAAAGTGATTGAAAACGACAGTGA
Organism: Agapanthus africanus; assembly: GCA_030015575.1. Taxonomy (NCBI): domain Eukaryota; kingdom Viridiplantae; phylum Streptophyta; class Magnoliopsida; order Asparagales; family Amaryllidaceae; genus Agapanthus; species Agapanthus africanus. The sequence continues at coordinate 49,347,357 of JASDDO010000028.1, read as the reverse complement.
TACGTATTGTCCACAACCTATCTAATTCATGAATACATACTATAACCTGGGAAATGGGGAAATCAAGATGGAATTGAACTCGTATTTAGCGAGGTACAGTGATTTAGAGGATGATCATTCGCTATTAGTAATACACACACACACACACACACACACACACTTTAGGTCGTGGGCCTAGCGGCACGGCTGCCAGGATTATGTCCCGGGCACAGTGGACCGTAGTCTCGGGCATGCACGAGACCCTTGTTAAACACGAGTATCCTCTCCACCAATTGATTTCATGAACTTAATGACCGTTAAGTAGTGACATATACATTGCTTAGTTCACCGACATGTTACTCATAGTGCACTATTCATATTCAGTTGATGTTATTATACACATGTTCTGCAATTCATTATACTCCTCATGTTTAATAATACTGCACGCCCATTATACATATTTATTGCTATATGTGTCGCCCTGACGACCTGAGTGTGCATGCTCAGAGGACGAAGTGGATCCAGCCCAGTACCAGGACTTATCTTTCGAGATTGCGAAGATCTAGACTGCACCACCAGCGCTGCTTTCTTTGATTTCAGCATTTGTTTTATTGGTTAGTTGTTTATTCTGTGAAATAAATATACCTCGAACTCTTTTAATTTGCAATGTAATAAAGTGGTGAACTATGATTTTTCCTTTACTCAAGCACTGTTTATTAACTACCATGTAGTGCTAGAAACCGAAGTGTGACTACGGCGGGATTATTCCCTGATCGTAGGAGTATGGCCGGCCTAGTCATCCCTCGTATCTTGTATTTTGGGAAGCGGGGCTTGACATGCCCTTTCCTTTAAAAAGGAGGGGGTAGGTTCACAGAACCCGCCCTCTCTTTTGGAAGGGTTGGACGGGTTCTAGGAACCCGTCCTCTATGACAGTAGAACCCGTCCTCTATGACAGTGTGGTCGGGTGGGATGGGTTGGGGGTAAGGTTGGATGGGTGGGATGGATTAGGGATGGGATAGGATGGTAGGGGTGGGATTGGGGTGTAAGCATGACGGGTTTTCAGAACCCGTCCTGCTTTTTTTAAATAATAATGGCGGGTTTCAGAAACCCGCCGTCTACCTGTACCCTTCCCAAACCGTCATATTCTTATAATTATAATTTAAATTACTCTATTTTCCTAATTTTAATACCTAACCATCCTATTTCGAAAAAACCCTATTTCGAAAAAACCCCTTGAAATGTTTGATCCAATCCTTCAGTATCTCTTAGATTATTGGACAGATTAGGGGTGGACTTCCAAAAAATCCAGAAATATATATTTCAATTAGTTTCCTTCTCTTTTGAAATCTTTTCATTAACTGCACTCTTATCCACTCAAGTATTATGACAATAGGCTTATATCCTAAACAAAGGATGCATTTACTCCAAAGCTCATAAATTTTTTGTTGCATGGTAAATCACATTTATCAATAGTATTAATATGTGTCCATAAAATGTCACCCACTCCATTCAAGTAATTCCAAGCTTCTAAGTTCATTGTTTCTAATTTACTAAACTCTTATTCATGGCCATATGTCTTATATATGCCTCGGCACTTTACCATGACAATCTTTTTAAATTTTAGATTCCGGTGCATTCCTTGGGAGTTATGATATTAATATCTCACATAGATATAGTAGTTATGTGCCAAAAAATTACATAGGGTTGTATAAGAATATTTAAAAATAAAAAATGACTTGATACTTTAAAGCATCTATTTCGTCATAGGAATTTTCCAGATTATCTTTCGGTCGGCCAGGAGGCCCACCGCTTTTTTGGACCAGTTATCTAAACCCAATATTTTCAAGAAAATAACACAATAAAAGACATCTAGAACAATAAGAAAACACGTAATGAGAAGATTATATTCATAAATGCCAAGCTACAGCTCAACATATCTAAAAAAGGTGATTTCAAAGCAACACATAAATACTAACGGTGAGGTTGTTTTTTAATGGTTATATTATTTTCTTAACATAATGGGAAAAAATGAGGGGGTTTAGTAAAATTTAGCCTTATTATTATTATTCGGTCAAGCAGAGAGGCCCCAGTTCTTATCTCTCTCGTCTCTTTGTTGTTTTTGGTGTTTAAAGAAACGACCCTGGGTCCAAAATTCTTCGCAGTTCCCGCCGATGCTCTTATAAATTAATTCTCCTCGCATTCTTTCCTCATTCCCCCAAAACCCTCACCTCTCTCTCTCTCTCTCTCTCTCTCTCTCGCTCTAAATTTTTTCTATGGATGTCGAATTGGGGCCCTCAAACCCTAGCCTCTTCAATGGGGAGGGCAAAGCTGTGAGTAAAAACAATCTCTATAGTAAAGACAATCTCTATAAGTCTCTTCTTAATTTTATGTTTTCATAGTGGGTCTATTGAAATTTGTGCTAAAGTTTTGATTTTGGTATGTGGGTATTTTCTTTTTCTCCATTTTGCTGATTATAATGGCTAAATGGGTCAATGGGGTTTTGTGTTTTTGTTTATGTTGTGATTTAATTCTTAAGGAAGAGATTTTCTTGTGAATTTTTATGTTGGGCTCCTCTATTTTTATTTTTAACATATGGTGGCTTGATTTTTATGTGATTGTGTTAATTTTGTGATATGGGTATTTGTGTTTTTCCCCATTTTGTTGTTCGATTATTCACTTCTTGATTCCCTTAGTTGACGTTAATATTGCTCTGTTTATTGTTATTAAGTTGCTAGCTTTTTTCTGCTTTTTTGCTTGCTTTAGTTCTAAAATAATGGGAACACCCCCCCCGCCCCGCCCCGCCCCCCCCCGACCCACCCACCCACCCACCAACCAAAACTAATCTGCTGTGATTTCTGCCCATAAGTTTGTTTGTTTTACTATTTCATACGGAAAGTAGTGTGTTCTGTTCTGATCTATTGGCATCATTCTTAGTATAGTAAGAATTAGTTTGTTGCTGCAATGATCTGTCTTTCAACTTTATCATATTATTTATATTTAATTTATTTTTTGTCTGAATGTTTATGTTTCTTTCTTGGCTTCTTTAAATGCGCCTCAGAAGAATATAATTACCTATAAAAATGTTGTCATCATTTCTCCTTCTATCATCTCCCCAAAATATTGAAGAATTTGGAGGACACAATTGTTCATTTAGTATCATGGCTAGCCCCTCTTTTCAAAATTTCATCAACAAGAGTTTTATGTAGCAAGGTGACCTCGTTGTGAAAATGCTTAAACGATGATGATTACGAATTTTTTTGTTTTCATACTCAAACATATGTTGGTTTTATACTTTTCTTTGCCGATATATTCTCATCTTTGTTTTATCTGTGAACAGAAGATTAGTAGATGGAGAGACGTCTTTTTTGCTTACAAGACACTTGGGGTCGTGTTTGGTGGTCTAGTTACCTCGCCTCTCTATGTCTATCCTTCAATGAACTTGAAGTCACCAAATGAAGAAGAGTACTTAGGAATATACTGCATCATCTTTTGGACCCTTACATTAATCGGGGTCGTCAAATACGTATGCATTGCTCTCAGTGCCGATGATCAGGGAGAAGGTATGTGACCTAGTTGTTTTCGCAATTTTATGATGAATAGATGATGCCATACTTTGTGAAATTTGTTACTGACTTTATTTTATTTCAATCTGTTTATTGGTTATATTGATTACATTTTAATATTTATATGGTTGCAAGTTTAGCATTTTGGCCATGAAACTCTATGCGATGATTGAGAAGAACATTAGTTACCTTTCTGTTCTTTGTCATGTGTATGACTTTCATATCTAGTGATCTAGGGGTTTACCAATATGTTGGAGTGATGTTTTGCTTGATGCTTTAGAGGGCCTTTGGGATGTGGAGTGTGGACCACAAGATCCATAGTTTTGTGTTTTTGGTAGAAGGAATTATTTGTTTGCAAGTCGTATGTTTTGATCATTATTCTTACAGGAGTGTATGATGTGAATTTTTTTTTATCTACGTCATATTTGAAGTGGACAATTTGCCTTGAATGATCTGAGCTTTTAGGATGGGGACATTTTTATTCTTATACACCTAGGTTGCAAAAGTCAAACTTGAACGATCATACAAGTATATAAGAGGGGTTAAGTGTTAAGTGTGACTTTTCGATCAATGATAAGATGTTGTTCCTACCCGAATTTAGTTATGAAAGGACTCATACCCACTCCCGTATCCTTGTTTTAGCAACCCATATGTTACTTGCAGAAACATGTTTTTGTGTGGGGTAAATTGAATGTGAATTACGGATCACCTACCGATTAATTCATTTTTGTTGCTCTCACAAACTTTGCAAGTGCAAGTCACTGGAGAGGATTTCAAGTATTTGGGTATACCCATTCGAAGTAGTAGGTTGCGATGTTCGGATTTTGATTATCTGTTGAATGAGCTACGAAATAAAGTAGCAAATTGGAAAGGCAAGCGTCTTTCATTCCCAGCACGACTTACCTTGGTTAAATCTGTCCTGGGATTGATGACATTGTACTATTTTAGAGCTACTGCTCTACCGGCTACGGTATTGGACTCGGTTGATCAAATTTCGTGTGACTTTCTATGGGGTGGTCCCCGCAAAATACGTGTTATACCATGGGCTAAGGCATGCCTTCCAAAGGACATGGGAGGACTTGGATTAAGATCAGCGCGAATTACAAATGAGCTTATGCTTTCGAAGCAAGCTTCCAAGTTGTTGGGGAAAAACACATCCGTCTGGGTAAATTTGGTTACGGCAAAGTATTGCAATACACGAGTGAATTGTTGGAAACAGAATTCCCCGATGACAGCCACATGGAGATTGTTACAGAAATAACACGGTATTCTGCGTTAGACTGCATTTTGGGTTCTTGGGAATGGTGAAACAATACGTTTTTGGAAGGACAATTGGTTATTGGATCATCCGCTTGAGTCATATCCATGGACTATCGACCGTGTGCAAATCGATGACTCTTGGGTCAAGGATTGGACAACCGAAGGCTTCTAGAATGTTCAGCGTCTGCAGGGTCTGCCTGCTGAGATAATGCATTTAATCCGCAGCAAAGAGTTGAATGACCGTCAGGATCAACTCAAATGGTCTCGCAACTCGGATAACTTCACCTTCCGGGTCAGCAGAGAACATCGGAGGAGGATACATGGTGATATTGCTGCTGCTCAGCCAGTCTTCTTATCTACTAGGAAGACTCCCATCACTCGTCGAATGCAATGGTTCGTTTGGCGGCTCCTGAACAACAAGCTTCCAACTGGTGAATTTCTCTTGCAGCGTCAGGTGCAGGTCCCTCACGATTGTGAACTCTGCGGTCTTGGCACCCTGGAGACAACGGAACATCTTTTTCATGATTGCGATAGGTGGAAGGAGTATTTGGCCATTTTATCTACTGAAATTGGTGTGAGATTGGATTGTGCTTCCTTTCTTATCATGTTAAATGCCCTCCAAAAAGGAGGAACATCTGCTGTTAGCAAAAATAACATAGGTTACACAAAACGGTTCGAACGGCCCGACTACTCATTGAAGAAACTTATGGTGGCTAACTTTTATTGAATGTTGTGTTTGTCTCTTGTTTTGTCTTGGGGTTAATTGGGTTTATGTCAGAATGGGGAAAAAATTGAATGTGAATTTATTTGAAAGGATATAGAAAAACAGAAGCCAAACGATGCTGGGTGTATAGGTTGTGGAGATTTAAGTGGAGGGTTCTTGTGTGAGAGAAAATTACAGAGAGAGCTAGAAAAGAGTTGGGTTTAGCGAGTGGTCCTGTACTCTTCATTTCTTTATTTTGCACTGCATTTTATTTTGAGTGTTCTCTTTGTTGAGTGGTTCCCTTTGTTGTGAGGTTTAGGTGAGTTGGAGAAGAGTGCAAATCTTTTGTATTTTCCTCTCTGACATAGTGGTATCCAATTGCTGTCTTCGCCGATGGACATAGGTCAATTTTGGCTGAACCACATTAAATCGTGTGTGTTGTGACTGTTGTCCACTTCATTTGTTAGCTATTTCTACTATGTTCTGCGTACTCTATTGCAGAAGCCGTTTATTGTGTTGTACCTGTTTGTCCCAACATCAAGAAACAGCAAAAAGCACATGCTTTGTTGTCCAAGTCTTTAATTAAGTTCTCAAGTTCAGTTAACTATTTAATGTTTTCTTGAAGATTTTATTCAGGGAGTATTGAGTATATACTTGCAATGCCAGTTAATCTTCATGAAACAAAAGATATGAATTAAGAATGGGAGGACCCTTTAGAGTTGCATTAGAAATGTGCATAAGATGTGTTCTCAACTTTAATATAGATCCTTAAATCCTTATGGGTAGTCATTTGTATATAAAGACCTACCTCTTCCCTTGTACATGACCGCAGCCACATCTCTCCAAACTTCAGTATTAATTTTTATTTTTCCTAAATATTAACAAAACTTAGTGCCTTAAAAATCAAAGCAAAAAACATATAAATATTTCAATCATGATTAATAAACATCCATACTTCTCAATATTCTCTCCATTATCCCATTTCTTAAATAAAGAAAATACGAGTTGAAACAGCTATATAAGAGTGCAGTTGATTACTGATGAAACTAGTCTTTGTCAAGAAGATTATTAATGGCAACTGAAAACTTGGGATTTGGATTCCTAAAGTTTATAGATTAAAATAAAAATCTATGTAAGGAATTGGAAAAACTGTAAAATGTGGGAGGAGGCGGAGCGAGATTCCATAGAGTAGAAGTTTGCCACATTAAAGAAAGAGTCTCCTTAAAATAATTCCAAAGGATCATACTGACAGTATCTGCATACATCCCTTTAAACTAAGTTATAATTAAAGAAAACATTCGGCAAAAAAGCTTATTTAAAAATTGCAGTCTTTAAATGTTCCCACACTAAAGCCAACTGTTGCCTAGGATCTCAACAATGCAACTCCATTTACACTGTTGCCTAGGATCTCAACAAGGCTGCGGCGGTTTATGAAAATTCAGTAACAGACTATCATAATTCAATTATAGAAAAACGTAGATCTTAATTGTCTAGAAATGTTATCTATCTAACTTATATGGTTTATTTTAAGTTGAAGCAGACAATGGCATATCTGAATTTAGGAACACCGTATTTTTACTCTGGAACTTGTGGTCTTATCATCCATCATAAATGTGAATCAGATGTTTGAACTTCTGTTTGAAAGTAAGCAAAAAAGGAAGGGAAAAAATTAGGGATTAACTCCGTGGAAAATGACCTATTTAAATCTTCCTCCACTGTCCACTTGCAGATTCTCTTCAATTATTGGGTATACATTACTCGCTAAATATAGCTCGGTAATTTTATCTCTAATTGAAGGAACTTATAAAGATCAATATGCCTTCAGTCGAATTTGCTCGTTGAACCATTAATTGAATCTGGAGACTGTTAGGGGCTTGTAACTCAATCTGCATATTCATATCTATTCTAATTCTGTGCTTGTCTCTGATAAGAATTAGTTGAATCATTGTGTACACAGCACTTGATTAAAAAATCTTTTTCAAGCAAAGGGATGGTACGTTTATAGAGTCTCAAGTTTAATCTGGTCAAATGATTAGTTTTACTGCAATTACATTTTTTCCCACTTACCTTACAGAAGAAAGAAACAAACTTGATGAAATGTTGCAAATTATAAACTGCAGGTGGCACTTTCGCTCTATATTCTCTACTCTGCAGGCATGTGAATATTGGAATCCTTCCGTCAAAACATGCAAGCAATTTTATGGACAATGAGAAAAAAAGCAGGCTGGGAAAGTTCTTCGAGCAGAGCATAACTGCTCGAAGAATTCTCCTCTTTATTGCAATGCTGGGAATGTGCATGCTCATTGGTGATGGCATACTTACTCCAGCCATTTCAGGTTTTAAATTCTGTATTCTCTATATTGATCCATGACACTAAAGTGTCCATTTCACCAACACTGGAAATTTTCATGTTTTTCTAGTGTTATCGGCAATTGACGGACTGAGAGAACCATTTCCTTCAGTTAGCAAATGTAAGTAACTGATCATATTTTCAGCTCTTTGTATTAAAAAGGGCTACAATTACATGAAACATTCACTTTTATCCATATAGCAGGAAATACCCCCATTTTTCACTTTGCTCAATCCAAGTTTAACAATGTTTTTTCGGTTAAATAGAACAAACAAGAACGAATATACCTCCTAAACTTCAATTCGTTTTCTGCAATTGTTTCTTCACCGGTTTGTATTTATATTCTTAGTGAGGTCATTTTAGGGATAAAATCCGATAGGAATGGAAAATTTAACCCTGTTAAAATAGGGCGCAAAGTGCAGGTATTGAAAATAGGGGCATTTCTTGATATATGGCCGAAAATGGAGAGTATTTACTGCAATTTAGCCTAATATAAATACGAATATGATAAATTTGCATTGTGTAAATGAATCAGCTGCGGTGGAAGCTCTGTCGGCTGGGGTTCTGATTGGTTTGTTCCTGCTTCAAAAGCATGGAACATCACGAGTAAGCTTTCTCTTTTCGCCAATCATGGGGACCTGGACTCTCACAACACCAATTATCGGTGTTTATAGCTTTTTGCGATATTACCCTGGAATATTTAAGGCCTTGTCGCCACATTATATAGTCAAGTTCTTTCTGACTAATGGATGGGAAGGATGGAAGCTGCTTGGGGGCACCGTGCTATGTATTACAGGTACTAGATTTTTAAAACATTAAGCACAGAATATAATATTGTGTATGTCGCCATATTCTTTCATTATTTATCTTATGGGTAGGTAGTAATAATGCAAAAGTCTTTAAACATTAATTGTGGACATGCGATATCTGGAAGTGTAACCTAGAAATTCTTAATGAAATATGAGTTTAACGCAAAATTCATCAAGTTTTTGGCACCACTATTTTTTTTAGATGGTTCTATTATCCCATCTCATGGAAAGGATGTAAAATAATGAAAAGAAAGAAGATTTTTAAAATTTAATAATAAAGATAATGATATCGCATTTCAAAAGCATCGCTCTTCTTTCCATATGGTGTCACTTTTCACTCAAAGAACGAGTGGAATAATTGAATCTCATTTTTTTATTATTACATGATTACATAACTTTAGAATCTGTCTTTTGATCAATAGGTGCTGAAGCAATGTTCGCGGATCTGGGTCATTTCAACAAGAGGTCAATTCAGGTACTAAACCAAACTTCTAAAAGAAAAGAATATACTCAACTAACCAATATCCAAAAACTTTTGTTTGATGCATAATAATCATATTTCAACTTTCAATACAGATAGCATTCCTTTTCACCATATACCCTTCATTGGTCCTCACATATGCTGGGCAAACCGCATACCTAATCAGAAACCCCAATAATTTTTCCGATGGGTTCTACAAATTCGTGCCCACTCCAGTCTATTGGCCCATGTTTGTCATTGCAACCTTAGCAGCAATTGTAGCGAGTCAGTCCTTAATATCCGCTACCTTTTCGGTTATCAAGCAATCGGTGGTTCTTGATTACTTCCCACGTGTCAAGGTGGTGCACACATCCCAACACAAAGAAGGTGAAGTCTACTCCCCGGAAACAAACTTCATTCTCATGGTCCTGTGTGTTTCGGTGATACTTGGATTTGGCGATGGAAAAGATATCAGCAATGCCTTTGGTATGAATAACATTCTTAACTTTCTATATTTCCTTAGATTTGAAACAGAAAGCATGGTTCGTATGCTAAGTGTCACCATAAGGTTCGACCACGACTTCATAGCCTGCTTAATCTCCTGATTTCCTTGTCCTTCAACAATAACATTTCAGTTATTATTGAATGATTGAGTAAATAGTAAACATAGCTAAACTCCAGGAGTTCTACATAACAATTAATATGTTCATGTTTCCTTTTATGCAGGTGTCGTGGTTATACTTGTCATGCTTATCACGACGATCCTCCTAACTCTAGTCATGATCATCATCTGGCGAACACCGCCCGTACTAATTGCCCTCTACTTCATTTCCTTCTTCATTTTAGAAGGCGTTTATGTAAGCGCTGTTCTCACCAAAATCCTCGAGGGAGGTTGGCTTCCTTTCGCAATTTCGATCATCCTCGCATCAATAATGTTTGGCTGGTACTACGGGCGTCAACGAAAGGTCGAATACGAAATGTCCAACAAAATCACACTTGAATGCCTATCCGGCCTCTTATCAACGCCGGAGGTCCAAAGAGTCCCCGGCCTTTGTTTCTTCTACAGCAACATTCAAGACGGCTTAACTCCAATTCTTGGCCATTATATAAAAAACATGCGCTCGTTGCACCAAGTAATGATCTTTACGACTTTGAGATATTTATTGGTGGCCAAAGTTGCTCCTAGCGAGAGAATCATCATAAGAAAGCTCGGGCCTAGTGGCGTCTACGGATGTACAATTCAGTACGGGTATGCTGATTCCCCAAGTCCCGAAGGAGATGACTTCGTGAGTCAAGTTACGGATAGTTTGCGAGCACATATTGAGACGAACGCTGACGGGTCGTCGGCTGCGGTTGTTGAAGAGGAGATTAAGCAGCTGGAACAGTGTAAGGCAGTCGGAGCTGTTCATGTTCGAGCCAAGACGAGGTTTTATGCGGGCAAAGAGACGAGTTGGTTTGATAGGATTATGCTCGGGTTTTACGAGTTTTTGCATGGCAATTGCAGATCTGCGTTGCCAAATTTGGGGATTCCCCTTCAACAAAGAATGGAGATTGGAATGTTGTACAAGGCTTGAAACTTGTAAGGATTTTACAGTGGAGCAAAATTTGTGCCAAATAAAATTCTTGAGACGAGAGGTGTTGGTGAAGGGATAGGGTGTGAATTTAGTGTTAAGATGGTTGAGTGAGCTATATCATCTATAAAGCTGGTTTTTTTTTTACCAATTTTTTTTAAAGAAAATAAAATTGTTCAATATCATGCTAAACTTGAGTTTCTGAGAGCACTAGCCATGATTGTTAAGTTTAGTGCTTCCCCTCCCCCATTCCTCGCCTGGGGTGAGTGTGGGCCCCAGAAAGAGAAATGACCATAAATTAACATTTTCTAGGCAAATTCGTCGGTCCTGGAGTGTGTGTGTGTTGTGTGTGTGGATGGTGTGTGTTTGGGTGGGGCTTAAAGGCCAGTCCCGGCAAAAAAAAATACAGTGATGAAGTGACGGCTGTGTGGAATCATTCATAACCCTATATTATCAAACATGAATGTGTATTATTATAGTCTCTTGGGCCAGAACGATGAGCTTGCCTAATATTAGGCCTATGAACTTTACTTAAGGCCTAATTTTGACGCAAGGTTAATGGCCCTAATAAGACGGTGGCCTACTAAATTTAAAGTATATGGATGCATGTATAAGACAAGGGAACTAAACCTATAACAAACATCATCACGCTTCATCAAAATGACAACTCCTTGGTTCGAGGAGTCAAATCCAAAGAGGGGACAGAGGGCTAAATTGTCGAAAATATTCTTTAACTTTTGTCCTGGAAGAAGAATATACTCCTAATTTTCTAAAATATGCACTTTGTTCTTCCCAACTGCTGCAAGTGTTACTCATCTGTCTACACTTAGTCATTAACTCCGTATGAATTTTTATTTCCATTTCCAAAATGTGTTTCATTCAAATATATATTTCTTAAATTAGATCAGAAAATTTAAGCCACAAAAAAATTGAGAAAAAGAAAAAGCCACCAACAATGTTTCAATTTTGAATTTTAGGCAACTCAACGCATGCCTGCTTCTCAATTTGAGTCCTGTGATCAAATGAAAGAGGACCACTCTAGATTCTTACCCATCTTTAATTTTATACACATTTCAATTGAATAAATCACTAATTCGAGAAAAGCTGTAACCAAAAGAGTACCAATCTCTTGAAACTTCAGCTCTACGCATTTGTCATCTTTAGACTTTAATTAATATATATATATATATATATTTCAGATATTTATATTACAAATATGTAACAAAAAGTTAGATGTAACAGGTCAGGGATCAGCTTAGATCCTTCTAAAGAATCACTGCATATGATTGTGTGTCTCACTTTTTATCTCTTTTTTATTCGTTCTTTCTTTTTTTCCCAGTTCTTATCTTGCTTTGGATTTGTGAAGTTGATCTCATTTGATGCATCTCTTTCTTGCTTTGCTTTGTTATCTCATGATGTTTTAGGTGAGAGACAACAAACAAGAGAGAACAAAAAGGAAAAAGAAACGGAGACGAGGGAATAAAATAAAGAGCCCAAATTTCAATGCATTCATTCTTTCCTTCATGCTTCTAACTGAAGCCGCTGCACCTGGCTGACATCTTTACAAACTTAAATGATTTTACTCAAGAATAGGTAAAAGCCTAATTGCAAGAAACCCGATTCACATTTGTCGGATCAACACGCTACCCTTTTAGTTTGAAAAACCTGCACACTGTCCTCTGCATCCTAACAATATTATTATTTTTGGTATATCAATCGGCCTTCACGTCACTAATAGAGAATCAAATCCAGCCTAAGCGTCATTAATCTAAAAACAAATCATGTAGTCGACTTATACATCACTGGATCGAAATGAAATTAAAAAATTTCCAAACTTGGCCAAAATCCAAATTAGATCTCAAACCGGCTGCCAGTGAACCGAATCAAATAATGATTCCAAACTCGATCTTGCCACTAACTATAACCAATTCAAATTCAAAATTGGATTTTCAGAGAATTAATTCCAATAACTCATCGGTCAAATTCTTATAAATTTGAGATTTCATTATAGATTAAGTAAGAAACATCTATTTAGTATTCATAAATTAGTCTATCAATATCAAATAGTATTAAGGTTTTTGTTACAGCTTTTACTCCTAAATATATATTTCTATAGAATTTAATTGTCTAATGTGCATAGAGAGACAAAGAAAAAGGGGCTTGTAGAGTTTACATCCATAGAATTTCCATATGCATGCCTAGCTCCAACATCACTTAAATGCATTGTCTTTTTAACTTGAAAAGCCACAGGTCCAAACATGTGAAGGTACAGGGACACATTTCTATTATTAGTTGAACATGAATCAATCTACCATCATCTAACAAACTAATGGTGATTAGACATCATTCATACCGCATCACCGCACGATCTAGATCGTGCGGTTGAGAACGACCATAAAAGCAAAGGACTGACATGAGTGAGGTCAGGCTGCGCAATATTATTAGCCAAGTTTTAAACGAAACTAGTAGGTGGAGTTAGTTCTGAATTGCAGTAATAGACTTTAAATAATTACAAAATTTAAATAAACTCAAACATATATTACAACTCAATAAATCAAACCAAATCGAGTAAAATTGTTTCAGTTCGGAATGGCTCAGGGGTTGCTTGATCTGGTTGGGTTTTCTTAACCAAACAGATTGATTGATTAGCCTCCTTACAGTCCAACTCTCATAGTTACCTTTATTTGATATGCTTTTGATATGTGTAGTTTTATTTATGCTACCGAGTTTAAGAAACCATAACTTCTAACCCGTTCTTCGATCTACAAAGTAGTCTTGTCCCTGCCTTTCCACCAATTCCACAATGTATATGCTAGCACTGTCCAGATATATAAAGCTAAGGGATATTATACACGTGGTTTATGATGCCTATCTACAATCTAACCACAATAAGCAATTTGAACTGTACACAACTTGAAGTACATTAAGCTCATTTGGATTAAAACATGCATAACTAGAACTACATGTATCATGAACTACATCCAACCAAGACATAGGGTGGACAAATGTAAATCTTGCAATTCTAGCATCTTTTCTCTTCCACTTTGCTTTGGTGTTTAATCAATTAATTTTGAGTAGTTTTTACTTCAAAAATAAGGAAAGAATAAGGAACAAATTAAGCTTTCAGGATACACATGCATGTTTGCTATAGTGTCCTCAAGGCAATTATTGTAATCGCAGGCATGCGATTATAATGATTGAACGAGAATCTATACGGGTAGAACCGTCTTACTCGAGATGATAGTAGACTATCTGGTTCATCTCTATCATCATGTATATGTATTATGTGTTATTACGGATCATTATTACATGTTGATAGAACCCATATAATTCTCACTTGACTGCCAGAATTAGTGTCGATCACACTTATGAGAACCGGGTAGTCTATAAACAAATTCTTAAATGTCCCTATTCGTGGGAATATCGAGACTAGGCATCGATATTCCAGAATAAACTAGTGTATACGTTTCTTGACCCCGACAAGGGGTGAAGGCCGGTCTCACAGCCATTGGTGTCAGTTAGTCACAAAAAATAGTATACATGTGCTCATTGGGTTATGAGTTACACTGGACGGCCCCGCCGGAAACATGCTAGATGGTATTATACCTATTGTCAGATAGCAGTTCTCAGATGACAAGAGTACAGATTAGTCTGTCGATCTGAGATCGTCATTTGTCTCGTGTGAGTTCCCACTGTGCTTTGATTACTATTCTACCACGACTCAAACGAGTTGTGCAAACAGGTTTTAGTTGGGTACAGTCCCGAGTCATATGGAGGCAGTGAGCGGATCGTCCGGGACTCATCTCTCCCGCTATTGTGGATAGATGTTGCGCCGTGCACGGGTGGCCATCACTAGAAATTCTTGGCCAAGATGGACGGGATTTATTGATTTTGATCAGTAATTTCTCAGTGGATGATAGGCTTCACACCGACACGACTTATCGCGTTATTAGGGGTTTGACTTTATCCAACCTCCTAGACTCGATATGCGATACTCTTAGATGAACAGACCGGACTGTATGGAGATTGTCACAGAAAAGCTTAGTAGGGGTACGGATGAGTTTACTCGTTGGCCTTCCTTCTGCTCAATACCTGGATAGCCGTTACGTACAATTAGTATCGCTGACGTGCTTGTGGTTAAACCCACTGCCAGCGTATTGACGAGTCTTTAGAGTCCCATACAGAGGGTTTTTCCAGTACAAGCGATATAATGTAGATGACGTATGTTGGTACATACGGGTGTCCGATTAAATGTGTACAGGCTACACGAATTTTAATCGGACGGTTGATAATACTAGCGGTTTAGGATTAAACCGAATTATTAAATCAAGTTTTGATTTAATAATTTATATATATATTTTTAATATATGTATTATAGTATTATCGTTCACTGTTCATTTTCTCTCTCGGCTATTCATATTTCTATACGAATACGCGTATATATATTTCGATACATACACCAGGTTGTATTCCGTATTTATACGAAATTTGTTCTAGAAGATGGACACCTCATTTGTGAATATTCATTTGTGAATATTCATAAAATAAGGTGGAGGGTGAGGTGGCATTAAGCATGGTTGAAGACCTGTAGAGAGGAATGAGCTTCATTAGTTTATTGCAAAATGTTGTGAGGTTTTTATTTTGCATGGTTGTGAAAAATATGAAACCATCCTATTATTCTTGATTTATTATTCTCTCATGCTTTTCTACGCTTTCTCATAGCTAAGTTTCTTCATCTCCTCCTCCTTCTTCTTTACTTGCTCTCTTGATCTTTAGATTTGAGAGAAAATTATAGTGGAATATTTCTACATCTCCACTCTCCATTTCTAACGAGTTTGAAGCGTCGGTTGTTTCACTAGGTGAAACTGGAGTTTAGATCGGTTCTCTCGGGTGGATCATCTTCGGTGAAGGAGGACCGGCTTGCAAATGCGATCTAGAGCTCTTGAGAGCATGCTAAAGTCCAACCAAATTAGAGTAAATAAAAACATTACAAAGGTTGTGATTTTTATTTTGTTGTTGTTCTAGTTTAAGTGTTTAGAGTAGATTCTTAGGTTTAGGTTTTAAGTGCCATCAAATTTTTGTTTTTGGATTCCGCATTGGCCGTGGGTTAGCAGCGAGGGCACTAGGAACCAATAATGGTATCAGAGTCACCCGAACACCCAAAATTAGATAAATACGACTTTCGAATCCCGCTGGTTTTTGCCCCAAAAAAACTGTCTAAAATCCAGTGGAGAATTCATGCTAAATTTGATGTTTTGACTCCCTACAGGCACTCGGTTTGAACCGAGAAGTCGCGGGGACCCTGGATACTCCCCGGAGGGACCTAGGGAGGGCCCAAACCCTCGAGACCACCTCAAGGTAGCCTTGGGAGGTGGGGACCCGAGCCCTGCCCCAAGTGGGCAGGCTCGGGTCTGCTGACCTCCTTGGCCACCTTAGGATGGCCTAAGGGATGGGTACCCCCCTTAGGTGTCCTCCGGGTCCACTTTAATTTTGTGTCGGGGCCCTCCGTGAAGTTTCGGCTCAATCCGAGCTCATTTCGGCCTCCTGAGTGGACTTTAGCATGAAATTTTTGCCGGTTTTTAGCACATTTGATTTTCGGTGTTTTGGAAAATTGAAGTGTTGGCTATTGGTGTGCGGTATTCGACTGTCGTGGTCTTAGTGATGGTTTCGTGTATCATAATATTTGGTAAAACGTCGTCTAATTGCTATATGTATCATTTAGACGGGGTTACGGAATTGATACTCGCAAGTTTGCATGTTCTGTGATGGATATTGCTTATTGATTATGGTTATGTTGGATTTGTCGCGATGGATAGCTCGGTGTATGTGTATTAGATATAATTCTCTGTGATATAATGTATATTCATATTGCGTGACGAGCGCCCGACATATGGACTGCCGTCATCGTGGCTTGTATTATTCTTTAGGGCATGTCCTGGTTGCGGACATAGTCACCATTATATATTCAGGTTTTCATCACATGCACTAGAATTACCCCGCGGTGGAGTGCTCGAGTAGCCGGATTCTAGAGGGCAATGAGCCTCCATCTCATGGCGTTGAGATTGGTGTGCCTTACTCTAGAATTGGCGGGTTATTCGCCGCATTCGTAGGGGGTATAGGATTGACTCACAGAGGGGTGCCCAAGTCACCGTATTTTGGAAGTGCTGGGTGGCCCACTCACTTCGTTGATTGGGGTTGCCTTGTTTCTGGAATTGGCGGGTGGCTTGCTGCACTCGTAGGGGTCTAGGATCCGATACTACGGGCTATCCACATGACCGGAAAATTGCATTTCATATTTGGCTCCATTAAAATATACTTTTCTTAGATTATCCGCATTTCCATACTGTGTTTGCTTCTACTGTGATGTTTCTGTGATGTTACTCGATATCATGCGTGAGACGAATGTTGCTATATATATTATATATTTAGTAGACGCTATATATGTTTTTCATCCACGCTAGTCCTATCCCCGCCCTGCCGTAAGTTAAGTAACATACAGTGAAGATCCGGAACCCTGTGGCGAATGCGGATGGTATATATGTGCGTGCCTATTTTCGTTTCTTTCTGGCATGATATGTTTAATTGATGTGATTGCATTAATTCTGATTAATGCAAGGAAAACAAATCTAAATGATGTTGTTGCAACCAATTTTTGAAAACTATATGCGTTTACTTTTGCTTTGCGTCGAGATATTCAGTTAGGAATATCTTACACCTCGTTCGATGAGAAAAAAGCCTAGATCTCTTCAGGGAGTGACCTCTTTGGCAAAAGTATACGTGACTATAAACTACTCGGTTTTCTTCAAAACCATCGGTTTTCTACAAAACCACTCATTTTAAAAATGCGGAGCCTAAACTACACATTTTTTCAAAATTGCTTGAATTCCTTTGATGATTTCAAGTTCATTACGTTAAAAGTTTTTTTGCCAAAAACCAGCCGTAGCCCTCCATCATTTCAAATCAGTATCGCCTAGTATTCATGCTATATATGTTGGCATGCGTCAAGGCATAGTATATGGTAGCTGGGTGATACTTGTTTTCTGCATAGAGATGCGATTATTTAGGACAGTCGTACAGTTATTTTAGCCTGCGTCAAGGATTTGTATGGGTGGGTCTAAATTAATTCAGGACAATGAAGGGTTGAGCTTGATTAACGACTTATGATATATTGGCCTACGCCAAGGTCACAAGCGTTAGAGGCAAAAACCATATCGGTAGTTTCAAATATAAAGGAAACTTACCAGGCATGCGCATACTTTCTGGAGTGTGGTGACTTGAGTGGCTTCCATCAAATTATCACGCGATAATAGTTGGGTACCGATTCCCACTGCTGAGTAGGCATTACTTCTCGGGAGATTTTTACTTCACAATTAGCTAACCTATTAGGTATTTAGAAAGTGTTAACGAAATTACGACTCTGCGGAAACGGGGTTATTTAATTGAGTCCGTGCGAAAGCACGGGGGACCTTTTTCGGAGTACCAACACAGGCCTGTCTGAACGGTCAGCGAACTTGTAATATGTATATGATCCCAACTAATTCTCTTTTTAGGGTTTGAAAGAGAATTTGAGAAAACAGTAGGAGCCATCCATATTAGATAAAGTTATTTACTAATCTAATTTTGATTAGAGTGCACGCTGAGTGTTTCTTTTTTCTCTCTGTGGTTATGCAACCGTGACTTACTTTTAACTAAAACACATATACCAAGTTAACCGAACCTTCTTACACACTTTGGCTTTTAGATTGTCATAACACGATAAAGTCGCATATATCCCTGCCATTCCTACTTCTCCTTTGCGTTTCTCCAGAACACTCCGTATCACTATGAAAATTCATATTGTTTGGGTATGCCATCGTATAGTAACATACGAACTCGAATAAATTTGTTTCAGTTCGAGAATGGATTCCGGTTCTGAGGAAATTGAATAAGATTATTCGGTTGTCTTTTCTCTTTACCTTCTCTCAGGTTGCGAGGGCTCCTAATATTAGGAAAGTACACTTATTACGCTTATTAGATAGTATTCTTCCAAATCTTAGGCATGTGTCGAAAGGTAAGAAAAGAAGAAAACCAATTAGCCTAAATATGGTGTACAAAAGGTAAGATGTAGAGATATATAAAGAGATTAAAGTGAGGGCAAAAAAAATTGCGACTACCGTCATGAATCTGAATAGTGGAAGTGGAATTACTAGGAATAACCAGCCACCCCCTCGAAACATTTTCATGTTTCAGTTTTACTGTGCGGTATTAATTGAAAACCGTTTTCCCAATTATATTTTGACTCCAGGGCATATATTTACCAGACATGATTCTCACATCTGTATGGTATTACGGATGCTGAGTGGGAGTAGAATATTAGGAATTGGGTGATTAGATACTCAATATCAGAATTCTTTGTAATTTGTGATATTTGAGAAAATCACCTAGGTTTTGCCTAACGTCAAATTTTTGGTTTTGTATATCCGTTGTTATGCACCCATTTCAAACTGATATATCTATACGTTTATTTTATAAAGTGAGATATAAATTTTTGAAATTATGTTTATGATATTTACCTTTATCGGTTGATGATTAGGTAAGCTGCATTCAATAACGGTGTAATTCTTCTTAACCATTATACAGTTTTCAACCTACGAGGTACATGGTTAGAGTTATTAAACTCAGAGGACTTATACAAAGTATTGTATATTTCCAGATGTCTATTAGGACAAGGGTTGGTACTCGTACTATATTCCGTTTACTTGTGACTTCTCTGATTTTAGACATGCATTTTGTTGAAATACATGATCCAAATTTTGAGAAGTTATAGGTATAAGAATAAAGTAGAGAAATATGCGTTGGAAGTATCATAATTTTTTGAGGTGATCGAAGATATAGATACTTATGCTAGGTATTCCGTCGTAAGTAATATATTTGAGAACCTTCTTCTCTCTCAGGTTACTCATCCGTGAGTGCGCTCCTTGATGAGTAATGCTGCATGACTTTCTTCCATTTAGTCGATATGCACAGAAAACAACCGCATGATTTTTGAATCTGATTCCAATTAAATTAGTGCCTTTGTTTTCTATATTAGATGTAGAATGGATTCATATCTTAACTATGTTAAGGTATAAGGAGTTGTCAAGAATCCGGATAAACTCAAGGTACGTTTCAGTAATGGCAGTTTGTGGGTTATCCCAGACTTTGACGAGAGTTAACATTCTACTATTTGCAGGATCAATAGTTATATTGTTCTTGACTCACCACCCATTTTAGTAAAATGAATTCTTTTCAGAAAACATTAGTAGGAGTATGATAGAATTTGAAGTGATACCAGAACCACAAACGGTTACTGGATATTTAGTAGAACCTAAGAATTCAATTGGATTCGACAATCCATTAGCCACTCCACAGATTTGGTGGGTAATCTCAGCTACCCGAGGGGTATTTCGGTCTATTCAAAGAGGGCGATAGAGAGGTTTTGATGACCCAAACTTACCACTTCTGCTGTCCTAGACTATGAGATCTGGCAGATGGATGAATATAACGTTGTTCTAAATTATCTTTAGAAATGCATGTATATATAACTCTGCCAGAGGGTTGTTGTAGTCAGTGGGAGCAGTGGAAGCGTGGTAGGCCAGTAGCTTATATCTATTTATAGACTAAACCAAGTATAGCGGAGAAAGATCATCTATTTTTGATGTGACAATCATAGAGTTTGACTTCATCAGAACAACAGATGAACATGGTAAGAAGGTAATAGGGAGTGATGTCCTGGTATTTGAATGTCGTACTCCTGATAGAAAGTGATATTTCTATACTACGATCGGTTATACGGTGATTGTCATAAGGTATTACTCTACATAAGATCTGGACAAAATATCAGGGATTTTGGTGACTAGATTTATAGTTTTAGATCTAAATTTGGCAAGTGACCCAACACGGGTACTTTGAAACTATTCTAAAGTGTTTTAGAATGGAAGACTCTTGGCGTGATGATATACTCGCAGGTGATGGAGTCACTCTTTGTAAAGATATGTCTTCTAAACTGATGAGGAGTGGGATTTGCATAATTGCCATATCACTTGCTTAGGTAATTGAGTCAATCATGAGATGTCAAGTACCACACGAGATATTGCTTTTACACTAGCAACAATAAACAGATATTAATCCAATCCCGGAGAAATATTGGGAAGCAGTTATGAACATAAGAGAATGTTCTTGATATATGGTGATAGCAGCCTCCTTAAGGAGGCAATTATCATTTCAGGCTTCCAAGATGACCTGGATGACAGAGTAGCTGTCAGAGTTAATGGTTTTCCCTCTTTTGAGGTGCAGTATGTTGGATAGATTTCCAAGCATGATACTGAGGTGGTCATGACGCTGGGTGTTGATTATCTCAGCAAATGGATACCATCTAAGAAGCTTATTGGATTTGGTGTTCATGTATGAATAAGGTCCCATCAGATATTCAGACAAGTTCTAAGACAGATATCTCTCATTTCGGGAGATAGTTGTTCTCCGCGAATTTGAGATATAGAGAGATAAAGATAGAAATATTGGAGCGGATCCACTCACTGAGGCTGTTTCTCGAACGCCGTAATAATTAACCTTAAGTGCAAGTAGGAGATTGTTGGCTATAGTACCTTCAAGGCAATTATTGTAATCGCAAGCAGGAAATTATTGTAATTGAGCGAGGACCTATACGAATAGAACAGTCTTACTCGAGATGATAGTATACTATCTGGTTTATCTTTATCATCATGTACATGTATTATGTGGTATTACGGATCACTATTACATGTTGATAGAGCCCATAAGAATCTTGCTTGACTACCAGGGTTATTGTGGCGACTACACTTTTAAGAACTGGGTAGTTTATAAGCAAATCCTTAAATGTCCCTAATCGTGGGAATATCGAGTCTGGGTATCGATATTCCAGAGTAGACTAGTGTATACGTTTCTTGACTCCGACGAGGAGCGATGGTCGGTCTCACAGCCATTGGTGTCGGTTAGTCACCAAAGATAGTATACATGTGCTCATTAGGTTATGAGTTACACTGGACGGACTCGCCAGGAACATTCTAAATGGTATTATACCTATTGTCATATAGCAGTTCTCAGGTGATATGAGTACATGTTAGTCTGTCGATTTGAGATCGTCATTTGTCTCGTGTGAGCTCCCACTGTGCTTTGATTACTACCCTACCACGGCTCAAAGGGGTCGTGTAAACAGGTTTTAGTTGAGTGCAGCCCTAAACCACATGAAGACAGTGAGCGGATCGTCAGGAATTCTTCTCTCCCGATATTGGGGGTAGATCTCGCGTTGTGCGCAGGTGGCCATTACCATAAATTCTTGGCCAAGGTGGATGAGATTTACCGACTTGGATAAGTAGTCTCTGGCTGATGGGCTGCACGCCGACACGACTTATCGCGTTATTAGGGGTCTGACATTATCCAACCCTCTAGACCCGATATACGATACTCTTAGATGAACAGACTGGACTGTATGGAGATTGTCACAGATAAGCTTAGTAGGGGTATATATGAGTTTGCTCGTCGGCCTTCCTTTCGCTCAATAGCTAGGTAGCCGTTACGTATAGTTAATGCCGCTGACGTGCTTGTGGTTAAACCCAATGCCAGCGTATTGATGAATCTTTAAAGTCCCACACTGAGCGTTTTTCCGGTTCTAGCGATATGATATAGATGACGTATGTTGGTACATACAGGTGTCCGATTAAATATGTGTACAGGCTACACGGATTTTAATCGGACGGTTGATAATACTAACGGCTTAAGATTAAACTGGATTATTAAATCATGTTTTGATATATATATATATATATATATATATATATATATATATATATATATATTCTAGTATTATTGTTCACTGTTCATTTTCTCTCTTGGTTATTCGTATTTCTATACGGATACGCTTATATGTATTTCGATACGTACACTAGGTTGTATTCCGTATTTATACGGTATTTGTTCTAGAAGATGGACACCTCATTTGTGAATATTCATTTATGAATATTCATAAAATAAGGTGGAGGGTGGGGTAGCATTGAGCATGATTGAAGACATGTAGAGAGGAATGAGCTTCATTAGTTTATTACAAAATATTGTGAGATTTTTATTTTGCATGATTGTGAAAAATATGAAACCATTCTATTATTCTTGATTTATTATTCTCTCGTGCTTTTCTACGTTTGCTCATGGCTAAGTTTCTTCACCTCCTCCTCCTTCTTTACTTGCTCTTTTGAGATTTAGATTTGAGAGAAAATTATAGTGGAATATTTCTACATCTCCACCCTCCATTCCAAGCGAGATGGGTGCATCGGTTGCTTCACTAGGTGAAGCTGGAGGTTAGATCGGTTCTCTAGGATGGATCTTCGGCGAACGAGGACCGGCTTGTAAGTACGATCCGGAGTTCTTGAGAGTATGCTACAGTCCAATCCAACATGAGCAAATGAAGACTTTACAAAGGTTGTGATTTCTATTTTGTTGTTGTTCTAGTTTAAGTGTTTGGAGTAAATTCTTGGGTTTAGATTTCTTGTGCTATCAAAAATTTTGTTTTTGGATTCTGCATTTTCCGCAGGTTAGCGGCGAGGGAACTTGAAACCAACAATGCTTGCAATTAAGTTTTGGAAGAGGACCACAGAGATTCACAGGGACCAAAGTTAATTAACTATATACATAAGTTTGGTTTTCTTGTCTTTTTCTTGAGCTTTGGCCTTTTTTAGCTTTTCCTACCTTTTCCGGCCTTTTCCTTGCACAATCAAACAAAATTAAATCCCGTGATTAATATGGTGAGGTTAAATCTGACATTGGGGCCCAGAAAGATGTGGCGGCCGAGTAACGGTTGGGGAAGATGGTCTGCATGGTGGGCCCATAAAAGCAAAAATCAAGAAAATAGCGAGACATTGAGGCCTACAAAGGGCCCATGTATATTTGGAAACAGAAGGGTTCATTGATTGAGGTTGTTAAGAAACTGCCAAAGGGGCAGGTGCAGATTCTATGAGGTCACTAGAGAGAGGATGTTCATGGGTTAGTTGTGGGATTTTGAATTCTATAACCTTTAATCATGTAAGATCACACTATACCTAAAATACAGGAAACGGAATTTTAGCAGCCATAAGCAAAAATTTGACATTTTGTTATTACACTTGATAGACAGTAAATATAATAAGTTGCCACCAAATAGACTTTCGGTTTCAGACCTATGCTGAATATGTAAAAGTTAAAGTGCAAGATTAAAGTAGAAAAAGAATACAAATCCATCAAGTATATGGAGGACTTGTAGGAATATTTGGTTATATCGGCTTTTGATAAGTTTTGGAGAGATCTAAACAAATTCCTTTTGAATCTAGAGTCTTAAATAAACTCTACTATTTTTACTACAATTAGGGCAGCAAGTGTCAATTGAGTGTCATATATATATAATATATTTATAAGCTTTACTAAGAGAATAATCCTTGTAATATTGTTTCAACCATCTTGTGTGTGTGTGTGTATGTGTGTGAGAGAGAGGGGGGGGGGGGGGGGGAAGAGGGGGGGGGGGTAACAGAGAGAATTTCCTCCTATTGCGTCGAAAAAATATATCGTCCACGGATTTTTTCGACGATCGGCATCCATCATCATCATCATCATCATCATCATCATCATCTTTGTCATATAAAATATGGATAAACCAAATTTTATGTGATTCCATCACTTTTTCACCGTTAATTTAAAGGGTGCAAAGTTAACGGTTTACTGACAATAGAACCTTTTACATTGCTAATTCAACGGTGAGAAAATGGTGGAATCACATGAAATTTGGTGCATCCACATCTTACATGATAAAGATGATAATGATGGGTGCCAATCGTACAAAAAATCGTGTAGGATATAGATTTTTGATACCACATGCCGAAAAGCCTCTTAAGGACAATTTTCTTCATTATTCTCTCTCTCTCTATACACCCACACCCACCCATCAAATTTCATATGAAGTCATCACTTTTCACCGTTACTTTAATAGGTACTGTTTACCGTAGGAAACCGGACTGAGGCGTGGGAAGCGCGTCTAGCCTGAATCTGGGGGCAGATACATAAGTTTGATCCATTCACCTCTCCGAAAATACCAAGTTAATTTATGGCACTGTATATCGGAGGTTTGGACATGTGCCACCGATATAAATGATCTCATATTCCCTTTCACGGATGAGAGGTTTATTGATTGTGGGGATTCTTTTTCCTGCAGGTAAACCCCTGCAGTTAATTACGTTATCACGAACGATAACAATTTTCTGCACTCTAGGTCTATTATTTCATGTGTCGTGTTTTAGTTTAGTTTGGATTACCCTTGGATTGTATACGGAGACTAATTTAGGTTATCGTTCGTAGGGCGCGGATTAGTCCATATCCGTACATATATCATATGATTTGGGAGTTTTGGGTCCATGCCGGTATCTTAGTTTACCGACGGGAATGAACGTAGGTCGCATTTCTCATATCGATGAGGTCCGTCAGTTCAGAGGGATACTTATGTTTTATCTAAAGATTGTTAGTTTTATTTTAGACTAAGATCAATTTAGATATTTTTGAGAAACTTATCTCAAAAGATTGTTTGATCATAAGAAGTTTTAAACTTCAGGATTTAGTCCATTTTAACTAAATATGGGTCTGTTTGGCGCATGATCTGGCACATGGCTTAAGCGGCTCGGCGCTTAATCACATGAGTATCACGTGGCGCCTGTCACGCCCCTACCCGGGAATACAGATAATAGTGGACCCACAATAGAATACGGGGCAGAATACGCAACGGGTGGCAGACACATATATTAAGAAGGAGAATATACTCCCGCCATATACATTAATACCACCGATATCAAATTGAGCAGCACAAAAATTAATCTAAAAATATAACTAACACATGTGAATAGCTGTATAGATCCGTACATCAAATATCACATGCTAAAGAAAAAATATGATAGAATTGATAAACATGAAAGATATAAGATATCAGGATACAAATAGATAATCGGTATGAGATAAACCTGATAATTTGTCTTCGAGTCACTCTGAAAAATATCGAAATCAGTAAATTAAAACTTCTGCTGTCTGGTTTCCGATATCTGGACATGCAAGCCCAGTGTCGTCAGAAAGCGTCCTAGCAAGTGGTAAAATGAAGGAAATCATGCACATGTGTGTCTATACAGAAATATAGTGTATAATAAAAATGTATATGAAATGTCAGGATAAATCAGGATATGGCTAGGAAAGCATTGTGGAAATGGACAGTAAGGTATCTTGGAGTATCCCATGACTAGCTGGCACGCCCATGTCAGATATAATCAGTATCCAGTAATCAATATCCAGTATTCAGTATCCAGGAAATCATTATTCAGTAACCAGTATTTAGTATCCAGGAATTAGTATTCAATAACCAGTATTCAGTAAACAGTATCGAGTAATCAGATTCCAGTAAACAGTATCAGGTAATCAGTATCGATGGACGTAGCATGGATATTATCCAAGAGTACGAGTATTCTTACTTTCCATTCACCAATAAACCGCTAGTCAAGTCAACAGAAAGATCATGTCGGTAACAAATATCAATGTACAGTAATAAACCGGTATCAAGTCATTTACGAGTAATATGAAATCACACTGGCCAAGTATCAACATATATCAAGTGATAATATGAGTGTTGATTCACTAATGATGAATGTCAACAAAATATATGAACTTTTAGTATTAATATAGCGTGAACTTGAACTGACTCGCATATATCCCAGTACTGTCCCATACCGGTATCTGAATATAAGTAGTTGCTCATGTTAAGCTTAAATATTTTATTATTTAGTTTGATATTTAGGTTGTTATTGTTTTATTTAGTTTGTGAACATGAACTGTCTTGCATATACCCCAGTACTGTCTCATACCGCAACTAAATATACATAGTAGCTAACATCAAGTTTTAGGTAGTTTGTTCTTGTATTTGAGAAAACCCCTGATAACCAGCGAATAATGATGGAAAGCATCCCGTGCATTCCCGGAACCACGACCCTTGATTTCTGGAGCTGAACCCAGGACACACCGCTAGGCACTACCGGAATAGGAATATGTATTACAGCTCGGTAAACTTTATAAAAACATTTCCATAGAGTAGAAAACAGTAACAGGATGGTAGCAAGCTATCCGGACCACCATGGCTGGCCCTAACGAGCTGTAATAATAATTGAAAATGATGGTAGTTCAGCTACTACCCGGACCCTCATAGTTGGGCCCTAACATGTGGTACCATAAATGTCACGACCCGGAATTGGCACATGACCGGCACGAGAATTACGGTGGGGTCTTATAGACTTCACGTAATTCTCGTGCTGGCCACGTGCCATAAATAAGCTTTTCAAAGCTATTAACCGAGTCTACCAAGTTCTTTCCCCATCTCCGGGCTGTATCAGTTTTATTAATGGAATTAAACAGGTTGAAACATGATTTCAAATCAATGCCAAAACTTAGAACTGTATCTGGAATTATATCAGTGTTCAGGTAAACATGTCATATCATTAAACGGAATGAAAGTATAAATCTTATCATGTATATCATGTATATACAAATCCGGTAACTTGTCAGTAAACTGGTTATGTCATGGAAACAGTAAACATGTCATGTATATTCGGGTATATGATTTCCAGTAACTGTATCATTGCTCAGGTAACAGTATGTCATATCATGAAAAAAAAGAATATATAAATCATGTCATAAATTTCATGTATATGTTATTCAGATCGAAAAATTCACTATAAATTATACGTACAGAATCAGGAGAAACAATATAAAAATCATAAAAAGTATACTCATTTATCTAAGCAGTAAAATTGGTTTCAACACAATAGGGTTATTGGTTAAGGAGATTTGATCATCATAAAACATAGGCTCATTGCTGGAATTTTAGTTTCGGAACTAGAAATCCAACTTCGAACGCATTTCACCATTAGTTATGTTCTGAATTAGGCGTCGCTACGGTTCAATAAAATATAGGTTTATTAGAGCGCATACGTGAGGAGCACGTGGCGCGCTTGGCGCTGTGTGCCAGTCAATGAGCGTAGAGTGCTTCTGTTAAATTTGGAGCGCTAAGGCTCTGCAGCGCTGTGCTCTAGATTTGGAGCGCTGATGCGCTTCTTTTAATTAGAGCGCTAAGGCTCTTTTTTAGGCAGTTCTGCACTCCGAGAATTATATTCTTTCTTATAGGAGACTTTGTCTCATGGATCTAAGAACAAAGTTCTTATTTTATAGGAGATGTTTCAATCTCTTATGTTCTTGGTGAAAGGCTTTGCCTTTATGGATCTGTGATCTTAAGAGAATTGAATTATTCTCCTCCCTTTTTATAATGAGATGTTATAATCTCTTTTGTGAAAGACAATTTGTCTTAAAGATCTATGATCTAGCATAAGAACTAAGTTCTTTTTCTGATGAGATATTTTGATCTCTTTATTTTACCTCGAAGAAATTCTTCTTCTGCCAAGAGCTTGCTCTTCTCTCTGGATTTTCTCAAAGTTTGGGGGAGGGGGGGGGTTCCTCTCTATGAGACTTGAAGTCTTGGGACCTTTATATAGGGTAAGTTAATTTGTTGAATCAGTTGAAGAGATCTTTTCTCTAATTGACTTGGGGATTTCCCCACCGTTGGATCTTTGATCCTAGGGCTTCTGTTTTACAGAAGGTAATCTTCTTGTTTTTAACAAGATTGGGAAATCTTTTCTCATGCGGAATTTATTCTGCACCATTGTGATTTTTAATCACCATTGGATCGTTGATCCGACGATGCTCTGATTTACAGAGCAAAATCTTTTTGTTTGGAAAGATTCTGAAGAATATTTTCTTAACAGAATTTTATTCTGGTAACTTAATGATTTATCATCTTCGTTGGATCTTTGATCCAACGGTGGGGAATATTTAGTTCTAGCGCTAGCGCTCTCGTGTCTTGCACGTGAGTGCTGCTTCAGAGCGCTGGCGCTCTTAGAGCGAGCGCATCCATGCTCTGCACGTGAGCGCTGCTTCAGAGCGCTGGCGCTCTTAGCGCCAGTGCACCGTGCTCTGTACGTGAGCGCTGCTTGCTGGCGCTTTTATGAAGCGCTGCTTCATTTCAAATTTTAAAAATTTGAATAGTACTTTGCTCTGATTGGGGGAAACAAATGCCCCCACCGTTGCGCTCACGTGGCTTACATGTGAGTGCAGCGGTGGCAGCATCTGCGCCCTTAAATCAACTTAGAAGTTGAAATGGCTCTCAGTGCTTATAAATAGGGCCTTTGGCCTTTGAGATGTTCTTTGTTCATCTTCTTTCTTGTTTTCTGAGAATTAATTCTCCTTCAGAGCATAGCTTTTTGTCTTAAGAATTCTTAAGAGTCAAAACCCTGCCCAATTTTTTGGGTAAGATCTGAACTTATTAATAGAGCTTTGCTCTTCTCAGATCATAGATCTAAAAATATTTTTAGGGTTTTACCCATTAACAGAGCCATGCTCATCTTTAGATCATAGATCTTAAATTTTTTTAGGGTTTTACCCATTAATAGAGCCATGCTCATCTTTAGATCATAGATCTTAAAAGTATATTCTTTTTTAGGGCGATTTTAACCCATGAACTGGAATACTGTTCATCTTCCATGAAGAACTCTTAGAGTTTGTTCATAGATCTTGAAGATCTCAGAATTAAAACTTTACTTTAAGTTTTCTGATAGATTATTCCATCATCTTTACAGAGCATGGCTCTTCAGAATTTTTTTGAGGAATTTTATTCCTTTCTTCATCAGAGTTGACAGATGTCACTCTGTTGTAGAGCGCTGCTCTCAATGGGAGATTTACTCCTTGACCCGAGGGGCCCTCATTAAATGAGAATCTTTTGAGAATTTCCTCATTTAATGACAGTCTCATCAAATGATGAGACTGTTTTATTAATAATAAACTGTTATCTAGATTGAGTAGGTCCCCTTTGGTCCCTTTTCACTGCATTGCAGTGCGGTACGAATTTAAAGTACCTAGTGATAGAACTTACACTGTAGCATTGACGGCTGAAAATTTTGTTCTTTTCCGTGCAGGTACTATGTCTTTCGACACTTCTTTCCCGTTCGTCCGTTCGGAAGGCGGATTCCCCGAAGCGCCTGTGGATAGGGAAGTCTTCGCGCTGATAAAAGATCACAACCCAGAGCACAAGAATCTTCATCTATGGGGAACATGGTATAATCAAATTATCAGGGGCCGACGGAGCTTTTCTTGCGCGACACCCTCGGAGCCCATTTCAGTGATCTTTTATGCCGACCCACCCCTAGTGAACTACACTGTGGAGGAGGTCAATTGGGCTTCAGATGGTCTCCTTCAGCCTTCTTTGGCTGCGATACCCGTACAGCCTCCAATGGCGTTGGATATCTTGGGGCAACGTATATGTCAAGGTGAGTCGCGCCCTTGGGGACAGCCTTATAACATAGGATTAACTCCCTGTTACCCAGCCGGATATTTGCAGTGGGCCCGGCACATTTTGTCCGCCAAGAGGTTGCAGTTGCTGAGGCTCGGGTTGTATCCCGCAATTTACGTTTCTTTCTTTCAGTACTCCACGCCTCCTACATGGTGGGTAAAAGCCTTTTTGGAACAATGGAACGTTCCAACTCACACCTTCCTTTTGTTGGATCGGGAAGTCTCAATCTCTCTAGAGGAGTTCGTGGAGATCTCTGGCTTTCCTGTCAGAGGGGAGCATTATGAGGAACTACTTCCTCATGATGAGTACGTCTTTGCTGCTAGGTCGGTGATGATGGGCCTTACCCCGGAAAATTCCATTCAACATCAATCCCCAAGTTTGATTAAGGTGTTGAATATCTACGAGGGCTTATTTCTTGAATCTGGGAGCCGTGGGGTTAATTTCACAGACTTCATCGCTCATTTTCTTCGCTCGAAAGTCCTGTCGAAAGAAGCCGCGAAATTCGCCGAACTCGACGATCCTTTTGGCTTAGGCTTGGGCAACCTGCCGACGTAAGAGGCTGATCATAAGAGTTTCTTTCTCCTCGACACCCCGGTCGTCTCTTTTGCAGAACTTGCAGCTCCTGAGATCGACGAAGAAGCGTTCTTTTTGGGGTTTCTCGGGCTATGGCTAAGCTGGTTTGCGCTTTCGATGCACCCTCGCTGTATGAGGCCGTCCGTCTTCTACCCAGCTCACTGAATGGTTATTGGGGTGAAAGTGGCCGTCGGGGTCGCTTGGTTAGCCCATTTGTATCACGGCCTCAGCCTAGCGGCAGATACTACCCAACCGGGGGTGCAGCCCATAAACTTCTCGATGCATTATTTCACCTTGTGGCTCGAGTTGCATGTGCTTGGCGCCTTTGGAGTTCACAAAAGGCCCTCCTTTTATGAAAGATATAACTTTCATCGCTTGCTGCGGCTAGTTGACGTTTCCATTTTGGAACCGACTCCGCGAGAGGCTCGGGGCTTTCTCCTTAGCCCGCGTACCGTCGGGGATGGCATGACCTTCGTTGATAAGGTCTCACATATCGGTAAAGAATCCGCAAAGACGATATAGCCGCTGTAGGACATCTTTAAAGACTGCGCCTCTACCTTGAAAGCTCGGGAGATTCTTCATCTATATTCAATCAGGCCGGGCTTTCTGGTGTTTAGGAAGAATGATGCGGCGTTGTTTATGAGATACAACCTGTATCGTTTCGCCCAACAATTTGGCTATAATCAGGGTGTTCCGCTCGAGGCCTTTCTAGCTGAGCCGATTGCCACAGAAGAAGGCACCCGCAACGTGCTACACCATTTCATGAGGCTCAACACCGGGTCTAACTTCTTTATCAGTGAGCCAGGCTGCGTCCCGAAGGTGTTGAACGTGTACGTGGTGTGGTACCAGCACGCGATGGGTGCCGTCATCAGGGAGGAAAAGAAGTTGTTGCTTAATTATAAGGGTGCAGCCCCTGCTGGTAATCCAGCTATTCCTTTGAAGCAACGGACCGTCGTTCGTCCTCCTTTGAGAGAGGTTGCTGCGGTTGTGGTACCACGTGAGATGCCCGAGCTGTCGCTACCCCGTGCTCCCGTCGAAGTGGCAGCTGTAGCATCTCCTGAGTCCGGATTGGGTGCGGAGATCGGGA
Organism: Agapanthus africanus; assembly: GCA_030015575.1. Lineage (NCBI taxonomy): Eukaryota > Viridiplantae > Streptophyta > Magnoliopsida > Asparagales > Amaryllidaceae > Agapanthus > Agapanthus africanus. The sequence goes on along the minus strand of JASDDO010000028.1, from coordinate 49,315,564 downwards.
CTCGCCGCTCGAAGTTGCCTGCTAAACGCAGGTTCGTGTTACCGGCGGCCGGTGCTCGCTCGCAGAAGAAGAAGAAATCGATTCTTTCTGCAGACGTTGTATTCTGCCAGGAGCCCCATGCTCCTTATAGCGAAGGATTAAGCGAATACGGGACCAACGAGGGTTTATTCATGGCGCCAGATGATACTGAACTGGGGGCTGCAATCACAGCTTCCGAGCGACTAGCTAGCAACAAAGCAGGACTGATCATCCTCGCACAGTCAGGTATACTTCCGCCATATCTTTGCGTGTTTACATCATACACATTTTTTATTATTATGCTTTGACTGGCACTTCTTTTTCAACAGGCGTCTCCACAGAAGAGGCTCTCGCGGTTTCTCTCAAGACTTTTGAAGAGGAAGAGAGGCTTCGCGTTTTCTTGGGCCTCGGTATATTTCGGCTCATTGTGCCTTCTCTCCCTCCCTTTTTTATGGGTAGACTGACCCTCCTTTTTCATTTTATCGCAGGGACTACTTCAACCCGAGTTATCCCGAGTGCAGTGCCGATTTCGCAGGGTGGTGTGGAGACGCTTCCAAGGCGGGCTACCGAAGTCCCAGCTTCCATAGTATTGCCAAAAGAGGCTTCACTTAAGCAACCGATGACAGACGCCATAACGGCTCCAGAGGTAGCTCTTGGCTCGGACGATGACGTCTCCTTGGTGGAGGTCTTAAGAAGATCAACTCTCACGGCCCAGAAAGAAAGGAAGTGCAGGAGGCGTGCAGCGAGAGAGCGCAACGCTGCCTTGGCTGTAGGCACAGGCTTGAGCACTGCTTCCCCTGTCCCTATTTTTCCAGAGGGTGCTCCGGTCGCCCTGTCTACCGCTCATAGACAGGCGGTGCGCACGGCTTGGGAAGTAATTGAAAAGCCGTTCCAAGGTAACGTAACACTGGGTCCTTTTATTAGAGTTTGATCTTCAGATTTTCATATATCATACCCTGCAAGGCCAAGTCCTGATGAAGAGGTGGTAGGTGAGATGACGGCAACCACCGAGCCTGAAGCGGCTACTCTCTCCCAGGAGTCCGGGACTCATCCAATTGTCGCTCTTTCTGTAGGGTTCCTAGGCATCCTAATGAGGTCTCACAAGGCATCAACCATGCCAATTTCAAATTTAAACGGTGCCGAGAAACCCAAGAACGGATCGTTGGCTAGAAATCTAGGCGAAAAGATAAACTAGTTAACACTTAACTAAGAGATACGGAAATACAACCTTTGTAGATCCGGTTCTCCACCTTCATAGCTCTGCAATGAAGTCTCCTCGCTGTCCATAACAAGTCCCGGGCTCTAGCGTCGGCTTCATCGGAGAATGGACGGGCTAGGTCATCGATGTCCATGCCGAAGATGATCTACGTTGAGGCATCGCTAAATCAAGCTCCGACTTCACCAAGTCAAGAAACTTGTGAAGAAAACACACTCTACTACTTGGCAAGAGGTAGAGGATGAAGAAATAGGAAGTGGGTAGACTTTAGAATTGGATTTCTCACTCATTTCATCAATCCACCATTGATGAAGAGAAGCTTTCTTCTTGAGTTCAAGGAAGAAGAAGAAGAAAGTATTATGATAAGTTATTTTAAAATCAATAGAAAAAATAAAACTTATCATAATGTTAACTATAGTCAAGTGTAGAGAATGAATCATGGTTAGTAGGAATAGTTAGGGTTAAGGATGAGATAAGAATGGTTGACTTGATCAAACCTTCATGAAGCTTCAACTAAACTCCAAAAAAAGCCACCATTCTTTTCTCTTTTCCATTTAATTTCCAAAATGAAATGGATAAATAAATAAGTGAATAAAACAAAACCCTAACCATAATCATGTAACCATGGTTTGATCTTTACACAAAAACCCTAGCATAACATGTATCATCAAACATGATACAATCAAGTGCACAAAAGTATATCACATATACAATGTGTACAATCCGAATGAGAAAATCCATCTTAAAGTGAACCGATACTAGTTAATGCAAAGTAATATATCAAATATATAATTATGCATTAAATCATTAAATCAACACTTGATTCAATGATCCGGTCATGTCGCACAAAACCGACAGGTATCATTAGTAACAACTTATCGAATCAACACTTGATCCGATAACCCGGCTATATCGCATATAACCGATCAATGTCACATCGCGAGAATCGAATACAGTATCAGATACTGGTATTATTCTCGGTCCCGCACATATCTCATATGCGCTCCTATTTCGTTTCGCTTGAGCCAGGAAACCTCTGTGTAGGACTCTAAAGACTCGTCAATACGCCGGCAGCAGGTGATGATCATATCAAACACCCACAAGCCGCAAGCGGTCTGCTAAACGTAACGGCCACCCGGGTATTGAGCGATCTGAAGATCGACGAGCAAGCCCGCTCACACTCCAGTGAATCCAACCAGTAACACTACCGTACAGTCCGGTCTGATCGTCTGATATGTCGCATATCTTGCCTAGGGGTGGTAAACGTCAGACCCCAATAGCTCGATAAGTCGTGTCGATATGAGGTCTATAACTGTTCGAGAAACTACTGGTAACACTTACCAGTAAATCTCAGCAACCCTGGCCAGGGATTTCCTGTTATAGCCAATCGAACACAGCACAACATCAACTCCCTATACCGGGAGAGACGAATCCCCTCCTATCGCTCATTGCCTCCATGTGACTCGGGACTGTACCCAAAAACCACCGTTTTGCACGCCCTCTTGGACGTGGTAAGATGGAAATCAAAGCACAGTGGGAACCACACAAGACTCTATGACGATCTCGGGTCAACAGACTACTCTGTACCAGTGTCACCAGAGAACTGCCATCTGACGTGAGGTATAATACCATCTGGGAGTTCTCGGCGAGTCCGTCCAGTGTACCCAATCTCTACTGAGCACCCGTATATCATCTCTGATGTCAAACACCAATGGATATGGGATCATCCATCGCCCATCTGTATGGGTCGAGAAGGTATACGCTAGTCTACTCTGGTATATCGATGCCCCGTCTCGATACACCCACGACTAGGGACTTTGAAGGATGTACTTATGGACTACCATATCCCCACTAATATGATCCGCATCATAGTCCAGGTAGTCAAGTACAGATCCTAAGGGCTTTACCAACATGTAACAGAGAGACAATTAGCATACACGTTAAGGTAAAGATCAACCAGATAGCATACTATCATGTCGAGCAAGAAAGTCCTCCCTATATATGTCCCAACATCCACTACAATATACATCCTATGTACAGTAATGGCCTCTAGGGCATACATATAACTAACAATCTCCCACTTGCACTAGGGCCATCTGTAGCAGTGGTTGTAGTATCTCATACTCAACCATCCCATAAAAGTCTTTCTCTGGGAACAGGCCTTTGTGAGTGGATCCGCTGTGTTGTCCTCTGAGTCTACTCTCCTAACCTCGATCTCCCTGGAGATCAACCATCTCCATGATCAAGTGATACTGCCATAGAATATGTCTGGATCACTGATGGGACCGGCGTTCTTTGGCATAAGCCACAACTCCATTGTCACACAATGGGAGGAACAAAGTTCATCTCATGAACCAATATACACCCAAACAGCCTCTTTGGTAGCATCTTAAGTAGCGATGTATCCAGCCTTTATCGTCTAGTTTGTCACGGTATCTAGCTTGGAACTCTTCCAATCTTACCGTCCCTTTACTGAGGGAAAAGACAATGCCTGTGACTGACATTCAGTCGTCTTTATCACCCTGGAACACTTCCAGTGATTCTCCCCAGGATCGATTGATACCATCTCACTATAACTAGTGAGAATCCTAACATCCATTTAGATCTATCTCATAGATCCAAAACCTAGGATTTAGTAGGTATCACTTTGATCCTATGTAGAGAATCATTGTGATAAGCGGAGATTGACCGAGCGTAGCATAGGAAACTCCTTCCCTATCAAGAGTATGTCATCCACGTACTCTACGAGGATCGTCACCATACTCCCTACTACCTTTTTGTTTATACAAGGTTCATCTACCATTTTGATGATGTCAACTTCTTTGACTAATACATCAAAACAGATGTTCCAACTCCGCGATGCCTGCTTTATCCTATAAAGCATCTTGCACACGTTTCCGCTGCTCCCACTGTCTACGAAGCCCTCTGGCTGTGTACTTATAGACGCACTCTTCTAAAACAACATTTAGAAAAGCTGTCATGACACTCAACCACCAGATATCGTAGTCATGGTCTGTAGCCGTGGCAAGTTGGATCTGGATAGACTTAAGCATAGGTACTGAAAAGGTTTCATCATTATCCATGCCTGGTCAATGACGAAAACCTTTAATAAGTCTAGCTTTGAAAGTCTCAACTTTTCCATTTACACCAAGTAATCTTCTCAAGATATACTTGCTCCTGATGGGGATTTAACCCTTCAGATATAGCAACTAAAGTCCATACTTTGTTGGTGTACATGGATTCCATCTCAGATCGCTAAGCATCCAGCTATTCTTACAGAGTCTCACTCCTGATGGCCAGCTCGAAACTAGTTGGGTCATCATCTCATGATGTATTCCTCGCTCCCACTGTCATAGAGAAACCGAAGTATCTCTCAGGTGGGTGAGGAACCCTACTAGATCGGCGGAGAGGCTGAGGTTCGTTGGAATCTACTGAATCCTTTGGTTCTATCAAATCATGTGCTGTAGTTTGTATAGCTGGAACATTTCCAGTTTTACATTACAGACCTTGCCTCGAGCTTGTCCGGATTTTGCTTTTAAACATAGGCCAGACAACCCCAAATCTTAACTAACTTAAGATATGGGCTCTTCCCTTTCCATATCACATATGAAGTGGCAAGCAACTGATTTGATTGGAACCTATTCAATAGGTATGCAGCTTCTCAAGTGCATAACTCCCAAAAGGAAAAAGGTAACTCAGTAGTACTCATCATAGAGCACACCATATCAAATAGGGTGTATCTGCTCCTCCCCGATATACCATCGTGCAATGGTGTATACGGAGGAGTAATGCTGAGAGAGAATCTTATTCTCCTTTAGAACAGTCCTGTAGTTCCGTGCTCAAGTATTCTCCTCCTTGATCTCATCCTAGGACATAATACTTATACCCGTATTCTGGTTCTCTACTTCTCGCCTATATTCTGTGAATATCTCAAAAGGTTCGGACTTGTGTTTCAACAGGAACATAGGTCTGAATCTCGAAAGATCATCAGAGAATGTAATGAAGTATAAAGAACCAGTCCTGGCATGTATAGACAGGGGACCTACATACATCAACATGTATCATCCCAAGAGTTCATTAACTCTTTCTTTGTTTTCAGTAAACGGAGCTATGATCATCTTATCTTTGTGACATGACTGGCAAGTTTCATAAGATGTAAATTCAAACAGATTTAAATATGCATCTATTTGGAACTTAGCTTGTCGGGTCGCATTGATATGACCTAGTCTACAATACCTCAAGAAGGATTCGTTCATTTCTGAATTCTTCCTCTTGTGTGTGTTCTGTATACTAAGAACTGTAGTTTGATTTAGAACATCAATGCTTTTAGATAACGTGCCTGAACCGATCAACTTTTGATATAGGAAATGTTCAAAACATTATCCAACAATACAAAATTATATCCTTTCTTTACTAGTAATGAGACTGATATGATTTTGTATATCAGGTTCGGTATCTAATAACATTCGTTCAGAATCAATGTATTGGTAATACAGGGTGACAGTGACCAACAGACTTGGCTGCAACACTTGCCCCGTTTTCTGTCTCATGAAACTTATCACCCGTTCTCAGTTCTCTACCTTTCTATAGCCCTATGTAACAGATTACATATCTGGGATCCTGATCTGGTATCACATACCCAGGACGTAAAGAATACTGAGAAACAGTTCTGTATAATGAACACACCCGAAGATGATGCATCAGCATGCACTCTCTTCGTTTGGGCGGCACGGGAAATCTGGTATTCCCCAATATCCTGCTCTGTCTTATAACAATTATAAGTTAGAGCGGGACCAACGTTCCCCAGCTCAGTATAACAAGCGGGTTCGGTCAATATTCCGTATTATTATCTTGATTAAGGCATGATATGGTCGCTACCTGGAGAGAGAGAGAAGAAAACACTCAGCGTGCGCTCTTGCAAGAATAGATTGGTTTTATTTTATCTAATCAGGATGGCTCCCACTGCTTTTTATCAAATCTTCCTTCAAACCCTAAAAGGAAAGACTAGCCGGGATTAATTACACACTACAAGTTCGCCAATCTTTCAGCCAGGCCAGTGTCGGTACTTTGAGGGAGGTCCCCCGTGCTTTCGCACGAACCTAATTAATGTAAACCTCGTTTTCCCAGAGGCGTAACCCCGTTGACACCTTTCTAGACACCTACTTGATCGGCTAATTGTAATGTATAAAACTCTCCCAGGAGTAACTCTTACTCGCAGCGGGTATCGGGATCCAACTATCTCATAGAAGGTATGCAATCTCATTGCAAATTTCAACACTTGAAATTCCCGATAATATTTTGCCCCTAGCGTCCTATGACCTTGACAGAGGTCAACAAACCATAGGCTGCTAGTCAAGTTCAACCCGTCATTTCCTGATTGAAGTAAACCCACCCGCACGACCCTTGACAGAGGTCAACAAGGTCGCACGACTACCCTAAATCAATCACATCATATGCTTATGCAGATAAGCACTAATCAGCTACCGCACACTACGCCTTGACAGAGGTCAACAAACGCAGCACGAATACTAACCAGTACATATCTGAAATGACGGAGGGCTTCGACAGGTTTTTCTGAAAACCTATTGCGTAATGAACTTGATATCGTTGTAGAATCAAATAATTTTAAAATGGAGTGTTTTTGAGGCTTTTCTAGTTTTGCTAAAGGAGTCACTCCCGGTGAAGGGATCGTCGGTCCTTTCCTCGTCGAATGAGGTGCGGGATATATCATATATATCACTGTGCAAAGCAAAACACTTAAAAGCAATCAAAAGACAAACCGAGTGTGTAGCATCTGCCAGTTATTGCTAAAGGAGTCACTCCCGGTGAAGGGATCTCGGTCCTTTCCTCATCGAATAAGGTGCAGGATATATCATATATACCTCTGTGCAAAGCAAGAACTGTAGCTACCTGTTTTATTTTGAAATTCGATTCTACAACATCTTAGGTTTCTTTTATTTCATTAATCACATTAATGAAGTCCCATCAATTAAATACCTAAACATCACAGATAAATACGACGTACACTTATGCCATCCGCATTCGCCTCGATGTCCCCTCGTGCACCGTTAGGTTAGGTAACTAACGGCAGAGCGGGGCAGGGCTAGCGCGGGTGTAAAACATAAGTAACGTCTATATAATATATCATATATACTATATAAAGTATCTATCAAAGAACATCACATGATCACATTACAGATATCGCAGCAGAAGAAACATATGAAATATTGGATATACTAGGACGTCCGTGTTTTCAATACGAGCCAGTATAAAACACGGATTCCACGGTCGCGATGAATAGCCAAACCCACACCCCTAGACCCCTACGAGAGCGGCAAGCAACCCTACCAATTCTGGAGTTAGGAGACCCGGACTCGACTCCTCGAGTTGGTCTCCCTCTGGACTCCAGAACCCGGTTACTTGTGCTCCCCTCCTTGGGTATATCCTAGTGCGGAAAAGTAAATAATATACAAACGGTAACAACTTCCGCAACCTGGAAGTGCCCCAATAAAAGAATATTACATACAAGTTTTTACATGAATGAAAATGAAAAACACTCATCTCACATAAAAACCCCCGGCTATTCAAACACGACGATCCAATATAACATATCCAGCAACACATAACATCACATGTCATCAACGTAAGTAAATATGCGCATCCCAATTGTCGTTGACATATAGCAACGAAACCGGCGATATCACATATTACACTTACGGTCACAGAAAAGAAAGTGTAAAACTACAACAGTTGGAATCCGCAACCTCTTTAGACATCACATGCCTAATCAAATGAATTCCTTAGACATCACATGCCTAACAATTATAAACCCCGCATTTTAGTCTCATTATCGAAAACACTTTTCAATATCAAATCGGGCAATTCAACAAGATTCCCGACATCCTGATCGAATGCTCGTCGCAAACTTCAGTAGACGGCCGCACCCCCGATACCGTCGACGAAGTGCACCAAGGCGGAACACCGCTGCAGCGAGCACCCTGACGGATGCTTTCGGCGACGGGGTTCTCCTACAGTCACTTGGTCGGGGCTATGGAGTGAGGCTGTCTATTAAGTTTACCCGGCGAGTATCCGCGTACGCTACGTGATTGCGACGGACTTTTGATCACATCAAAATTCCGTGGCAATCGATCAACTGAGACTAAAGTGCTATGTTTATAACATTCATTCAGTTATCTCATAACTTTTGTGAATTCCAATTATTGTATCCCATTCCAGATAAACAGAAAATGTTAAACTTTTCGATCGAACAGTCAAACACCCAAGTTTTCCCGATACAGCTCAACACATGAAATAAGTCTAACAACATTCAGTTCGTGCCTCAGTACCAACGGTCCAGCCGTAGAAGGGTCAAGCCAACGCCTCACATGTGGCACGCCGTACTGCCCCAAACCCGAAGGTTCAAAGGGCAGTTCAAGACGGTCACATAATCGAGTTAAGGTTTGTTGTCTTCTAGAGGGACCATCGCGTTACTTGCACTACTTAGAACATCGTTAAACTACGGAAAAATCCAACACTTGGAAATTTCCCGACAGGGGAACAATTGGGTATTTATATCCGGTCGAACTTTTTAACATATTCTAAAAATTTATCCGGAAAGCCAAATAGACAAAATTTGATACCCCGATCGAAACACCGAATCCCCAAAACAACTGCAGAAAATTCAACTCTTGAATAATTTTTAAAAATACCCAGAGAACTCATCACAGAAAACTAATAATTACTGTGCAAATTTTGGTCAACGATGCAACAGTGTTGCCGCGGAACCGCCGCGCCACGTGGGCTAAGGCCGCGGTTCCGCGGCTGTTTGATGGAATTACGACCAAAATTTTTCACCGTAATTCTTAGAAAACCCTGCTTGTTTTTCTGCATATTTTTAATTTGGAAAAATCCCAATTTTTGGAAAAAGGACAGAGAGCATTTTGTATTGGGGTTTCGGGTTCGTTCGGACTTCAAATTCCGTCTAGACTTCGCCTAAGGCTCTAGCTAGGCTCTGATACCACTGTAGGGTTCCTAGGCATCCTAATGAGGTCTCACAAGGCATCAACCATGCCAATTTCAAATTTAAACGGTGCTGAGAAACCCTAGAACGGATCGTTGGCTAGAAATCTAGGCGAAAAGATAAACTAGTTAACACTTAACTAAGAGATACGGAAATATAACCTTTGTAGATCCGGTTCTCCACCTCCATAGCTCCGCAATGAAGTCTCCTCGCTGTCCATAACAAGTCCCGGGCTCTAGCGTCGGCTTCATCGGAGAATGGACGGGCTAGGTCATCGATGTCCATGCCGAAGATGATCTACGTCGAGGCATCGCTAAATCAAGCTCCGACTTCACCAAGTCAAGAAACTTGTGAAGAAAACACACTCTACTACTTGGCAAGAGGTAGAGGATGAAGAAATAGGAAGTGGGTAGACTTTAGAATTGGATTTCTCACTCATTTCATCAATCCACCATTGATGAAGAGAAGCTTTCTTCTTGAGTTCAAGGAAGAAGAAGAAGAAAGTATTATGATAAGTTATTTTAAAATCAATAGAAAAAATAAAACTTATCATAATGTTAACTATAGTCAAGTGTAGAGAATGAATCATGGTTAGTGGGAATGGTTAGGGTTAAGGATGAGATAAGAATGGTTGACTTGATCAAAGCTTCATGAAGCTTCAACTAAACTCCAAAAAAAGCCACCATTCTTTTCTCTTTTCCATTTAATTTCCAAAATGAAATGGATAAATAAATAAGTGAATAAAACAAAACCCTAACCATAATCATGTAACCATGGTTTGATCTTTACACAAAAACCCTAGCATAACATGTATCATCAAACATGATACAATCAAGTGCACAAAAGTATATCACATATACAATGTGTACAATCCGAGTGAGAAAATCCATCTTAAAGTGAACCGATACTAGTTAATGCAAAGTAATATATCAAATATATAATTATGCATTAAATCATTAAATCAACACTTGATTCAATGATCCGGTCATGTCGCACAAAACCGACAGGTATCATTAGTAACAACTTATCGAATCAACACTTGATCCGATAACCCGGCTATATCGCATATAACCGATCAATGTCACATCGCGAGAATCGAATACAGTATCAGATACTGGTATTATTCTCGGTCCCGCACATATCTCATATGCGCTCCTATTTCGTTTCGCTTGAGCCTGGAAACCTCTGTGTAGGACTCTAAAGACTCGTCAATACGCCGGCAGCAGGTGATGATCATATCAAACACCCACAAGCCGCAAGCGGTCTGCTAAACGTAACGGCCACCCGGGTATTGAGCGATCTGAAGATCGACGAGCAAGCCCGCTCACACTCCAGTGAATTCAACCAGTAACACTACCGTACAGTCCGGTCTGATCGTCTGATATGTCGCATATCTTGCCTAGGGGTGGTAAACGTCAGACCCCAATAGCTCGATAAGTCGTGTCGATATGAGGTTTATAACTGTTCGAGAAACTACTGGTAACACTTACCAGTAAATCTCAGCAACCCTGGCCAGGGATTTCCTGTTATAGCCAATCGAACACAGCACAACATCAACTCCCTATACCGGGAGAGACGAATCCCCTCCTATCGCTTATTGCCTCCATGTGACTCGGGACTGTACCCAAAAACCACCGTTTTGCACGCCCTCTTGGACGTGGTAAGATGGAAATCAAAGCACAGTGGGAACCACACAAGACTCTATGACGATCTCGGGTCAACAGACTACTCTGTACCAGTGTCACCAGAGAACTGCCATCTGACGTGAGGTATAATACCATCTGGGAGTTCTCGGTGAGTCCGTCCAGTGTACCCAGTCTCTACTGAGCACCCGTATATCATCTCTGATGTCAAACACCAATGGATATGGGATCATCCATCGCCCATCTGTATGGGTCGAGAAGGTATACGCTAGTCTACTCTGGTATATCGATGCCCCGTCTCGATACACCCACGACTAGGGACTTTGAAGGATGTACTTATGGACTACCATATCCCCACTAGTATGATCCGCATCATAGTCCAGGTAGTCAAGTACAGATCCTAAGGGCTTTACCAACATGTAACAAAGAGACAATCAGCATACACGTTAAGGTAAAGATCAACCAGATAGCATACTATCATATCGAGCAAGAAAGTCCTCCCTATATATGTCCCAGCATCCACTACAATATACATCCTATGTACAGTAATGGCCTCTAGGGCATACATATAACTAACACTTTCCACCTGCGGTTCCCTGCCATCGCTTGGCATTGCGAGTATCACGATGGCTCTCGTGGAATCAGGAGAAGAAGCCACGGGTGGCAAGACCATCGCCTCGAATGAGATCGAAGAAGTCGCGACGCTTAGTGATGCTTCCGTCGCAGTTTTGGCTGTTGACCTGTCTGGTAGGTCTCGGGTCGCTGCATTCTTTTCGTTTTGCAATCCCTTTGGGTCCCTTCTGATGAAATTTTGTTCCTTTCGAATTTAGGTATGGTGAGTGTTGAGGTTGTGCCATCTGAAGAAGCATCACCAGCTGCCGCTCTGACGGTCGCTGTCCCTTCGTCTCCTCTTATTTCCTCTCAAATGCTGGAAGGTATGGGTTTGCGATTAATTTAGATCGGGGACAGTATCTTTTGTGTACTGACCATGTATCGTCGTAATCTTGCAGGAGTTATTTTTGATCATCTGTATCAAGTTTTGAACCCACACTTCTCCTTTCAGTCGGAATTCGCTCTGCCTGCCGGTGCCGGTGAGTATAGTTTTTTTTAAACGACATCTTTTCCTTTCTTCAACGGGTGACCCTGCCGTTGTTAACTTTAAGTTGATTACAACACTACAAATTGAAGGAGGGGACAAGAGAATCGTCGCGCCACCAGTACTCCCAGCTCTGCCACCTGCCGTAACCGGTATAGTAGCCTTCATCGCCCTTGCATCTTCTTTGTTTCTTAAGCCAATATCTGACTATGATTTGTTTTGCAGCAATCGCACCGACTCCAGCTCTCTTTGAGTCTCAGATTCCCATGCCGGCAGGGCCTTTTGCTAAACGCCCTTCTTCTAGGAGTGCTGTGAATAGCCTGCGGATGTTAAGCGAGTTCATTGAAGACTTTGACGCCGTGGCCTTTGCATCTGCTGCAGATTTTGCTGCTGAAGTTAATCTCATGTTGGCGATGCTTGTGAACTTCCATAGCGAGGGCATCATTGAATCTTGGGTTAACTATTGCAGGAAGATTGAGGCCTATCTGTATGGGATTGAGCTCGGGCGTCCTGCTCCGGAGGTGTTGGCTTCGAACTCCCAGCGAGCTGCATGGGTTGAGCAGAGCGTTCCGTTCCTTCGCCATTTCGAACGAGAGGCGACCTTTAAACGAAAGGAACGTAAGGCGACTTCCGCTGAATCTGTCCAACTGCACGCCGAGGTCGCAGCGAATGTTGCACAGCTAAACTCTATCTTTGAAAACCTTCAAAGATGTATTTCTGACGGGCTGGTGCTGAGGAAGAAGCTTGATCTTATTGAGCAGGTTGCGCAGAGTCAGGAGGCTGCCCAGTAGGAGATTGATGAGAAACTTTCATCCTATCTGCAGCAACGGGCTCAAGTCAAAGTAGAGCTGGCCGCGGCGGCTGATCGTAAAAAGGAGTTGAGAGGAGTGCGCGAGAAATTGACCGATTTATTGAGAACGCCTCCTTCTCAGTAGCTACTTTTGTATCATTTGTAATTTTTGGAATAACATGTATCCATTTTTTATTCTTTTATATGATTCATCTTGTACTCCATTGAATTTATGAATAAAAGATACACATTTCTTTCTCCCATTGTTGCTTTCTTCTCTTTGCTGTATTGTTGCCATGTGATTTTAGCAAGTGTGGCCTGTAGATAGTAGGTAGCTATCCATCTTGGACTCTTTGCAAGGTAGCGATGGCTTAGGAGACAGGTTCAGATCTGTCGCCTAAGGCTTTTCAACTTTATAAGCCTCATAAAGATTTTTCTTCCTACGAGTCGAGAGGATCTCGTAGGTGTATTTCTCCTTAGAAATCGTGAGGATTCCTAAGTGCGATTTCTCTTGAGAGTCATAAGGATCTCACAAGAGAATTTTCCCGCTTACCAGTCGAGAGGACTCATAAGTGGTTGTTTCTCTCCTTGTCGAGATTCGACTTTGGAAAGTGTAGCCCGTGAGTAGTATGCAAGAGTCCATCTTGGACTGACTTGCAGGACCCCAGTGCTTAGGAAACAGTTTTTTTTACTGCCTAAGGCTTTTCCCTACGAGTCGAGACGAATCAAGAAGTTCTTGCAATAATGTCCTAACGTCACAGTTAACCCTTGCTCTTTACGACAAAGGTCCGTTATGGTCTGTGGTACTAGGGTTTTGCCCGTCGTACCGTCGCGTTGGCTAATGTATTCCTCGATAGGCTATCTTGTCGTTCGAGTAGCCTTGCAACTGTCATGTCTCTGATCCCTTCGGGGGCTGGACAAGACGTATTCAAGCAATTTTCCTAGGCAGTTTGATCTTCGGAAGAGCAAGCGTTAGGAATTTTGCCATGCCACTTTTTACTTGAGGTTAGGCTCAGTTTGGGGAGCCCCGATGAGTCATAACCACTCCGTGCTGGTGTGGGATGGTCTCCGATAGTCTTTCAGATTTTATTTGAGATGCCATCAAGACCCTAAAGCTAGGAATTTGGCCTTTGCTTCGTTTGCTGGCATTGCGTCTACTGTATCGAGGCGAATGTCGTAGTTGTCTCTAGGTTGCCTGTGAACCGTCGAGGCTTGGAACTAGGGATTTTGCCATGGCTCCATTGTTTTGACCCTGGGATCAGTTGTTGACATTGTATCTGCATCCAGCTGGAGTTGAGAAGAAACGCTATTGTTGATACTGCGTCTGCTGTAACGAGACGAATATAGAGGTGGTCTCTAGGTTGTCTGTGAACCGTTGAGATTTGGAACTAGGGATTTTGCCGTGGCTCCATTTTGCTGACGTCGTATATTTCTGTAGAGACACTAATTTCTCTGCGGGTTGACGCGAATCGAGGTGCTCTCGTCGAGGACGTTGATTTCCCTGAATCGAGGTATTTGCCAAGGACACCGATTTCCCTGGGGTTGAGACGAATCGAGGTATTCCTGCAAAGACACTGATTTCTTTGTGGGTCGACGCGAATCGAAATGCTCTCGTCACAGATGCTGATTTCCCTGAATCGAGGTTTTGCCAAGGACACTGATTTCTTCGGAGTTGAGACGAATCGAGGTATTCTGCAAAGACACTGATTTCCTTGCGGGTCGTCGCGAATCGAGGTGCTCTCGCCAAAGATGCTGATTTCTCTGAATCGAGGTATTTGCCAAGGACACTGATTTCCTCGGAGTTGAGATGAATCGAGGTATTCCTGCAAAGACACTGATTTCTCTGCGGGTCGACACGAATCGAGATGCTCTCGTCAAGAACGCTGATTTCCTTGAATCGAGGTTTTGCCAAGGACACTGATTTCCCTGGGGTTGAGACGAATCGAGATATTCCTGCAAAGACATTGATTTCTCTGCGGGTCGACGTGAATCGAGATGCTCTCGTCAAGGACGCTGATTTCCCTGAATCGAGGTTTTGCCAAGGACACTGATTTCCTCGGAGTTGAGACGAATCGAGGTATTCCTGCAAAGACACTGATTTCCTTGCGGGTCGTCGCGAATCGAGGTGCTCTCGCCAAGGATGCTGATTTCCATGAATCGAGGTATTTGCCAAGGATACTGATTTCCCTGGGGTTGAGACGAATCGAGATATTCCTGCAAAGACACTGATTTCTCTGCGGTGCTCTCGTCAAGGACGCTGATTTCCCTGAATCGAGGTTTTGCCAAGGACACTGATTTCCTTGGGGTTGAGACGAATCAAGGTATTCCTGCAAAGACACTGATTTCCTTGCAGGTTGATGCGAATCGAGATGCTCTCGTCAAGGACGCTGATTTCCCTGAATCGAGGTATTTGCCAACGACATTGATTTCCCTGGGGTTGAGACGAATCGAGATATTCCTGCAAAGACACTGATTTCTCTGCGGGTCGACACGAATCGAGATGCTTTCGTCAAGGACGCTGATTTTCCTGAATCGAGATTTTGCCAAGGATACTGATTTCCCTGGAGGTCGATTGACTTGTTTCCGAGATGGAGCGTTGATCCGGCGGGGAGGTCATTGGTTGACTCTAGGTTGTCTGTGGACCGTAGAGTCTTGGAGCTAGGGACTTTGCTGTGGCTCCGTTTGGTGATGTTGCGTCCGAATCCTGTTGGAATAGGGAAGATCATCGTTGCTGATTTTTTAGGCTGTAGATGTTGCCGTTAATATTTTACTTTCCCTTTTGACAGGATCTGGTGGGGGACATGTGGTTCCCTTTTCGTTTATGCTCATGGATTGTATACAGGGGTTAGTATGGACTCACCTGTAGGGCAAAAATTTCATTTTTTTTATTTCTTTCCGTGATGCTCTATCATTTCAGTTTTTATATCGCGAAAGTCGCGATTGCCCAATCATTTCGGCTATTTTTCGTGGTGCCCAATCATTTCGGCTATCTTTTTCTTTTTTTACTCACTGCTTTTTATTGCGAGTTGCCCAATCATTTCGGCTATTTTGTATGCATATATTTTTACTTGCTGATTTTGTTGCAAGTTGCCCCATCATTTCGGCTATTTCATATGCATTTTTGGCTCGCTGATTTTATCATGAGTATGGAACTTTGAACCTGGTGCTAGTCTTAGTATTAGCATCGCTGCGACTGGAATATTGCCAGGAGCGAATCATCATTTGCCGTGAAAGGACTTGGGATTTGATACTGATTTAGGCATCAGCATCGCTATAAATGGGATATTGCCAGGGGCGAATCATCATTTGCCTCTGTCGATGTCGAACAAAGGTGGCTTAGCAAACAGGGTTAGGATCCTGTTGACTAAGGCTTTTTGACTTTACGAGCCGTAAGGGTCTCATAAAGGTATTTCTCCCTACTAGTCGTGAGGATCTCGTAGGTGCATTTTCTCCTTAGAAATCATGAGGATTCCTAAGTGTGTGTTCTTTTATAAGTCGTAAGGATTTTACAAGAGTGTTTTCTCCTTATAAGTCGAGAGGACTTATAAGTGTTGTTCGCCGTGTGAGCATATCCCTAGTCACTGGTGGGACTTTGTTAGGGAAATGTTTATTCGTGCCCATGGATTATATACAAGGGTCAATATTGAAACGCTTGTAGGGCAATCTGGCAAATGTGATGGCTTAAGAACAGGTTCAGATCCCTGTAGCTTAAAGCTTTTGAATCCTATGAGCCGTGAGGGTCTCAAAGGGGAATTCTCCTTACGAGTCGTGAGGATCTTGTAAGTGTGTTTTCTCCTTGGGAATCATGGGGATTCCTAAGTGTGTTACTCCCTTATGAATCGTAAGGATCTCACACAGGTATTTTTTCCTTACAGGGTCGAGAGGACCTTGCAAGTGTCTTTTATCGAGATTGCGCCCTTTCGGGTTTTCACAAACTCGCCGGTAGTCCTGCTGTTTTTACTCACGGAGCCCTTTCGAGTTTTCATCCATACCCATCTCGCTTATGGACGTACCATTTTTTATAGGAGTCTGCGCCCTTTCGGGTTTTCACAAAGATCGCCGGTAGTCCTGCTGTTTTCACCCACGGCGTCCTTTCCGGTTTTCATCCGTGCCCATTTTGCTTGTGGACATACCGTTTATTTTGTTAGCCTTAGGATGCTGTGGTCCATAGTAGTTTATAGACGTCTCGGTCAGTTGCAAGTTTTAGGACATTGCGGTCCATCGTTAGTTTAGGGATGTTTCGGTCCGTTGTTCGTAAGTCCGAGATTTTTCGGGGCAATGTAAGATTACGCAACTAGAATCCTCGCAAGTCTTCGTATCTTTCGTGTCAGAGGTAAATACCTTTAAGAGAGGGATGAGAGCTATTTGTTCATCAGAGTCGCTTCCAAAGGTGAGAACTTGCGATCCCTTGTTGTCAGCTATGTGACATTTGCCGGCTGTTCTTCTACGTTCATCTGTCGTGCTTCTCTGTTTCCGACGAGCCTTGTGCTTCACTCGCTGGACGTGTTGTCGGTGGGCAACACATCCCTGCCACCAGTTTTTAAAGGCTGTGCACTCTTCGGTAGGGTGTGTAATCCTCTGATGGTATAAGCAAAAGTTAGGATGTATGTCCGCTTCATCAAAATGTATACCGCCAGGAGTATTTCCTCTAAAAGAAGGCAACTTCATTCCCATTGACAGGGCTCTAGTGAATCGTTTCCTTGCTTTAAGCTTGCTTTTGCTGGTGACAGGGATGCTTCGACCCCGTTGGGGTACTCCACGGTTTCTAAATACCGGAGCTTCTTCAACTTGTCGCCGACGCTTGGCCCTCTCGTATATGGCCGTTTCCCCCTCTTTGTCAGCTTTGCTTTTCTGAAGAGATTCGCTTAGCAGTCTGTCAATCAATTCGTCCGATGGCTCCAGGGATTTTGATTCCGGTTCTGGATCTACCCTCAGTTTCTCTGTATCAGGAGCTTCTTCACCATTTATTGACGAGTGAGAGATCATGTGGCAGTTCGCCACATAGTTCTCTGGTTCATCTGACGAGTCTTCTTCCCCATCATTGTCATCATCTCCGTCCTCAAGGATGTGGTTGAGAAACTCTTGGAGCATAACCGGGGTTCGCGCCTTCTGGTTATATTCCTCCAGCGCGTCGATATGTTTTTGTAGGTCCGTGCGCTTATCATCAGGCTTCACGGGATTTTCGGTCTTCTTCTTCTTCTTCTTCGAAGACTTTGACGGCTGGGCTTGAGTATTTTGATTATCGCTACCAATTCTTGGAGTCAGGCGCGGCTTCAGCATTCCCTCAATGATCTCGGGTTCCAGCGGACTTTTCCACCTGATCGCCGGGCATGTGTGAAGATCTTTCAGCATTCTTTTCGTTTTAGCTGAAAGACTGACCTCCCATGGAGCTTCTTCTATAAAAGAGCACGATGCCTCCAGCGTGTCCACCCTTTTAGGGGTGTGCTATTGTGGCGGATTTACCTTCCAGTTTTCGGACAACGCGAACTTGCCCTGCTGGTATTGGTCTTCAACCCAATTTTTGAAGACATAGCAATCTTCAAGTGGATGGCCTAATACTCGATGGTAGGGGCAGTAATTAGGATCGTTGACATCGTTCGGTTGTAGTGGGTGTCTCGGCTCCGGTAGAGTGATGAGCCCGTTGCGCACTGCTAGTTCCAACAGTCTCCTTGTTTTATCCCGGGGGAACGAGTAAGGACGTCTCAACTTCTCATCGAGGGATTGCCGCTTGTTGTTTTGGCGAACAACCGGTCTCGGGCCACTCGGTTGTTGTTGAGTGTTGGCGATGAAGGTTGCTTTCCCTTTCCCCTTCTCATTCCGAGGATCGGTCTTTGAGGAGGACGGTCTATGACCCATCTGGTCCATTTGAGCCAGCTTATCAGTCAAGGTCTGAAAGGTAGTCGGCTTGAAGAACATCATGAACTGGGATATTGTCGCCTGCGGATCGAGGGTTCCCACGAACATGCCTACCACAGGAGATTCTTCTATGCGCTTTTTGCACTTCGACCATAGGTTGCGTCATCGAATTGCATACTGAACCCATGTCTCACCTGGCTTCACTCTAGTGTTGATCAATGCCGTGATCGGGGTGCGTTCACTGGCGCTTGCGAACCGCTGAGTGAATAGCAACTCCATCTCTGCAAATGTCTTAACAGAGTCATTCGGGAGCTCAGAGTACCATTCAAACGCTGTTTCCGACAAGCTGCCAACAAACTGGCGAAGCAGTAGCTTATCATCACCTCCGGTGTTGCCGCACAGAGCCCTGAATTGAGCCACGTGTTGGTGAGGATTTCTCGTCCCCTTATATACGTGAAATTTAGGGATCGTATATCCTGGCGGATACTTTATTTGATCGTACCAACCCGGATAGGGTCGTCCAGTCTTAACAATTTGGCCGGCTGCTTCGTTCGCCTGATGAGCTCATATCTGTTGAGCGATATAGTCATCCAGGACGGCTTTGGAGATGGTCTCCTCCTTGGCTGCTGAATAAGCCGGAAGAGGGTTCCATGTCTCTCCTCTGTAGTCTTCGAGGATAATCGGAGGGTCATCAGCTGGAGGATCTGGCTGTAACATCATCCCGACCATGTCTTGGAATAAAAGCGCCATTCGTTTTATGTTGGCAGCTTGTTCTGCTGCCTCTTTGTCCTTCTTCTCGAGGATCCTGCAGAGGAACTCAGCATCAGTTTCTTGTTCATGACGCTGCTCAGACGACGTTTTCGGGCTTTCTTTGGTCCAGTGAGTGCGGCCATCTGTGTTAGCATCAACTAGAGCTTCTGTTGCTGCTCTTGGGCCTTTGTTACGGATCTGGTGAGTGGTCGATGGTCTGCAGAGATACGGCTATCCTCTTTCCCGGATACCATATAAACAGTGTGCACCACCATGCCCCTAGATTTGGGGCGTTTGGATTCAGTGCCTTTGAGCTTTTTCGCAGACACGGGGATTTTCTCCGACCTTTTTCTTTTATGAGCGGTCGAAGTTGAGGGGGCCGTTGCAGCGGGCACCCAGGTAGCCGACATTTTCTGTACATTTTCTGTGGTATAGTAGGGTGGTCCCTCTCTTGCCGAACTTTCATCTTCTTCGATCGGCGGGAGTGATCTTGGTCGATCACCGAGTTTTGGACCTGTCGCAAGACCTTGTGAATTTTATAGGACAGCCGCTGAGGGGGCTGCTCTGGCTTCACCTTTGTAGCATTCTCCATAAGTGGAGGAGATCTTTTTAGCACGGCCTTCAGAGAGTTCTTGCGTACCTTCCTAAGTGGTTTAAAGCCGTTTCCAGTTGGAACAGTAGCATCAATTTCCACCATCGGAGCTGGCAGAGTCAGTCTAGAAGGGGAACTGCCCCTAACTTTCCTTACTCGGCGCCAGTGACGACGGCGAGCATGTTGTGCTGACGGGACCGGCTCAGTTATGGGGGTGGCTTCATTATGCCCCCTGTTCTGGCGGAGGGTTGTTGCCGGCGTTAGCCTCTTGAAAACCGACGTCCGTTGAGTGGGGATGGCCAATCTATTGAAGACAGACTTGTGTGCAGGGGGAGCAGTTTTGATGACT
Organism: Agapanthus africanus; assembly: GCA_030015575.1. NCBI lineage: Eukaryota > Viridiplantae > Streptophyta > Magnoliopsida > Asparagales > Amaryllidaceae > Agapanthus > Agapanthus africanus. The sequence goes on along the minus strand of JASDDO010000028.1, from coordinate 49,295,234 downwards.
TCGCCTGGAACAGGAGCTGAAACGGTTAGTCTTGCAAAGACCGACTTCTTAGCAGGGGAAGTCGCTCTGATGACTTCAGGAACATGAATGACTATCCGCTTTGGGATGGCCGCTTCAGGTATCACGGGCTTCTTCATGGGGCCACTTGAGATTTGGCCCAGTCTGTTGAAAACCGAGGCACTGGACTTGGGCGACCCGTTGAGAAGGGCCGCAGTAGTTGTAAGCCGATCAAAGACCGATTTGTTCGGAGCTTCTTGCGATGGCAGTGGGGATTTGAAGCTCATGGGTAGGAGCATGGTCCCAAAGAACAGTCCAGTGGTGGCCTGAGTCACCTGGTCCACCGGCATCGTAAAAAGGGAGGCCGCTTGAGGCCCGTAAGTCACTCCTCCCGCGAGGACGGAGCGGGAGTTGTTGCAGTTGGTGCAGTTGTAAGCCATTGATCTGCACGGGAGCAAGACACCAAATCTTAGTACCTCGAATCCAAGGGCAACCATAGCAAACCGTGACTTATTCGCGAAACACGACACACGAAGTGTGGAGTGGAAAGAGGAAAAGGTCCCGCCGGGAGTGCCATAATCTGTTCTCCGCCGAAAAGACGCGACCGGGACGTTGGGACGTCTGGCCTGAATTTTGGGGGAAGATGCTATTTGGTTTTATCCGTCCACCTCTCCGAAGATGCCAAGTTGATTTATGGTACCGTGTATCGGAGGTTTAGACGGATGCGGCTGATGTAGCAGACTTCGTCAGATCCCCCCTCGTTTGAGGGGTTTTTGATTGTGGGGAAGCTCTTCCCTGCAGGCGCAAGCCCCTGCAGTTAATTACGCTACCGCATCGCGGTAACCACTTTCTCCTTCTCCCGATGGTCACTTCGTGTCGTGTGTGTTTGTTCTATTTTTGGTTGCCCGTGGATTGTATACGGTGACTAATTTATGTTGTTGCCCGTAGGGCGTGGATTAGTCCAAATCCGTATTTTCTTAGATTTGGGTTTGGGTTGGATTTTAAGGATCGTTAATCTCATTTGAGACTAAGATCAACTTAAACGTTTGTTAAGAATACGTTAGTCTAATTTTTAGACTAAGATTAACTTAACAATTTGTTAAGGATGCGTTAATCTAATTTTAGACTAAGATCTACTTAACAGGATCATCTAGATCCAACAAAAGAGCATTTGGGCTCTATTGTTTTAGTTTAGGGACTTTGCGGTCCAGTTTAAAGACATCATAGTTTATGGAGTTTAAAGACATCACAGTCTGTAAAGTTTAAGAACATCATAGTCCATGAGTGTATGGACCCCACAGTCCATGAAATGTCTGGTTGTCAGGACCCGTTACCTCTCTAAAGACGTTGAAAGATTACAACGACAACTATCAGAGGAGTGAAGAGATGTACCCTTGAACTAATATTAGTTGGGAGATCTGTAGTCCAATTTAAGACTAAGATCAAAAATTTATGAGCATATGGGCTCAATTAATCTGAATGAGGGATCTGTGGCCAACTTGGGCTCGGCCCACTCAGTTAAAATGTTGAGCATTTAGCAATGCTGAGCATTGGTTTGGGTTCTAACAAACTTTTGTCTTTTATTGAGTGTTGAGCACTCATTATAGCTCTGAGGCTTTATTATTTAAAGAAAAATTTATGTTCTCTCAGTGCATACGTGAGGAGCGCCAAACGCGCCAATCAATGAGCGTAGAGCGCTTCTGTTTAGGTAGCGCACACGTGAGGAGCACGTGGCGTGCTTGGCGCTGAGCGCCAGTCAATGAGTGCAGAGCGCTTCTGTTAAAGTAGCGCACACGTGAGGAGCACGTAGTGCACTTGGCGCTGAGCACCAGTCAATGAGCGCATAGCGCTTCTGTTAAAGTAGCGCACACGTGAGGAGCACGTGGTGCGCTTGGCGTTGAGCGCCAGATCATGAGTGCAGAGCGCTTCTGGTGAAGTAGCGCACACGTGAGGAGCACGTGGCGCTGTGGGCCAGTCAATGAGCGCAGAGCGCTTCTGTTAAATTTGGAGCGCTAAGGCTTTACATCGCTGTACTCTAGATTTGGAGCGCTGATGCGCTTTTTTTAATTAGAGTGCTAAGGCTCTTTTTTAAGCAGTTCTGCACTCCGAGAATTAAATTCTCTCTTATAGGAGACTTTGTCTCATGGATCTAAGAACAAAGTTCTTATTTTATAGGAGATGTTTCAATCTCTTATGTTCTTGGTGAAAGGCTTTGCCTTTATGGATCTGTGATCCTAAGAGAATTGAATTATTCTCCCCCCTTTTTATAATGAGATGTTATAATCTCTTTTGTGAAAAACAATCTGTCTTAAGGATCTATGATCTAGCATAAGAACTAAGTTCTTTTTCTGATGAGATGTTTTGATCTCTTTATTTTACCTCGAAAAAATTCTTTTTCTGCCAAGAGCTTTGCTCTTCTCTTTGGATTTTCTCAAAGTTTAAGGGGGGGTTCCTTTCAATGAGACTTGAAGTCTTAGGGCCTTTACATAGGGCAAGCTGATTTGTTGAATCAGTTGAAGAGATCTTTTCTCTAATTGATTTAGGGATTTCCCCACCGTTGGATCTTTGATCCTAGGGCTTCTGTTTTACAGAAGGTAATTTTCTTGTTTTTAACAAGATTGGGAAATCTTTTCTCATGCGGAATTTATTCTGCACCATTGTGATTTTTAATCACCATTGGATCATTGATCCGACGGTGCTCTGATTTACAGAGCAAAATTTTTTTGTTTGGAAAGATTCTAAAGAATGTTTTCTTAACAGAATTTTATTCTGGTAATTTGATGATTTATCATCTTCGTTGGTTCATTGATCCAACGGTGGAGAACATTTAGTTCTAGCGCTATCGCTCTCGTGCTCTGCACGTGAGCGCTGCTTCAGAGCGCCGGCGCTCTTAGCGCCAGCGCTCTTAGCTCTGTACGTGAGCGCTGCTTGCTGGCGCTTTTATGAAGCGCTACTTCATTTCAAATTTTGAAAATTTGAATAGAGTTTTGCTCTGATTGGGGGAAACAGTTTCCAATCAGACTTCGACATTCCGATGTGTATTTAATTTAATATTAATTTTTTAAAGCGACATGCACGGTAAATTCCAGATTTGAACCTCACTTTATAATTCTATCTAAAACCTAGTTTTACATATAAAATAAGTTTAGAACTTATCAAAGATTGGATATTTAAACTAATTTGATAGTAAAAGGAAGGATTCATGCTTACAGGAAGCCACTAGATTTAATTAGGGTATTTTTCTTAAGAATTATCAGAAGAGAGGCTAAGTTTAACGACCGGGGATTTAAGTTTTTGGTGTATAATTAGGGTTTGGTGTGTGTGTGTATGTAATATATATATATATAAATCTAAGTTATTCACATCTAGTAGGATATTAGAACTAGTTGTTAATTTCTACAAACCAAAAATCAAAATGATAGCAATGCGACAAATAATTCAATTGATAGTTTATAAACTAACAAGTATTAAAATAAATTAAATGAAAAACACTTGCTTTGTACTTGAAATCTAAACAATTGCATGAAGCATAATTTGAGTACTAAATCTTCATGAAACCTAATTTTACATGTCTATTATTTTAACTAATTTAGTATGTGATAAATGAACAATGATTCTAAACAATTGATTGTTAAACAAATCAAGTTATTATTTATATCAAAACAAACTAAGTGATTAAAGAAACAATTCCATATCAAGTAATCAATTATACCAAAAAAATTAGGTAATCAAGAACTAATTTTATTTAGTTCAAGTAAATCAATTTATTAAATATGAACAATAACAATTTAAATATAAGGAATATGAATTTGAATTTAGACACTTGCCTAATATTTCTTAACTAGAAATCAAGAAATCAATTATAAAAACAAATCAAGAAAAGAAACACTTGCCTTAATTTATAATCTTCTTCTTCATTTTTCTTCATTTCATTCTTTCTTGAAAACTTTTAGAAGAGAGTAAAGAAAGAGAGGAGGAATATGAAAGAAAAGAAAAGAGAAACAGAAGAAATGAGATGAAAGGGAAATAAAGAGTGAAAGGGATGGAAAAAGGAAAAGAGAAGGAAACTTTAAGAAGAAAGAATAATTAATGATCCAATTATTTTACCTGGAAGTAAAGTAAGAGAAAATAAGAAAGAAAAAGAATTGTGAAGAAAAGAAAAGAATTTAAAAGAAAAATCTAGAGAAGAAATTTTGCACTTTACCCCCCTCCAATTTAAATAATTACACATAACCCCTTATTTTGTATAAAATATCTTTTGTCAAAAAAATGTGAAAAATAAATTTACATTTAAAAATTCAAGAAGAAAACTTATTTATCAAAAATACTATTGGTTTTAAAATATTAGAAATTTCATAAATATTTTTCAAATACAAATACGAGTATTTTTTTTCTAATTTCAAAAAAAATTATATTTTCAAATACGAATACAAGTGCTAAAATTCTAAACATACTTAGAATTACCAATACATGTATATTAGGATTTGGAGGTTACAACGCCGCTCATGTGTTTGCCACGTGATGCAGCCGATCAGAGCCTTGGCGCTCGTCCACGTGCCGTTCACGTCTGGCGCCACTAATCAGGGCTTCGACGCTTGTCCACATGCCTTTCACGTGCGGCACTGCCATATTGAACCTTGTGCTGGCCCACGTACCTTTCACGTATGGCATAACTTGATTATGAGAGTTTAAGCTCTTTCTTAGAAACATTTAATCTTCCAAAGAGATGATCTTTTCTTTGATCATCAAGCCCATATTCTTTTCATGAAAAGGTAAGTCCTTGAACTCCAATTAAGTCTTGTTCTTTTAAGATCTGTAAAATCCGAGTTCATTAGGCAAATATGTTATATAAGAACTATGTTCCATAAAATAAAAAAAACTCCAACAATTTCTTATTTCAATAGTGGAAAATGCTCGAGTTTTCTTCTGGATCTTAAATTTTGAGATCAAAATCCCTCCATAAGAATATAATTTCTCGTTCTAAGAATGATTTTTCATATGGATCTTTGATCCAGAGAAAGAACATACGCTCTTTATGAGGACTAAGGCTCTCTTTTTTTTAATGGAGGAAATAGGTAAAGGGGAGAATTTTCTCCATTATTTACCTGGGGTTTTGAAGAAGAAAATGATTTCTTGGCAGAGAATTATATTCTTGGTTGTAACCTTCTAGAGGGGTTTCTGTATATGAGATTTGATCTTTCCTACTCCTATTTACAGAAGAGGAGAATTGTTCAATTAGTTGAGAGAATTTCACATTTAAGAGATCTCGATTGATTTCATAATCAAGTAGTGCTGTTCTTAAAACCGTTGGATCTTTGATCCAATGGTTTTCTATTTAATAAAGAAATTTTTTCTTATTTTTAGAAAGATCAGAGAAATATTTTTCCATATAGAACTTAGTTTCTATCTGAAGCAAGCGCTTCAAAATCTTAGCGTTGGCGCCACGTGCCTTGCACGTGTGGCGATACCCAAAGAATTGGCATTGGCGCCACATGTTTTGCACGTGTGGTGCTACCAAATGGAACGGCATCAGCGCCACGTGCTTTGCACATAGGCGTTGCACAAAAGTTGTTTCGGCTCGGCTTTTAGGTGCCACTATTTAGGCGGGAACAAATGCCCCCCACTACTTTACCACGTAAGTATGTACATGGGTTAAGTAGTTCAAAGTAATGCACCGCTAGAGATTTGATTGCCTAAGAAACAGCTTTAGGTCTCTCTTACCTAAGTCTTTCTCAATTTTCAAGAGTCGTAAGGATCACATAAAGTTGTTTTCTCCTTATGAGTCGAGAGGATCTTGTAGGTGTATTTTCTCTTTAAAAATTGTGAGGACTCCTAAGTGTCTTTTCTCTTGTAACTCGTAAGGATCTTATAAGATTGTTTTCTTCTTATGAGTCGAAAGGACACGTAAGTGGTTTCTTCTTCTCATTAGTAGCCTGGTTAGCCAATGTAAGATGTTTGTGTGCAACTTTGTTGTGAGTAGCCCATAGATAGTATACGGTAGTCAATTTGGTGAGAGACCACAGGGCAGCGATGACTTAGGAAATAGGTTTAGATCCGTGTTGCCTAAGGTTTTTCAACTTTATGAGCCCTGAGGGTCTTATTGTAACAACTCCAATTTTAGAGTACAAAAATTTGCTTAAAAATTAATGTATACTTAGGATATTTGCATTTACTGTGATTACCACAAGTAATTAATCCACTCTTTAATTACAAGAAGGAGCTTGTAGCTCATTGGTAATACCTTGCACTATTGAACCAAGCTACCATAGTTCAAATCCCATACCCCACATTATTTTTTAATATTGTTTTATTTTGAATTTTTAGAATACCAAGGGTTTACACGTGCATAACTCACAAAAACCCCCACTACACCCTAAAAACAAACTGGACCAGAGGGATAATGAAACGACGAGGAGCCCCGACCACCCCCGACTCGACAGGGATCTGCCGAATCTGCCGGCGACACGGCTGACTCGGGCCGGCGCCTCCGGCCGGACCGCCGAGTTGTCAACTTGAAAAAGTTGCCTTTTGGACTTCCCTGTATACCAGCATACTTTAAATTCTTGGACCAGTACCCGAGACTCTTTAAAACCCTAATTACCCCATTTTATTATATTTTAATACAATTCAACACATTTATTTATTTAACTTTTCACCTACCCTAAACCCTAGCCTTACCCTATAAATACAACCCCTAAACACATCCCCCTCACTCCAAAATTCTGAGCAAAACTCTCAAGAAATTTCCTAGAACCCTAGTGTACTTTGGAAGAAGCGAAAGGCGAAGCTCCGGCGATTTTTCCGGCGACAACCCCAGGAGATCCCGGCGACGAAACGACGCACCGGAAGCTATGTCCATTCCCTCTCCCTCTCCCGGCGACGAAACGATTCTAAAAACACGTATTTCTAAAACTCGACGGAATCGGAGTAAATCCGATTTCCGATTCGGTTCTTCCTAAAACCTCACTTTTTCTTAAATACAATCATGCTAAACCATTACATGTTGACTATTAAACATTAACAAATATGTTGAACAAGTTTCATGACAATCTATTTCAATTTGTAACTTTTACCGTACCTTTTCATAAAAATACCATGTAGTTTTATTTCGACATTAAAACATCACAAACTTGCTATACTTTTAAGTAGATCTCGAGATAATGACATAGCTCCTCACAACACTCATATGCAACATAGCACAATACTTTTGGGAACCTAGAATACGGGAAAACGAAACATTTCAAATAAATACCATGAATTAATAAAACCATTTTCTAAAGGATTAAGTATTTTTTATAAATCTTTGCAAAGTGCCGCTACAACCCATTTTGGGAACCCGACTGGGATGGTGCGGATTATCACACATCCCTGGGCTTAGTAGTGCGAGATGCCGACCTCCGCAAGGAGCATTCGATCTCAAGAGATTTAAAATACGAAAATCTTAAGAAAATGAGATTTTTAGAAATATAATATATATTAAAATTTATTTTTATATAAATATATATATGTAACATTAAAATATATATTTTTTAATAATATAAATATTCCAATTTTTCAAAAATCACAAGAATCACTTTACATTAAAATACCATGAAATCCATACAAGTTCAATATTACAATTAAATATCATGTATTATGAAAAATAGGTTATTCTCACTAGAAATGTCACAAATATAAAATCTACATCTATGACAACTCTAAAGACAATAATTAAATACTTGGGGTGTATTTTGAAAATTATACAAAAGTATTTTTACATAAAACCCCCTCAAGTTCTATAAATTACCCTAAGGACCCTAGTAAATATAGGTTTAAGCGGGACCAATCTCTTGAGCCTCAGGGAGCCGGAGAAGTGGGTTCTTGCTTATTTAAGGTAGACAACTTAACAACGGTGTTATCAACACGGTAATCGTCTTTGAAAAAGACACAAATCCTGCCGCCCATGTGCAGCGGTTACCGATAACATCAAAAACAATCAGGACTTCAATTTACTTTTCTAATTGTCTGACTTAGACTGAGTATTCCCATTAATAATTTGACTTTAATATGATTCAAGTACAATCTACAATCTACAATTCAACATGAATCCATGAATACATATATTCAATCTATTCAATCTATATTGACTGAACCGAACCATGGATATACTTCCATTTACATGATTATCCAGTTACATCCATTTACTGATATCATGGTTTTGGTAAGTCACCCAATTATACAATCTATACAATTTATAATACAAGATAAGACAATACATTCCATACAATCAATACATAAACACTACGGGGTTATAAAGAGGTAGATTGGTACGGAAGGTGTTAGAAGTGGCACGCGACAGTAAGATTTAATACACCTAACCTAAATTCAGTTGCTGTTATACCGTGGCATAAACGGTTCCTTGTACTACACTTGCCTCCAGTCTCTGGCATATAGAGACTCCTCTCGTATACACTGGCATCCTTCTGTACCAAGCTACAAACAACAACGTTAACACAACATTATAACAATATAATACAACTTTAAAAGCTACCTTCTCTTTCTGTCTATTCTATTTCTCTCTTATCTTTGGGACTTACCGAGCGATTTGTTCGCTGACGACATTCTCTTTCTTTCTTCTTTGAATGTCGTCAGGTGATCTGGACACTCCAGAAATCGAGCCCACTAGTGAAGACTTAGACCACTTCATTGAAGACCCAGAGTTTTAGTCCATTGTACACTTTTATTTCAGTACTTGTCCTTTTCTGTTATGCCACTATTTAGGCATCGCTTTATTCCATATATTTACTTTTCCATGTATTGTAAAAAGAATGTAAATAAATAAAGTTGCTGTTTGTTATATCTTGTCTCTTGTGCATTTACATTTATATTGCTTAGTTACGCTTAGCGTATTTACTTTACAGTAAATACGTAGCGGCCTCGTCGCATCCTTTACCCGTATACTGGGAAGCGGGGCATGACATTTATAAAAGCATTTTCTTCCTATGAGTCAAGAGAATATCATAGGATCATTTTTTCCTTAGAAGTCGTGAGAACTCCTAAGTGTCTTTTTCCCCTTGTGAGTCATAAGGATCCCACAAAGGTGAGTAGCACTTCTTTTTGCTAACATGACCTGGTTTAGTTTATTTACTCGTCTTGGAGCATTCAGTTTATCCTCTTTTTAGGCATTGATAAATTCAGACTGACGTTAACATATCCCCGTTAGTATAAGAGTCCGTCAGGTTTGTGGTACTAGGTGCAGTCCATCGCACCATTGCTTTGGCTGATTTCTTCTTGATTTGCATTCATTCGAAATATTGTTCGAGTAGCCGTGCACTTGCCATATCCTTCGATCCCTTTTGAGGCGGGATACGACGTCTCAAGTAATCTTCCAAGTCTGGCATCTCCATATTAACGTCAGAGGATTCGGCGTTAGACGTCACCATGGCGCTATACCTTGATGTCAGACTCTTTTTAAGTCCCAAAGAAGTCATAATTGTACCCTTCTGAGGTGAGATGACATCTAATGGTCTTTAGGCATGTATATACTGCTATTGAGACCCGGAGCTAGGAATTTTCCATCACTCCACTTCTGCGGCTCTTTTGAGCTTCATGACATCGCTTCTGTACCTTGCCGGAGTAAGAGAGATGTCCATATAGTCTTTAAGTTGTATGTATTGCCGTTAAGAATCCATTCTTTGTTCGGTCGAACATGGTGGAACACGTTGCTCTTTTTTAATTTGTTTGTGCCCGTAGATTGTATATAAGAGTCGGGATCGAACTACTTGTAGGGCAGAAAAAATTTCTTTTTTTTTTATATATCCACGATTACTCTATCATTTCATCTTTTCTTACTGCGAAAGTCGCGATTGCCTTATCATTTTGGCTATTTGTTCGCGGTCGCCCAATCATTTCGGTTATTTTTGTTTTTTACTCGCTGATCTTTATTGCGAGCTGCCAATCATTTCAGCTATTTCATTTTATTTTACTCACTGCGTTTTATTGCGAGCTGCTCAATTATTTCGGCTATTTATTTTATTTCCTAGTTTAACGACTTAGGGGTCAAGAGTTTGGACTTCAAGTTGGCATCAGCGCTGCTAACACTAAAGCACGTATATCAAGACCAATTCATCATCTGCCCAGGGAAAATTGGGTATGATACCTGTTTCGGCATCAGAATCGCTACAACCGGAATAGTGTCAGGAGCGACACATCATTTTCCGTTGCCTATTGGACAATAGTGGCTAAGAAGACAGATTTAAATCCCAACCAACTAAAACTTCTTTCAACTTTATAAGCCATAAGGGTGTCATAAAGTTATTTTCTCCCTACGAGTCGAGAGGAACTCGTAAGTGTATTTTCTTCTTAGAAGTCGTGAGGACTCCCAAATGTCTTTTCTCTTGTAAGTCGTAACAATCTCACAAAAGTGTTTTCTCCTTACAAATTGAGAGGACTCACAAGTGATATTCATCATATTGGGAATATCGCTCCCCTTTGGTGGGACTTCATGGAAACTTGTTTTTTTGCCTATGGATTGTATACAAGAGTCCAGGTCGAACTACTTGTAGGGCAGTTTCTTTCTTTTCACGAGTTCGCGTATGTTCCTGCCAAAAATAATAGCTATGAACGTAAGTTCTTTTTCTGGCCTGTCATAAGAGCGCCAGAACTTTCTGGGTACTGCCCCACATACAAAGAACGTAGGCATGCGCCAATGCAACCCCAGGTGAATCATTCTCTAACATTCTGTCTGGCGCTGCACCACATGCAAGGAACGCGGCGCATGCGCCAGAAGTTTGAAACCCTTGCTTCAGTATAGCTTAAGCTATATTTGGGAAAATATCTCCCTATCTTTTTCAAACAGAAAGAATATATCTTATTAACAAGAAATCGTTTGAATATTTTTCTAAAGACAAAAAAAAAATCAACTTTGTTAACAAAGACATTTGGATCAAAGATCCAATGGTGGTTAAGCATCCAGACTTGATCTTAAGATCAATTAGAGAAATTTCAAAGAGAGATTTTCTCTACTTACTCAACAATTCTCATACCCTATATAAAGACTCTTTGAGATTAATCTCAGCATAGGCAGACCCTCCCATAAGCTCTGCAATTCTTCTTTTTCTTCCACAAACCAAGGTATAGGAGATCAATCTCCATTAAAAGAAGGTTAACCTTCATAAGAACTTAAGTTCTTTCTCGGATCTTAAGATTCTTAAGTCAAAACCCTCCTTATTGAAAACTTAAATTTTCACAAAGGGGGTTTTGATCATAAGATCTAGGGTTTGGGAAAAAACATAAGGGAACCCTTACCAAAATGATGATGATGAGCATCAAGACCCTAAAGATCGATATGAAAAGATGAAGTTTTAAACTTTGAAGGACCCCAATATCATAAAGAACTGATCTTGAAGATTTTAATGGCCAAACAGACCATTAAAACAGAAGCTTAAGCTTGAAGAAACTTAAGTTTAAAAAATACAGAGATTAATCTCTAAAGAAAAACCCTAAGTGTTGCTCCCCACGTACCTTGCACGTGGTATCTGCGCTAGAAAAGAGATATGCTAGGTGGTTATGCGCCACGTGATACATACGTAGGCATGCGTCCATCTGACAGGCTACGCCAAACGCACTAGTGCCAAAAGAAACCCATGCGCCAAACATAGCATATGTCGCCAAAAGAAACCCTGTTGGATATAATGCCCTTAAGGCAATTATTGTAATCACAGACAGACAATTATGATGATTGAGTGAGGACCTATACGGATAGAACAGTCTTACTCAAGATGATAGTATGATATCTGGTTCATCTCTATCATTATATACATGTATAATGTGGTATTACAGATTACTATTACATATTGATAGAGCACATAGGATTCTTGTTTGACTACAAGGGTTATTGTGGAGATTATACTTGTGAGAATTGGATAGTCTATATGCAAATCCTTAAATGTCCTAAGTCATGAGAATATCGAAACTGGGCATCGATATTCCAGAGTAGACTAGTGTATAGGCTTCTTGACCCCGACGAGGGGCGATGGCCGGTCTCACGGCCATTGGTGTCAGTTAGTCACCAAAGATAGTACACAGGTGCTCATTGGGTTAGGAGTTACACTGGACGGACTCGCTAGGAATATGCTAGATGGTATTATACTTATTGTCAGATTGCAATTCTCAGGTGACATGAGTACATGTTAGTTTGTTAACCTGAGATTGTCAATTGTCTCGTGTGAGTTCCCACTATGTTTTGATTACTACCCTACCACGACTCAAAGGAGTCATGAAAACAGATTTTAGTTGGGCATAATCCCGAGCCACATGGAGGCAGCAAGCGGATCGTCAGGGATTCGCCTCTCCCGGTATTGAGGGTAGATGTCGCGCTGTGCATGGATGGCCATCACCAGAAATTCTTGGTCAAGGTGGACGAGAATTACTGATTTGGATCAGTAGTTTCTCAGTAGGTGATGAGTTTCACACCGACATGACTTATCATGTTATTAGGGATCTGACTCTATCCACCCCTAGACCCGATATGCGATACTCTTAGACGAACAGATCAGATTGTATGGAGATTGTTATAAACAGGCTCAGTAGGTGTACGGATAAGTTTGCTCGTCGGCCTTCCTTTCATTTAATATCTGGGCAGACATTACGTACAGCTAGTGCCGTTGACGTGCTTGTGGTTAAACCCATTGCCAGCTTATTGACGAGTGTTTAGAGTCCCACACAGAAACTATCCTAATTCGTTCACATACAATTAGGGATGGAGGAATCATCCTAATTTTGCTTGGAACCAAAACCAAACTCAATATCAAAACCAGTTCCCAAGCAACTATCAAAAGCTTCCCCCGCAGCAACAACAACCACCATAGCAAAATCAGTACCCCTTTCAACCGCAACCTTTTCAAAACCCGACCAACAATTTTGATCCTTATAATAACATTTCGATGGCCAGTACCGATAAAACCTCTGCGCTCGAACGTAACTTAGAAACGTTCATTAAACAATCCACGCAAACGACGGCTAATTTAACGTCTTCTATCCAAACATTAGTGCAACACACTGCTTCCCACAGTGAAAGAATAAAATCGATAGAAGCACAACTTGCACAATTAAATGCGGAGATGAGCGAGAGAGAGAAAGGGAGACTTCCATCTCAAGCTGTACCGAATCCTGGCCACTCACAAAGTCATAATGTGAGTGCCTTAACCACGTTGAGATCTGGAAGAGTACTGAATAATCATGTCGGTGAACAAGTTGATGACGTTGAATCAAATGAAACCCCGGCTACTTCTTCTAACCCTAATTCGTCTAGTTCACTCTCTTCGTCCGAGCCTATTCTCCGTTCTTCCCTAGGCGCAAACCCTCAGCCTACATCCTTGAGTCAACCTAAAATGATCCCAACTCCAATTCTGGGATCCATTCCATCCCCACAAACTTCTCCTCAAAAGTTGGACCCAACCCTTATCGATAAAACTCCTTTTCCACATAGGTTGATGGCCAACAGACTAAGTGCGCAAATGGAGAAGATTGTGGACATTTTAAAGCAAATTAACATAAATATCTCTCTCCTAGATGCTATCAAACAAGTTCCGTCCTATGCGAAAATTTTGAAGGACTTGTGCATTAGGAAGAGAATAACTCAAGTACCTAAAAAGGTTTTCTTAGCGAGTAATATGAGTAATTTTCTTACCCAATTGGTGCTCACGAAACGTAAGGACCCCGGTTGTTCTACAAGATCTATAACCATTGAGGGTAAAAATATCAATCGTGCTCTACTCGATTTAGGTGCTAGTGTTAACTTGCTTCCATATTTTGTTTATGAGCAATTAGGGATAAGAGAGTTAAAACCTACACATTGCACTCTCCAGATGGTCGATCGATCTTTCACCTAACCTCGGGGTGAGCTAGAGAACGTGTTAATCAAAGTTGGGGAATTTATATTCCCTGTGGACTTTATAGTTATAGATACACAGCCTGTAGCAAACCCACGGAATCAAATTCCGGTGATTCTAGGTCGACCTTTCCTAGCAACTTCAAATGCGATAATCAATTGTCGTAATGGTTCAATGAACCTGTCCTTTGGGAAGATGACAATTGAGCCAAATATCTACAAGCTAGGAAGTCAACCATCAGAACCCTATACTCATGTATATTCTATCGAAAAGATAGCTTCTGACAGTTGCGAATTTAAGGAGCTTCACGATTCTGATCTCGATGCCACCGGTGCGTTAGAGTTTGATCCTACTGTTTATTATAAACGTGAAGACCCTTCTGTCGACAAGTCTACATGTAAGTCCGAACCCTTTAACTTGTCGAATGATTTAGTCGAGCTATCCGAGTTTCATAACTCCCTTTCCGATGAGCTTATTATTCGGAACCTTGATGAAAGTTTTGAACATATTTTTGGTGAAGAACTCGCATTCCTAGAAGGCATAGAAGTTGTGATGAATCAACCACCCAAATAAGTCAAACCGTCACCCCTTCTTCTTATCAAGAACAAGAATGCGAGTAGTGCACCATCACCGTTTCGTCTCTACCAACCGAGACTTAAACCTGATCGATTCTGTCTCCTATCTCCCTACTTCTTCACATCTATAATCTTCCACCAACCTTTGTGTTACATCGATAAAATATTCGAATAGTTGGTATTGACTTTTGGTCTTTGTAAAGCTTTGCATAGACCAATAACTTTATCCCCCCTCATAATTTTAAATGCTTAATACTATTTTACTCAAGTTTATGGGGGAGAAAATATTTTGGCTCTTGAAAGAAAATAATTTTTTACAAAATTGTGAGCCAAAAATAAGTTTGGGGGAGGATTTTACTGTCATTAATTCTTGTTCCCGTTACTAACTTTTCTTTCCAAGTCTATAGGTTTTAAACTTAACAGATGACATCAGTGAGGATATTGCTGCAAACAGGGTTGGGGGAGGTTTGTGCTTATTCACACATCATTTTTTTTGCATTATACTAAATAAAAGCACAAAAAAAATTTGATAATGAAAGTTAGAAGGTAAAAAATACATATGATAGGAAGGAAAAGTTTAAGAGAAGCAAGAAAATTAGATATTTTGTAAAGAAATTAGTAATAGGTAGTCATGAGCTGTTGTCCCAAGGGTTAGTAAGATGAAGCGAATCACTAATCAAAGGATATAATTGAGTCTGAAAGCAGTCCCTATTCTTGAGTCCAAACATCTGAATGTTGATACCCTACTATACGCACTTGCACATATCTTGGAACTTGGGATAGTAGAGGATACCTTGAAATACTCTTGTCTAAAAGCCCTAGTATGAAGGAAAATAAATATATAAACAAAAATATAAATGAAAAAATTATGAAGAAAAATGAACACTGGTTTTGTAATTACTTAAGGCAGCATAAAAAAATATAGCGAGGGTGCTTTGTCACCTCGTGCCTTAGACCAACTGGTTTGGGAGCCACTGCTAAGCCTTAGGTGTTGTAAGACGAGGATATTGCTAATTACGCCTAAAAGAGTGAGCAAATTTGGCAATCGTTTGGTTGGTACCTCAAGATTTATTAACGGTCGAATGAAGAATGTGTGAGCAATTCCATCTATAAAATATTCACCGACTAAAAAGTACTAAGGAAGATGGATAAGAGTATGATAGCTTAAATTGAATTCTCTAAGTGTAGGGATATCTTTTACATACACATAGGGGTATATGATCTATGTTTAGAAGAAAGGTAGGGAGGAAAACTAAAGACGATGTTTTATTGAGGGATGGTGTGATTTCTAACATTTTTTCATGACCAATAAGATATGAATCATGGCTACTAAAAAGCTAGTGTAGATTGAAACTCTTATTTTCAAGTTCTTTCTTTTATATGTTCCTTATCTTTGTATGTAACTTTCATCATTTTTCTTTTATTATGGGATTTTGTATGTGTAATCCGCTGAAAACTCTCAAAAGACAACACTCCTCCTAATAGGGACACCTAGAGGTTTAAAGAATTGTTGCACGTGCTCAGTGCAATCGTGTTGCCTACGAAAGTGGGCTGGGTTTTTCTTTTTCTTCTTCTTCTCTTTAATAACTAGTTTGGTCGGGACGATCAAACTTAAGTTTGAGGGTATTTGATTACTCTGAAATATTGCACATTTGAATGATTATTTTCCCCACTATTGTTAAGTTCTAAAAAGTGTTTATTGTAATTATAGAATATATGAGAGTTTATGTGTAAAAAGTTTATTATCATATGTTTCTACATTATAATTAAAATATTGAGGAAAAATACATGCACATAATATTTATATAAAATTATAATAATTAAAATATGCATATCATTTTAAATAATTCTAATCAATATTCTTAAAATATAATATCATATAAAATGGTTAGGATCATATCTCAAAAATACCAAATATTACTAGCACTATAATTTGAGATATTTTGCAGATATTATCTCAGGTATGGAATCAAGGAGATCCGAGATGTCGGAATCAAATCTGCCAAAATATTGAAGCAAATCACAAGATCTAGCAACGGCAGAGACACTGAATAAAATTTGAAGAATATAGACATCTAAGTGATCTCCACGTGTTAACACCAGAGACCAAAAGAAATCCTAATCCATGATTCCACTAAACCGTCGCGGTTTAGCGGCCAAATGCGTTATTTGCGGTGGATCCACGGCATTATTGTGGCCGTAGGATGGGAGATTTGGTAGATGCGATTGTAACAGCATATGATCGCATCCGGTAACTAGGGTTTCTAGTTTCTGTGACTATTTAAAGGACCGAGAGCTTCACATCTAAGATCATCAACCGAAGAGATCAAGAGGTCCAAGACGATTCACACATTCGAGTTAATCATCAGCTGTTCATCTACTTCCAATAAGATAGAGATCGAGAGCAAAAAAATAGGGTTCTTGTGCTCTACTTTAAAAGGATTTGTACATGATATATTTGATTAATAAAGGTAGAGTTTTTATTAGTCTTTTCGCAATTAATTTCTGCACTTAATTTCTGCATCTTACATTATGATCTCATTCTTCATCCTTTCTTCTCCAACCATGCGTGAGTAATTCCTAGCTTGCTAGGGTTCGTAGGCTAGGGTAGATCAATGGATGATAAAATATTTTAACATCTTTTATACATTTTAAAGTTTATAAAATTTAGAAAAATAAATGTTAACATCCTTATCGGGTGCGCTATCAATTTATTGCTAGTCACGACCACGATTCGAGATCCGTTTAACACTTGTTTTGGAAAATGCTAGACATGAATAGAGATCGATGCAAGGACAAGGGTTAAGAGTGGGAAAAACCCTAGTTTCTTCCAAAAGATCCTAATCCACATTCAACACTATCGATCTAGTTTTAAACTATTATAAGATAAAAGGAGTCATTTTTAATTAGTCATCCATTACTACTAAATCATATGAACCCTATAAGCCTTTTCTTTATAAAATCTACATCCGCATTAAAATAGATCTACAACCAATCAACCCATCTTTCAATCAACTCGTCTAAAGCAAGAAAAAGGTTCACGTTTCCCTGCGGACGACCCGTATTCATCGCGGCTAGCTACAAGTGACACCGTCCTGATTGCGGTTACTTTATGTACAACACTTCACTCTTCAACGAGATCAATCAACTATCGTATACAATCCACCGGCATAAATGATCCATATCTCTCCTAAGTCTTACCGGCAAGCGAGGTTGGACCACCCACGGCGAAGCTACGTCTGAGAGTTAAAAAACGGAATGTCCACAAGCAAAATGGGCGTGGATGAAAACCCGAGAGGGCTCGATCAGTAAAAATAGCTGGATTACCGGCGGGTTTGTGAAAATCAGAAATGGCGCAAACTCGTAAATAAAAAAATGCTTGCAGAGTCCTCTTGACTTGCAAGGAGAAAACACTGTAGGGTGTTTTTTGTCACTCCATTAAGATGGGAAATACGTATCGCTTGTCAGGCGCATTATAGATTCTCCCTGTCTAGGGTGGGACGGGGTTTATTGATTATGGGGATCCAAATCTCCGGCAGCCATGGATTAAGCTGCCGTTAATTACCCCTCGCTTTTGGAGCGAGGGAACTTCCGATTGACAGGTAAAACTGGTCATGCGAACTTAATGTGCAGTGTGCGCGTGTTGTGTTTTGGAGGGAAATTGGATGTATCGGGGGCTTCGCAGAGTTTACGGGGGAAAGTGTTGTAGAGTGTGTACATATAAAAAAGGGAAAATAGCGTCGAAAGGGCGCTGGGCGCCAGCGCCACATGTGCTTGGCACTCAGGCGCTGGATGCCTCACGTGCTTGGCACGCGGACGCTGGGCGCCAGCAGGGAAAAGGGGCTTAGCCCCTATACTTGGAGTTATACTCTCAATTGACTTTTAGAGTTAAACTCCTAAAAAAAGATTTATTATATATATATATTTGTGTGGAGTTAAACTCCCAAGAGATTTTTGTAGATGATGAAAGAGACCCCTTTCTTCTCTCTTGAGCCCTAGATCTTCTCTTGAGCCTTGGATCTTCCCAAAGTGGGATTTTTGGAGATGAGTCTCCTTCTTCTTCCTCTCTATTGGCTGGATCTTGGAGAAAAAGGGGATGAGACTTAAAAATCTCTCATTTTAGAGATTTGATGGAAGATTTGAGTTCCTCTTCAAGGGTTTTATGGTGAAAAACTGTTTCTTTTTGGAAAAAGAAAAGTTAAACTCTTGATTTAATTCAAAAAAAAAGGGAAGAAGGTTTAGAACCTTGAGAAAGGAGAAGGAGGCACAGAAACCTTAGATTTTGAGGGGAATAAATTATTATTTTTCATTTCATTATCATGTTGCCTTATATAGGATTACAAATTTATACATAGCCCCTTGAGCTTTACAAAATGGCATTTTGCCCATCTCATGTCTCATGTGCTCATTTCTTTTGCACATGAGTCATGGGCTTTACAAAATTTTGTCTTTATGCCCATTTTTCTTACATTTATTCATAAAAATTATATCAAAATTATTTATTACATAATTTTCATATTGGCATGGGGGAGGCTGGCCGCGGGGCTCGACTTGGGCATGGGCCCACTTGACCTGGGCTTGGGCCCATTTACTTAAGGTTGACTTTGACTTGGTCAACCAGGGTGTAATTTTTGACCCCAACAAACACCTGCGTGAGTTCCTTACGACTCACAAAGAAGAAACACACTTAAGAATCCTCACGATTTCTAGGAAGAAAATACACTTATGAGATCTTCTCGACTCGTAAGGAGAAAATATCCCCTATGAGACCCTCATGGCTCATAGAATTCAAAAGCCTTGGGTTACAAGTATCTAAACCTATTTCCTAAGCCATTATATGCCCAAAACTGCCCTACAATTAGTTCAATATCAACTCTTGTATACTGTTTACCGCCAAAAACTGGACCGAGACGTGGAGACATCTAGCCTGAATTTGGGGACAGATGCTATATGGACATATCCATCCACCTCTTCGAAAATGCCAAATTGATTTATGGCACCGTATATCAGAGGTTTGGATAGATACGACCGATGTAGCAGACTTATCATATTCCCCCTCATTTGTGAGGGATTTTTTTATTGTAAGGACGCTCTTCCCTGCAGGCGCAAGCAACTGCGGTTAATTACGTTATCGCATTGCGATAACAAATTTCACCTGTTCCAGTAGGTCACTTCGTGTCGTGTTATATATTGTTTATTATGGGATCATACTTGGATTGTGTATGGAGACTAACATATATCATCGCTTATAGGGCACGGATTAATCCAAATCCGTATGTTAGATTTGGGGTTTTGAACGTAAGACGCGGATCTTATATAAATGAGGTACATCGGTTCACGGGATATTTAGGTTTGATCTAAGAATCGTTAGTCATATATGAGACTAAGATCGATTTAAAAACAATAATCATGTAAGCTCAACTAATCATTAGATCATATATGAATAGCCCATGGATAGTATACGGTAGTCAATATGTAGACAGTTTGCAAGGCAAAACATATTAGTTTAAGGACATCGCGGTCCATGAGAGACATGGATGGAATATAGCTTGTTTGTGCCTGTGAATTGTATACGGGGGTAAATATAGAGACCAGCCATAGGGCCAAACATATATTAAATTAAGGACATTGCGATCCAATATTAATTTAGGGACATTTCGGTCCAACATTCCCATGTTCGGGACGAAGTATTAGTTTAAGGACGTTTTGGTCCATCTTTCATCTTACACACACATGTAAATCATGTGGCAAAGTGAATGATGATAACATGGAATGCACCCAATATTAGGATGCGATTCACTTTGAAGGTATTTATATTTCCTTCAAAGATATACATATACATATATGTATATAGCCGATGCTTAATATGAGATACGCATCTATATAGGATGCGTGTCAATATGAAAAATAGGACATTCTCTGTCTTGATGAAATTTTTTATCTTTCATCAAGTTAGGACGAGAATGGAGTTGTTGGTTATTGTGACCCGCCACCTCTCTGAAGACGTTGAGGAATTACAATGACATATATCAAAGGTGTGGAAAGATGTACCCTTGAACCAAATCCCGTATATGAGGGAAAAGACCATGTCGGAACCGAGGATCGTTAGTCTTATATGAGACTAAGATAAAGATCATTTAGTCATATATGAGACTAAGATCAATTTGTATGGTCGATCATTAATCATATATGAGACTAAGATCAAATGGATAAAAGATCGGTAGTCGTATATGGGACTAAGATCATCATGAATGAAAGATCTTTAGTCATATATCCGGCTAAGATCAGCTTGGATGAATGATCATTAGCCATATATCCGACTAAGAACAGCTTGGAAATATGATTGATGATCATTAATTTTGTTTTAGAATAAGATCAACTCAAACATGTGAGCATATGGGCTCAAAGAAGTTTTCATTTCACAGACTTAGCCAATTTGGGGCTAAAAGTTGGCTTTTGTAGTACTAAGCACTCAAACGTGCAGCGCTCACATAGACATTACGTGAGGCATAGTCTTCATGTGCGCTCACGTGATCTTCACATGAGTGGTGCTAACCACTCATTCATCTAGCACTCACATGCGTTTCACGTGAGACGCGCACTTGCATGGTCATCTTACCATCTGTGTTTACGTGGATATCATATGACGCGCATCTTCCTTAGAGATTCAATCTCTATTCATGTTTTCTAAAGAAGTTAACATTCTGTTAATAGTATTTTGACTATTAACAATCACCAAGATCAATATTTTGAGAATCTAGGTTCAGGTTTTTAAAGAACTAAGTTCTTGTCATGTTTGGGAACTAAACTCCTGGAGTATAAATTACATCTTTTTCATGTTCTTCTTTCGTCATTGTTCTTTTCAACCTTGTTTTCCCTTGAATCCTTGATTCTCAAGAACAAGATCTTCCCGATGAGAATTAAATTCTCATATTGTGAAAGTCTTGTCTTGTAGATCTCAGATCCAGAGAAAGATCTAAGTTATTTGAAGGGTTAAACCCTATTTTTATATGCATGATAGGTAAAAAGGAGACATATTTCTCTCTTGTTTTTACCAAGGGTGTTTGGGAAGAGGAAGATGATCTTTCTTTGAAGAGAATTAAATTCTCTGTTGCAGAATTTTATGGAGGGTCTCATTCCTCCTAGATTTAATATCTTTGCTATTATTTATAGGAGAAAAGAAAATTCAATCTGTTTTAATAAAATCTCTTGTCGAGATATCATGATTGATTTCATAATCAATCAAATTGATCTTAAAAATCAACCGGTAATTTTATTCACCGTTGGATTTTTAATCCAAATGCTCTATGTTTAACAAATAAAATTTCTTGTTGGTTTTAACAAGATTAGGAAAATATTTTCCTAACATAAAATTTAATTCTATCATATGAATATTTTGTTAGTTTAACAAGATTAGGAAAATATTTCCCTAACATAGAATTTAATTCTATCATATGAATATCTTATTAGTTTAATAAGATTAGGAAAATATTTTCCTAATATAGAATTTAATTCTATCATAAGAATATCTTGTTCCTTTAACAAGATTAGGAAAATATTTTCCTAACATAGCATTTAATTCTACCATATGAATATCTTGTTAGGAAGATATTTTTCCAACCATAAAATTTAATTATGTTTAACAGAGAAGATCTTTCTTATTTTAAAAAGATCAGGAAAATATTTCCCACATAGAATTTAATTCTATCATATGAATACCTATTTTGTTTAACAATATTAGGAAAATATTTTCCTAACATAGAATTTAATTCTATCATATGAATATCTTGTTAGGAAAATATTTTCCTAACCATAGATATTAATTCTGTTTAACAGAGAAGAACATTCTTATTTTAGAAAGATCAGGGAAATATTTCTCATATAGAATTTAATTATATCATATGAATATCTTGTTTGTTTAACAAGACTAGGAAAATATTTTATTAACATAGAATTTAATTTTATCATATGAATATCTTATTAGGAAGATATTTTCCCAACCATAGAATTTAATTTTGTTTAACAGAGAATCTTTCTTATTTTAAAAAGATAAGGGAAATATTTCCTATATAGAATTTAATTCTATCAGATGGTTTAATTGGTGATATTTTATCACCATTGGATTTTAAATCAAAAAATTCTCTGTTATAGAAAGATCTTTCCATATTAGAAAAATCAGGGAAAATATTTCCCAAATAGAATTTAACTCTATCATATATAATTTAATTCTATCAGATGAAAGCATTTCAAGTTAGGACGCTGGCATGCTATCATGAGAGCGCTGTTGTGTGCATATATAGCGGCAGCGCTCACGTGCTTTGCATGTGCGTGCTGCCATAGGAATGCGGCAAGGGAACTTACGTGTTTTACACGTCGGTGCTCACGTGTTTCTCACACATCCATGTTCTATATATCATCAACCATGATACAATATGCATATATATCAAATATATAATGAAAGGAAAAGAATTAAGTGAGCTTAATATTAGTTTATATATATATATATATATATATATATATATATATATATCAAAACAACACTTGATTCAATAATCCGGTTATATTATATATAACCCAGCTAATATCAAATAACGCTAGATTAGAATACGGTATCATATACACGTATTCAATCAAGCTTTCACGCATATCTTTATACATGCCCTACTTCGTTTCGCTTGAGTTAGGAAATCTCTATGTGGGACTCTAAAGACTCGTCAATACGCTAGTAGTAGGTAATGATCATATAAAACACGCACAAGCCATCAACGGTACTAGCTGGACGTAAAGGCTGCCCAGGTATTGAACGAATAGAAGATCAACAAGCAAACTTGTTCAAACTCCCGTAGAGCCTATAAGCAACACTTACCATACAATCCGGTCTCTTCGTCTGATATGTCGCATATCGAGTCTGGGGATGGAATCGTCAGACCCTAATAACTCGATAAGTCATGCTGATGTGTGGTCTATAACCTTTCGAGAAACTACTGATAACACTTATCAGTAAATCTCATCAGCCATGGTCAGAGACTTGCTGTTATAGCCAATCGAGCATAGTACAACATCAACTCCCAATACCAAGAGAGACAAAACCCCTCCTATCGCTCACTGCCTCCATGTGACTCGGTACTGTACCTAAAAACCACCTGATTGCGTGACTCATTTGAGCCATGGTAGGGAGGAAATCAAAGCACCGTGGAAACCACACAAGACACTATGACGATCTCTGGTTTACAGACTAACCTGTATAAGTGTCACCAGAGAACTGCTATCTGACGATAGGTATGGTACCATCTAGGTGTTCTCGGTGAGTCCTATTCGGTGTACTCATTCTCCAATGAGAACCTGTGTAAAATCTTTGATGTCAAACACCAATGGCTATGGGATCAACCATCGCCCCATACAGGATCAAGAAACGTACACAATAGTCTACTCTGGAATATCGATGTCCTGTCTCGATACTCTCTCGACTAGGAACAATTAAGGATGTACTTGTGGACTACACTTGCCCTACTAGTGTGATCTCTATCATAATCCTGGTAGTCAAGTACACATTCTAAGGTCTTTATCTGTTGGATATAGTGCCCTCAAGGCAATTATTGTAATTGCAGGCACGCGATTATGATAATTGAGGGAGGACCTATACAGGTAGAACAATCTTACTTGAAATGATAGTATGCTATCTGGTTTGTCTTTATCATTGATGCGTACACGTTTTACTTGTTATTGCATGTCGCTAATACATAATGATGAATCCCGTAGGATTCTTACTTAACTACCAGCATTATGATGGCGATCATATAAGTGAGAGCTGGGTAGCCTATAAGCACATCCTTAAATGTCCCTAGTCGAGGGAGTATCGAGACTGGGCATCGATATTCCGGAGTAGACTAGTGTATACGCATCGAGACCCCGACGAGGGGCGGTGGCCGGTCTCACAAGCCATTGGTGTTATTTTACCTAATATAGTATACAGGTGCTCACTGGACATGAGTACACTGACAGACTCGCTGAGAACTTCTAGATGGTATTATACCTATCGTCAGATGGAAGTTCTCAGGTGGCATGAGTACATGTTAGTCCTTTGACCTGAAGTCGTCATTTGTCTCATGTGAGTTCCCACTGTACTTTGATTACTACCCTACCACGGCTCAAAAGATTCATGCAAATAGGTTTTAGTTGGGTACAATCCCAAGCCACATAGAGGTAGTGGTCGACTGTCAGGGATTCGTCTCTCCTGGTATTAGGAGTCGATATCGCGCTGTGTTCAGTTGGCTATCACCAGAAATCCGTGGCCACGGTGTGCGAGATTTACTGATAGTTGATCAGTAGTATCTTAGTTGGTGATGAGCTAGACTCAGACACGAGTTATCAGGTTAGTAGGGGTCTGACGTTATCCACCCCTTGACCCGATATGCGATACTCTTTGACGAAGAGACCGAACTGTACGAAGATTGTCACATTCAGGCTCAGTAGGGTAAGGACGCACTTGATTGTCGACCCCCTTTCCGACAAGTATCTGGGTAGCCGTTATGTACAGCTAATGCCGCTGACGTGCTTGTGGTTAAACCCACTGCTAGCGTATTGTCGAGTCTTTAAAGTCCCACACAGAGGGTTTTCCCGGTTCAGGCGACGGATGTAGGAGCTATATGGTGGTATGTGCAGGAGGTCCGATTAAATACGTGTGTGTGATGCACAGACTTTAATCGGACGGTTGATAATACTAGCCGGCTTAGGATTAAGCCGGATTATTAAATCAGGTTTTGATTTAATAATTTATATATGTATTTTGATATATATATTTTAGTATTATTGTTCACTATTCATTTTCTCTCTTTGGTGCTATCCGTATTTTTATACGGATACGCGTATATATAGCGATACATATACCAGGTGAAGTATTCCGTATTTGTACGCGAATACTTCTAGAAGGAAACCTCATATTTGATTTTCCTTTTTGGAAAATTAAATGGGAAATGAGGTGGCATGTGGAGAACATGAAGTATGGTTGTGGACTTGTAGAAAGGTATGGCTTTGTATATAAAATGATTTATTCATTTGTGAGCACTATTGCATCATGGTTGATTTTTAGTAGCCATTCCTTTCTACTTCATCACTTGATGAGGATTTTTCTTCATCTCTTCTATGGTTAGCTCATGCTTCATCTTCTCCTTCTCCTTCTCCTTCTTGCTTTCATTTTCAAGCAAGATTCTAGAGAGAAAAATATAGTGAAGTATTCCAACATCACCGGCCATCCAAACCTAGGAACTTTGGACCATCGGTTAGAGCCTTCTCTGTGTTCCCTCAGGTGGATCGTCTTCGGCAAGGGTAGTCGATGTTCAAGCACGTTCCCGGCGGCTATGAGCTTGGAGGGGTCTTCCAAAATTGGGTGGACACGCGACAAAGGTTGTATTTCTTTAACTCTTGCATATTTTAGATTAGCTAGTTTAGGGTGTTTGGATTGAATCCCTGGGTTCGGGCGTCCAGTGCTCACAAAAAGTTTTTGGTTTCGCTTCCTACTCGCCCGCGGCCTCCACGGTGTGGGCGTCGGATCCCAACATTATCAACATGTATCAATAAGATAGTAAACTAAAAAAAGTGCACATATTAAGATAAAAAGCAACTAGATAGTATACTATCATGTCGAGCAAGAAAGTCCTCTCTATATATATCCTATCATCCACTATAATATACAATAATGGCCTCTAGGACGTACATATTCCTAATAATCTCCTACTTGCACTAAGGCCAGTTGTTGTAGTATCGCAAACCCAACCTCCTAAAAAGTCTCTCGAACTGCGTTTAGGGGAGAGCATTCGTGAGTGGATCCGCCTTGTTGTCCTTCGTGTTTACTCTCCTGACCTCGATCTTGCGGCGATCAACTATCTCCCGGATCAGGTGATACCGCCTCAGAATATGTCTGGATCGCTAATGGGACCGAGGTTTCTTGGCCAAAGCCACAGCTCCATTGTTATCACAATACAAGGGTATTAGATTTTCAATGGATGGAACCACACCAAGTTCAATAGTAAACTTCTTCATCCAGACAGCCTCTTTGGCAGCATCGTTAGCAGCGATGTATTCAGCCTCCATCATCGAGTCTTCAACGGTATCTTACTTGGAACTCTTCCAACACACCGCCCCTCCATTGAGAGTGAAGACAAAGCCCGAGAAAGATTTACTGTCATCCTTATCACTCTGGAAGCTCGAATCGGTAAAGGACACCACTTGGAGTTCTCCGTTTCCATACACTAAGAACATTTCTTTATTCCTTCGCAAGTACTTAAGAATGTTCTTCACAGCTATCTAGTGCTTCTTCCCAGGGTCTGATTGATACCTACTTACCACACTAAGTGCGTAAGCTACATCCGGTCTAGTGCATAACATCGCGTACATGATAGACCCAACTGCTGAAGCATAAGGTATCACGTTCATGTGAGCCCTCTCCAAATCAGCCTTGGGAGACATCACTTTGGAGAGAGTGATCCCTGAAAAAGCGGGTAAATTACCACGCTTGGAATCTTACATACTAAACCTCTTTAGTATGGTGTCTATGTACCTAGATTGGGACAATCCTAACATTCTTTTAGATCTATCCCTATAGATCTTTATCTCCAGGATGTAGAAGGCATCACCCACATCTTTCATGGAAAACTTTTGTGATGGAAAGAGTTTGACCAAGTGCAGTATAGGAACATCATTTCCTATCAAGAGTATGTTATCCACGTACAATACGAGAAATACGACCTTACTCTCTACTACCTTTTTATATATACATGGTTCATCTACGTTTTTGATGAAGTCAAACTCTTTGACTGCTATATCAAAACAGATGTTCCAACTCCGTGATGCCTGCTTTAATCCGTACATTGATTTAAGCAGCTTACACACCTTTCCGCTGCTCCCGCTTTCTACGAAGCCCTCTGGCTATGTCATATACATGCTCTCTTCTAAATCACCATTAAGAAAAGCGGTCTTGACGTCCATCTGCCAGATTTCATAGTCATGGTATGCAGCAATGGCAAGTAGGATCCTAATGGACATAAGCATAGCAACTGGAGAAAATGTATCGTCATAATCTATACCTGATCGTTGACGAAAATCTTTTGTTACCAGTCTAGCTTTGAAGGTCTCAACCTTTCCATCTACACCAATCTTCTTCTTGAAGATCCATTTGCTCCCAATGGGTTTTACCCCTTCAGGAGCAACCTCCAAAGTCCATACTTTGTTGGTGTACATAGATTCCATCTTAGATCGCATACATCCAGCCATTTCACAGAGTCCCCACTTGTGATGGCCTGCTCGAAACTAGTTGGGTCATCATCTTCCATGATGCAATCCTCGCTCCCACCGTCTATGAGAAAACCGTAGTATCACTCAGGAGAGTGAGAAACCCTACTAGATCTGCGGAGTGGCTGAGATTCGTCAGGGATTATTGAATCCTCCTGTTCTACCAAATCATCAGTTGCAATTTTTGTTTATGGAATTTCATCCAGTTCTACTAGACTACCACAAATTTCTTTTACAAAAAATTCCTTTTCTAAGAAAATGACGTGTTGAGCAACAAACACATTATGTTCCTCAATATGGTAGAATAGATATCCATTTGAATGTTTTGGATATCCCACAAACTTACACAAAACTGATCGTGTTTCGAGTTTGTCCAGATTTTGTTTTTTAACATGGGCCGGACAACCCCATATCTTAACTTGCTTAAGACATGGTCTCTTTCCGCTCCATATCTCATATGGTGTTTTAGGCACATATTTTGATGGAACTTGATTCAATAGGTATGCAGTTATCTCAAG
Organism: Agapanthus africanus; assembly: GCA_030015575.1. NCBI lineage: Eukaryota > Viridiplantae > Streptophyta > Magnoliopsida > Asparagales > Amaryllidaceae > Agapanthus > Agapanthus africanus. The sequence goes on along the minus strand of JASDDO010000028.1, from coordinate 49,266,986 downwards.
TGCATAACTCCAAAAGGAAATAGGCAACTCAGCATTACTCATCATATAGCGCACCATATCTAATACGATGTGATTCTTTCGCTCCGATACACCGTTGTGCTGTGGTGTATACAGAGGAGTAAGCTAAGAGAGAATCCAATTCTCTTTTAGATAATCTCGGAATTCCGTGCTTAAATATTCTCCTTCTGTATCAGATCGAAGGATTTTGATACTTTTATCCGTTTGGTTCTCGACATCGCTCTTATATTGCTTGAATTTCTCAAAAGTTTCCGACTTTTGTTTCAACAAGAACACATGTCTGAATCTTAAGAGATCATCGGTGAATGTAATGAAGTACGAGGAACCATTCTTGGCATGTGTAGACATAGGACCTCAGACATCACTATGTATCAGTCCTAAGGGTTCAGTAACTCTTGCTCTGTATCCCATAAACAGAGTTTTGATCATCTTTCCTTTGAGACAGCGCTGACAAGTTTCATAAGATGTAAATTTGAACGGATTCAAATATCCATTTTTATGTAACTTAGCTAGTCTGGTCGCATTGATATGACCAAGTCTACAGTACCAAACCCAATCAACACTTGATTTAGGAAAATGTTCATAACATTTTTCTCTAATGCAAAGTTATATCCATTTTTATGTAATAAAGAAACGAATATTATATTGCACATCATCGACGGTATAAAATAACAGTCGTTCATAATCAATGTATTATCAGTTCGCAATTCAAGGTGATATTCGCCGACAGATTCGGCAGTAACAATTGCTCCATTCCCTACTGTGAGGGACATATCACCATTTTCCAGTTCTCTACTTTTCTTTAACCCTTGTAACAGATTACAAATATGGGATCCTGATCTGGTATCTAATACCCAAGGCGTAGAGCAGACTGAGAAATAGTTCTCAAAAACTAACACACCCGAAGAAGGTGGATCAGAGTGCTCCTTCTTTATAAGAGTTGCGTGGAAATCCTTTCATTTCCCTATCTCTTGCCCAGACTCATGGCAGTTGTCATAAGTCGGAACAGAACCAACATTCCCCAGCTCAGTATAATAAACGAGTTCGGTCAATACATTTATGTTATTATCTTGATTAAGGCGTGAAATGGTCGCTAGTTGGAGAGAGAGAGAGAAGAAAACACTTTAGCGTATACTCTTGTAAGATTATATTGGTTATTATCTTATCTAATCAGGATGGCTCCTACCGTTTTTATCAAATCTTCCTTCAAACCTTAAAAGGTAAGATTAGCCGGGATTAATTAAACCCTACAAGTTCGCTAATCAGTCAGCCAAGCTGGTGTTGGTACTCCGACGGAGTCTCCCCATGATTTCGCACAAAACTGATTAAATAACCTCGTTTCTACAGAGGCATAACCCCGTTAACACCTTTCTAAACACCTACTGGATTAGCTAATTATAAAATGGAAAACTCTCCCAGGAGTAATGTTTACTCGCAGTGGGCATTGGGATCCAACTATCACATAGAAAGTATGCATTCTCATTGCAAATTTCAACACTTGAAATTCCCAATAATGCTTTTTGCCCCATGCGGCTTATGACCTTGGCAAAGGTCAACAAATCATAAACCGCAAGCCAAGTTCAACCCGTCATTTCGTGACTGATTTAGACCAACCCGCACGCCCCTTGGTAAAAGTCAACAAAGTCGTACGACTGTCCTAACCAATCGCATCAACATGCGGCAAAAAAACACTAATCAGCTACCGAACACTACGCCTTGGCAAAGGTCGACAAACGCAGCACGAATACTAAACAATACATATCTGAAATGATGGAGAGCTACGCCTGGTTTTGATGAAAACCTTTAATTTAATGAACTTAATATCGTTATAGAATCTAGTGATTTGAAAAGGAGTGGTTTAAACCCCGCTTCAAAATCGAGTAATTTTCAAAACAAACCGAGTTGATTGTAGCATATGCTGGTTTTTGCTAAAGAGGTACATCGAATAGAGATAACAACCTCAACCCGGAAGTGTCCCAATAAAAGAATATTACATACAATAATTTATATGAATGAAAATGAAAAACTCTCATCTCACATAAAATCCCCGGCTATTCAATCACGACGATCTAATATAACATATCGATATAGCAACACAATAACATCACATGTCATCAACGTAAGTAAATATGCATACCCCTAATGTCATTGTCGTATAGCAACGAGATCGGGGATACTGCCATAAATTACACTTACGGTCGCAGAAAAGAAATGAAAACTACAATAATTCGAATCATAAATCGCAAGCCAAGTTCAACCCGTTATTTCGTGACTGATTTAGACCAACCCGCACGACCCTTGGTAAAGGTCAACAAAGCCGTACGACTATCCTAACCAATCTTATCAACATGCGGCAAAAAAAAACACTAATCAGCTATCGAACGCTCTGCCTCGGCAAAGGTCGACAAACGCAGCACGAATACTAAATAGTACATATCTAAAATGATGGAGGGCTACGCCTGGTTTTGATGAAAACCTTTAACGTAATGAACTTGATATCATTGTAGAATCTAGTGATTTGAAAAGTAGTGGTTTAAGCTCCGCTTTAAAATCGAGTAATTGTCAAAACAAACCGAGTCGATTGTAGCATATGTTAGTTTTTGCTAAAGAGGTCATTCCAGGTGAAGGGATCTAGGCTCTTTCCTCATCGAATGAGGTGCTGGATATTCATAATGGAATACCACCATGTAAAACAAGAACTAGAGATGCCTTTTGAAAAATGTGATTCTACAACATCTTTTAGATTTCTTTTCTTTTCATTAATCTTATTAATGAATTCCCGTCATTTATGTTTCCTAAACAGCACAGAAGAAACAAAAATAAAACACACATATATACCGTCCGCATTCACCACATGGACCCGGGTCTTCACCGTAAGGTTACTTAACTTACGGCAGGGCGGGGTCAGGACTAGCGCGGATGCAAAACTTATATAGTGTTTACCAATATATCATATATAAAAGCAGCATTCGTCTCACGCAGTTATATGATCACATCACATCACAATACAACAGAAACGGATATATGAAATAGAGGATATACTAGGAAGTCCGTGTTTTAAATTAAGCCAGTAATGAAAAACATGGATTTCACGGTCGTGATGAATAGCTAAGCCCACACCCCTAGACCCCTACGAGAGCAATAAGTAATCCGGACAATTCTAGAGTTAGACGACCGGTCTTGACTCCTCAAGATGGCCTCCCACTGGACTCTAGAACCCTATTATTGTGCTCTCCGCCTTGGGTCTATCCTAATGCAGAAAAGTAAATATTATACATCGAATAGAGACAACAACCTCAACCCGGAAGTGTCCCAATAAAAGAATATTATATACAATAATTTACATGAATGAAAATGAAAAACTCTCATCTCACATAAAATCCTCGGCTATTCAATCACGACTTTCCAATATAACATATCGATATAGCAACACAATAACATCACATGTCATCAATGTAAGTAAATATGCATACCCCTAATGTCGTTGTCGTATAGCAACGAGATCGGGGATACTGCCATAAATTACATTTACGGTCGCAGAAAAGAAATGAAAACTACAATAATTCGAATCTGCATCTATAGACATCATAAACCTGGATTATCACATATTCCGAATTTCATCCTTAATGCTATAAACCTTACATTTAAGTCTTGAATTGAAAACAATTTTCAAAGTTATAGCAGGGCAATCCAACAGGATTCCTGGTTAAAAGATCGAAGGCTCATCGAGAACTTTAGAGGATGGCCACACCCGCGATGCTGTCAACGAAGTGGGCTTGGGCGGAATACCATGGCCGCGAGCACCCAAGTGGATGCTATTAGCCATGAGGCTCTCCTATAGTCACTTGGTCGGGGTAAAGGGGAGTGGCTCTCTACTCGTGTCTCCTGGGGAGTAATCGCGTACGATACGAAATTACGATGGAGTTTCGATCCAAATCCAAACTCCGTGGTAATCCATCAATCAAGGCCAAAATGTGAGATTTACAAATCGATAACTAGTTTTTCCAAAACTCATTAATGTGGATTCTAATCATTGTATCACATGACCAAAACTATTTAGATGATGTTAACATTTGATCAACATTCTAATCAACAACAATTATCAGAGATCTCAACCACTTGAGCCTCATAAAAAATATCCAAAAAATCAAAAATGTCAAAATGAAGCAACCCAAGAAAACTTGAGTGCTGAGGTACCAATTATGCAGCGGAACCGTGGCCAATGCATGACATAGGCGGTGGTTCCGCGACTAACTTGGAGCCTTAGGAGCTCCGTTTTCTTGTGCCTTCTTTAAAAAGACTGCATAATTTTCTGAGCATTTTTAATATGAAAATATTGAAGTTTTAAAAAATGGACAGAAACTTGTAATCATCGGATTTTAAAACGTCGATCGAACACTTTAATTTTATCTAAACATCTCCTAAGTCTTTAGTTTGGCTCTGGTACCATGAAAGTAGGTCCTAACACCTCTACTTGGGTTTCAAAACGTGAGCAAGTAAGCAATTTTAAAAATCTAGAGGGCTAAATCTACTGAACAAGAATCGAACTAGAGATTAGGGTTATAAAAATATAGCAATGCAAGAAACTAAGTGAAGAGAAACTACAACCTTTGTATTCTAGTCCTTCACTTCAAATGCTCCGAGTAGTAGTCCTAGAACTCTTCTTTGACTCCACCTGAAGGATGGAACGAGAATGCTCAAAGTCTTCGTCATCGAAGATGATCCACCTCGAAGCTTCTCACACTCAAACTCATACTTCACTAATCAAAGTATTAATGAAGAGAACAACCTAAACTTCAGCTAATCGAGCATAGCATAACATCAACTCCCAATATCGGGAGAGACGAAACCTCTCCTATCGCTCACTGCATCCATGTGATTCGGGACTGTACTCAAAAACCACCTGTTTGCACGACTCATTTGAGCCATAGTAGGGAGGAAATCAAAGCACAGTGGGAACCACACAAGACACTATGACGATCTCAGGTCTACAGACTAATCTGTATAAGTATTACCAGAGAACTGCTATCTGACAATAGGTATGGTACCATCTAATAGTTCTCGGCGAATCTTGTTCGGTGTACTCATTCTCCAATAAGAACCTGTGTACAATATTTGATGTCAAACACCAATGGTTATGGGATCAACCATCGCCCCATACAGAGTCAAGAAACGTACACACTAGTCTACTTTAGAATATCGATGTCTTGTCTTGATACTCTCTCGACTAGGAACAATTAAGGATGTACTTGTGGACTACGCATGCCCCACTAGTATGATCTACATCATAATCCCGGTAGTCACGTAAACATCCTAATGGCTTTATCAATATGTATCAATGAGATGGTAAACTAAAAAAAGTGCACATGTTAAGATAAAGAGCAACCATATAGCATACTATCATGTCGAGCAAGAAAGTCCTATGTGTGTGTGTGTGTGTGTGTCCAAGCATCCGCTATAATATACAATAATATAAAATAATGACCTCTAGGGCATACATATTCCTAACAATTCTATTATATGAATATCTTGTTTGTTTAACAAGATTCGGAAAATATTTTCCTAACATAGAATTTAATTGTATCATATGAATATCTTGTTAGGAAGATATTTTTCTAACCATAGAATTTAATTCTGTTTAATAGAGAAGATCTTTCTTATTTTAGATAGATCGGAGAAATATTTTCCATATAGAATTTTATTCTATCAGATAGTATAATTGGTGATATTTTATCACCATTAGGTTTTAAATCCAAAGATTCTCTGTTAGAGAAAGATCTTTCCATATTAGAAAGATCGAGGAAAATCTTTCCCAAATAGAATTTAATTCTATCACATAGAATTCAATTCTATCATATGAGAGCGTTTCAAATTGGGGCGCTCACGTGCTATCACGTGAGCGATGCCATATAAATATATAGCAGCGACGCTCACGTGCTTTGCATGTGAGTGCTGCCACAAGAATGCGGCAAAGAAACTCACGTGTTTAACACATGGTTATATCATAGGATTTAATCCTATCTGAAACCGGTACTCACATGCTTTGCATGTGAGTGATCACGTGTTTAACACATAGGGGTTTCCCACTAATTTTATAATGGGAACAACAAGCTTTGAGCCAAAATTTTTGGCAAGAACAAATGCCCCCACTACTTTACCTACATAGGTATGTACGTGGGTTAAGTAGTGCAAACTTATGCATCACCATAGAATTGATAGCTTAGGAGACAGGTTTAGGTCTCTGTCGCCTAAGGCTTTGTCCATCTTCATGAGCCGTAAGGGTATCACGAAGGTTTTTCTCCCTATGAGTCATGAGTATCTCATAAGTGAATATTCTCCCAAGAAATCATGGGGATTCCTAAGCGTCCATCGCCTCCGGAAGTCGTAAGGATCTCACTCGGGTATTTTTTCTTACGAGTTGTGAGGACCCGTAAGTGGGTTCTTCACTTCATTGGCATGCAACTTTGACAAATGTGGCCCGTGGATAGTATACAAGGGTCAGTATTGACCTCCTTGTAGGGCAGCGATAGCTTAGGAAACAGATTTATATCCTCGTCGCCTAAGACTTTTCAACTTTATGAGCCGTGAGGGTCTCATAAAGATATTTCTCTCGGCGAGTCAAGAGAATCTCGTAGGTGTATCCTAACATGAAATATAGATAACTCCTTTCGGTACAGGAGTCCGTTAGGTTTGCGGTACTGGGTTAAGTCTATCGTATAGTCACGTTGGCTGATATATCCACGATATGCAGTCCTTTAGGTTGCTGCTCGAGTAGCCCCACGTCTGTTGTGTCTCTGATCCTTTTTGAGGCTGGACAAGACGTCTTCAAGTAGTCTTCTCAGGTTGTAATACTCACATTACCATTAGAAGATCCAGCGTTAGGTATTGTTGTAGTGCTTTACTTGAGATTATGCTCGATTTGGAGCCCCGATGAGTCATAACCGCACCCTTCTGGGTTAGGATGGCATCCAATGGTCTTTAGGCTTGCCATCAAGACCCGAAGCTAGGAATATGTCATCCCTTCACTTTTGCTTTGATGATGTCGTGCTGATTCTTCACCGAAGTAGGATAGACATTCATATGACCTATCGCCATTAAGATCTGAAGCTAAGAATATGCCATCACTCTGCTTTGATTTGACCCTTTGGTCTATGTTAACGTTGCATCTGCATCCTACTGGAATGAGAAGGAACGCCGAGATAATCTCTAGGCTGTAGATATTCCCATTGAGATCTGAAGCTAGGAATATGCCATTGCTCTGCTTTGATCTGACCCTGTGGTCCCTATTGACGTTTCGTTCGCATCCTGTTGGCATGAGGAGGATCGTTGAGATGATCTTTAGGCTGTAGATGTTGCCATCGAGATATGGAGCTAGGATTTTATCATCACTCCACCTTTTCTTTTGCTCCTTAGAGCTTTGTTGACACCATGTCTGTACTCTGCTGGGGTAAGAGGGACGTCGAATTGGTCTTTAGGCAGCATATATTGCCATCGAGATTTAGAGTTAGGAATATACCTTTACTCTATCTTTGATTTGACCTTTTTGGCCTTTTTGACGTTGCATCCGCACCTTGCCGAAACGAGAAGGAATGTCGAGCTGGAGCTAGGATTTTTCCATTACTCTGCTTTTGATTTGCTTGAGAAGCTGCCACTAAATTCTTCGGTGGACAAAGTAGCTCTTGGTAGTCTTTGAGCTTATATAGTGCCGCTGAGACTCGAATCTTTGCTGAAGCGTCTTTGCTTGGTAGCATTCAGTGGAGTATATTGCTCATTTTCATTTGTTTGTACCCTTGAATTGTATACAAAAGTCGGTATTAACATGCTAGTAGGGTGGAAAATTTTTATTTTTTTTAATTTTTTTTATCCGTGACTGCTCTATCATTTCAGCTTTTCATATCGCGAAAGTCGCGATTGCCCAATCATTTTGGTTATTTTTTTGCGGTGCCCAATCATTTCGGCTATACCATTTTTTTATTTTTACTCGCTATTTTTTTTATTGCGAGTTGCCCAAACATTTCGACTGTTTCATATGCATATATTTTTTTGCTCGCTGATTTTTATTGCGAGTTACCCCATCATTTCGTTTATTTTATATGCATATTTTTTCTTCCTCGCTGATTTTATTGGGAGTTGGGATTTGGAATCTGATACCAATCTTGGCATCAGTATCGCTACAACTGGAATATTGTCAGGAACGAATCATCATTTACCATTGTTTATTTGAATAAAGATGGCTTAGTAAACAGGGTTAGGATCATATCGACTAAGGCTTTTGACTTTATGAACCGTAAGGGTCTCATATAGGTATTTCTCTCTACGAGTCGAGAGGATCTCGTAAGTGTGTTTTCTTCTTAAGAATCGTTGGGATTCCTAAGTGGTATTTTTCCTTGAAAGTCGTAAGGATCTTACAAGAGAGTTTTTCCCTTGCAAATCGTGTGGACTTATAAGTGTTGTTCACCATATGGGGATATTTTTCGCCATCGGTGAAACTTTATGGAAACATATTTTGTTCGTGCCCGTGGATCGTATACAAGTATCGGTATTGAACAAGTTGTACGACAACTTGGGGGATATGATGTCTTAAGAACAGGTTTGGATCCCTGTAACTTAAGACTTTTGAATCCCATGAGCCGTGAGGGTCTCATAGGGGGAATTCTCCTTACAAGTCGTGAAGATCTCGCAAGTGTAATTTCTTCTTAAGAATCATATGGACTCCTAAGTGTGTTGATCATTTATGAGTCATAAGGATCTTATGCAGGAATTTTCTCCTCACAACATCGTAAGGACATTGCAAGTGTACACATTTTTTTATATTTAATGGGTTTGTGCCCTTTCGGGTTTTCACAAACTCGCCGGTAGTCCTGCTGTTTTTACTCACGGCGCCCTTTCGGGTTTTCATCCATGCCCATTTACTTGTGGTTTTTTGAACAGTGAAACTCTCAAAAGTGGCCTCGCCACATGTGACCCATCTGTTTGCCGGTGGGATTTGGAGGCGACCTCATCACAGGAGTAGCAATGTAGCCGATAGGAACTTGAGTTGCAATCTTCATCGGTGGGACTTCAATTGCAATATAGATCTCAAGGGAGCATATTAGTTTAAGGCCATTGCGGTCCATTATTAGTTTTAAGGAAATTTTGGTCCAACATTTCCGTGTTCGGGACGAAATATTAGTTTAAGGACGTTTCGGTCCAGCATCTCCATGTTCGGGACGAAATGCTAGCTTTAGGGACGTTTCGGTCCAACATCCCCGTGTTCGGAGCGAAGTGCTAGTTTAGGGACGTTTCGGTCCAACATCTCCATGTTTGGAGCGAAATGCTAGTTTAGGGACATTTCGGTCCAACATCTCCCTGTTCGGAGCGAAATGCTAGTTTATCATTCGGTAGGGGAGTTATATAACTCATCCCTTCCAACGCTTGCTCGCTTAGGCACTGCTGCTGGCCGTTGTATGAGTGGCCACTTCACGCTTTAGACTATTTTCACCCTCTTAAACTGTTTCATTTATCATCGTACCAATCAAGTTGTCTATGAATAGTGAAAACCAGAGGCAGCACGAGAAGATAGACTTTGTTTCAATCTTCCTCCATAACAAAGATTTATATGGAGAGCAATCTCGTATCGCAAGATATGAGACCTCGAACAAATTGCTTCAAGCGAGGTTGGCTGTCGGATCATCTGTAGGGGACCACGTCCCTACAATGATCAGCTATATTAAATAGCTCATGGACCTGGGGACCACGTTGGAGAATGAGTCATATGCTGACTTGATTCTACAATCCTTACTTTTTACTTACGCCCAGGGGAAGAAAGTTATACTTCCAGTTGAGGGCACCCTGAAGGAAACCAGGGAGACACCCGCTCTGCTTATTGGGGAATCCTCCTCTTCTGGATCCAAGGCGAAAGCCAAGGGTGAGAAGAAGAAGACCTTCACAAAGCCGATAGGCGGTGTCAGTAAGGTAGAAGGAAAGGGCAGGGCAAAAGTTTCGGGGCTAACAGTAGGGAAGGAGGGATGTTCCTATTGTTACGGGAAAGGTTATTGGCAGAAGGAATGCAGGGCTTGGAAAGCCAGAATCCAGGATCCGAAGCACGTTGTGGTTTCGACTTCGGGTGTGTTTGTGATTGAAAACTGTATGTCAATTAACTCTACTTCCTGGGTACTAGATGCTGGATCAGGATCTCATATCTGTAATTTATTACAGGCTTTGAGAAACCGTAGAGTTATCAGGGAAGGTGATATGACTCTCAGGGTTGATAACGGAATGAGCGTGGACGCTGTATTCGTAGGGGAATATCACCTAAGATTGACAAGTGGGCAGATATTGATTTTACGTAACTGTTTGTGTGTACCTAGTCTAGCTTGTAATATCATATCTGTATCTTTATTTTCTAAAGATGGATATGATTTTACATTTGTAAGTGATGTGGTCCACATCCAGCTTAATCAAAGTTTGATTGGGTCAGGTACACTAGATAACGGTATATACGTATTAAATCAAGCTCAAGTTTTTAACGTCCAGAAACACTTAAAAGAAAGTCTCCAGAATTAAATATGACTTTCTTATGGCATTGTAGACTAGGTCACATCAATGAAACAAGGTTGACGAAGTTACATAGAGAGGGTTATTTGGATTAATATTAGTTTTATACAACTTGTCAATCATGTCTCATAGGAAAGGTGACAAAGACTCCGTTCACTGGACAAGGAGTAAGAGCGAGCGAGCTCTTGGGACCCATACACAGCGACGTGTGTGGTCCAATGTTTACACATGCAAGAAGTGGTTATTCCTATTTCATTACTTTTACGGATGATTTCTCTAGGTATGGGTATGTCTTCTTGTTGAAACATAAATCCGAGGCTTTTGAGAAATTCCAGGAATATAAGAATGAAGTGGAAAAACAAACCGGCAAAAGTATCAAGATACTGAGATCTGATTAAGGTGGTAAATACTTAAGTGCCGAGTTCCTGGGTTACCTAAAAGAGAATGGAATTCTCTTTCAGCTTACTCCTCCACACACAACACAACACAACGGTGTATCGGAAAGGCGGAACAAAACCCTATTGGATATGGTACGTTCCATGATGAGTAACGCTGAGTTGCCGCGATGCTTCTGGGGTTATGCACTAGAATCGGCTGCATATCTTTTGAACAAGGTTCCTACCAAAACTGTGCCTACCGCACCATATCAGATGTGGAGTGGGAAGAAACCCTATCTTCAGTATTTAAAGATATGGGGATGTTCAGCTTTTGTAAAAAAGCAGCATGCAGACAAGCTCGACGCACGCTCAGTACTGTGTAAGTTTGTGGGATACCCAAAGAACTTCAGGGGGTATCTTTTTTATTATGCAGAGGAAAAAAGGGTTTTTGTTTCTCGTTATGCACACTTTTTGGAAAATCAATTTTTAGAAAAAGAAACTAGTGGGAGTGTAATAGAACTAGAAGAAATTCCTGAACCATAAACTATTACTGAAAGTATGGTAGAACCAGAGGTTTCAAAAGAATGGGACATCCCCACGCCATTCCGCAAAACTAGTTGGCTGTCTCATCCGCCCGAGAGATACTACGGTTTTCTCATAGACGGGGATAGAGAGGATTGCATCATTGACAATGATGAACCAACTAGCTTCCAGCAAGTCATTCAGAGCGGAGACTCGGTAAAATGGCTGGATGCAATACTGACCGAAATGGAGTCCATGTACACCAACAAAGTATGGAAGTTGGACTTTGCTCCAGAAGGGGTAAAACCCGTAGGCTGCAATTGGATCTTCAGAAAGAAGATTGGTGTAGATGAATAGGTTGAAAGCTATAAGGTTAGACTTGTTGCAAAAGGTTTTCGTCAAAGACCTGGTTTGGACTATGATGAAACTTTTTTCTCTAGTAGCTATGCTCTAATCTATTCGGATCCTTCTTGCTATTGCTTCGTTCCACAATTATGAGATTTGGCAGATGGACGTATAGACCGCTTTTCGAAATGGATATTTGGAAGAGTGTGTCTATATGGTTCAGATGGAGGGTTTCATTCAGTGTGGGAGCAGCGGGAAAGTGTGCAAGTGATTGATCGTTTTTTTTTGCGTACGTGCGTTTTAAAATCAAAGTTAAGAATACCGCAATCAATAACGGTGTCGCTTGGTAGCTAGCCGGTTGAGTACGGGTCGGTCCACAGGGAAAACGTGTTCTTTTCTTATTATTCTTATGAGTTAAGTCCTATTTGTGGTAGGTTTTGATTTTTATAAAAACTAAGATTGAATTTGATTTGGATTAAAACCTTGCTAGGGTTAGGATTAGGTTAGTTTGGAAAGTTAATTCTACTCACTACTTCCTTTGCCCTAATTAAGAACTTAGGTGTTAGGTTAATAGTTAACAAAGTGGATTAGCACGACTAGGAAGAAACATAGTTTCTTCCTTTTGGTCCTTGTCCGTCCTTTCTTAACTCTTAGCTCTAACCTCTATATAAATCAACCACAACCGGTCTAACTAGGGAATCACCGCTATCTCGTGGGATAGGGTGCCGTAGTGAGTGGTGTGTGTTTGATTAACATAGAGTCCTAATTTGAAGTATTATACGGGTAAGAAAGGAGTGAAAGATTTCCATCTCTCAAACCTACCCCAAACCTAACCCTAACAAGTGAGGAACTACTCACTCATTAGGGATATTATGATGAAGTTCATTTCTTATAATTTTCTTTTAATTACCTAATTAACATGCAGATAATAAAAGACAGATATGAAAATTGCGGAAATTAAATTACAGATAAGAAAAATTCAAGATTAAAAAAACTTACTTTTATTGACACCTCTTGACGATTACAATGAAACTAAAATTTAATCTAGAAATTAAAAGAAGCATACCCCAAAAGAGGCTGTAGGCTTTCCTATTTATAGATAGGAGAAACCTTAGGATTTACATCTGATCCACTTAAAATTACAAGACTACCCTAAGAAAGCCGGGTCAATGCACCGACACCCACCGATACGTGCACAGCACGGCCACGGATTCGCGGCAGAATGCCATGTTTGGCCGCGGATCCGCGGCCATCTTGAGGGAACTCTGGCTCATTTTTTCAGGGTTGCTTTATGTTGCCTTTTTCTTCAGTTTTCTTCACTTGGTTCTTCAGAATCTTTTCTACTTTCTTCCAGATTTCTAACAGTGCAGAGTTTGTGGACTTTTACCTTAAGCTTCGTGTTGAAGTCTTGAATCTTGTGCTGCCTTCGTACTTTGTGCAATCGAACTGTTCATTGATCTTCGTTTGTTCCCCAAACTGGTAGGTGGCATCATACAGATTCGTCTATTTGTTGGTCGTAGTCTCACATTTGTAGCGTTTTTTCCTGAATTTCACTGTATTGTTCTTTGAACCTGTAATCTGCAACTATTTAGCAGACATGGATCAAAAACACCTATTTATTTGCAATATGATTAAGAATGGGGAATAAAATAATGCAAAATTCTGATTTGAACAAATACCCCCAAACTTATCTTTTGCTCGTCCCGAGCAAAACCAATTTATTCTCGAAAAAACCTAACCCCACTTTCACAGGGAATCGCGATTGCACTGAGCTCGTGCAACAAGCCGTTAAACCTCTAGGTGTCCCTAGTAGGAGGAGTGTTGTCTCCTGAGGATTTTCAGCGGATACTACCCATAAAATCCAATCAATTTGGTCTATTGACTTTCATTCTTCAATTGGGTGTTCTAGCAAAAAATTCTATTATCTTCAACTTAGAAATCATCAACCCGTATTTTTCACACTCACTTATCATTTAACTTAAGACTGTATATGTTCTGTAAATTTATTTAGCTTTTAGCATCTCTTGAATTTTCCTTCTAAGGTTCCATCTCAACTTAGGAATTTTTATCATCTCTACTGAAGATATAAGCCCTATCTTTCATTCCTATCTCTCATAAAAAAACCCAATCATATACCCCTACGTGTGTGTATGCATCACCCCTACACATGAAAATTCAATTCAAGCTATCATACTCTTGTCCATTGTCTAAGGTATTTTTAGTTGGTGAATTTTAGATGAAATTGCTCACACATCCTTCATGCGACCGTTAATACTTCTTGAGGTACTAACGACCGATTACAAAATGTGTTTGCGCATTAAGACGTAATTCCTCATCTTATAATACATAAGGCTTTAGCAGTGACTCCCAAACCAGTTGGTCTAAGGCACTAGGTGATAAAGCACCCTCGCTATATATTTTTTATTTCACGCAGCCTTGAGTAATTACAAAACCAGTGTTCATTTTTTTTATATCTCTTTATTCACACTTATACTTTTATTTAATTTTTTTCTCATACTACGGATTTTAGACAAGAGCAATTCAAGGTATCCTCTACTATCCCAAGTTTGAAGGTGCGTGTATGTGCGAGTTGTAGGGTATATATTTTTAGAATTTTAGACTAAAGGTTTGGAATTATTTTTCAGACTTACACTTCAATAAAAATTTCAATAATCTTCCCTTATTTTGACTTAGCCCAAGAACTGAACTCAGAATTTGCCTATTTCTAAATAAACTACAAGGACATATATTTTCTACAGTTAAACTTTAAGAAAGGTTATTTTTAGGGCTTTTAATTTACTAAGTTTAGGATCTAGTTTTTCCTAACTAGTTAACCGTCTTGTCAAACTTAAGTCAAATATGGCCAAAATTGAATTTTTCAATTTTTATAATTTTTTTAAATTTTTTTATTTGATTTGATTTTTTAATTTTGTTTTATTTTCATTTTTTTTATAATTTTTTATAAAGATGCAATGCAGAAATAAACATGCAAAAGAAAAAAGAAAAATATAAACAAAAATTAAAATATGCAATGCAATGATAACTATTTACAAACCACCACCTCCTCCAAACTTACCAAAAGCAGTGCCCTCACTGCTCAGGACCTCGCCGTCCCCTTGAACGTGAACGGGAACGCTCCTCTCGCGCCAGCAGCGTAGATAAGCCATGTTCAATCTCTGTCACCCGGTGATCCAAGTTGGTCACCATCCCCACCAAATTATCAATCCCTCTAATGGCTCTCCTAAGAAGACGTGCATGTTCTATGGGGGTAAGCTCTTCCTCGCTCGCGGTCGAGCTGGAGCTGGGTGTTCTGGCGGGTATATGTTCGGCCGGTTCTCTTCGCGGCCATACATCAGTTAGGCGGGTATAGGACATGGATACACCCTCAATAAGTGGCCTAATGGGTATACCTCCATGCATGTACAACTCAAATTCCTCCACAGGGAGGAAATAGCGACACAGTTGTGTCACTAACATAGGGCATGGGTAATTTGCGGCCCTTTTTCCAGTACCAATTGAATTAGCCAAAACCGTGCACATGTTAAATCTAGGGTTCCTAGTCATTAAAGTGTGCACGATATGGAGAGATGGGGTGAAAAATGTTGTGTTATGTGAACTGCCAAAAATGTTGTTTTGTGCCCAACGGCACACGGTTAATACATTGGAGAAAAGGGTTCTAGCCTGTATGCCCTTCCTAGGTTCCCTCGAACAGTCATTACCCATTAAGGTTAAGTAGTCTTCAAATTGAAGGGTTTGGTCGTGAACAGGTAATCTAGGAAATAAGGTGATTTCATGGATGAAGTCCCTATCAATGATTATTTCCGTATCGCCCCAAAGTAATTTAATAAAGCCGTATTGTGCTAGGCAACCTTCCTCCATGCACTCGTAAAAACGCGTAACTAGATCTGGAAGAGCGTAGGCATTGGGATGATTGTAAATTAAAAAGTTCCACCCTCGCCGTGTGATCTTCTCACCAAAATAACTTCCGTAAATTGTGTATCAAAGATTTGTGAAAAATCGCGTTCTAATTGCATGGTTGGTGCCATTCAGAAAGTTCACAGATTTATAAAAAAATTTAACAGAGAGGGAGAGATGATGCAAACCTCCTCTGAAAAAATTCAGAGGGAGAAGACACGAAGCAGAAGCAGAAGCGTGGCAGGAAGCAGGGTATGGCGGCGGTTGCGCGGCGACGTGGAGCGATCTCCTGCTTCTGGATGCTGCGGTGGCTAGGGTTTCTGAGAGGAATTTTTAGGGTTTGATAAAAACAGAGAGGGGCCGGGTTCTATTTATAGGGGGAGTGTGTTGGTTATTTGCAAAAAGCCCCTCTTAAAAAGAGGATGTTATTTGTAAATTAAAATTTTTATTTTTTTATTAAAACTGGAAATTTACAAAAATACCCAAAAATAAATTTTGTTTTCAAAAAAATTTATTTTTTATTTTGTTTTTATATAATTACAAGTGATACATACCCCCAAACTTGTTTGAAACAGTGTTTTGGCTAGATAATCGAAATTTAGGGATAGATGGAGGAAGATCAGTCAATGTAAATTGGCTCCTGCAAAAACAAGAGCTCCTCCGAAGGGTCCGCAGTGAGAAACGGTTTAAGTCTATATCCGTTCACTTTAAATAGTGAATCGTCCTCCGGGTTTTCTAGATCGACCGCACCGTGCGGATATACGGTGCGTACCAAAAATGGCCCTTTCCATCGAGATCTGAGCTTGCCGGGATGGAAATGTAACCGAGTGTCGTAAAGTAAAACCTGTTGACCGGGTTTGAAAATTTTGCGCACAAGGTGTTTATCTTGGAACACCGTTTCCTCCAATCAGAGCAAAGCTCTGTTTGAATTTCAAAAATTCAAAAATTGAAGCAACGTTTCAGATTTCTTGCGCTGCGCGTAGCGCGCCACGTGTCAAAAGCTGAGACACCAACGCTGCGCCCAAGACAACGCACCCAATCGGAGCAAGGCTCTATTTAAAATAAAAATGAAGGAAGCAACGCTTCAGATGATCTGCGCTCTGCGCTGCGCGACACGTGTCAGCGCAGTTGCGCTGTGCGACACGTGTCAGCGCAGTTGTGTTGCGCTCTGCGCTGCGCGACACGTGTCAAGCGCAGGTGCGCTTGCGCCAACTGTGCCAGCGCTAAAACAGAATTAAAATTTCAGAAAGATCTTTCTAATCTTGTTAAAACAAGAAGATTATCTTCTGTAAAACAGAAGCCCTTGGATCAAAGATCCAACGGTGGGGAAAAATCCCTAAATCACTCAGAGAAAGATCTCTTTAACTGATTTAACAAATCAATTGGTACTATATAAAGGCCCCTAGACTCCAAGTCTAAAAGACATGGACATACAGAGAGAGAGAGAAACACAGAAATCCTCTGAAAAATTTGAGAAAGAACTCAAAAAAGAAAAAAGGTAAACCTTTGGAAAAGAAGAAGATCATCTTCTTCATTTAAAGAATTTAATTCTTAGAATAAAAAAAAGGAGAAGAATTTCTTCTAAAAAGATCAAAGATCTAAGAACAAGATCAAGATCTTCAACATAAAAAAAAAGAGAGGACCATAAAAGATTAGATCTTTTGATCTATATAAAGGCATTGCCTTTTGATGAACCACTGGTTATTGAGATTTGAGGTAGAACCTCTCTGGAAACAAGAAAAATTTGTTTCCTTTGATCTAAAATTGATCAAGATATTAAACAGTGCCTTGCACTTTTGAAATTTGCACTGCTGCGCTCCTTGGATTAGCACAAGCCACCAGAGAGCGCCACGTGTCGGCCCCAGAACAAACCACGCCTTGCGCTTCTAAAACAGAGCACTGCTCTCTTAAATTGGCGCAAGTCATCAGAGCACACCACGTATCAGCAGTGCGCTAGCGCAGCGCACTGGCGCAGTGCACTGCGCTGACAGACTTGCGCTCACCAGAGCGTGACACGTGTCACCCCCATATGAGTTTGCACCTTGCGCTCCTCAATTGGCGCAAAGCGCCTGATAAGCCACGTGGGGCACTGTCAGAACATTAAATGCAATGCATTATTAAAGGGGCAGAGCCCAATAAAAGGTCTAGCAGACCAAAATAAAAAAATGCTATGCATTATTAAAGGGCAGAGCCCAATTAAAGGTCTAATAGGCCCAAACAAAAAAATGCAATGCATTAATAAAAGGGCAGAGCCCAACCAAAGGCCTAACAGGCCAAATGCAAATAAAATGTTGAACATTTTCAACTGGACTTAACCCAATATTGGCCATAAGTCCTTAAATTAAATTGACCGAGCACGACTGCTCTCTCAAATCATTTTACACCTGGTTCAAGGGTACATCTCTGAACTCCTCTGATATTTGTCGTTGTAATTCTTCAACGTCGTCAGAGAGGTGACGGGTCCCGACAACCACACATTAATACGGACTGTGGGGTCCTTAAACTCATGGACTTATGCGTCCTTAAACCAATATCCGTCCCCAAAATGGGAATGTTGGACCACCATGTCCCTAAACTGGTAATACAGACTATGGGGTCCTTAAACTCATGGACTTATGCGTCCTTAAACCAATATCCGTCCCCAAAATGGGAATGTTGGACCACTATGTCCATAAACTGGAACAATAGAGCCCAAATGCTCTTTTGTCGGATCTAAACGATCCCGTTAAGTTGATCTTAGTCTCAAATTGGACTAACGTATCCTTAACAAATGTTTAAGTTGATCTTAGCCTCAAATATGGCTAACGTATCCTTAAACCAAAACCCCAAACCCAAATCTAAAAAAATACGGATTTGGACTAATCCACGTCCTACGGGCGACGACATAAATTAGTCTCCGTATACAATCCATGGGCAACCACAAACAAAACAAACACCCACAACACGAAGTGAACATCTGGAGAAGGAGAAAGTTGTTACTGCGATACGGTAGCGTAATTAACTGCAGGGGCTTGCGCCTGCAGGGAAGAGCGTCCCCACAATCAAAAACCCCTCAAGCGAGAGGGAATCTGACAAAGTCTGCTACATCGGCCGCATCCGTCTAAACCTCCGATACACGATGCCATAAATCAACTCGGCATCTTCGGAAAGGTGGACGAATAAAACCAAATAGCATCTGCCCCGAATCTCAGGCAAGACGTCTCCGCGTCACGCCGTCTTTCGGAGGGGAACGGATTCTGGCCGTCTTTCGGAGAGTTTCTGCGCACCTTGTTGAGCAGTTCAAAGCTGTTCTCGGTTGGAACAGCAGCATCGATCCCCACCGTTGGAGCTGGTGGAGTAAATCTAGAGGGAGAGCTGCCCCCAGCCTTCTATACTCGGCGCCAGTGACGACGGCGAGCATGTCGCGAAAATGGAGTTGTTGTTCACCCAGCGATTCGCAAGCGCTAGTGAACGCATCCCGATAACGGTACTGATTAATGCCAGGGTGAAGCCGGGCGAGACGTGGGTTCAGTACGCAATCCGATGGCGGAATCTATGGTCGAAGTGCGAGCAGCGCATCGAAGAAGCACCAGCGGTAGGCATGTTCGTGGGCACTCTTGATCCGCAAGCAACCATCTCCCAATTCATGATGTTCTTCAAGCCGACCACATTCCAGGCTTTAATTGATAAGCTAGCCCAGATGGATCAAATGGGTCACAGACCGTCTCCTCCGAAGCCGGAACCCCAAAACGACAAGGGTAAAGGTAAGGCGACCTTCGTTGCGAACACCCAACAGTAGCCCAGTGCCCCAAAGCTAGCGGATCAACTGGAAGAGAGACGACGGTATTATAATGAGAAAATGAAGCGCCCTTATTCATTCCCGCGGGATAAAATGAAGAGGCTGTTCGAGCCGGCGATGCGCAATAGGCTTATCAATCTCCCGAATCCAAGGAGACCACCGCAACCCAGCGAGATGAATAATCCCAATTATTGCCCTTACCACCAAACGCTAAGTCACCCGATCGAGGATTGCTTCGTCTTTAAGGGATGGATCGAGGATCAGTACCTACAAGGCAAGTTTGTGCTGTCTGAAAAGTGGAAAGTAAGCCCACCACAGCCACACACTCCAAAGAAGACAGGCATGCCGGGAGAAACTTGTTCTTTTGTTGAGGAAGCTCCATGGGAGGTTGTGCTTTCCGCCAAAACCAAAAAGATGCTGAATGATCTCCAGACATGCCCGGCGATCAGATGGAAGAACCCGTTGGAACCTGAGATCATCAAAGGGATGCTGAAGCCGCGCCCAACTCTAAAGATTGGTGATAGTCAAAGCGCTCGCACCCAGCCATCAAAATCTTCGAAGAAGAAAGAGAAGACCCAAAAGCCCGCAAAGTTTGATGACAAGCGCACAGATCTGCAAAAACATATTGACGCGTTGGAAGAATATAATCAGATGGCGCGGACCCCAGTCACACTCCAAGAATTTCTCAGCCAAGTCCTTGAGGACGGAGATGATGACAATGGAGAAGACTCGTCGGATGAATCTGAAGATTATGTGGCAAGCTGCCATGTGATCTCTCACTCGTCAATAAATGATGAAGAAGCTCCTTACACAGAGAAGCTGGGGGCAGATCCTGAGCCAGAACTTCTAGGACCATCAGAAGAAATGATTGATGCATTCCTGAACGAAGCCCGTCTTAGAAGCAAAGCTGATCGAGAGTGCGAGATGGCCATATTCGAGAAAGCCAAATGCCATCGACTAGATGAAAGGGTCGAAACACTCCCACCGGATCAAAGTACATCCGGCGCAAATGAAAGTAGGATCAAGACAAGGAAACGATTTGCTAAAGCCATATCGATGGGGATGAAGCTGCCCTCTTTTAGAGAAAATTCTCCTGGCGGTATACATCTTGATGAAGCGGACGTACATCCTAACTTCTGCTTATATCATCAGAAGATCGCACATCCTACTGAAGACTGCAACTCCTTTAAGTGTTGGTGGCAAGGATATGTCGCTCACAAGCAACACTTCAACAGGACAAAGCGTGAAGCTCGTAGACGGCGGAAAAATGCGACAGATGAGCATAAAAGAATTGCCGGCTATTGTCATAGGGTTGATCCTGGGGGATCGCGAGTTCTCACCTTCGGGAGCGACTCCGACGAAAAAGTAGCCCACGGTCCTCTCTTCAAGGAATCCATCTCTGAAACGAAAGAATTGAGGAGTTGCGAGAACATTCGGCCGTGCAATCGCACGCTACCCGGAAAGAATCTCGGACCCGCAAACAAGGGATCGAACAGAAAAGATAAAGGGAAAGGAAGAACGGCCTTCATCGGCAACGCTCAACAACAATCGAGTGGCCCTAGACCGGTTGTTCGCCAAAGCAACAAGCAGCAACCCCTTTATGAGAAGTTGAAACGTCCTTACTCATTTCCACGGGATGAAACAAGGAGGCTGTTCGAACTAGCAGTGCGCAACAGGCTTATCACTCTACCGGAGCCGAAACACCAGCTACAACTGAATGATGTCAACAATCCTAATTACTGCCCTTACCACCAAGTATTGGGCCATCCGATCGAAAACTGCTACGTCTTCAAAAACTGGGTTGAAGACCAATACCGACAGGGCAAGTTCGCACTGTCCGAAAACTGCAAGATGAGCCCGCCACAACCATATGCCCCTAAAAAGATGGACATGCCGGGGCATCGTGCTCATTCATAAGGAAAACCCCATCGACCGAAAATTCAGTAAACTAGAGATTCGCCTCAAATACAGCGACATTGGACCACTATGTCCTAAAACCGGCGAAACACCGAAACATCGTTAAACTAACGATGGACCACTATGTCCTAAAACTGGCTGTTTACCGAAACGTCCTTAAACTAATGACGGACCACTACGTCCTAAAACTAGCTGTTGACCGAGATGTCGATAAACTACGGTGGATTGCAATATCCCAAAGCCAATAAAAAAAAGAATAAAAAAGAATAAAAAAAATAGAAACGGTATATCCATAAGCAAAATGGGCACGGATGAAAACCCGAAAGGGCTCCGTGAGTAAAAACAGCAGGGCTACCGGCGAGTGTTCGTGAAAACCTGAAAGGGCGCGACGTCGTTAAAAAAAAGGAATAAAAAGAATAAAAAAAAGGATATAAAAAAAATAAAATAGAAACGGTGTGTCCATAAGCAAAATGGGCACGGATGAAAACCCGAAAGGGCTCCGTGAGTAAAAACAGCAGGGCTACCGGCGAGTGTTCGTGAAAACCCGAAAAGGCGCGACCTCGTTAAAAAAAAAAGGAATAAAAAGAATAAAAAAAAGGATATAAAAAAAAACAAAAAAAAACGGTATGTGCATAAGCAAAATGGGCATGGATGAAAACCCGAAAGGGCTCCGTGAGTAAAAACAGCAGGGCTACCGGTGAGTGTTTGTGAAATCCCGAAAGGGCGCAACCTCGTTAGAAGGCACTTACAGGGTCCTCTCGACCTTGCAAGGAGAAACCGCCCGCGTGAGATCCTTACGACTCACAGGGGAGCAACACACTTAGGGATCCTCACGATTCCTAAGGAGAAATTACACTTGCGATATCCTCACGACTCGTAAGGCGAACTCTCTTATGGGACCCTCACGGCTCATAAGATTTGAAAGTCTTAAGTTACAGAGACCTGAACCTGTTCTTAAGCAACCCCCATAACCTTCGATATTGCCCTACAAGTGGCTCAATACTGACCCTTGTATACAATCCACGGGCGCGAATAAACATTTCCCCAGCAAAGTCCCACCCGTGACTGAGGATATGTCCATATGGTGAACAACCCTTATAAGTCCTCTCGACTTATAAGGAGAAAACACTCTTGTAAGATCCTTACGACTTATAAGAGAACACACACTTAGGAATCCTCACGATTCCTAAGGAGAAAACACACCTACGAGATCCTCACGACTTGTAAAGAGAAATACCTTTGTGAGACCCTTACGGCTCATGAAGTCAAAAGCCTTAGTCGCCGGGATCCTAACCCTGTTTGCTAAGCCACCTTTGTTCAACATCGACAGAGAAAAATGATGATTCGCTCCTGGCAATATCCCAGTTGTAGCGATGCTGATGCCTAAACCGGTATCAAATTCCAAGTCCTTTCATGGCAAATGATGATTCGCTCCTGGCAAAATTCCAGTCGTAGCGATGCTGATGCTAAGATTGGCGTTAGATTCTAAGTTCCACACTCGAGATAAAAAAAAATCAGCGAGCCACACATGCATACGAAATAGCCGAAATGATGGGGCAACTTGCAAGAAAATCAGCAAGTAAAAATGTATGCATGCAAAATAGCCGAAATGATTGGGCAACTCGCAATAAAAAGCAGCGAGTAAAATAAAAAAAACAGCCGAAATGATTGGGCAACTCCCAATAAAAAGCAACGAGTAAAATAAAAAAAAATAGCCGAAATGATTGGACAACTCGCAATAAAAAGCAGCGAATAAAAATAAAATAAAGAGCCGAAATGATTGGGCACCGCGAAAAATAGCCGAAATGATTGGGCAATCGCGACCTTCGTGATATAAAAAGCTGAAGTGATAGCGCATCGTGGAAAGAAATAAAAAAAATGAAATGGAAATTTCGCCCTGCAGGTGAGATCACATCTATCCATGTATACAATCCAGGGGCACAAACAAAGAGGGGACCATACCTTCCCAACAGGCTCCACCAGAAAGCGAAGGAATTCCCCTATTTCTAAATCTCGACGGTTCACAGACAACTTAGAGATCACCAACGGCGTTTCTCCTCACTCCGGCAGGATGCAGATGCAACGTCAACGAAAGACCTCACAGTCAAAACAAGGCGAAGCGACGGCAAAATCCCAGCTTCACCTCAACATTCGTCTCGATACAGCAGACGAGATGTCAACAATGGCATTCCTTCGCAGTCCAGCAGGATGTAAATGCAACGTCAACAAAAGACCCCATGGTCAGTAAAAAGGATCCATGGCAAAGTCCCTAGTTCCAGGTCCTAACGGTTCACAGGCAACCTAGGAACCTCCTCAACGTTCGTCTCGATACAGCAGACGAGATGTTACCCCAGCGTTCCTTCCTCCAACAGGATTCAGACACGACAAAGCAAACGAAGCGAAGGCCAAATTCCTAGCTTCAGGGTCTTAACGGCATGTCATATAAAGCCTGAAAGAAAATCGGAGATCATCTCGCACCAGTGCGGAGTGGTCACCACCTCGACGTTCGTCTCGACACAGCAGACGCAATGCCAGCAAACGAAGCGAAGGCCAAATCCCTAGATTCAGGGACTTAACGGCAAGTCATATAAAGCCTGAAAGACAATCGGAGATCATCTTGCACCAGTGCGGAGTGGTCACCACCTCGACGTTCGTCTCGACACAGCAGACGCAACATCACCAAAAGGAGCCACGGCAAAATCCCTAGTTCCAAACCTCGACAGTTCACCAGCAACCTAGACACAACCGTGACATTCGTCTCGATATAGAGGACACAATGCCAGCAAACGAAGCAAAGGCCAAATTCCTAGTTTCAGGGTCTTGACGGCAAGTCATATAAAGCCTGAAAGACTATCGGAGATCATCCTACACCAGCGCGGAGTGGTTATGACTCATCGGGGCTCTCCAAAATGAGCCTAACCTCAAGTAAAAAGTGACATGGAATATCCCTACGCTTGCTCTTTCGACGGTAATATTACCTGGAAGATTAGTTGAAGACGTCTTGTCCAGCCCCCGAAGGGATCAGAGACACGACAGTCGCAAGGCTACTCGAACAGCAAGATCGCCTATCGAGGAATATATCAGCCAACGCGACGGTACGACGGACAAAACCTTAAGTACCACAGACCCTAATGGACCTCTGTCGTAAAGAGCAGAGGTTAACTGTGACGTTAGGATATTCTTGCAAGAAATGCTCGATTCGTCTCGACCCGTGAGGAAAAGCCTTAGGCAGCGGGGATCAAAAAACCTGTTTCCTAAGCACTGAGGCCCTGCAAGTCAGTTCAAAATGGACTCCTGCATACTATTCACGGGCTACACTCTCCAAAGTCGAATCTCGACAAGGAGGGAAACAACCACTTACGGGTCCTCTCGACTTATAAGAGGGATAATTCTCTTGTGAGATCCTTACGACTCTCAAGAGAAAACGCACTTAGGAGTCCTCACGACCCCTAACGAGAAAATACACCTGCGAGATCCTCTCGACTCGTAGGGAGAAAAGTCTTTGTGAGACCCTCACGGCTCATGAAGTTGAAAAGTCTTAGGCAGCAGATCTGAACCTGCCTCCTAAGCCATCACTACCTCTTGAAGAAGCCAAGACGGGACGCTCGCTCTATCATCCGTCGACCATGTTCACTAAGGTAACATGCTGATATTAAAAGAAGGGAGAAGGCAGAGAAATGACACAAGACATTTTGAAGAATGTATATCTTTTATTCATAAATTCGATTGAGTACAAGATACATTGTGTTAAAAAATAAAAGAAACAAATACATTTTATTTACAATTACAAATGATACAAGATGTTCATGGAGAAGGAAGCGTCTTAAATAGCCCCATCAGTTGCTCGCGCAATTCTTTCAATGCCTTCTCCTGATCGGCTGCCACCGCCACTTCTGCTTCCACCTGGGCCCGCTGCTGCAGGTAGGATGACAGTTGCTCCTCAACTGCCTGCTGGGCTGCCTCCTGATTTGGTGCATTCTGCTCGACGACGTCAAGCTGCTGCCTTAGTGTTAACCCTTCGGAGATGCATTGCAGAAGGCCTTCAAAGATAACCTTCAGCTGTGCAGCATTTGCATCCACCTGAGCATGCAGTTGGGCATATTTGCTCGAATTCTCGCCGCGCTCCTTACGCCTTAAAGCAACTTCTTGTTCGAGATGGCGGAAGTAAGGAGCGCTCTGCTCGATCCATGCCGCCCGTTGAGTGCTCGCGGACAAGATCTCGGGGGCAGGACGCATAGACTCCAGTTGATACAGGCGGGCCTCGATCTCCCTGCAATGATTAACCCAAGACTCGACGACGCCTTCATTATGAAAATTTACAAGCGTCGCGAGCATCGGATTAACCTCCGCAGCGAAATCTGCGGCAGATTAGGGTGCATCTGCGTCAAGCTCTTCGACGTATCCGCTCAGCATGCCCAAACTCATCGCAGCACCTTTTGAAGATGGATGTCTCAGGAAGGGGCCTGCCGGCATTATGATGCGAGACTCGAAGGGGGACGGAATCGGAACGACAGCTGAAAAACAAAACACAATCAGATGACGGTTCAAGAAATATAAGAAAGTCATCAATGGGAGAGTTTACTATACCAGCTGCAGCAGGCGGCAAAGCCGGGAGGGCCGGTGGCGCAACCGATCTTAAATCTGCTCCTTCGATTTGTAGCACTGCAGTCAGGGTGAGGAAGAATCAGAAATAATTCCATTACTGAAAAAAAGGAAGGGTATTAATTGAAAACCATACTCACCAGCGCCACTGGAGGAAGCAAGCTCCGACGGGAAGGAGAAGTGCAGGTGCAGCACCTGGTAAAGGTGATCAAAAAGTACTCCTACGAGGACGCAATGGTACAACATCAGTACATGAATTATACGGCCGAAAGATAAGACTTGATGGGTCACGAGTCCATACCCTCCAGCATTTGCGATGGTGCAAGAGAAGGCAGAGAGGTGACCACCGTCAAGGCAGTAACGGACGGCGCTCCCTCGAGCAATGGGACATCAGCACTGGCCGCACCTGCGTTGAAAGCAAGATAAGCACTGTCAGAAAAATTACAGAATAAAGAAAAAGACGGTAACCCAAAATTTACCTGATGAGTCACCAGCCGAAACGGAGGCGTCTCCCTCCTCCATTGACATGGGTCCACCTCCCGTTGCTTCATCGCCAGACTCTACGGGAGCCGTCATCATGCTCGCGAGGCCAGGAGATGGCAGAGGACCGTGGGCGAGGAGAGCAATGATCGGAGCATTGCCAGACTCTTGAGAAAGAGCGGCCGGCTCGTCCTCGGGGATCATGCCCGTCTCACCCGCTACTCCCTCGGGCTCAGCGGTCGTGGTCGTCTCGTCTACCGTTGCCATAGGGTCGTCGGTCTCGGCCGCTTCATCCGCTGCTGTCCCAGGCTCGGTTATAGCAGCCGTCTCATTTGCCACTACCTCACGCTCGGCAGTGGCGGCCGTCTCAGGCGCAGTAAGCATGGCTGTCTCACCAGCTACTATCTCGGGTCCAGCAACCCCGGCTTCGTCACCCACCGTCGCCTCGGGTTCAGCCAGTACCTCCTCCACTGTCCCCTTAGGCTCGACGGTTTCTGCCGCTCCTTCAGTTAGACTTGGCCCTGCAGGACAAGATATATAAGAACCGATAGTTGTACAACTCTTACAACAAAGTCTCGAAAGACACATTACCTGAGGTGGATCGATCGTTGGCTTCCCGAACTGCACGCATCGCTCGTCAATAAGCTGTAGACAAGGCGACCGGGGACTCTTCTGGAGGAGTAGCTGCGGGAGTAACAGTGCTTGGGCCCGCTCCCACGGCCAAAGCAGCGTTGCGCTCCTTCGCCTCGAGCCTCAAGCGCTTCCTCTCCTCCCGGGCCGTCACGACGGACCTTGTCAAAGCTTCCTTCATCAAGGCGTCATCGTCCGCGTTCAGAGTTGCCTCCAGAGCCTTCAAGGCATCCCTCATCGGCTTTTTGAGTCGGGTCTCTCGCGGTAGCCCCGAAGAGGCCGGGACTTCAGTAGCTGGCTCGGGAAGAGTCCCCGTATCGGCTTGCGCAGAAGATCCCGCGGCCCCTGCAAAAAGACAAAGAGAAGATTAGATTGGCTATAAAAAAAATGAGAATAAAGACTCAGTGAGCCGAGACATACCAACACCCGACAGAGCGCGTTTCCTTTCCTCCTCCTGGAAAGTTTTGAAGGAAGCAGCGATAGCTTCTTCAGTGGTAATGCCTGTTTTAAAAAAAGAGGGGAAAGCATTAGTCAAACACAATGATAAAAGTATGATGCAATGACGGAAAAATACAACTAGTCATTACCCGATTACGTGAGTTTGGCCAGCCACGCTTCAAGCCTTGCCGATCGCTCAGAAGCCGCGATGGCGGCCGCCATATCGGTGTCTGCTGGATCTACAAAGAAACCCTCGTTGCTTCCGTACTCGCTTAGGCCTTCGGTGAGAGGGGCCTGAGGCTCTAAGCCAAGGATGGCGTTAAGAGAAAGAACGGACTTCTTCTTACTCTTCTGCGCACGGATCCCGGTCGCCGCCAAAATCATCTTACGCTTCGCAGGCATCTTAGGACGGCTGGTTCCGATGTCTGAGCCCAAGCCAGACTCGGGCGAAACTATATTCACCGTCTCCACTAGAACACGGGGCGCTGGGGGCGCGTCCACGGTATCACGAGGCGGCAATCCTCGCGGAGTGCTCAGCACACGCGGTGGCCCAGCTCCAGCATCTTTCAGCGGAGGAACGACCGGGGTCCTTGGCTTCAAGGGGGCTTTGCGATCGCCGGCGGGGGGCGCACCCTTGCGGTCAACCAACAACCGCTTTTCTTCTCGGATAACAGCACCCATCGCGTGCACGTACCAAGCCACGTACACGTTAAGGGCCTGTGGGACGCAGCTCGGCTCGCTGATAAAGAAGTGGGAGCCCGTGTTTAGCCGCATGAAGTGGTGCAGCGCGCTCCGCATCCCCTCCCTGGTGGCCGCGGGCTCTTCCAAAAAAACATCCAGCGGGACCCCCTGGTTGTAGCTTGATTGTTTGGAGAACCGATGGGGGTTATACCTCATGAAGAGCGCCATGTCGCTTTGCCTGAACACCAGGAAGCCCGGTCGGATGGAGTATAAGTGAAGAATCTCCCGGGCTTTCAATACAGAGGCCCCGTCCTTGAAACCATCACGCAGCGCTAACACCGCCTTGGAGGTCTCCGGGCCGATGGTCACAACTTTGTCCATGAAAGAAGTCTTCGCTCCGACCATGTGCGGACGAAGAAGCAACCCCCTAGCCTCCCGCGCAGATGGATTCACAATCGAGGCGCCAATCAGCCGCATAACTCTTGGGAGTCTGCACTTCTCGAAAAACAAGGGGCTCTTATGAATGCCGAATACCCCGAGCACATGCATTTCCATCCACGAAGTGAAGTAGTGCATCGGGAAATTGGCAGGTTGCACCCCAAGTTCATTTGTGTCCGCCGCCACGCTGAGTCCATGGTATAGGTGGGCCAACCCGGCGATTCCGATTGACAACTGTATGCCAGCCACCATCCGATGCGCTGGGTAGAAAACGGACGGCCTCATGTAGCGCGGGTGCATGGGGAGCGCGAAACAGCACAGCCACAATCCTAGAAACCCTAAAAAGAAGGTCTCCTCATCAATGCGGGGGGCGGCGATTTCTGATAAGGGCATGATGGCGGCATCAGGGAGATAGAAATCCTTTTGATCATCTTCCAATGCTGGTCGACGATCTAAGCCGAAACCGAAGGGGTCGTTGAGCTTGGCGAACTTTTCACCCCGTTGCGATAGAATCTCCGGTCGAAGAAAGCGGGCGATGAAATCTGCAAAACTGACTCCCCGGACTCCCGATTCTAAATAAAGACCTTCATATATATATTCAGCACCTTCACCAGACTCGGGAACTGGTGCTGAATAGCATTCTCGGGTGTTATTCCCATCACCAATGGCTTGGTGGCGAAGACATACTCGTCAGGAGGAAGCAGCTTCTCATAATGCTCCCCCCTCACCGGCAAACCCGAGATCTCAGCGAACTCTTCCAAGAAGATGGAGACTTCCCTGTCCGATAGAAGGAAGGCATGGGTGGGGATGTTCCATTGTTCTATGAATGCCTTAACCCACCACGTCGGGGGAACAGGATACTCAAAAAATGAGACGTAGACGGCGGAGTACAGACCAATCTTCATCAGATGCGTCCTCTTCGCTGATAGGATGTATCTGGCCCACTGCAAATATCCGGCCGGTTGTCGAGGGGTTAATCCAATATTATAAGGTTGTCCCTAAGGGCGTGCCTCATCCTGGCATATGCGCCGCCCCAAAATGTCCACGGCTGGCGGCGGCTGCACGGGAATGGCAGCAATCGAAGGCTGGAGAAGATCCTCCGAATTCCAGTTCACGACCTCCACGGCATACTTCACCGGGGGTTCATCCGCATAGGGGATTGACGAGATAGGCTCTGACGGCGTCGCGCAACCGAAGCTTCGGCGACCCTTGATGATTTCACTATACCACCTACCCCACAAGTGAAGGTTCTTATATTCGGGGTCATGATCCTTAATGAGAGCGAGCACCTCCCGGTCCACCGGCGCCTCAGGAAATCCTCCCTCTGAGCGAACAAATAGGAAAGACAGATCAGCAGACATGATTGCCTGCAAAGAAAAATGAGATTCAGCCGTCAGTATCATGATTTAATTTTAAAAGCCCAACGCTTGGTACTTTAAAATTTGTACCACACTGCAATGCAGTGAAAAGGGGACCAAAAGTGGACCCTCAAAATCTGGATGACAATGCATCAGTTAATAAGACAGCCGCATCATTGGATGGGACTATCAATTAATAAGTAGATCCCCAAAAGAATACTCTCATTAAATGAGAAATCCCTAAAGACAAGGAGAAAATCTCCCCTTTCAGAGCAAAGCTCTGTCACAGAGTGACACTTGTCAAACTCTGGTCTCAAGGGAATAAAATTCCTTAAAAGAGCCTAGCTCTGTAATAATGATGAGAGAATCCATTAAAAGAAAAAAAAATTTAATTAACTCCTGGAAATTAAAAAATTTGGGATCTTAGAGATCCATGAAAACTCTTAGGAGTTCTTCATCTTTAGATCAAAAAGATCTATATTTTGTCCATGAGCAAAGCTCTGTTCATTGGTAAAAACCCTGAAACAAGATCTCTTTAGATCTATGGATTCTTGAGAGCAAGGCTCTGTTGGTGAAACCCCAAAGGGGTTTTCTTTAGATCAAAGATCTGTGAGAGCAAGGCTCTGTTAATTAAAATTAATTTAATTTAAATTAAGTTAAATTTTACCTAAGATTTTTCTAGAGTTTTAACTCTGAAGTTCCTGAAAAACAAGAGCAAGGCTCTAAAGTTTTAAAATTAAAAATCTTGAAGATGATAATCATCTGTTGAGGACCAAGGGTCCTATTTATAGGCGCTTGTGCGCCCCTTCAACTCCTGAGTTGATCCAACGGCTAGGATCTTGCCACCGCTGCACTCACGTGTGCACCACGTGAGCGCAACGGTGGGGGGACATTTGTTTCCCCCAATCAGAGCAAAACTCTGTTTGAATTTCAAAAATTCAAAAATTGAAGTAACGATTCAGATTCCTTGCGCTGCGCGCAGCGCGCCACGTGTCAAAAGCTGACAAGCCAGCGCTGCGCCCAAGACAGTGCACCCAATCAGAGCAAGGCTCTATTTAAAATAAAAATGAAGGAAGCAACGCTTCAGATGATCTGCGCTCTGCGTTGCGCGAAACGTGTCAGCGCAGTTGCGCTGCACTCTGCGCTGCGCGACACGTGTCAAGCGCAGGTGCGCTTGCGCCAACTGTGCCAGCACTAAAACAGAATTAAAATTCTAGAAAGATCTTTCTAATCTTGTTAAAACAAGAAGATTATTTTCTGTAAAACAGAAACCCTTGGATCAAAGATCCAATGGTAGGGAAAAATCCCTAAATCACTCAGAGAAAAATCTCTTAAACTGATTTAACAAATCAATTGGCACTATATAAAGGCCCCTAGACTCCAAGTCTAAAAGACATGGACATACAGAGAGAGAGAAACACAGAAATCCTCTGAAAACTTTGAGAAAGAACTCAAAAAAGAAAAAAGGTAAACCTTTGGAAAAGAAGAAGATCATCTTCTTCATTTAAAGAATTTAATTCTTAGAATAAAAAAAAAGGAGAAGAATTTCTTCTAAAAAGATCAAAGATCTAAGAACAAGATCAAGATCTTCAATATAAAAAAAAGGACCAGAAAAGATTAGATCTTTTGATCTATATAAAGGCATTGCCTTTTGACGAACCACTGGTTCTTGAGATTTGAGGTAGGACCTCTCTGGAAACAAGAAAATTTTGTTCCCTTTGATCTAAAATTGATCAAGATATTAAACAGTGCCTTACACTTTGAAATTTGCACTGTTGCGCTCCTTGGATTGGCGCAAGCCACCAGATAGCGCCACGTGTCGGCCCCAGAACAAACTGCGCCTTGCGCTTCTAAAACAGAGCACTGCTATTTTAAATTGGCGCAAGTTATCAGAGCGCGCCACGTGTCAGCAGCGTGCTAGCGCAGCGCACTGGCGCTGCGCACTGCGCTAACAGACTTGCGCTCACTAGAGCGTGACACGTGTCACCCCCACATGAGCTTGCGCCTTGCGCTCCTCAATTGGCGCAAAGCGCCTGACAAGCCACGTGGGGCACTGTCAGAACATTAAATGCAATACATTATTAAAGAGCCAGAGCCCAATAAAAGGTCTATCAAACCAAAATAAAAAAAAATGCTATGCATTATTAAAGGGCAGAGCCCAATTAAAGGTCTAATAGGCCCAAACAAAAAAATGCAATGCATTAATAAAAGGGCAGAGCCCAAACAAAGGCCTAACAGGCCAAATGCAATTAAAATGTTGAACATTTTCAACTGGACTTAACCCAATATTGGCCATAAGTCCTCAAATTAAATTGACTGAGCACGACTGCTCTCTCAAATCAATTTACACCCGGTTCAAGGGTACATCTCTGAACTCCTCTGATATTTCTCGTTGTAATCCTTCAACGTCGTCAGAGAGGTGACGGGTCCCGACAACCATACATTAATACGGACTGTGGGGTCCTTAAACTCATGGACTTATGTGTCCTTACACCAGTATCCGTCCCCAAAATGGGAATGTTGGACCACCATGTCGCTTAACTGGTAATACGGACTGTGGGGTCCTTAAATTCATGGACTTATGCGTCCTTAAACCAATATCCGTCCCCAAAATGGGAATGTTAGACCACTATGTCCCTAAACTGGAATAATAGAGCCCAAATGCTCTTTTATCGGATCTAAACGATCCCGTTAAGTTGATCTTAGTCTCAAATTGGATTAACGTATCCTTAACAAACGTTTAAATTGATCTTAGCCTCAAATATGGCTAACGTATCCTTAAACCAAAACCCTAAACCCAAATCTAAGAAAATACGGATTTGGACTAATCCACGTCCTACGGGCGACGACATAAATTAGTCTCCGTATACGATCCACGGGCAACCACAAAAAAAAAACAAACACCCACAACACGAAGTGAACACCTGGAGAAGGAGAAAGTTGTTACCGTGATGCGGTAGCGTAATTAACTGCAGGGGCTTGCGCCTGCAGGGAAGAGCGTCCCCACAATAAAAAACCCCTCAAACGAGGGGGAATCTGACAAAGTCTGCTACATCGGCCGCATTCGTCTAAACTTTCGATACACGGTGCCATAAATCAACTTGGCATCTTCGGAGAGGTGGACGGATAAAACCAAATAGCATCTGTCCTGAATCTCAGGCAAGACGTCTCCGCGTCGCGCCGTCTTTCGGAGGGGAACAAACACCTTCGTTCGGTTTTTAACAACTACTGCGTTCTCGTAGGCTTCATCCCGCAGCTCGTTTAATTCGTTCAATTGCAGCTTTCTATTGCTGCCCGCATCTCCTAAAGATAGGTTCAACTCTTTTATTGCCCAAAATGCTTCAATTTCAACTGGAAGGCGGCAAGCCTTTCCATAAATAAGCCTATATGGAGACATGCCAAGATCGGTCTTATAAGCAGTTCGGAATGCCCAAAGGGCATCAATAAGTTTTGACGACCAATCTTTACGGTTTTTGGAAACCGTTTTCTCCAATATCTGTTTAATTTGCCGATTTGAAATCTCGGCTTGCCCACAAGTTTGGGGATGATAGGGCGTTGACAGCTTGTGAGTAATGGAGTATTTCCGCATTAAGGACTCGAAAGTCCTATTACAAAAATGAGATCCATTATCGCTGATAATTGCGCGAGGATGCCCAAACCGAGAAAAGATGTTTTCTTTGAGAAATCTTACGATAATCTTGTTGTCATTAGTTCGGCTGGGGACAGCCTCGACACATTTAGAAACATAGTCAACAGCGAGTAGAATATACATGTTCCCAAAAGAGTTGGGAAACGGCCCCATAAAGTTTATCCTCCAAATATCAAAAATTTCAACAATCAATATTGGTTGGAGCGGCATTTCATTTCTCCGAGATATCCGGCCCAAGTGTTGGCACCGGGTCATGTCTTGTAGTACTCATGTGCGTCTTTAAAAAGTTGTGGCCAGTAGAAACCACACTGCAAGATTTTTTCTGCTGTCCTTTTGGGGCCAAAATGCCCGCCACACGCTTGATCGTGGCAAAATGACAGCACGCTCTTAAACTCATTGTTGGGGACATACCGACGAATAATTTGGTCGGGACAGTATTTGAATAGATACGGTTCATCCCAGTAAAAATGTTTTACCTGAGATAGAAATCCGAGTCTATCCTGATTCGACCATTCGTTTGGTATCAGTCCGATGGCCAAATAATTTACGATATCTGCGAACCAAGGTTCGCATGACACAGTTAAGAGCTGCTCATTTGGAAAAATGTCTTTAATAGGAATTTGAAGTGTAGACGAAGAAGGAAGGCGTGAAAGATGGTCGGCGACTACGTTTTCGCATCCTCTCGTGTCTCTGATGACAAGGTCAAACTCTTGTAGCAAGAGAATCCAACGTATCAGCCGAGATTTAGCATCCTTCTTCGCAAAAAGATGGCGAAGGGCTGAGTGGTCTGTGTAAACGATGACTGGAGAGCCGATTAAATAGGGCCTGAACTTTTCTAATGCAAACACAACAGCTAAGAATTCTTTTTCAATTGTTGTGTAATTTAATTGGCCCTCGTTCAAGGTTCGGCTAGCGTAATAAATTACATGCGGTATCTTATTTATGTGCTGTCCAAAGACAACACCAATGGCGAAATCAGATGCATCGCACATAATCTCAAATGGATGCGTCCAGTCAGGAGATGAAAGAATGGGAGCGGAAGTAAGTGAGTTTTTCAATGACTCGAACGCCTTCATGCAGGTTGAGTCAAAATCAAATGTGGTGTTCTTGGCCAACAAAAGAGTCAAGGGTCTAGCTATCTTGCTAAAATCCTTGATGAACCGTCTATAGAAACCGGCATGGCCAAGGAAGGCTCGAATGTCTCAGACGCATTTGGCAGGAGGAAGATTTGAAATGACTTCAATCTTAGCTTTATCTACCTCAATGCCATTTTGCGAGATGATATGTCCTAAGACAATACCTTCTCGTACCATAAAGTGGCATTTCTCCTAATTTAGAGTGAGGTTCTTATCCCTACACCGGGTAAGAACTGCGTCTAAATGTAGCAAACACTCATCAAACGAGTTGCCGAAAATGGAGAAGTAACTGGAGCATTTCATAACCCAAAGGGCATGCGACGGTAAGCAAACGTACCGAAAGGACAAGTGAATGTGGTCTTGTCTTGGTCCTTTTCGACGATGGGAACTTGATTATAGCCGGAGTAGCCATCCAAAAAGCAATAGTACTCGTGCCCAGCCAATCGTTCTAGCATTTGGTCAATAAAATGTAAAGGAAAGTGGTCTTTCCGTGTTGCGGCGTTGAGTTTTCTATAATCGATGCATACTGGCCACCCAGTTTGGGTGCGAGTAGGTATTAACTCATTCGCCTCATTAGTTATGACCGTTATGCCCAATTTCTTTGGGACAACGTGAATGAGGCTAACCCACTGGCTATCAGAGATAGGGTAAATGATACCACTATCAAGACATTTTACAATCTCCTTTTTAACAGCCTCCTTCATTATAGGATTTAGTCGTCTCTGTGGATCCCTTACTGGCTTGGCATCATGCATCATATGAATATGATGTTCAACTATTAGGGGACTAATCCCCTTGATGTCCGCCATAGTCCAGCCAAAAACTTGTCGATTGTTTTGTAAGACCATTAAAAGGGGTTTCTCTTGCTCGGGGGCTAGAAAGGCCGAGATGATAACGAGAAGGGTCTCATTCTCACCTAAGTAAGCGTATTTAAGGTGAAACGGCAATAGCTTGAGTTCGAGTTTTGGAGGCGAAACAATTGAGGGTAAAATTGATGAAACTGTCTCAAACTCGAATAATTCCAATAGAGGTTCGAAGCGAGTGTAAGCAACCGAGTCGGATGGTTCAGCTAACTCATCCGAAAATTCAAAGGATTCAAACTCGGGCGGTGATTCTTTAAAATCGTTCGAAAAAGTGAAACACTCATAATCATTATCGGGTGTGAAAGCAGTGTCAGAATCAAGGAGGAACGCACTATTGGCATCAAAATTGCTGTGATCGAACAGAAAATTTTCGAGCCCACAGTCCTCCTGAGTGATCTCTTGCGAGCAAACATAAAGTATATTAGCATTAGGCTCGGAGGGCTGATTCCCCAACTTAAAAATGTTGAGCTCAATTGTCATGTTTCCAAAAGATAGGTTCATCGAACCATTTCGATAATTGATCACCGCATTAGAAGTTGCAAGGAATGGTCGACCGAGTATCACCAAAATTTTACTCCGGGGATTAGCTACAGGCTGTGTGTCCATAACAATGAAATCAACAGGGAATATGAAGTCCCCTACTTTAATCAACACATCCTCTAACTCACCCCTAGGATGGGTGATAGATCGATCGGCCATTTGGAGAGTACAATGTGTGGGTTTCAGCTCTCCAACGCCTAATTATTCATATACTGAATAAGGAAGCAAATTAACACTGGCACCAAGATCTAAAAGTGCGTGGTTGATGTTCTTATCCCCAATAGTTATTGAAATGGTAGGACAGTCAGGGTCCTTTCATTTTTGGGGTAAAGGTTGGGTAAGAGCATCACTTACCGCACTAGCTAAGAAAACTTTCTTAGGTACCTGTGATTTCCTCTTCTTGGTGCATAAGTCCTTTAAGATTTTATCGTAAGAAGGGACTTGTTGGATTGCATCTAAGAGAGATATGTTTATGCTAACCTGTTTAAATAACTCCACAATCTTCTCCATTTGTGGAGTTTGTTTATTGGATCTCAACCTGTTTGGAAATGGAATATTTTGAAAATTTATTGAGTTCAATGTTTGTGGAGTAGATTGCGGAGTTGGAACGAATCCCAGTGTTGGTGTTTTCATGGAGTGAGATGTGGGTCCGTTCAAATTAGTAAAAAAAGTAGAGCCTTGTGAAGAATGAAGAACATGCTCTGAAGAAGATGAAGAAGAAGAAGAAGAAGAAGCGGCGGCCGGGGTGTCATTATTATTGCCAACGTTGTTGTGCAATATCTTTCCAGATCTCAATGTAGTCACTGCACTCACATTATGATTTTGTTGTTCATGAGCAACAGTGCATTTTGTGTGTGACCAGGATTTGGCAGTAGTTGAGATGGAAGTTCCCCTTCTCTCGCTCACTTAGAGCAACATTCAGTTGTGCAATTTGGGCTTCAATGGTTTTGATACTTTGCTCATGTGATGCAGTGTGTTTCACCAAAGACTGAATGGAAGACTGGATGTTGGCTGAGAATTGCGTAGATTGTTTTAAAAACGCATCCAGACTTCGTTCTAGCGAGGAAACCTTATCGTTATTTGGTTGAACAAAATTATTTTGAGGAAAAGAGTTGTTTGGTGCAAAATTGTTCATTTGATTCGGTAAGGTTGGGGTTAGAAAGGTTGCTGATATTGAGTTTGTTGAGGAGCTTGTTGTTGCGGAGGAGGCCTTTGAAA
Source organism: Agapanthus africanus (assembly GCA_030015575.1). NCBI lineage: Eukaryota > Viridiplantae > Streptophyta > Magnoliopsida > Asparagales > Amaryllidaceae > Agapanthus > Agapanthus africanus. The sequence goes on along the minus strand of JASDDO010000028.1, from coordinate 49,229,545 downwards.
ATTGTTATTGCCTTAAAATTGTTGTTGATTTTGATTCCAAGCAAAATTAGGGTGGTTCCTCCAACAAGGATTATAAGTTGAAGAGTATGGATCATTTCTTTGTCTCTGCTGAAAGCCAGCATTGACTTGATCTTGTCCTTGAGCAGATGGGTTGTAAGGACACTCTTCGGTCAAATGGGATGGATCCGAACAACAAGCGCAAATAGTGCAAGGGGGTAAAGCGGAGACAGGAGAAGGAGATGAGAATTTGCTCTCAATTGCTTCTAGTTTACGTGTAATTGCGGCCATTTCGGCTTTCACTGCAATTGGCATGTCAAGTTGGTGAACACCTTCCCTAGACGAACCGGATGAAGTAGATGAAGTGGACGAAGCGGTTTGTCTAGTGCTTTCCCACTGAAGCGTTTGTTCAGCAAGATCATCGAGAAATTGCCAAACTTCTTCGTAAGATTTTGTAAGAAAGTGACATTGACAAATGGTTTTCAGCAACTGCTTAGTTACTGGGTTCAGTCCTTCGCATAAAGTTTGGCAAATTTTTCATCTCTTGATACCATGGTGAGGGCACTGAACAAGAAGGTCCTTAAATCTTTCGAAACACTTCCAAAAAGGTTCGGAAGGAAGCTGGGAAAATTGATTAATTTCATTTCTAATTCTCGCGGTCTTATGGTGTGGGTAAAACTTTTTAAGAAAAGTCTTAACAAACTCTTCCCAACTTTTTATGGAATGCGATGTTGTACTATATAGCCACTTTTCAGCTAGGTCACATAAAGTGAATGGAATGACACGTAGCCTTATAGCATCATCGGAAAGTTAGGTGGTCTTTATCATTGCGCAAACATTCTGGAATTTGTTAATGAAGATATAGGCATCTTCGGATTCCAGCCAGTGAAATTTAGGCAACATATTAATGAAGTGGGGTTTAATTTCGAACTTATCCCCATTAGCTGGCGGAAATGAAAGACAAGTGGGAAGTGCGGTGCGGGTTGGATAGAAAAGATCCTGGAGCGCGATTCGTTGGGGCGCTTCAACAGGAGGGTGTTGTGGGTTATTCGCACCCAGTTGAGGTAGAATCAGTCCCGAAATAGGTAAGGGGTTATTAAGATTGAATCCCGACATCTCCTTAGAAGATGATGAATTTGAAGATGAAGGTAAAAAAGTGGAGGGAATTTCGACTTCGGAGTCGAAAGCGTCGTCAGTAGGCACTAACGAGACACGGACTAAACGGACGCTAGTGTCTCTAGTCCAACCGGACATACACTAAATGAGGTGTAGTGTAGTCAAAAAGTAGAAGGTGGGGGTAAGAAAACGTCAATAAGAGAATGTGGGTGAAAGTTTGGTGCAATGGATTTCTAGCGACAAAATGGCAAGTTTTTGGAAAGATTTTTTGTAACACCCGAGCCCAATAATACTATTTCTATTGCTAGTTGAGTGTTATTGCTCTTTCCAATTATCCTGATTGTTTGGTGTTTATTGCTAAATTTTAACCGGTTAAGTCATTTTGGCACATAACAAATTTTAACACCGAAAATGAAATTAAAAATATCCATGTTGGCCTACTCGTCGCCACTAGTCGCGTGGTAGCGTCCGCGCGTCGAGATTCCGTCCCGTTCGGTGAAACGGGCAAGTTTGGACGACTACGCGCGCGTGCAAGTGTCCGACTTGGGGGCATGCATTTTAATCACAAAACACCTCTTTTCAAAATTTGGAACTCGCTTAAAATCCTATAATTTGAATTTGAAACATTTGGGCGCAACCCGGGCGCGATTTGGAAATGTTTCATTTAGCGCCAAAATCCCAGTTTAATAAAATAATCTAAAACCATAATATTCATATAATCTTACTGTTATCCCTTAAATCTTTTTAAAATTTCCTTCTTAAAAACCATCAGCCAATCAGAGGGGTTTAAACCCCGTGGGCCCGTCTCTATTCCTCTTTCCCTATCTCTCTCTCTCTCTCTCTCTCCGCCTCTCAACCTCTCTCTATCTCCCTCAAATCTTTTTCTCTCTCTCTCTCTAACAATTTCTCTCTCCCTCTATCTTTTAAACCCACGTCCCTCGCCATCGTCTTCACGAGAAACCCCACGACGAACCCCACAACCCACGCGAGAATCACCAGCAAATCCTCGTCGCAACCCTAGCCCAGCCTCCTCCTCGCCCTCATCACCTCAACAGAGCATCCCTCCCCTCGCCATCTCCTTCCTTTTCCCGAGCGCCATTGCAACCTTCACCCCGCAGCGAACCATAGCCTCGTCGTGCCAGTCGCCACCGCGGTCCCCACGCCGACGACACCACCACCATCGCCCTTGCCTCCGCAGTCTCTTCTCGACCTCGACACTACTCTCCTCCTCCCGGTGCACCCCTGACCAGCAGCGACCCCGGCTACCCCGCGACTTCCTGTACTGCCTGGATCATCGCCGGAAACTCCTGCGCCGCCCCTGGCCGTCGTCGACGAGCCCCAACCACCTCCAGACACCTGTAGGTATGCCCTCCATCTTTCCCTTCCCTTTTATCTTCTTCAAGGTTTAAACGAGCCGCTGAAATTTTATAGATTGCCGGAGACGCCGTACTCGCCGCCGTCGATCTCGCCATCGTCACAGAAACCCGCTGGAACCGTGAGTTTTTCCCCCACCACCTTCTTCTCTGGTCCTTTACTTAATTCCAAGTCTATACCCGCTTGAAACCCTTGTTTTTCCTGTTTTGTGCTCGCCGGAATCCGGCCATGCTGTCGTTTGGACCCGACTTTCCAGCGAAGTACTCTGGTCCGTGTGGTCCCGCTGTTCGCTGTTAGGACTCGATCCGTGGCCCGTGCACCCGTCTCGTGTTTTCCGCCGACATTGCATCCGTGCTTTCCGGTTTGCGAAACCGTCGAGGCAAGTATCCGAATACTTGCTTTAACATGCTAGTACACAAGATCAAGTCTTGCTATACACTTAATTATCATATTATTTTATAACTTAGAATTGACGGTTACAATTATTCTTAACATTGAATCGGTATAGTAGTTTCTTGTAATTAATCGATCTACTATCAATCCACACTTTAACTAACTAAACCAAGTAGATCGTCCTTGCTTCATTTGTTAAATCACCCATGAGACAATTATTATGCTTTAGTTTAAATTCATGTAGCTTCATTACTTTATGTTGTTGATATTGCTTCACCTTGTGACTATTGCACCCCAAGGGTGCTTGAACCTGTTAATAAGAGAATACAAAGCACCACTGTGTTTACATGGAATAATATTGTTATTTACTGTTTCCTGCTGTTGTTCCTTATTCGTTTCTATACCTGTTATGAGCATACATTCGATTGCATTATATTTTGACCCGATCTTGATACACCTGACACATGTACTGATACACCGGACATGACACCCCGTACATACTGACTCAACCTATTGTACTACGACCTGACTTATTACATGATCTCATGCCTAATGCCAACAAACCTGACTTGGGGTCCTCATGGACCATTCCTGCTGTCTATCCAGACAGACCTGCTTTTACCTGATTCTGTGTTGGCATTAGTCCTTGACTACTGAATACCTGACCTGACATACATAACTTGGGGGTATGGGGAAATCAAAGATGAACCTGACTTGTAACTCGACAGTTCACTACCTGTTCGAGTGTACACATTCCTGTTTTGTGCCTAGCGGCATGTCTCGGTTTCGGCCGAGAATATTGTGGCCGTGATCCCGGGTATGTACGGGGTACTACCGAGTGTACACTTTCCTGTTTGTGCCTAGCGGCATGTCTCGGCTGCAGCCGAGAATATTGTGGCCGTGATCCCGGGTATGTACAGGATACTATTGAGTTACATCGACGATTCATCAATTGATTTCAAAGACTTTAGAGTAGAAACCTGATAGGACAGTTTAGTTACCACTGCACATTACCCTGCACTGTTATTTCATAGTACTGCTTTATTCATGTTATTACCTGCATTGCTTATTACCATGTTTATGTCATATTATTTGGTTGACATGACGCGCTGACGTCTGGGTTTTGCATGGCCCAGATTCCTTACCACTGTCGCCGACCGAGCAGGAGTACCTCAGCCAGCAGGCTGATTTATGAGTTCTGTAGTGGTTAGTTCATTTATTGCATTTTATTTCCAGGTGCGATCCCGCATTATGGGACGTACCTTTCAATTATTGTATTGGATCATTTGCTTCCGCACTTGTTTTTTTATTGACTCTTATTATTATGGATTTGGACATGTGTTAGATAGTTTATTTATCTTGTTCTTGATATCTCTACAACCGTAATGTGACTGTGGATGGATACTTCCTACCCACAGGTAGCATGGTTGGCTATGTTACGTGCCCAATCTTGCGTACTCTGGGAAGCGGGGCGTGACATTTTTGTTTTGTGGTTTTTTTTATAAATATTTTTCCAAAAGATTTTATACGGAACTATGACACACTTTCAAGCAATTACAATTTGAACATGCGCAATCAATCCTAGAGCTAGGTGTTTACCGCCGAACACAGAGACGCGACCGCGTAGGTTTGTCTTGCCTGAATTTGGGGGCAGATGCTATTTGGTGCTATCTGTCCACCTCTCCAAAGATGCCAAGTTAATTTATGGCACCATGTATCGAAGGTTTAAACGGATGCGGCCGATGTGGCAGACTTCGTCAGATTCCCCCTCATTTGAGGGGTTTTTGATTGTGGGGACACTCTTCCCTGCAGGCGCAAGCCCCTGCAGTTAATTACGCTACCGCATCGCGGTAACAACTTTCTCCTTCTCCAGATGGTCACTTCGTGTCGTGGGTGTTTGTTTTGTTTGTGGTTGCCCGTGGATTGTATACGGAGACTAATTTATGTTGTCGCCCGTAGGGCGTGGATTAGTCCAAATCCGTATCTTCTTAGATTTGGGTTTGGGGGTTGGTTTTAAGGATACGTTAGCCTTATTTGGGACTAAGATCAACTTAAACGTATGTTAAGGACACGTTAGTCTAATTTTAGACTAAGATTAACTTAACGGGATCGTTTAGATCCAACAAAAGAGTATTTGGATTCTATTGTTTAGTTTAGGGACATTGCGGTCAATTAGTTTAGGGACATTACGGTCCAGCATTAGTTTAAGGACATTACGGTCCAATGTTAGTTTAAGGACATCTCGGTCCAATGTTAAGGACATCATAGTCCGTGGGTTTAAAGGGACCCTACAGTCCAGGTTAAGGATATCGTAGTCCGTGAGTTTAAGGACCCCACAGTCCGTAGTTTAAAGACGTCATAGTCTATAAAGTTTAAGAAAATCATAGTCCATGAGTTTAAGGACCCCACAGTCCGTGAAATGTGTGGTTGTCGGGACCCGTCACCTCTCTGAACACGTTGAAGGATTACAACGACAGATATCAGAGGAGTAAAGAGATGTACCCTCGAACCGGTGTGAGTTGGTTGAAAGATCTGTAGTCCAATTTAGGACTAAAATCTGTTGAAATATTTATGAGCAGATGGGCTCAATTAAATATAAGTTGAGAATTTATGGTCAATCTTGGGCTAAGTCCAATCAGATTAAAATGTTTAACATTTTATTTAGGGCTGTTGAGCTTTTATTTGGGCTTGGCCCTTTTAATAATGCTGAGCATTGATCAAAGCTCTGGGCTTTATTAAAGAACAATTTATGTTTTGTCAGCGCTACACATGGCGCTTTGTGCCAGGCGCTTTGCGCGAGTCAAAGAGCGCAGTGCGCTTCTGCCAAATAGCACACATGTGAAGGACACGTGTCGCGCTTGGCGCTAAGCGCCAGATGATGGGCGCATTGTGCCAGTTTATGAGCGCTGAGCGCTAATTTATGAGCGCATTGCGCTTTCAATTTAGTGGCGCACACGTGAGTGACACGTGGTGCGCTGGGCGCTGAGCGCTAGCCCATGAGCGCAGTGCGCTATTTCAGAAGCGCAAAGCGCAAGTTGTTAATTGGCGCATACGTGGTTGACACGTGGCGCATTTTAGCGCTAAGCGCCGGTCCAGAGAGCGCAGAAACGCAGTTCAAGAGCGCCGGTCCAGAGAGCGCAGAAGCGCAGTTCAAGAGCGCAAGGCGCATTTGATCAATTTTATGATCGGGGAACAAATTTATGTTCTTTTAAAAGAGACCTTGTCTCAAGATTTAAGAACAACAGTTCTTATTTTTCAGGAGAGATTTTCGATCTCTTATTTTGATGAAAGGCTTTGCCTTTATAGATCCATGATCTGTGAGAAGAATATGTTCTTCTTTTTTTTTATGATGAGATCTTTTGATCTTTTTTATAAAAGACCTTGGTCTTTGTAGATCTATGATCTTTTTTTTAAGAAGATAATTCTTCTTTTTAAGAGATGATTTCATCTCTGTGTTCCTCATTCATCATCTTTACCTTGAAGAAATATCTTCTTGCAAGAGCTTGTTTTCTTTCTTTTGAGTTTCTCAAAGTTTATATGGGGTTTCTCTCTATCAGATTTGAAGTCTTGGGGCCTTTATATAGGGCAAGTTGATTTGTTAAATCAGTTAAAGAGATTTTTCTCTGATTGATTTGGGGATATTTTCCACCGTTGGATCTTTGATCCTAGAGCTTCTATTTTACAGAAGGCAATCTTCTTATTTTTAACAAGATTGGAAAATCTTTCCATAACAGAATTTTAATTCCGATTAATTAATGAATTATCATTATTATTAGATCTTTTGATCTAAGGGTGGGGAATTTTCTAATTCCAGCGCTGGCGCACCCGTGCTTTGCACATGGTGCGCTGCTCAGAGCGCAGCGCACTTTACGCTAGCGTACCTGTGTTTGACACGTGGTGCGCTGCTCAGAGCGCAGCGCAACCTGCGCTAGTGCACCCGTGTTTGACACATGGCACGCAGCGCGCCCAGCTCTAGCGCACACATGGTGCACTGCCTGGGGCGCGGCGCACCTGGCGCTGGCGCATCTGTGTTTGACACGTGGCACGCAGCGCGCCTAGCGCTGGATTTGAATCGTTGCTTCAATTTTTGAAATTCGAATTTTAAACAGAGTTTTGCTCTGATTGGGGGAAATAAATGCCCCCCCACCGTTGCGCTCACGTAGCCCACACGTGAGTGCAGCGGTGGCAGCATCTGCGCCCTTGGATCAACTCAGAAGTTGAAGAGGCGTTTCAATACCTATAAATAGGACCTTTGGTCCCTTAGATGATTTTTATCTTCTTCTTTGAGAACTTTTATTCAGAGCATTGCACTTCAGTTTAAGAACTTTTCAAGAGTAGAAACTCTGTCAAAACTTAGGTAAAGTTTAAAACTTTTAATAAATTAAGGTTTTACCCATTAACAGAGCCTTGCTCTTTATAGATCTTTGATCTAAAGAAAATCCTTTTAGGGTTTCATTAATAGAGCTTTGCTCTCTTCAAATCATGAACCCATAGATCTAAGGGGATCTTTTCTTGGGGCTTCTTAGCCCATGAACAGAGCTATGCTCTTTTGATAACATGTAGATTTTTTTTTAATCTCTTGTGAATAACTCTTAAGAGTTTGTTCATGGATCTTGAAGATCCCAGAATTTTTTAATTCATAAAAATTAATTTTAATTAATTCTTTTTTGATGGATTTTTCCATCATCATTACAGAGCCAGACTCTTGAGGAATTTTATTCCTTCATGATCAGAGTTTGACAAGTGTCACTCTGTCATAGAGCATTGCTCTCAAAGGGAGATTTTCTCCTTTTCCCGAGGGGTCTCTCATTTAATGAGAATTTTCTTGAGGATTTCCTCATTTAATCAACAGTCTCATCTAATGATGAGGCGGTTTTATTAATTATTAATTGATGAATTGTCATCCAGATTTTATGGGCCCCCTTTGGTCCCTCTCCACTGCATTGCAGTGTGGTACAAATTTTAAAGTACCAAGTGTCAGAATTTAAAATTAAATTATAGCGCTGACAGTTGACTTCTGTCCCCTTTTTTTTGCAGGAGACATGTTTTTCGATACTTCGTTTCCGTTTGTCCGTTCAGAGGGAGGATTCCCTGAGGCGCCTGTAGACCGGGAGGTTCTCGCGCTCATCAAAGACCATGACCCGGAACACAAAAATCTTCACTTGTGGGGTAGATGGTACGACCGGATTATCATAGGCCACCGGAGCTTTTCTTGTGCGATGCCTTCCGAGCCTATCTCGGCGATCCCGTATGCAGATGCACCCCCGGTGAACTATGCCGTGGAAGTGGTTAATTGGACTTCGGAGGGTCTCCTTCAGCCTTCGATCGCCGCAGTACCCGTGCAGCCGTCGGCGGCTTTAGATAACCTAGGGTGGCGCATATGTCAGGGCTAGTCACGCCCTTGAGGACAGCCCTACAACATCGGGCTAACTCCCCATCATCCGGCCGGGTACTTGCAGTGGGCCCGGTACATCTTGTCAGTGAAGAAATCGCAGCTGCTAAAGCTCGGCTTATACCCTGCGGTCTACGCTTCCTTGTTCCAGTATTCTGCACCTCCCACATGGTGGATCTAGGCGTTTTTGGAGCAATGGAACATCCCGACCCATACCTTCCTCTTATTGGATAGAGAGGTCTCCAATTCCTTGGAAGAATTCGCCGAGGTTTCTGGTTTACCGGTCAAAGGGGAGCACTATGAGGAGCTGCTTCCTCCGGATGAATATGTTTTTGCCACCAAGCCAGTGGTGATGGGCCTCACGCCTGAGAACGCCATCCAGCACCAGTTCCCAAGTCTGATAAAGGTGTTGAACATGTACGAGAGCCTCTTCCTTGAATCCGAAGTCCGGGGGGTCAGTTTTGCAGACTTCATTGCCCGTTTTCTTCGCCCGGAAATTTTGTCGAGACAAGGCAAAAAGTTTGCTAAACTTGATGATCCCTTCGGCTTTGGTTTGGACCGTCGGCCGATACTGGAAGCTGATCAGAAGGGTTTCTTTCTTCCTAACGTCGCGATCGTCCCTCAGTCAGAAATCGCCGCTCCGGGCATCGACGAGGAAGCGTTTTTTCTTGGGTTTCTTGGGCTATGGTTGAGCCGGTTTGCGCTTCCTATGCATCCTCGTTATATGAGGCCTTCCGTCTTCTATCCCGCGCATCGCATGGTTGCCGGAATACAAGTGGCCATCGGGATCGCCGGATTAGCCCACCTATATCACGGTTTTAGCTTAGCAGTGGATACCACTGAACCAGGGGTGCATCCTGCCAACTTCCCGATGCATTACTTCATTTCATAGATGGAGCTGCACGTGCTTGGGGTCTTTGGCATCCCCAAAAGACCTTCTTTTTACGACAGATGCAAGTTCCCACGGATAATGCGGCTGGTTGACGCCTCCATCGTGAGTCCGTCACCACGGGAAGCTAGGGGCTTGCTCCTTCGTCCGCGCACGGTTGGAGATAGTATGTCTTTCACAGAAAAAGTCTTGACCATCGGCCAGGAAACTTCAAAGGCGGTGCTATCATTGCGAGACATTTTTAAAGACGGGGCCTCCGTGTTGAAAGACCGGGAGATTCTTCATTTGTACTCCATCAGGCCGGGCTTTCTTGTATTCAGGCAAAATGATGCGGCGCTATTCATGAGATACAACCCACATCACTTTGCCCAGCAGTTGAGTTACAATCAGGGGGTCCCGCTGGAGGCTTTCCTGGTTGAACCTGCTGCCACCAAAGAGGGGATGCGGAGCGCGCTGCATCATTTTATGCGTTTGAACATGGGGTCTCGCTTCTTTATCAGCAAACCGAGTTGTGTCCCAAAGGCCCTTAATGTACACGTGGCCTGGTACCAACATTCAATGGGAACTGTTATCAGGGAGGAGAAGCGACTGTTGCTCGACCGCAAGGGTGCACCCCCTGCTGGTGATCGAAACGTCCCCTTGAAGCGACGGACCATTGTCCTCCCTCCGCTAAGAGAAGCTGCCGTGATTGAAGTCCCCCACGACAGGCCTGAGCTACCGGTGCCCCGTGCTCCCGTGGAGACAGTGGATGTACCACCGGTGCCCCGTTCTCCCATGGAAACGGTAAACGTAGCTTCCCCTGAGTCTGGCGTGGGCTCAGACATCGGGACTCGTCGCCCCAAAGTGTTCACCAAGTGTAAGCTTGTGCTGGCTGCGACTGGAGCTCGCTCGCAGAAGAGGAAGAAGAAGTCGATCCTCTCTATAGACGTTGTACTCGGCCTGGAGCCTCATGCTCCTTATAACGAGGGCCTGAGCGAATATGGGACCAACGAAGGTCTATTCATTGCGCCGGAAGACACTGATCTCGAGGCCGCCATTGCAGCTTCTGTGCGATCCGCAAGCCACAAAGCGGAAATAGCCATCCTCGCGCAATCAAGTGAGTATAAGCCATAATCTTTGTTATTGCATTATATTTTTATTATCATGTTTTGACTGACATTTTTTGTCACGCCCCACTTCCCAAAATACGGAAAACGAGGGATGACTAGGCCAGCCATGCTCCTACGGTCAAGGAATCATCCCGCCGTAGTCACTCTTCGGCTTCTAGCACTACATGGTAATCAGTAAATAAAGCACAGTATTAAAGGAATCACATCACTAATTTATTACATTAAAATTCCATTGTTCACAAATTACAGATAATAAGAACAATAACTAACCAAGTTCAATCTCACGATCACTCTAAGGAAAGCAGTAAAGATAGGGAGTACACCAGACTATATCTCTGTGAACTCGAAGGGTAGATCCGTCTCCTGTGCTGGTCCTCCCGCGGGATCTGAGCATGCATACTCAGGTCGTCAGAGCGACACAATAATAATATTATTATAATAAGATGAAACAGATAAATGTGGTAATACTGGTATAAGAACAATGCAAGTAATCACTGTGTCACTATATGATGTAGAATATGTTATGTGTCCCTATCGGTCTCTAGGTCATGTTTGAAATCACATAGTGGAAGGAGGATCATGTTTAACAGGAGTCTCGTACATACCCGAGACAACGGCCCACATGCCCGGGACATAACCCTGTCAGCCGGATCGCTAGATCCTATTCTACACGTATCAGTATCACAGTTCGAATGATCATCCTCTAAACACGGTCCCGCTAAATACGATACTCTTTCCACTTTGATTTTCCCTTTTTCCCCAGATTTACACTATTTATGATATTGATCTAGTGGTGTACAAGTATACCAATGGCACGGTTTCATCACTGTTCACTGTATCAATCACGGTCACGAATATTTACTTTCCATTGGTGTACCCGTCACTCCTAAACCAATATCTATCACGCACGATAATGCAATGTCCACACGCACTAACACTGAATATATGGCAAGGATGTGATATATGTATTGTATGCTATCAATAAGCTCTGTAGGTTATGAATCAATATGCATGTCACTAACTAAAATAATTTGCATAAATTAGTATGTTAAGAATTTAGCAAAATGATACAAGTAAGATAATTAGAACACTCAGTCAGCAATTCATCAAAATTTGTTTCAGTTCAATCGGGATTCCGGTTTTCAAGATATGGCAGTTTCATTTTAAGTGCTCGCGGCTGGAAATTCAGTTTCAGAACTGAACTTCCGTTTCGCGACACGAATTGCACCCAGTTGGGCTCAGAATTTAGTGATGTCACAGTTAAATGAAATTTAGGGTTTTCGATAAAGTATTCAACGCAATAGACAGATCCTCAATCGCATTTGTACGTTGAAAGTTATACGCAGTTTAACCTCAGGGTGTCATTTCAGAATCTGTTCTGGATAGTTATACATTCTGCCCTTTTAAATACAGTTTAAAATAGCAAACGGCGATGAATCGGAGTGGAACCACTTGTTTTATTTAGCTAACAGAATTATCTTTAATCTACAGTAAAGTTCCGTAACATACTACTTTAGGAAACACAGTGACACAGGTCTTGGGACAGAACACAATAAACAGAAACGCTCTGGACTGCAGTCCAGAGTCGCACTCCGATCCAATTATCATCACGGTTTCAGAGCAGAAAACATTAAAATTTTACATAGGGTTAAAGTTTGTCGAGTCGGCTTCGATTTAAGCCCTCGAACGTATCATTCCAGTTTGAATATAATTTATGGTGATTTTATTCGTTTTCAGGTACGAGAAAATATTAGTTTTAACGGCATGTTTGGGGGTATCGATTTTTGTCACTAACAATCGTATTTTCCAGCGAGATTCATACACGATATTTATCGTCTAATGGGACAACAGAAAATATCAGTCTCCATCAAAATAAACAATCATTTCCATTGGGATCTAACATCGAGCACTTAGGTCATGATATACATCGGTAATCGGTAAGTTTAATAACTATGTGATTTATGTTTGTAACACCACTAAAGTAGCATGAAGCAAGTAAATACTTGCCTGGAAACGTCTCGGGGTCGCTCGGCAGCAGTGGCGTCACGGACGCGTGACGTACGCCGTGTAACGGATTCTCGCGAGCTTGGTTCGAAATACGGGTTTTACGTCGGAGTTTCCCGGAGTCGTCTTGTGCGCGCTGGAAGCTTAGTGGGTGCTCTGTGGTTCGCCTGAGAAGTGTTGGGGTTGCCGACGGTCGACGGCAGCGCTCCGGCGAAGTGCAACAGCGAAGTGCTTGGAAATGGGTTTGAGTGATTTTTGAAGAGAGGGAAAGATTGTGCAGTGGGGCTAGGGAATTATGGTGAGGGTGATGATTCTGAGGGGGTGGAGGTCGACGACGTAGTGGGGGTCGCCAGCGTCGAGGAGGCGTGCAGGGGTGACTCGAGTTCGGGTGTGACGGGTTGGGTGTGCAGGGGATTTGTGTGCGGGGGCTCGGGTGTACTGGGTCGGATGAAGTCATAGAGGACGAGGGAGGATGAAAGAGGGTCGCCGAGGGGTTGTCGAGGTGTTGTCGCCGTCGATGGGCGACGAGTGATCGGGGCAAAATGGGTTCGTAAGTTTCGAGAGGGAGAGAGAGATGAGGGAACTGGAAAAAGTGAGGGGGTGAGCGAGATGGGAAAGAGATAAGAGAGACGAGAGGAGCGCGTCGTGGGGGCGAGGGCAACGGTACTGCGACGTAAGCAAGAGCGTTGGCGATGGCGGAGGAGGCGGGTCGCGCGCGCGAGTCACGAAAGGTTACCGTTGGGGGAAATTTTTGAAGGAGATGAACAGTTATGGGGTCGGGTCTGCTGAGGAGGCGGGCTGGAGTGAGTGGGCCGGGAGCTTTTCTTTGAGAATTCATTTTAATTAAATATTGGGTGGGCTGAGTGAACGGGCCGGGGGATTTATAAAAAAATTTATTTAAAGAAAAATTCGAGTGGGCTGGGGAGAATAGTAAGGGCCGGCTAGGTTTATAAGGAAATTTATTTAAAGAAAAGTGCGGGCTTGGTAAAAGGAAACGGGCTGAGGCTAAAAGTAACGGGCTGGAGAAAAACAGTAAGGGCTGAAAGTTTAAAATTTGGTTTAAGGTTAAGTGTTTTGCTCATTTTGGTTTATTTCGGCTTTGGTTTTAAATCTTGGGTTTTAGCTTTAGGGTTTGGACTATAATTCCAAAAGAGCTGGAAAAGATAGGGTTTAAATATCAACCTTAACAACCAACTAAAAAAATATACGAAGACAAGAATAAGGTAATCTCTAGAATTCAGAAAATAGGAAACTTCATTTAGAAAGGAAACGGGGATTTACATTTTTCTTTCTGTAACAGGCTTTTCCACTGAAGAGGCTCTAGCAGCTTCCCTTAGGACCTTTGAGGAGGAGGAGAGGGCTCGCGCTTTGCTGGGCATTGGTATTTCTCGGCTCATTGCATCTTCATTCTCCTTTCTTATGTACGATCTGACCCCTTCTTTATCTTATCGCAGGGACTACAATGCCAACCCCGCAGGTGATGCGGGGATGCTTCCCAGGCCAGCCATTGAAGTCCCGGCCTCCTCTGCATTGCCGAAAGAGGCCTTACTCAAACGACCGATGACGGATGCCATAACGGCTCCAGAGGTAACCCTTAGCGCGGATGAGGATGTCCTGTTGATGGAGGCTTCTAGAAGATCCGCTCTGACGGCCCGAGCGGAAAGGAAGCGCAGAATGCGCGCGGCAAGGGAGCGTAGTGCTGCCTTGGCCGCAGGTGCAGGTTCAAGCACCACTACTCCTGCCCCTACTCCTTCAGAGGATGCTCCGGCTGCCTTTTCCACCGCCCACAGACAGGCAGCACGTGCGGCTCGGGAAACAATCGGAAGACCAACTCAAGGTAACGTGACATTGGGTTCTTTTGTCAAAGTTCTAACCTTCAGGTTCTCATATATCCTATCTTGCAGGGCCGAGTCTTGCCGAAGAAGTGGCGGCATCCACTGAGCCTGGGGTAGCGGTAGAGGAGATAGCCACGATCGCCGAACCCGAGGCAGTGGTAGGCGAGATAGTTACCATCTCCGAGCTCGAGGTAGCGGTGGGTGAGATGGCGGCAACCATTAAGCCTGAAGTGGCCACCCTTTCTCAAGAGTCTAGAACTGCTCCAATCGTGGCTCTTTCCCTTTGCGGCTCCTTGCCGTTGCCGGGCGCTGCGAGTATCATGACGATTCTCATGGAGTCGGGGGATGAAGCCACGGGCGGCGAAACCATTCCGATGGAGGAGGGTGAAGCAGTCGCTATATCAAGTGACTCTCTTGTTGCGGTTCCGACCGGCGACTCACCAGGTAGATTTTGGGTCATTGCTTTTCTTTTTATTCTGAAATCCCATTTAATCTTTCCTGACAGTATTTATCTCGTTTCTAATGCAGGCGTGGCAAGCGTTGAGATTGCGCTACCCGAGGCAACGCCATCAGTTACCGCTTTGACGGTGACCACTCCTCTACCTTCTCTCGTACCATCTCAGATGTTGGAAGGTGCAGATTTATGACCCATCAGTCTTATTTCTAGGCTGTATAATTTATTTACTGACATTGCATTTCTGCGTCCTTGCAGAAGTCCTTTTTGATCACCTGTATCAGGTGTTGCACCCACACTTCTCTTTTCAGTTAGAGATTAGCCCGCCCGCTGGTGTCGGTGAGTATCTTTTGTAACCGACGTCCTTTCTTCAACGGGAAGTCATATTATTGCTAATTCTTTTTTGCATTGCTTGTAGCCTTACAAATTGAAGGAGGGGACGAGGGTATCGTTGCGCCACCAGTACTCCCAGCTCTGCCCCCTGTTGCAGCCGGTATAGTAGACTCTATTGTTCGTGTATTTTCTTTATTTCTTGAGCCGATATCTGATTTATTTTGCAGCAATCACGTCGACTCTAGCTCCGTTTGAGTCTCGTATTATAATGCCGGCAGGGCCCTTTTCTAGACGTCCATCTTCCAAGGGCGCCGTGACCAGCCTGCGTATGTTGAGCGAATATGTCGAGGAGCTTGACGCGGAGGCCCCTACACTCGCTGCAGATTTTACTGCCGAGGTTAATCCAATACTGGCGACGCTTGTGAACTTCCATAATGAAGGCGTCGTCGAGTCTTGGGTTAATCATTGCAGGAAGATCTAGGCCTGCCTGCATGAGCTTGAGCTCAGGCGTCCTTCCCCCAAGGTCTTGGCTGTGAACTCCCAGTGGGCCGCATGGGTGGAGGAGAGTACTCCTTACTTCCGCCATCTTGAACAAGAAGCGGCCCTGAAGCGTAAGGAGTGCGAAGAGGCTTCAAGCGAATCTGCTTGATTGCATGCTCAAGTTGATGCAAACGCTGCACGGTTGAAAATTATCTTGGAAAGCCTTCTACGATGTATTTCCGACGGGCTAACGCTGAGGCAGAAGCTCGACCTTATCGAGCGAGATGCGCAAAGTTGTAGGGCAGCTCAGCAGGTCATAGATGAGCAACTTTTATCTTATTTGCAGCAACGGGCTCAGGTTGAAGCGGAGTTGGCCACGGCAGCTGACCAAGATAAGGGGCTGAGGGAAGTGCGCGAGCGGCTGATTGGTTTATTGAAAGCTCTTCCCTCTCAATAATTGTTTTTTGTACCATTTGTAATTTTGAATAAAATGTATCCATTTTTTTATTCTTTCATATAATGTATTTTGTACCCAATTGAACTCATAAATAAAAGATACATTTCTTTCGCACCATCTTGTGTCATCTCTTTGCTTTCTTCTTTCTTTTGTTATCAGCATGTCACTTTAGCAAGCATAGCTGGCTGATGATAGAGTGAGTATCTTGTTTTGGCTTCTTCGAGGGGTAGTGATGGCTTAGAAAGCAGGTTCAGATCTGCTACCTAAAACTTTTCAACTTCATGCCATGAGGGTCTCATAAAGACTTTTCTCCCTACGAGTCGAGAGGATCTCGTAGGTGTATTTTTTCCTTAGGAATCATGAGGATTCCTAAGTGCATTTTCCCTTATAAGTCGTAAGGATCTTACAAGAGAGTATTCTTCCTTGCGAGTTGAGAGGACCCGTAAGTGTTTAATGGGATTGACATTATCCGCATTTCACGGCGTCAGAAGTTGCACCGGGTGTTTCCTACGGGGTCAAGGTTAACTTTGGCCGTGTTCCACGGAGTCGTTGGATGACGTATTTCCGGGGCGGGGTCATGTAGATGACGTGTTTCCGCAATGGGGTTATGTGGATGACGTATTTCCGAGACGGGGCCATGTAGATGATGTATTTCCGAGACGGGGTCATGTAGATGACGTATTTCCGTGACGGGGTCATTTGGATGACGTATTTCCGCGACGGGGTCATGTGGATGACGTATTTCCACGACGGGGTCATGTGGATGACGTATTTCCGAGATGGGGTCATTGGATGACGTGTTTCCGTGATGGGGTCATGTGGAAGACGTATTTCCAAGACGGGTCATGTAGATGACGTATTTCCTCGACGGGGTCATTTGGATGACGTATTTCCGAGACGGGGTCATGTAGATGATGTATTTGTGCGACGGGGTCATTTGGATGACGTATTTCCGCGACGGGGTCATGTGGATGACGTATTTCCGCAACGGGGTCATGTGGATGACGTATTTCCGAGACGGGGTCATGTAGATGATGTATTTTCAAGACGGGGTCATGAGAATGACGTATTTCGGCGACGGGGTCATTTGGATGACGTATTTCCACGACGGGGTCATTTGGATGACGTATTTCCGAGACGGGGTCATGTAGATGACGTATTTCCGCGACGGGACCATGTGGATGACGTATTTCCGATACGGGGTCATGTAGATGACGTATTTCCGCGACGGGGTCATTTGGATGACGTATTTCCGAGACGGGATCATGTGGATGACGTATTTCCGCGATGGGGCCATTTGGATGACGTATTTCCGAGACGGGGTCATGTGGATGACGTATTTCTGCGACAGGGTCATTTGGATGACGAATTTCCGAGACGGGGTCATTTGGATGACGTATTTCCGAGACGGGGTCATGTGGATGACGTATTTCCGTGACGGGGTCATGAGGATGACGTATTTCCGCGACGGGGTCATTTGGATGACGTACCGCGACGGGGTCATTTGGATGACGTATTTCCGCGACGGGGTCATGTGGATGACGTATTTCCGCGACGGGGTCATGTGGATGACGTATTTCCGCGACGGAGTCATATGGATGACGTATTTCCACGACGGGGTCATGTGGATAACGTATTTCCGAGACGGGGTCATGTGGATGATGTTGCGTCTGTTGTAATGAGACGAATATCGAAGTGGTCTCTAGATTGTCTGTGAACCGTTGAGATCTGGCTTCTTCTTCTGATGGAGCCTGTGGAGGGAAGGTGTGATTCCTTCTTTGTTTGCGCCCCTGGATTGTGTACAGGGATTGAGGTGATATCACCTGTAGGGCATAAATTTCATTTTTCTTTATTTCTTTCCGCGATGCTCTATCATTTCAGCTTTTATATCGCGAAGGTCGCGATTGCCCAATCATTTCGGCTATTTTTCGCGGCGCCCATCATTTCGGCTATTTTTTTTATTTTTACTCGCTGCTTTTTATTGGGAGTTGCCCAATCATTTCGGCTATTTTGCATGTATACATTTTTACTTGCTGATTTTGTTGCAAGTTGCCCCATCATTTCGGCTATTTCGTATGCATATGTGGCTCGCTAGCTTCTTTGCTGCAAGGTTGTAGTTAGACACCGATTTCGGCATCAGCACCGCTACAACTGGAATATTGCCAGGAGAGAATCATCATTTGCCTCTGTCGATGTCGAACAAAGGTGGCTTAGCGAATAGGGTTAGGATCCTGTTGACTAAGGCTTTTGACTTCATGAGCCGTAAGGGTCTCATAAAGGTATTTCTCCCTGCGAGTCGTGAGGATCTCGTAGGTGCGTTTTCTCCTTTGGAATCGTGAGGACTCCCGAGTGTATGGCTTTTCGTAAGTCGTAAGGATCTTACAAGAGTATTTTCTCCTTTTAAGTCGAGAGGACTTACAAGGGCTGTTCATTGTGTAAACATATCCCTAATCACGGATGAGGCTTTGTTAGGGAAATGTTTACTCGCGCCCATGGATTGTATACAAGGGTCGGCATTGAGCCGCTTGTAGGGCAGCATTGGAGGTTGTGGTGGCCGCTTAAAACAGGTTCAGATCCCTGTAGCTTAAGACTTTCAAATCTTATGAGCTGTGAGGGTCTCATAAGAGGGTTCTCCTTACGAGTCGTGAGGATCTCGTAAGTGTAATTTCTCCTTAGGGGTCGTGGGGATCCCTAAGTGTGTTGCTCCTTTGTGAGTCGTAAGGATCTCACGCAGGTGGTTTCTCCTCACAAGGTTGAGAGGACCTTGCAAGTGTTTTTTAACGAGATTGCGCCCTTTTGGGTTTTCACAAAACTCGCCGGTAGCCCTGCTGTTTTTACTCACGGAGCCCTTTTGGGTTTTCATCCTTGCCCATTTCTCTTATGGACATACCGTTTTTCTTTTTCTTTCTTCTTTTTTTTATTCTTTTCTCTTTTTTGTGTCAGCCTTGGGATGCTGCAGTCTACAGTAGTTTATCGACGTCTCGGTCAAAACAGCTCGTTTTAGGACATAGTAGTCCATCGTTAGTTTAAGGACGTTTCGGTCCATTGTTAGTTTAAGGACGTTTCGGTCCGTTGTTAGTTTAAGGACGTTTCGGTCCATGTTAGCCGGCTACTACTTATAGAGTTTGGGCTTAGGAAGATAGCGAGCGGACATAGTCATCATCATCTATCATTGACCTAGGCCGTGACTCGTCAGGCGTAGTACTTTTTCTTTAGGAAGCGACCGTTTATTGGCCTGAAATTTCTTTCACCATGCATGTCCACCATGCATGTCCATAAGTAGATAGACTCCACCCTGGTAGACTTTGTCTATGATATACGGACCTTGATAGTTCGGCTCAAATTTCCCCCGCTTGGCGCAATTGGGGATCATAGGTCTTTTAACCACTAGCACGAGTTCGCCTTGGAGGAATGTTCTCGGCCTAGTCAATCTTTCATATGAGCGCGTCATCCTTGTTTTATAAGCCTCTAGATTTTGTTGCGCTATGAGCCGGGTTTCATCAAGGGCATCGAGCTCCTCAAGCCGAAGGTGAGAATTTTCTTCGTCTGTTAGCTCGTAATGAACTTCCACTCGTAGAGAGGGTAACTCTATCTCGAGGGGGAGTACCGCTTCTGTGCCGAATACCAATGCGTACGGCATTGTGTTTGTAGCCGTTTTGAACGTAGTTTGATACACCCAGAGAGCTTCATGCAGTCTATCATGCCAGTCCTTCTTATTTTGAGACACCGTCTTTTTCATGATCTTTGTCAAGGTCTTGTTAAAAGCCTCAGCTAAACCATTAGCTCGGGGATTATAGACTGAGGAGTATCTCCAGTCTATGTTATGCTGTTGTGCGAAGCGGCTGATCTTGTGGCTTCTATAGGCTGGCCCGTTATCGGAGATAATCCGTTGCGGAGTACCAAACCGATAAATGACGTGTGTCTTGAAGAAATGGAGGATATTCTCCGTCTTCACTTCCCTCAGCGGTACTACTTCAGCCCATTTAGAGAAGTAATCAGTTGTTGCCAAAATGAATCGATGTCCTCTGGCCGATGCTGGTTCAATGGGGCCGATTATGTCAGTTCCCCACATTTCGAACGGCCAGCTAGCCACTGTTGGATGTAGTGGATTTGGATGCTGATGGATAAAGTCCCCATGGATCTGGCACGAGTGGCATTGCTTCGCATATTCGAGGCAGTCTTGGATCATCGTGGGCCAATAGTAGCCCATCCTTTTGATCTTCAGCTTCATCTTCGGCCCGGCTTGGTGAGAACCGCAGAGTCCATCGTGAGTTTCTTGGATGACTTTCCTTGCCTCATCTGGTCCCAGGCATCTTAACCACAGAGAATCAAATGATCTCTTGTACAGAGTATCATTGACGAAAGAAAAAGACAGAGCTCGTTTCATAAGCTGATGTTTCGAGGACGCATCTTCAGGTGTTCGACGGGATTTGAAGTAGTCTATAAAGACTTCCCTCCAATCCTTAGCCTTTTCCTGGTCTTTTATTTGTAGAGTCGTTTGCTCGGCCGCTCCTGTTCCCCTTTGAAAGACGGCGCACAAGACCGCGGTGTCCTGACGCTGAGATTCGGGGCAGATGCTATTTGGTTTTATCCGTCCACCTCTCCGAAGATGCCAAGTTGATTTATGGCACCGTGTATCGGAGGTTTAGACGGATGCGGCCGATGTAGCAGACTTCGTCAGATTCCCCCTCGCTTGAGGGGTTTTTGATTGTGGGGACGCTCTTCCCTGCAGGCGCAAGCCCCTGCAGTTAATTACGCTACCGCATCGCGGTAACAACTTTCTCCTTCTCCAGAATTTCACTTCGTGTCGTGTGTGTTTGTTTTGTTTGTGGTTGCCCGTGGATTGTGTACGGAGACTGAGTAATGCCGTCGCCCATAGGATGTGGATTGGTCCAAATCCGTATTTACTTAGATTTGGGTTTGGTGTTTTTAGTTTAAGGATACGTTAGCCGTGTTGCAGTTAAGATCAACTTAAACGTTCGTTAAGGATACGATAGTCCTGTTTTGAGACTAAGATCAACTTAACATGGTGATCCATTTAATTATATGGCCGTTAGGACTCATCACCTCTCTGACGTCGTTGAAGGATTACAACGATAGTTGCCAGAGGAGTTCGGAGATGTACCCTTGAACCGAAGTCGATTTGGAGTTTTATAATCCATTTAAATGTTTAAGGATACGTTAGCCGTGTTTGGGGCTAAGATCAACTTAAATGGGATCGTTTAGATCCGGCAAGAGAGCATTTGGAGGCTCTATTGTTCTAGTTTAGGGACGTGGTAGTCCATTGCCAGTTTAGGGACGCGGTGGTCCATATTCCAGTTTAGGGACGCGGTGGTCCATATTCCAGTTTAGGGACGTGGTGGTCCATATTCCAGTTTAGGGACATGGTGGTCCGACATTAGTTTAAGGACGTTTCGGTCCAATATTAGTTTAAGGACGTTTCGGTCCACGAGTTTAAGGACCCCGCAGTCCGTATTGATGTATGGTCGTCGGGACCCGTCACCTCTCTGACGTCGTTGAAGGATTACAACGATGGGTGTCAGAGGAGTTCGGAGATGTACTCTCGAACCGGATATAAATTAATTTAAGAGAACAGCTGTGCTCAGTCAATTTAATTTGAGGACTTACGGCCAAAATTGGGCTAAGTCCAGTTGAAAATGTTCAACACCTTTATTTATTTTTGGTCTATTAGACCTGTGCTAGGGCTTTGCCCACACTTAAATAATGCATTGCATTACTTCTATTTTTTTTGTTTGGGCTCTGCCCATAAAAGATGCAGAGCATCAATTTCACTTGGGCTCTGCCCCCTTTTTATTGCTTTGCAATTTATTTTGGCCTGCTAGATCTTTTTGATTTGGGCCTGGCCCTTTAAGAAATGCCTTGCATTTGTCAGGCGCTTTGCGCCAATCAGAGAGCGCAAGCGCTTGTAGTGTTGACACGTGACGCGCAAGCGCAGTGCGCTGCGCTGCTGACACGTGGCGCGCTCTGGTGGCTTGCGCCAATCCAGGAGCGCAACAGCGCAGTTTGCAAGTGCAAGACACTATGATTTAAGAACCAATGGTTCACAAAAGAAGTGCAAAGCACTGTTCGTTTCCTTGATCTAATTTAGATCAAAGAAAAACAAGTTTTTCTTTTTATTTCAGGAACCAAAGGTTCATAAAAGTGCAAAGCACTATTTTTTTTTATTTTGTTTTTTCTTGTTTTAAAGAACCAGTGGTTCATAAGAAGTGCAAAGCATTGTTTATTATGTGAAGATCATTGATCTGGTTTTTAGATCAATGATTTATTAGAAGAAATTTCTTCTCTCTTGTGAAGGTTTTTACCTTTTTCTCGAAATTTTCTCAGAGTTCTCTCTGTTTGAAACTCTTGATTTTTTTTCAAGAAATGTTGAACCCCCTTTTTTTAATTTTAGAAAGAAGGATCATTGGTCGTTGGGACCCACCACCTCTTCGACGACACTGAGAGATTACAGTGCCATATATCGAAGGTATGGAGGGATGTACCCTTTGAACCATGTCTCACTCATTAGGAGGGAAGAACAGGCTGGAGCTTAAGCTTCTCGCTACTGAAAAAGGCTTCTTTGCGTTCGCGCACGTGCGTCGCACGTGTGTCGCACGTGTTGGATGCACATATTTGCACGTAGCGCATATGGATCTTGCGCATATGCGCATTATGGGGGGGAGCAAGCTCCTATGGAGAATGAGTCTCCTTTGAATATTCTCATATGGTGCACACGTGCGTTGCACGTGGTGCGCACGTGGTGGGCACACGTGCGTTGCACGTGGCGCACATGCGCATTATGAGAAGAAGCAGAGCTTCTATAAATGGAGAACATGCTCCTTTTAATATTATTAAATGTTCTCATATGGTGCGCACGTGCGTTGCACGTGGTGCCGCATGGCGGGCACACGTGCGTTGCACGTGGAGCACATGCGCATTATAAGGAAAAGCAGAGCTTCTATATATGGAGAACAAGCTCCTTTTAATATTATTAAATGTTCTCATGTGGTGCGCACGTGCGTTGCACGTGGTGCCGCATGGCGGGCATACGTGCGTTGCACGTGGCGCACATGCGCATTATGAGGAGAAGCAAAGCTTCTATATATGGAGAACAAGCTTCTTTTAATATTATTAAATATTCTCATGTGGTGCGCACGTGCGTTGCACGTGGTGCCGCATGGCGGGCACACGTGCGTTGCACGTGGCGCGCATGCGCATTATGAGGAGAAGCAAAGCTTCTATATATGGAGAACAAGCTCTTTTTAATATTATTAAATATTCTCATGTGGTGCGCACGTGCGTTGCACGTGGTGCCGCATGGCGGGCACACGTGCGTTACACGTTGCGCATTATGAGGAGAAGCAAACCTTCTATATATGGAGAACAAGCTCCTTTTAATATTATTAAATATTCTCATGTGGTGTACACGTGCGTTGCACGTGGTGCCGCATGGTGGGCACACGTGCGTTGCACGTGGCGCACATGCGTATTATGAGGAGAAGCAAAGCTTCTATATATGGAGAACAAGCTCCTTTTAATATTATTAAATATTCTCATATGGTGCGCACGTGCGTTGCACGTAGTGCCGCATGGCGGGCACACGTGCGTTGCACGTAGCGCACATGGCGCTTGCGCATATGCGCATTATGGAGGAGCATGCTTCTATCTTGGAGAACTATGCTCCTTTGGAGAACTAAGCTCCTTTGAGTATTGAATCCTTTGATGATTTAACTCTATCTTTCTAAGAGGTATCCCCTCTTATTTATATGGGAGTGGTAGAGAAGCCAGCTCTCCTTTTCCCGATGTGGGACTAAAAAATGCATTCCCCATGTAATAGAGCATTACTTTAGATTACACGTGTATAACACATTTGCTCATAATTTTTGATTTCGAATGAATTATGAGGCCCATAATATATCAAATCGAAGGTCTTTTCGAGATGCTTTCAATATCATCAGAATTTAGCTATTTTTCGTTCCGGAGTTTGTCAAAATACAGCTCGAAAAATACTGGTTCACATCGTCTTCCTTAGATCACATGTGCATAGACATTTGCTCATAACTTTTGATCCCGGATGAATTATGAGGCCCATAATATATCAAATCGAAGGTCCATTTAAGATGCTTTCAATACCATTAGAATTTAGCTGTTTCTCATTCTGGAGTTTGTCAAAATAAAGCTCGGAAAATACTGGTTCGCATCTTCTTTCTTAGATCACATGTGCATAACACATTTGCTCATAACTTTTGATCCCGGATGAATTATGAGGCCCATAATATATCAAATCGAAGGTTTTTTCGAGATGCTTTTAACACCATCATAATTTAACAGTTTCTCATTGGGGAGTTTATCAAAATACAGGCCGGAAGATACTGGTTCGCATTTTCTTAAGCGTATCGATGCCATTTGATACCTTGGACTCTTTTGCGCAGAAATTTTTGGCGAGAACAGCTCCCTTTTCTTCGGATGACTCCGGAGATATTTCTGCCGGTGCGAGAACCCGACGGCTTTGCACAACGATCCTCACGTCATCGAGGTTTTCGTCAGCCAGTTCTTTAGCGAGCTTGGCTAATGCATCCGCTTTGCTATTTTCCGCACGCGGTATACTTTCCAAGGTGTAGGAAAGAATATGAGTCAGCAGTCGCTGTACTCTCTCGCTGTATTTCACCAACTCAGGCTTGCACGTCTGATAGTCGCCGTTTACTTGACCAACGACCAGTTGGGAGTCTCCGTATATAAGAAGGTTTTCAATTCCCATGTCGATGGCGATCTCGAGACCTGCTATCAAAGCTTCATACTCGGTTTCATTGTTCGTCCTCGGCTCTGTCAAGGAGAAGGAAAAGCGCATTATTCCTTCTTGTGGAGTCACGAAGATGAGGCCTACCCCTGATTTGATTATGGGGGTGCTTTGTTTGCGCTTTTTCATGGAAGATGCTCCATCGAAGTAAAGTTCCCAGCGGGTATCATTATCTCTTCTCTCTTCGTCGATCGTGTCAAACGCGTGTTCGTCCGGCAATTCACAGTTCAAAGAAGAATCGGCGGGTATCGGATGATCAGCGAGGAAGTCGGCGATGGCCTGGCCTTTCACTGCCTTGAGGGGTCGATAAGTTATCAAGAATTCCATCAAAAGCAGGGCCCATTTAGCGAGTCGTCCTGTTAATATGGCCTTTGACATCAAATATTTGAGGGGATCCACTTTTGATATGAGATGGACCTCATGTGCCAACGCATAGTGTCTTAGCTTCGTTATTGCGAAGATCAACGCCAGGCAGTGTTTTTCAATGGGAGAGTAATTGCTTTCTGTCCCCAGTAGAACTCGACTCAAATAGTAGAGGGCTCTCTCTTTCCCTTGGTCGTTTTCTTTTGCCCATAACGCGCCTAAAGAACCTTCGAGGGCTGTCGTATACAGGAAGAGAGGTTTTCCTTTAATGGGAGCGGCTAGCACTGGAGGGTTCTGTAGGTATTGTTTGATTTCGTCCAGTGCGCTTTGGCATTTGCGATCCCAGACGAAAGGGGTTCCCTTCTTCATCAGGTGACTGTAAGGACGGCACTTGCCTGAGAGATTAGCTATAAATTGCCGGATATACGCGAGCTTCCCTTGGAGAGACCGCAATTGCTTGAGAGTCCTTGGCGGAGGCATTTCCATAATCGCTTTGATTTTTTACGGATCTATCTCGATGCCTCGGTGTCGGACGATGAATCCTAGGAATTTGCCCGAGGAAACTCCGAACGCGCATTTGAGAGGGTTCATCTTCAAGTTGTATTGCCGAAGGTGCTGAAATACGATCTTCAGATGCTCTAGATGTTCTTCGTATGATTTGCTTTTAACTACGAGGTCGTCGATATAACATTCGACGATTTCATGTATGAGGTCATCGAAGATCTTCGTCATGGCCCTCTGATAGGTGGCAACGGCGTTCTTTAGACCGAAGGGCATCACCTTGTAGCAGAATATGCCCAAAGGGGTCCGGAAAGCGGTGTGCTTCTGGTCCTCGGGATGCATCTTTATCTGATTATATCCTGACGATCCGTCCATGAAGGAGAAGACTTCGTGAGTGGACGTTGTTAGTTATATGTATGCCCTAGAGGCCATTACTGTACATACGATGTATTTTGTAATGGATGCTTGGACATATATAGGGAGGACTTTTTTGCTCGACATGATAGAATGCTATCTGGTTGTACTTTATCTTAACATGTACTCTGATTGTCTCTATGTTACATGTTGATAAAGCCCTTAGGATATGTACTCGACTACTGGGACTATGATGAGATCATACTAGTGGGACCACGGTAGTCGACGAGTACATCCTATAACTGTTCCTAGTCGAGGGTGTATCGAGACAGGGCATCGATGCACCAGAGTAGACTAGCGTATACGCATCTTGACTCATATGATGGGCGATGGATGATCCCATATCCATCGGTGTTTGACATCAAGGATGGTGTACGGGTGCTTAATGGAGACTGGGTACACTGGACGGACTCGCCGAGAACTCCCAGATGGTATTATACCTCACGTCAGATGGCAGTTCTCCGGTGACACTGGTACAGAGTAGTCTGTTGACCCGAGATCGTCATAGAGTCTTGTATGATTCCCACTATTCTTTGATTTCCATCATACCACGTCCAAGAGGGCATGCAAAAAGGTGGCTTTTGGGTACAGTCCCGAATCACATGGAGGCAATGAGCGATAGGAGGGGATTCGTCTCTCCCGGTATAGGGAGTTGATGTTGTGCTGTGTTCGATTGGCTATAACCGGAAATCCCTAGCCAGAGTTGCTGAGATTTACTGGTAAGTGTTATCAGTAGTTTCTTGAACTGTTATAAACCTCATATCGACATGACTTATCAAGCTACTGGGGTCTGACGTTTACCACCCCTAGGCGAGATATGCGACATATCAGACGACGAGACCGGACTGTACGGGAGTGTTACTGTTTGGATTCACAGGAGAATGTACAGGCTTGCTTGTTGATCTTCTGAGCGCTCAATACCTGGGTGGCTGTTACGTTTAGCTGACCGCTTGCAGCTTGTGGGTGTTTGATATGATCATCACCTACTGCCGGCGTATTGACGATTCTTTAGAGTCCTGCACAGAGGCTTCTTGACTCAGGAAAAACGGAGTAGGGGCACATATGTGATATGTGCAGGACCGAGGATAATGCGATATGTGATACCGTATTCTATTCTCGCGATATTTGATATCAGCCGGGTCATTGGATCAAGTGTTGATTCGATGAATCGGTAAATGAGATATTAGTCGGTTATATGCGATATAGCCGGATTTTCGGATCAAGTGTTGATTCGATAATTTAATGTATAATAATATATATGATATATTAAATTACATTAACTAATATTAGCTCACTAAAAGATTCTTTTTCTCACTCGGGTAATACATTGATATATATGCGATATATGTTAATTGTATTATTTTATTTTGTTATAATAAATATTATATATGTGATATATAATATTGTAACATGATATGGTTATTAATGCAACATGTTTAGTGGAGATTAAATATGGTTAGGGTTTGATTAGGGTTAAGTTATTCTAGAAGTCTCTAGAAGCTTTCTTTTTGTTTTGTGCAAAGATATTTGTTTAGATATTTTTGCATGATATTTCCTTAACCCAACCACACCCTTTAACCTTGGTTAATTCTCTACAATGGTTACTTGAACCATGGTTGCATTTCTAACCTTATGATTACTTTGCATTATTCATCACAAAAGGATTATGATTTATTCTTCTTCTTCTTCCTTCTTCTTTTCATGGAAAAAGCTTACTAGTTTTTCTTAGTGATGATTATGTGTGAGAAAAAGATTATAAATGAGAGCTAAAAATCCTACTTCATCATCCTCATCTATCCTTGCCATTTAGATGAGGGTGTTCACTTCATTTAGTGAGTGTTAACTTGTGTTAATGAAACTTCAAGGTAGATCATCTATGTTATCGAAGATCAGAAGCAAGACTGCATCTTTCTCTTCGTGGAGCCTCTCGAGAGTCCAGAACACGATGATCGCAGGGAAGGGACCACAATACGGAGCTTATGAAGTGAAGGACCGGATCTACAAAGGTTGTAATCCCTCTCACTTAGTGTGAAAGTGTTTAACATGCTTGTTTTCGCATAAACTCTAGTTTAAAGATCCGGCTTTAGGTTGTTCGGCACGGCTAAATTTTTAATCGGGCATGGTTGATGCCTCGTAGAACCTTGTGGCAGTGCCTAACAACCCTACAGACGTGTTATCTATCATCAGCTTGGTGACCGGTACTGGGAAGTCGTCCTTCGGGCAGGCTTTATTGAGATCCCGAAAGTCCACACATATGCGCACCGTCCCATTCTTCTTCATCACTGGGACGATGTTGGCGATCCAGTCAGGATATTGAACCTCTTGGATGAAGCCGGAGTCGATTAGCTTCTTGACCTCGGCGTTGATGCTCATCTCAAGCTCGAGCCGCATTCTTCTCGGCGCTTGTTTGATCGGCTTGACTTCCGGAGATATCGCCAATTTGTGCACAGCAATCTCTGGATCTAATCCTGGCATCTCGGAATAGTTCCATGCGAAGCAATCTTTATGCTGCATGAGCACGTCCTTTAGCGTAGCCACCCTTTCTTCAGACAACAGCTCACTGACGAATGTCGGCCGTGGGTCACTTGCCGTCCCGAAATCAATTTTCTTGAGGTTATCTGCAGTAGTATGTATCCCATCTTCCAGCTCCTTTGGCGCCGGTAGAAACTCTGAGATTACCCCGTCATCATCGTTGTCGAAGCACCGGGGGAGGTCATCCATATTCTCGGGCTCTTCTTCTGACAACATTATCATATGACAAGTACGAGATCGCTTCTAAGACCGATGTTGATCAGGTTCTACTCTCGCGGCTTTGGGTTCATGCTTCTGTGGCGGGGTTACCCTCCAGCTGCTGGATAGAGCGAACCTGCCTTGCTGATACTGGTCTTCTACACAGTCTTTAAATGTGAAACAGTCTTCGAGAGGATGTCCTATTGCCCTGTGATAGGAGCAATAGTCCGAGTGAGAGACTTCGCCTACTTGCTCGGGGTGCTTGGAGTCCGGGAGTGTCATCATCTGATATTTTATGAAAAGATCGAATATCTTCTTTGTCTTGTCTTGAGGAAAAGAATATTCTCGACCCATCTTCTTTATAAAAGACGAATCTTGGTTGCTCGATTCTCGATCGCGGGGCTTCTTTGTCCCGCTTTGTCGCTGTCGAACGCTTTTCCCGTTCTTTGGTTTATTTTTGCCTCTGCGTCGGGCCTTTTTTACAACGGGTTGACAAGGAGGAGCATTTTCATTTCTCACAGCCTGTTGAAGGAGGCGTTGCGTCCTGGCTTTCTTGTAGATGTCCATTTCGCGATTATGGTCGTCTCGAACCTTTTGACATGCTTCCCTTATAAGCTTGTCCATTTGTTCTTCGAACGACGGACTGGGCATTTTCACGGCGGGAGCTCTTTCTGGTTCAGGGTTAGCATCTTCCCACAGAACATATCCTTCTTTATCAAAGTCATGTATGACGTAGCAGTCGTGAAGTAGCTCCCGTTTCCTGGATTGAACATACCCAAGCCCGGTCGTTTCCATTCTCCCGTTGGGAAACTTTCGTTGAGTTCCGGGAACGTTCCAGATCCTGTTATAGAACCGTGCTTGTCGCGCAGTTTGCTTAAGGGATACACCTTGGCGTCTCAAGAGTCTCTTCAGTCCGTCTGTGTAATATCTGGGCAAACGGATGGACTGGAGCCTGTCAAGTGTAGAATCCATGCCATGCTAGATTTCTTTCTCCACTTTGGTTTCCTCGGATTGGTAGAATAGGATCGTCTTTTCACCTTTTCGCCTGGGAGGGACGTAGAATGTTTGCAATTCTTCCACACTGTAAGTATCAAGCGCGTCTAGTTCTTTATGATGCTTCGGCAGAACTATGTCAACTTGCAAACTTTGATCTTCATCAGCAAAGGTTTATACTGATGGCCGAGCAGAGAATACCGCATTGACTTCGTCTTCCGAGTCGCTGCCGAAGATCAACATAGGGGTGGACGGTCCCGGCTTGTTGCACGGGGGCGGACCTGAATAAACTATTTCTTCTTCCTCTTCGGTATCACTCCCGAAGACCGGAATAGTGGTGATAGCTTTGTTCTTATCCTCCGGTTTGCGACATCTTTCTGTGTCCTTGAAATCTGGCAGGAAGTATTTTGCATCTTCGTACTTTCGGACTTCGTTCATGAAGAACGGGTTTAGTTCCCCTGTCACAGTGTACTCGAGGCCATCTTTAAAATACTTCATACAATGATGTTGTGTAGAAGGGATAATGTTGTACTCGTGTAACCAGGGCCGGCCGAGCAAAGCATTGTAGCATGTTTTGGCGTCAATGACGTGAAACTTAATGTCCGTGACAAGCAGCCCAAAGCGTAGTGTCAATATTACAGACCCAAGCGTCCATGATGACTGGGAGTCAAACCCGGAGATAGTGATTTTATCGCGAGCGAGGTGTTGGACGCTCATGCAGATTTCCTTTAACACCCTCACGTTAAGGAGATTGACGGAAGACCCATTGTCGACCAGGATTTTACCTATCCTGATGTCATGACAGTATCCGGAGGCATATAAGGGACGGTTGTGCTCGCATGTCCCAAGGAGGAGATCTTTATCGCCGAAGGTGATATCGGCTGTATGTACTTCTTCCAGCTCGTCCTTCATCTTCTCTTCGGCGAGGAAAGCTTGGAATTGCTAGGGCTCTTATAATGCCTTGATCAAAGAATCTCTTGCTTCTTTGGATAACAGAAGGGCGTTGAGAATGCTGAGCTGAGAGGGTAACTTTCTCAAGTGTGCCAGAACATTGTAGTCCACCTTACTTTTCTTTGGCGGGTCCTTGGCTGTCAGCTTTTTGACGGCTTGGTCATCAAGGATGATATCCTCAGGGACCTTTTCTTTTCGCTTATCTTTTCTATTTGACCCACTATTCGAGGGCCCAAGATTCTTTTCGGGCAGCGTATGATTGCGCAGCTGAATATTTTCACAGGTCTTCGGTTCTTCCTCTTTTCCCAAGGTGGACTCTTTAAAGAGAGGGCCAAGAGTCATTTCTTCGTCAGAATCGCTCTCGAAGGTAAGAACTTCCGATCCCCCGGCGTTGACCATGTGACAGTTGCCGGTAGTTCTTTTACGCTCCTCGGCCGTACTTCTTTACTCCCGACGAGTTTTGCGTTTCATCCGCTTGAAATGTTGCCGGTGAGCAACATATCTCTGCCACCATCTTTTAAAAGCGTTGCACTTTTCGGTGGGGTGCGCAATCTTTCGATGATATAAGCAGTAGCTAGGATGTGTTTCTGCTTCACCAAGAATATTTCCTTCGGAGGGTGGCAGCTTCATTCCCATTGATATGGCTTTGGCGACCCTCTTCCTTGTCTTGAACCTGTTTTTGTTCGCGACGGATGTATTTTGATCTGGAGGGAGTATTTCAACTCTTTCATCCAGTCACCGGCATTTGGCTTTTTCAAATATGGCCATCTCACGCTCTTGAGCAGCATTGCATTTAAGAAGAGCTTCATTCAGGAATGCATCAATCGTTTCGTCTGATGGCCCTAGAAGTTCCGGTTCAGGATTTGCCCCCAGTTTCTTTGTGTAAGGAGCTTCTTCGTCGTCTATCGATGAGTGAGAGATCATATGGCAGCTTGCCACATAACCTTCAGATTCATCCGATGAGTCTTCTCCATTATCGTCATCTCCGTTCTCAAGGACGTGGCTGAGAAACTCTTGAAGTGTGACCGGAGTCCGTGCCTTCTGATTATACTCTTCCAGCACGTCAATCTGCTTTTGCAGGTCCGTGCGCCTGTCACCAGGCTTCACGAGCTTCTTGGATTTCTTCTTCTTCTTCAAAGATTTTGACGGCTGGGTGTGAGTGCTTTGGCTATCACCACCGATCTTTGGAGTTGGACGCGGTTTTAACATTCCTTCGATGATCTCGGGTTCGAGTGGATTTTTCCACCTGATCGCCGGGCATGTTTGGAGATCCTTCAGCATTTTTTTCGTCTTGGCTGAAAGAGCGACCTCCCATGGAGCTTCTTCTACGAAAGAGCATGATTCCCCCGGTGTATCTGTCTTCTTGGGAGTGTGTGGTCGAGGCGGGTTCACCTTCCAATTCTCGGATAATACGAATTTGCCCTGCTGGTACTGATCTTCTATCCAACTTTTGAAGATGTAAAAATCTTCGATTGGATGGCCTAACATTCGGTGATAAGGGCAATAGTTAGGATTGCTAATGTCGCCTGGTTGCACTGGGCGTCTTGGCTCCGGCAGAGTGATGAGCCTGTTGCGCAGTGCAAGCTCGAACAACCTCTTCGTCTTGTCTCGCAGGAACGAGTAAGGGCGTCTCATTTTATATCCAAGAGATCGAGTTCTATCATTTTGGTGATCAACTGGTCTTAGACCACTGGGCTGGTGTTGAGCATTAGTGACGACGGTCGCTTTCCCCTTTCCCTTATCGTTCTGCGACTCCGGCTTTGGAGGAGACGGTCTATGACCCATCTGGTCCTTTTGGGCCAGTTTGTCTATCAAGGCTTGGAACGTGGTCGGCTTGAAGAACGTCATGAATTGGGAAATAGTTGCATGAGGGTCCAGAGTGCCCATGAACATGCCCACCGTCGGCGCTTCTTCGATGCGCTGTTCGCATTTCGACCACAGATTCCGCCATCGTATTGCGTATTGAACCCACGTTTCACCTGGCTTCACCCTGGCATTGACCAATGCCGTTATTGGGGTGCGTTCACTAGCACTCGCGAATCGCTGGGTGAATAATAGCTCCATTTCTGCGAAAGTCTTGACGGAGTCGTTTGGAAGTTCAGAATACCACTCGAATGCCGTCTTCGACAAGCTGCCGACGAATTGGCGAAGTAGCAATTTATCATCACCTCCGGTGTTGCCACATAGAGCCCTGAACTGGGCGACATGCTGGTGGGGATTGCCCGTCCCCTTGTATACATGAAATTTAAGGATCGTATATCCCAGCGAGTACTTTATTTGGTCATACCAGCCTGAATATGGTCGCCCACTTTTAACAACTTGGTTGGCCACTTCATTCGCCTGGTGAGCTCGTATTTGCTGAGCAATGTAGTCATCCAGAGCGGCCTTGGAAATGGTTTCCTCTTTGGCTGCTGAAAGAGCCGGAGGAGGGTTCGATGTCTCCCCTCTGTCGTCTTCAATGATGATCGGAGGGTCTTCAGCTGGAGGTTCCGGCTGTAACATCATCCCAGCCATATCTTGGAACAAGAGAGACATTTGTTTTATATTGGCTGCTTGTTCTGCATCCTCTTTTTCTTTCCTCTCGAGCATTCTTCGGAGGAACTGTTCCCCTCCGAAAGACGGCGCATAAGAATGCGATGTCCTGACGCTGAGATTCGGGGCAGATGCTATTTGGTTTTATCCTTCCACCTCTCCGAAGATGCCAAGTTGATTTATGGCACTGTGTATCGGAGGTTTAGACGGATGCGGCCGATGTAGCAAACTTCGTCAGATTCCCCCTCGCTTGAGGGGTTTTTGATTGTGGGGACGCTCTTCCCTGCAGGCGCAATCCCCTGCAGTTAATTACGCTACCGCATCGCGGTAACAACTTTCTCCTTCTCCAGAATTTCACTTCGTGTCGTGTGTGTTCGTTTGATTTGTGGTTGCCCGTGGATTGTATACGGAGACTGAGTAATGCCGTCGCCCGTAGGACGTGGACTAGTCCAAATCTGTATTTACTTAGATTTGGGTTTGGTGTTTTTAGTTTAAGGATGCATTAGTCGCGTTGCGGCTAAGATCAACTTAAACGTTCGTTAAGGATACGTTAGTCCTGTTTTGAGACTAAGATCAACTTAACGGGATAATCCATTTAATATCTGGCCATCGGGACTCATCGCCTCTCTAACGTCGTTGAAGGATTACAACGGCAGATGTCAGAGGAGTTCAGAGATGTACCCTTGAACCAAGGTTGATTTGGAGTTTTATAGTCCGTTTGAATGTTTAAGGATACGTTAGCCGTGTTTGGGGGCTAAGATCAACTTAAACGGGATCGTTTAGATCCGACAAAAGAGCATTTGGAGGCTCTACTGTTCCAGTTTAGGGACGTGGTGGTCCGTGTTCCAGTTTAGGGACATGGGGGTCCATTGCCAGTTTAGAGACGTAGTGGTCCATCATTAGTTTAAGAACGTTTCGGTCCGTCGCCAGTTTAAGGACGTAGTGGTCCATCATTAGTTTAAGGACGTTTCGGTCCGACATTAGTTTAAGGACGTTCCGGTCCGACATTAGTTTAAGGACGTTCCGGTCCGATATTATTTTAGGGACGTTTCGGTCCAATATTAATGTGTGGTCGTCGGGACCCGTCACCTCTCTGACGTCGTTGAAGGATTACAACGATAAGTGTCAGAGGAGTTCGGAGATGTACCCTTGAACCAAATATAAATTGATTTAAGAGAGCTGTGTTCAGTCAATTTTGTTTAAGGATTTACGGCCAAAATTGGGCTAAGTCCAGTGGGAAATGTTCAACACCTTTATTTATTTCCGGTCTATTAGACCTGTGCTAGGGCTTTGCCCACACTTAAATAATGCATTGCATTACTTCAGGCCATTTATGCCCATTTTGACTGGGCTCTGCCCTTTTTATTATGATGCAGATCATTTGTTTTGGTCCACTGGACCTTTCAATTGGGCTCTGCCCTATTAAATAATGCATAGCATTTTATTTATTAGGCCTGTTAAGCCTTTTAATTAGGCCTGGCCCTTCAAGAAATGAAATGCATTGCATTTGTCAGGCGCTTTGCGCCTATCACTGAGCGCAAGCGCTTGTGGTGAGGACACGTGTCATGCTCTGGCGAGCGCAAGCGCAACAGCGCAGTGCGCTGCGCTAGTGCGCTGCGCTAGTGCGCTGCGCTGTTGCGCTGCTGACACGTGGCGCGCTCTGGTGTGTTGCGCCAACAAAGGAGCGCAACAGCGCAATTTTTCAAGTGCAAAGCACTATTTTATATTCTGGTTGATTTTAAATCAAAGAAAACAAGTTTTCTTTTGTTTTCAAAGAACCAATGGTTCATAAGAAAGTACAAAGCACCACTATTACTTTTTTTTATTTTATTTAAGATTATTGATCTTGTTCTTAGATCAATAGTCTGTCCATAAGAGAATTTTCTCTTTTTTTGTCCTAAAGGTTTTTACCTTCTGTTGTTCTTGAGGAGTTCTCAAGAGTTCCCTTCTCTCTTTTTTTTAGAAAGATGTTCTATATCTTTGAATTGAGGCTTGGGGTCCTTTTTATAGTGCTCGTAAATTAGTTAAATTTGTTAAAGAGATCCTTCTCTGAGTGATTTGGGGAATTTTCCCCACCGTTGGATCTTTGATCCAAGGGCTTCTGCTTTGCAGAAGAAAATCTTCTTGTTTTAACAAGAACAGAAAAGATTTTTTAAAATTTTAATTCTGTTTGGCGCAGATGCCCCAGCGCGTGACACGTGTCGCGCAGCGCAACTGCGCTAGCGCATCTGCGCTGACACGTGTCGCGCAGCGCACAGCGCAGCGCAACTGCGCTAGCGCATCTGCGCTGATACGTGTCGCGCAGCGCAACTGAAGCGTTGCTTCCTTTAATAGAGCTTCGCTCTGATTGGGCGCGCCTTCTTGGGCGCTGCGCTGACGTATCAACGCCTGACATGTGGCGCGTTGCGCCCGAGATTTGAAGCGTTGCTTCAAAATTTTGAATTTTGAATTTCAACAGAGTTTTGCTCTGATTGGGCGAAACAAATGCCCCCCCACCGTTGCGCTCACGTGGCGCACACGTGAGTGCAGCGGTGGCAAAATCCTGATCGTTGGATCAAGGGGTGAGCTCAAGGGGCGCAAGCGCCTTATAAATAGGACCTCTGGTCCTTAAAAAAATCTTACCGTTTTAAGATTTTTGATTTCAACGGAGCTTTGCTCTTTCTTAAGAACTTCAGAGCTTTGCTCCTTCCCAAAGTTAGAAACTTTAGGTAAAAATTAACTTATATCAAATTAATTTAAATTAATCTTAACCAAAGAGCTTTGCTCTCACAGATCTTTTGATCTAAAGAAATCCCCATTGGGGTTTCATAAACAGAGCTCTGCTCTTAAGAACTTATAGATCTGTAGAGATCTTGTTCATGGGTTCTAACCCATGAACAGAGCTTTGCTCTTTGAATCATCTGTAGATCTTTTAGATCTGAAAAATGAAAAATTTTCACAAGTTTTTTCATGGATTTTCCAAGATTCCAAAAATTCTAATTCTTTTAGGTGTAACATTTTCTGATGGACCATAGAGCTATGCTCTTTTAAGGAATCTTATTTCTCTGAGATCAGAGTTTGACAAGTGTCACTCTGTGACAGAGCTTTGCTCTGAAAGAGGAGATTTTCTCCTTGTCTCTAGGGATTCTTCCCACCCTTTTTTTTATAAATGGGAATGTTTTCCTGGGGACCAACTGACAATCTCATCCAATGATGAGGTTGTCTGATGTATTGTCATCCAGATTTTGTGGGTCCCCCTTTGGTCTCCCACTCACTGCACTGATGTGTGGTGTAATTAATTAATTTTAATTTAATTAATGCATTTTCTTCTTTTTTTTTAGACGCCAAAGATTGGAATTACAACACTAACGGCTAAATTGTTCTTTTGCAGCGATCATGTCTCTAGACACTTCATTCCCGTTCGTCCGCTCGGAGGAAGGATTTCCCGAGACGCCCTTGGACCGTGAAGTCCTGACCATGATTAAGGAGTACGACCCGGAACACAAGAGTCTCCACCTTTGGGGGTTGTGGTATAATCAGATCATCATGGGCCGCCGGAGCTTCACATGCGCGGTGCCGTCGGAACCCATCACGGCGATTCACTATGCTACCCCACCCTCGGTGCAGTATACCGTGGAGTTGGTGGATTGGACCGCGAACAGCTTTCTTCATCCCGCTATGGATGCGGTTCCTGTCCAACGTCCTATGGTCTTGGATATCCTAGGACGTCGTATCTGTTAGGGTGAGGCGAGACCCTGGGGGCAATCATATAATATTGGTCTGATCCCCCGCCATCCGATTAGTTACCAGCCATGGGCCCGGTACATCTTGTCGACGAAGAAGTCGCAGTTGATAAGATTAGGATTGTACACCGCGGTCTACGTCTCTCTCTTCCAGTATCCCACGCTCCCCACTTGGTGGTTTAAAGCTTTCCTGGAACAGTGGAACATTCCCACCCACACTTTCTTTGCCATGGATCGGGAAGTGTCTATCTTTTTGGAGGAATTCGCGGAGGTATCCGGTCTACCAGTCATGGGGGAACACTATGAAGAACTGCTCCCGACAGATGAGTATGTCTTCGGTGCTAAGCCGATGGTAAGGGGGATCACGCCGGAAAATACTGTTCAACACCAATTCCCTAGCCTGATCAAGGTGTTGAACATCTACGAGTCTCTATTTATCGAACATGGGAGCCGGGGAGTTAATTTTGAGGACTTCATTGCTCGTTTCCTTCGCCCAAGCGTCATTTCATCAGGAGCTGCCAAGTCTGCTATCCTGGATGATCCTTTCGGCCTAGGTTTGGATAACCTGCCGGCGAAGGAGATAGACCAAAAGGTTTTCTTCCTTCCGGACTTTCCTACTATATCTTTTGCAGAAATCGCAGCCCCCGGGATGGACGAGGAGGCCTTTTTCTTAGGATTTCTCGGACTGTGGCTGAGTTGGTTCGCGATCCCAATGCACTCTCATCGCATGCGGCCCTCCGTATTTTACCCAGCCTACCGAATGGTCATCGGGGTAAAGGTGGCTGTGGGGATCGCCGGCTTGGCGCACTTATATCATGGTCTCAGCCGAGCCGCGGATGCTAACGAGCCCGGGGTATTGCACGTGGTCTTCCCGATGCACTACTTCATGTCGTGGCTCGAGCTACATACGGCGGGTGTCTTCGGCATGCATAAAAGGCCTTCATTCTTTGACAAGTGCGGTTTTCCTCGCATTATACAGTTGATTGGCTCATCAATCGTGACCCCTTCACCACGGAACGCCAGGGGTTTACTGCTTCTCCCTCACACCGTTGGAGTCGGGATGTCCTTCATTGACAAGGTATTAACCATTGGAAAAGCGTCCACCACTGCGGTGCGACCATTACAGGACTCCTTTAAGGATGGAGCTTCAGTGTTGACGGCCCGGGAGACCCTCCACTTGTATTCTATTAGACCGGGCTTCTTAGTCTTCAGGCAGGACGGTGCGGCAATCTTCATGAGATATAACCCGCATCGTTTCGCCCAACAACTGGGCTACAATCAAGGGGTACCCTTGGAAGCTTTTGTTAGTTGTATGTATGCCCTAGAGGCCAGTATTGTACAGATGATGTATATTATATTGGATGCTTGGACATATATAGAGATGACTTTCTTGCTCGATATGATAGTATGCTATCTGGTTACTCTTTATCTTAACATGTACACTTGTCTCTTTAAACTGTCTTATAGTTACATGTTGATAAAGCCCTTAGGATGTGTACTTGACTACCTGGACTATGATGCAGATCATACTAGTGGGGACATGGTAGTCCATAAGTACATCCTTCAAGGTCCCTAGTCGTGGGTGTATCGAGACAGGGCATCGATATACCAGTGTAGACTAGCGTATACGCTTCTCGACCCATGAGATGGGCGATGGATGATCCCATATCCATTGATGTTTGACATCAGAGATGGTATACGGATGCTCAGTGGAGACTGGGTACACCGGACGGACTCGCCGAGAACTCCCAGATGGTATTATACCTCACGTCAGATGGCAGTTCTCAGGTGACACTTGTACAGGTTAGTCTGTAGACCCGAGATCGTCATAGAGTCTTGTGTGATTCCCACTGTGCTTTGATCTCCACCTTACCACGTCCATGAGGGCGTGCAAAACGGTGGTCTTTGGGTACAGTCCCGAGTCACGTGGAGGCAATGAGCGATAGGAGGGGTTTTGTCTCTCCCGGTATTGGGGGTTGATATTGCGCAGTGCTCGATTGGCCGTAACAGGAAAGTCCCTGGCCAGGGCTGATCAGAGATTTGCTGGTAAGTGTTACCAGTAGTTTCTCGACCCGTTATGAGCCTCACATCGGCACGACTTATCGGTTATTGGGGTCTGACGTTTACCACCCCTAGACTTGATATGCGACATATCAGACGAACAGACCGGACTGTACGGTAAGTGTTACTGGTTGGATTCACAGGAGTGTGAGCGGACTAGCTCGTCGATCTTCTGATCGCTCAATACCCGGATGGCCGTTACGTTTAGCAGACCGCTTGCGGCTTGTGGGTGCTTGATATGATCATCATCTGCTACCGGCGTATTGACGAGTCTTTAGAGTCCTACACAGAGGTTTCCTGGTTCAAGCGAAACGAAATAGGAGCGCATATGAGATATGTGCAGGACCGAGAATAATGCGTGTATGTGATACCGTATTTCATTCTCGCGATGGATGTATCGATTGGTTATATTCGATATAACCTAGATATCGAATCAAGGATTGATTCGATAAGCCGATACATAGGATACTAGTCGGTTATATGCGATATGACCGGATCGTTAAATCAAGTGTTGATTTAATGATTTAATGTATAATTATATATTTGATATATTACTTTGCATTAACTAGTATTGGTTCACTTCAAATGGATTTTCTCACTTGATGTGCAAGAAGTATATGTGATATACTTTTGTGCACATATTTGTATCATGTTTGATGATACTTGATCATTTGGTTAAGTGTAAAGAACTAAACCATGGTTAAGAGATGATTAGGGTTTTGCTTTTTCATTTATTTATTTATTTGTTCATTTATTTATTTGGAAATGGTTTAGATGAGAATGGTGGCTTTATTTGTTTCTAGTTGAAGCTTCATGAAGCTTTGACTTCTTAACCATTCTTGTCTTCATGCTTAACCCTAACCCATCCAAGTAACCATGGTTTATTCTCTACACTCAACTATGGTTAGCTTATGATAAGTATTGATTTATTTTTCATTTTAAAAAAACACTTATCATATTCTTTCTTCTTCTTCATCATCTTCTTCTTAAAGAAAAGCTTAAGTCCATCAATGGCAACTTGAGCTAAAGTGAGAGAAATCCAATTCTAAAGTGAACCCACCTCCTATTTCTTCACCCTCTACCTCTTGCCAAGTTGTTTTGGGTGTTTTCTTCTCAAGTTTCACAACTTTGTGAAGTCGGAGCTTGAACTTGTGATGCCTCGACGTAGATCATCTTCGGCACGAAGCCGACGACCTAGTCCGCCCAATTCTCCGATGAAGCCGACGTTTGAGTTCGGGATTTGAGATGGACAGCGAGAGGACGCCTACGTGGAGCTAAGGAAGTGGAGAACCGGATCTATAAAGGTTGTAGCCTCTCTCCTTTAGTTAAGATGTTAACTAGTTTCGTTTATCGCCTAAATTTCTAGTTAACGATCCGTATTAGGGTTTCTCGGCACCCATAAATTTTGAAATTGGCATGGTTGATGCCTTGTAAGACCTCTATTGTGTGCCTAGGAACCCTACAGTGGTATCAGAGCCTAGCTAGAGCCTTAGGCGAAGTCCAGACGGAGTTTGAAGTCCGATCGAACCGAAACCCTAATATCAAAGTTGCTCTCTGTACTTTTTTTAAAAACTGGGTTTTTTCAAAATTAAAAATATGCAGAAAATTCAGCAGGACTTTCTAAGAATTACTGTGAAATACGATCACCCAATTCATCCAAAGTGCGGCGGAACCGCGGCAGAAGCCTGGCTTCTGCGGCGGTTCCGTGGTGGAATGATGACGTCACCCACATTTTTATGCACAGTAACTTGTTTTATTCAGTGCTGAGTTCTCTGGGAATTTTTTAATATTTATTCAAGAGATGAGTATTCTGGGTTGTATTGGGGACTCGGTATTTCGATCGGATTATCGAACTTTGTCTTAGTGCTTTCCGGATAATTTTTTGAATATGTTAAAAAGTCCGACCGGATATAAATACCCAACTTTTCCCCTGCCGGAAAATATCCAAGTGTTGGATTTTTGTGTGGTTTAAGGACGTTCTGAGTAGTGCAAGTAACGCGATGGTCTCTCTAGAAGACAACAAACCTTAACTCGATTATGTGACCGTCTTGAACTGCCCTTTGAACCTTCGGGTTTGGGGCAGTACGGCGTGCCACATGTAAGGCGTTGGCTTGACCCTTCTACGGCTGGACCGTTGGTACTGAGGCATGAACTGAATGTCTTTGAACCTATTTCATGTGTTGGACGGTTTCGGGAAAACTTGGGTGTTCGAATGTTCGATCGGAAAGTTTAATATTTTCTATTTATCCGGAATGGGATACAATAATTGGAATTCACAAACCGTTATGAGATAACTGAATGAATGATATAAATCTAGCGGTTTAGTTTCATTTGATATTGAAAAGAGTTTTCGATAATGAGACTAAAATGCGGGGTTTATAACTGTTAGGCATGTGATGTCTAAGTATTTCATTTTGATTAGGCATGCGATGTCTAAAGAGGTTGCGGATTCCAATTGTTGTAGTTTTACACTTTCTTTTCTGTGACCGTAAGTGTAATATGTGATATCGCCAGTTTCGTTGCTATATGTCAACGACAATTGGGATGCGCATATTTACTTACGTTGATGACATGTGATGTTATGTGTTGCTGGATATGTTATATTGGATTGTCGTGTTTGAATAGCCGGGGGTTTTTATGTGAGATGAGTGTTTTTCATTTTCATTCATGTAAAAACTTGTATGTAATATTCTTTTATTTGGGGCACTTCCAGGTTGCGGAAGTTGTCACCTTTTGTATATTATTTACTTTTCCGCATTAGGATAGACCCAAGGAGGGGAGCACAAGTAACCGGGTTTTGGGGTCCAGTGGAAGACCAACTCGAGGAGTCGAGTCCGGGTCTCCTAACCCTAGAATTGGCAAGGTTGCTTGCCGCTCTCGTAGGGGTCTAGGGGTGTGGGATTGGCTATTTATCACGACCGTGGAATCCGTGTTTTATACTGGCTCGTATTGAAAACACGGACGTCCTAGTATATCCAATGTTTCATATGTTTCTTCTGCTGCGATATCTGTAATGTGATCATGTGATGTTCTATGATAGATACAGTATATAGTATATATGATATATTATATAGACGTTACTTATGTTTTGCACCCGCACTAGCCCTGCCCTGCTCTGTCGTTAGTTACCTAACCTAACGGTGCACGAGGGGACATCGAGGCGAATGCGGATGGCATAAGTGTACGTCGTATTTATCTGTGATGTTTAGGTATTTAAATGATGGGACTTCATTAATGTGATTAATGAAAGAAAAGAAACCTAAGATGTTGTAGAATTAAATTTTAAACAAAACATGTAGCTACAGTTCTTGCTTTGCAAAGCGGTATATATGATATACCCTGCACCTTATTCGATGAGGAAAGGACCGAGATCCCTTCACCGGGAGTGACTCCTTTAGCAATAACTGGCAGATGCTACACACTCGGTTTGTTTCTGATCGCTTCTATAGTTTCTGCTTTGCACAGTGATATATATGATATATCCCGCACCTCATTCGACGAGGAAAGGACCGACGATCCCTTTACCGGGAGTGACTCCTTTAGCAAAACTAGAAAAGCCTCAAAAGCACTCCATTTTAAAATCATTTGATTCTACAACGATATCAAGTTCATTACGCAATAGGTTTTCAGAAAAACCTGTCGTAGCCCTCCGTCATTTCAGATAAGTCCTATTTAGTATTCGTGCTACGTTTGTTGACCTCCGTCAAGGCGTAGTGTGCGGTAGCTAACTAGTATTTATCTGCTTATGCATATGATGCAGATTGGATTAGGGTAGTCGTGCGGCCTTGTTGACCTCCGTCAAGGGTCGTGCGGGTGGGTTTAATTCGATCAAGAAATGACGGGTTGAACTTGACTAGTAGCCTATGGTTTGTTGACCTCCATCAAGGTCATAGGGTGCTAGGGGTAAAATATTATCGGGAATTTCAAGTGTTGAAATTTG
Source organism: Agapanthus africanus (assembly GCA_030015575.1). NCBI lineage: Eukaryota > Viridiplantae > Streptophyta > Magnoliopsida > Asparagales > Amaryllidaceae > Agapanthus > Agapanthus africanus. Next base: position 49,186,708 of record JASDDO010000028.1, on the reverse strand, counting down.
CAATGAGATTGCATACCTTCTATGAAATAGTTGGATCCCGATACCCACTGCGAGTAAGAGTTACTCCTGGGAGAGTTTTACACATTACAATTAGCCGATCAAGTAGGTGTCTAGAAAGGTGTCAACGGGGTTACGCCTCGGGAAAAACGAGTTTTACATTAATTAGGTTCGTGCAAAAGCACGGGGGACTTCCCTCAAAGTACCGACACTGGCCTGGCTGAAAGATTGGCGAACTTGTAGTGTGTAATTAATCCCGGCTAGTCTTTCCTTTTAGGGTTTGAAGGAAGATTTGATAAAAACAGTGGGAGCCATCCTGATTAGATAAGATAATAACCAATCTGATCTTGCACGAGCTTACGCTAAAGTGTTTTCTTCTCTCTCTCTCCAGGTAGCGACCATTTCATGCCTTAATAAAGATAATAATATGGATGTATTGACCGAACCCGCATGTTATACTGTGCTGGGGAACGTTGGTTCCGTTCTTTCCTATAAGAGTTATAGGACTGAACAGGATATAGGGGAATACCAGGATTCCCATGCCACCCGAATGAAGAAAGTACATGATGATGCATTTTCTTCGGGTGTGTTCATTACAGAGAACTGTTTCTCCATTTGCCCTACGTCCTGGGTATTAGATACCGGGTCAGGATCCCATATATGTAATCAGTTACATGGGCTTAGGAAAGGTAGAGAACTTGGAGAAGGTGATAAAGACATTAGAGTTGGAAATGGTGCAATTGTTGCAGCTAAAACTGTCGGGGAATATCATCTTGAATTACCAACTGGTAATACATTGGTTCTGAACGAATGCTATTACATGCCGAACCTGATATGCAACATTATATCGGTTTCTTTATTGAGTAAAGAGGGATATAATTTTGTATTACAGGATAATGTTATGAACATTTTCCGTAACCAAAAGTTGGTTGGATCAGGCACGTTGAGCAATGGCATTTATGTTCTAAACCAATCAACAGTTCTGAGCATAACAAACACACGCAAGAGGAAGAGTTCATAACTGAACGAATCCTTCTTGTGGCATTGTAGACTGGGTCACATCAATGTGACACGACTGGCTAAGTTGCATAAGGATGGATATTTAAATCCATTTGAATTTTCATCTTATGACACTTGCCAGTCATGTCTCAAAGGCAAGATGACCAAAACTCCGTTTACGGGACACGGAGAAAGAGTTACCGAACTCTTGGGACTGATACATAGTGATGTATGCAGTCCCATGTCTACACATGCCAGGGATGGTTCTTCGTACTTCATTACATTCACTGACGATCTCTCTAGATTCGGATATGTGTTCCTGATGAAACACAAATCAGAAGCTTTTGAGAAATTTAGAGAATATAAACAAGAAGTCGAGAACCAAACCGGAAAAAGTATTAAAATCCTATGATCTGATCGAGGAGGTGAATACTTGAGCATTGAATTCCTGGACTTCCTAAAAGAGAATGGGATTCTCTCTCAGCTAACTCCTCCATATACACCACAGCACAACGGTGTATCAGAACGGAGGAACCACACCCTATTGGATATGGTGCGCTCTATGATGAGTATAGCTGAGTTACCTGTTTCCTTCTGGGGATATGCACTGGAAACAGCAGCATACCTACTGAATAGGGTTCCCACCAAATCTGTGCCTACCACACCATATGAGATATGGGAAGGGAAGAGACCATATCTTAATTTTATTAAGATATGGGGTTGCCCGGCCTATGTCAAAAGACAAAAACCGGACAAACTCGAGGCAAGGTCTGTTTTGTGTAAATTTGTTGGATATCCCAAACATTCGCGAGGGTATATCTTCTACCACAGTGAGGAACAAAGAGTATTTGTTGCTCAACATACCACCTTTTTAGAAAAGGAATTTCTTGCAAAAGAGATTAGTGGCTCTGAGGTAGAACTGGAAGAGGTTCCAGCTGAACAAAACACAACAGAAGATTTAGTGGAACCAGAGGATTCAGTAGCTCCCAATGAACCTCAGCCACTCCGCCGATCTAGTAGGGTTCCTCGCCAACCTGAGAGATACTACGGTTTTCTCATGGATGGTGGGAGCGAGGATTGCATCATGGAGGATGATGACCCAACTAGCTTCCAGCAGGCCATCACGAGTAGGGACTCAGTGAAATGGCTGGATGCTATGCGGTCCGAGATGGAATCCATGTACACCAACAAAGTATGGACTTTGGAAGTTGCTCCTGAAGGGATAAAACCCATCGGGAGCAAGTGGATCTTCAAGAAAAAACTTGGTGTTGATGGGAAAGTGGAGACTTTCAAAGCTAGACTTGTAGCAAAGGGTTTTCGTCAAAGACCAAGTGTGGACTATGACGAAACCTTTTCTCCAGTGGATATGCTTAAATCCATCCGGATCATGCTTGCCATCGCTGCATATCATGACTACGAAATCTGGCAAATGGATGTTAAGACCGCCTTTCTAAACGGTGATTTAGAAGAGTGCGTGTACATGACTCAGCCAGAGGGCTTCGTAGACAGTGGGAGCAGCGGCAAGGTGTGCAAGCTGCTTAAATCCATTTATGGATTAAAGCAAGCATCGCGGAGTTGGAACATCTGCTTTGATGTCGTTATCAAAGAGTTTGATTTCGTCAAAAACCCAGATGAACCTTGTATTTACAAGAAGGTGGCAGGGAGTAAGGTTGTCTTCCTCGTATTGTACGTAGACGACATACTCTTGATAGGAAATGATATTCCTATGCTGCAATCGGTCAAGCTCTTCTTATCACAAAGATTCTCGATGAAAGATCTTGGTGATGCCTCCTGCATATTGGGAATTAGGATCTATAGAGATAGATCCAAACGGATATTGGGATTGTCCCAATCCAGGTACATTGACACCATACTAAAGAGGTTTAGTATGGAAGAATCCAAGCGTGGGAACTTGCCCACGATCTCTGGAGTCACTCTCTCCAAAGAGATGTCTCCCAAGACTGATTTGGAGAGAGCTCGCATGCAAGGGATACCCTATGCTTCGGCTGTAGGTTCTATCATGTATGCGATGCTATGTACCAGACCCGATGTAGCATACTCACTAAGTATAGTGAGCAGGTATCAAGCTGATCCTGGAGAGAGTCACTGGACAGCTGTGAAGCGCATTCTCAAGTACTTACGAAGGACTAAAGAGATGCTCTTGGTGTATGGTAATGGAGAACTCCAAGTGGAGTCCTTTACCGATTCGAGCTTCCAGAGTGATAAGGACGACTCTAAGTCGCAGTCGGGATTTGTCTTTACCCTTTACGGAGGGGCGGTTAGCTGGAAGAGTTCCAAGCAGGAAACCGTGGCAGACTCGACGATGGAGGCTGAATACATCGCTGCCAACGATGCTGCCAAAGAGGCTGTCTGGATCAAGAAGTTCATTACTGAACTTTGAGTGGTTCCATCCATTGAGCATCCAATACCTTTGTATTGCGATAACAATGGAGCGGTGGCTTTGGCCAAGGAACCCAGGTCCCATCAGCGATCCAGGCATATTCTAAGGCGGTATCACCTGATCCGGGAGATAGTTGATCGCCGGGAGATCGAGGTCGGGAGGGTTGACACGAAGAACAACACGGCGGATCCACTCACGAAGGCCATTCCCCAGATACAGTTTGAGAGACTCTTCGGGATGCTCGGTATGCGATACTACAGCAGCTGGCCCTAGTGCAAGTGGGAGATTGTTAGTTGTATGTATGCCCTAGAGGCCAGTATTGTACAGATGATGTATATTATATTGGATGCTTGGACATATATAGAGATGACTTTCTTGCTCGATATGATAGTATGCTATCTGGTTACTCTTTATCTTAAAATGTACACTTGTCTCCTTAAACTGTCTTATAGTTACATGTTGATAAAGCCCTTAGGATGTGTACTTGACTACCTGGACTATGATGCAGATCATACTAGTGGGGACATGGTAGTCCATAAGTACATCCTTCAAGGTCCCTAGTCGTGGGTGTATTGAGACAGGGCATCGATATACCAGTGTAGACTAGCGTATACGCTTCTCGACCCATGAGATGGACGATGGATGATCCCATATCCATTGATGTTTGACATCAGAGATGGTATACGGGTGCTCAGTGGAGACTGGGTACACTGGACGGACTCGCCGAGAACTCCCAGATGGTATTATACCTCACGTCAGATGGCAGTTCTCAGGTGACACTTGTACAGGTTAGTCTGTAGACCCGAGATCGTCATAGAGTCTTGTGTGATTCCCACTGTGCTTTGATCTCCACCTTACCACGTCCATGAGGGCGTGCAAAACGGTGGTCTTTGGGTACAGTCCCGAGTCACGTGGAGGCAATGAGCGATAGGAGGGGTTTCGTCTCTCCCGGTATTGGGGGTTGATGTTGCGCAGTGCTCGATTGGCCGTAACAGGGAAGTCCCTGGCCAGGGCTGATCAGAGATTTGCTGGTAAGTGTTACCAGTAGTTTCTCGACCCGTTATGAGCCTCACATCGGCACGACTTATCAGTTATTGGGGTCTGACGTTTACCACCCCTAGACTTGATATGCGACATATCAGACGAACAGACCGGACTGTACGGTAAGTGTTACTGGTTGGATTCACAGGAGTGTGAGCGGACTAGCTTGTCGATCTTCTGATCGCTCAATACCCGGATGGCCGTTACGTTTAGCAGACCGCTTGCGGCTTGTGGGTGCTTGATATGATCATCATCTGCTACCGGCGTATTGACGAGTCTTTAGAGTCCTACACAGAGGTTTCCTGGTTCAAGCGAAACGAAATAGGAGCGCATATGAGATATGTGCAGGACCGAGAATAATGCGTGTATGTGATACCGTATTTCATTCTCGCGATGGATGTATCGATTGGTTATATTCGATATAACCTAGATATCGAATCAAGGATTGATTCGATAAGCCGATACATAAGATACTAGTCGGTTATATGCGATATGACCGGATCGTTAAATCAAGTGTTGATTTAATGATTTAATGTATAATTATATATTTGATATATTACTTTGCATTAATTAGTATTGGTTCACTTCAAATGGATTTTCTCACTTGATGTGCAAGAAGTATATGTGATATACTTTTGTGCACATATTTGTATCATGTTTGATGATACTTGATCATTTGGTTAAGTGTAAAGAACTAAACCATGGTTAAGAGATGATTAGGGTTTTGCTTTTTCATTTATTTATTTATTTGTTCATTTATTTATTTGGAAATGGTTTAGATGAGAATGGTGGCTTTATTTGTTTCTAGTTGAAGCTTCATGAAGCTTTGACTTCTTAACCATTCTTGTCTTCATGCTTAACCCTAACCCATCCAAGTAACCATGGTTTATTCTCTACACTCAACTATGGTTAGCTTATGATAAGTATTGATTTATTTTTCATTTTAAAAAAACACTTATCATATTCTTTCTTCTTCTTCATCATCTTCTTCTTAAAGAAAAGCTTAAGTCCATCAATGGCAACTTGAGCTAAAGTGAGAGAAATCCAATTCTAAAGTGAACCCACCTCCTATTTCTTCACCCTCTACCTCTTGCCAAGTTGTTTTGGGTGTTTTCTTCATAAGTTTCACAACTTTGTGAAGTCGGAGCTTGAACTTGTGATGCCTCGACGTAGATCATCTTCGGCACGAAGCCGACGGCCTAGTCCGCCCAATTCTCCGATGAAGCCGGCGTTTGAGTTCGGGATTCGAGATGGACAGCGAGAGGACGCCTACGTGGAGCTAAGGAAGTGGAGAACCGGATCTACAAAGGTTGTAGCCTCTCTCCTTTAGTTAAGATGTTAACTAGTTTCGTTTATCGCCTAAATTTCTAGTTAACGATCCGTATTAGGGTTTCTCGGCACCCATAAATTTTGAAATTGGCATGGTTGATGCCTTGTGAGACCTCTATTGTGTGCCTAGGAACCCTACAGCTTTCCTACTGGAACCTGCTGCCAATGAAGAAGGGATGGAGGACGCGTTACATCACTTCATGCGCCTGAACACGGGTTCTCATTTTTTTATCAGCAAGCCGGCCTGCGCTCCACGACTCCTTAATGTATATAGGGAGTGGTACAATCATGCGATGGGGGCCGTTATAAAGGAGGAGAGGCGAGTGTTGATCGACCGCAAAGAAGCACCTCCCGGCACCGACCGTAATGCTCCCTTAATGCCAAGGACCCCGGTGGTTCCTCCTCTAAAAGATGCCGGGGGCAGACCGTCGCGTGCGCAAAGACCTCCGCACGGATTTCCGCTTCCCGATATTACAGATGCAGCCCCAGCGCCCCGTGCTCCAGTGGAGACAGTGGTCGCGGCCTCGCCGGAGTCCGGTGTAGGTGCAGACATCGGGACCCGCCGTCCCAAGGTGGCTGCTAAACGTAAGTCGATCCCCCGTGAGCCTAGGGTCGGAGGGCAAAAGAAAAAGAAGTCGCTCTTCGCTGCGGACGTCGTGTTCGGTCAGGAACCCCATGCTCCCTATGCCGAGGGCCTGATCGAATACGGGATGAATGAAGGACTAGTGATGCCGCTGCCGGACGATACAGACTTGGAAGCCGCTCTCGAAACTTCGGCGTGGTTGGCAAAGCGTGACGCGTGGCTGGCCAAGCTTACGCAATCAGGTAACTATTAGTCGCCTTTTTCTTTATTGCAACATATCCTCCTTATTGCCTTTGACTAACGCTTTTCTTTCTTTCCTTTCGACAGGCATCACTGACGAAGAAGCCATTGCCGCTTCTCTGAAGACTTTCCAGGAGGAGGAACGTCTTAGAGCATCTATGGGCCTTAGTAAGTTTCGATTTATTAAGCTTTCATTTCCCTTATGTTATGGTCGATCTAACCTTTCCCTTTTAATCACAGGAACCTCAATGCCGCTCCCGCCAAGTGACGCAGATGTCCTACCGGCTGCTGACGTTCCTGCTTCTTCGGGGTTACCGTAAGAAGTCCGTCTTGAGGAGCCGATGAGAGACGCCTTAAAGGCTCTGGAGGTTTCTTTGTTTACGGATGATGATGCCGCGGTCAAAGAGGCGTCATAGAGGTCCATTGTGACAGCTCGGGAGGAAAGAAAGCGGCAAAGGCGTGAGGCGAAGGCGCGCCGGGCTGCCTTGGCTGCGGGAGCGGGCCCCAGCACCGCCCCTCGTGCTGATACTCCATCTGAAGAGGCCCCTGTTGCCCTATCCACTACCCGCAGAGAGGTGGCCCGCGCAGTTCGGAGCGCAAACGGTAAATCCACTTCAGGTAATATTTCTCTCAGAGTTTTTGTTATAAGGATTTTTAATGTCATTGGTCCTTATATCCCTTATCTTGCAGGGCCGAGTCTGATCGAGGGGGAGGCGGAAGCCGTTGATCCCAAAGAAACAGAGGAGGCGGTACCTGCCGAACTCGAGCCGACGGTGGGCAACGTCGTTGTGGCTTTGGAGCCTGAGGTGGAGGTCGAGGGGCCTGCAACCGAGAAGGTCATTGATGCCGAACTTGAAGCGGTGGCAGATGATATGATCATTATAACTGAACCGAGGGTGGTGGTGGATGAGGCGCTTGAGGCCGGCGACCTCGTGGTGACAGTGGATGAGCCGATGGAGACGGCGGAGCTCGAAGAAGTTGCGGGTGAGATGGGTACGACTCTTGGGGAAGAGTCAGCCGCTTCCTTCCAAGAATCCGGCAACGCTCCAATCATTGCCCTCCCTGCTTACGATCTCCTGCCGTCTCCTGGTCACGCTAGCACGACGATGGTCCCCATCGAGTCGGGTGATGAGGCTACGGGCGGTGGCCTCATGTCGATAGAGGAGGGAGTCGCTTCTGTTTCGGCCGGGAGCTCCTCAGGTAAACCTTAGGTTACTGTCTTTCTTATTTTACAATCCTTTCTGACAAGTTCACCTTTCTTGTAACGCAGGTGTAGCCAGCACCGATGCCCCACTGCTTGAAGGAGCGCCTTCAACAACTGCCTTGGCGGTGGTCACCTCCCAACCCCCTCTCATACCGTCTAAGATGTTGGAAGGTATGGGTTTGCAACTTATTAGTCTTATCTTTCAGATGTATAGTGTATGTACTGAAGTCGTGCTGTTGTGTCTTTTCAGGAGTACTTTTTGACCATCTTTACCAGATGTTGCTCCCACACTTCTCCTTCCCATCCGAGCTTGCTTCTTCCTCTGGTGGCGTTGGCGAGTATGATTTCCAATGACATCCTTCTTTCTTCATTGATGGGATTATTTCTAAACCCTTTTTTTTTATCTCGACTGCAGTGTTACAAATCGAAGGAGGGGATGAAAGACGGGCTGCTCTGCCGACTCTTCCGGCTCTGCCACCTGCCTTAGCTGGTACAACGACTATCACATTGATAAAGTCTTCCTTCTTTATTTTCAGAACTGTTATCTGATCACATCTTCTTTCTTTTTAGCTGTCGTTCCGGTCTCGGCGCCCTTCGAATCTCGCATCATAATGCCGGCGGGTCCTTATCTGAGGAGTCTGTCTTCAAAAGGCGCCGCAAATAGTCTGCGCATGTTGAGTGACTACGTCGAGGAACTCGACATTGAAACTCCTACATCTGCCGCAGACTTCGCTATGATGGTTAACCCGATGCTAGCAATACTCGTGAACTTTCATGATGAGGGCATCGTCGCATCCTGGGTTAACCATTGTAGGGAGATCGAGGGTCACCTATATCAGTTGGAGTCGCTGCATCCCGCTCATGAGGCCTTGGCTGCCAGTAATCAAAGAACAGCGTGGATTGAGCAGAGCGCTCCTTACTTCCGCCACCTCGAACAAGAAGTCATTTCAAGGCGTAAGGAGCGTGGTGAAACTTCAAGCAAATCCGTCCAACTGCATGCTCGGGTGGAGGCCAACGCCGCACGGCTGAAGGTTGTCTTTGAGGGCCTCCTGCAATGTCTTTCTGAAGGGTTATCATTGAGGCAACACCTTGATGTTGTCGAGCGAGATGCACCTAGCCAGGAAGCAGCCCAGAAGGCGGCGGAGGAGCAACTTTCATCTTTCTTGCAGCAGCGAGCCCGGGTGGAAGCGGAGGTGGCCGCGGCAGCCGCTCAGGAGGAGGCGCTGAAGGAAGTGCGAGAGCAGCTTGTGGATTTACTAAAGACACTTCCTCCTCAGTAGCTATCTATCTTTGTATCGTTTGTACTTGTAGATAAAAGAATGTATATATATTTTTTTTCTTTGACATAATGTATCCTGTACCCGATCAAGTTTATGAATAAAAGATACACCTTTTTTGTCATGTGTCATTTTCTCCGTCTTCTCTTTCTTTTACTATCAGCATATCACCTTAGCGATCATAGTTGACGGATGATTAAAACGAGTATCCGGACTTTCTTAAGAAATAGCGATGGCTTAGGCCGCAGGTTCAGATCTGCTGCCTAAGACTTTTCAACTCCATGAGCCGTGAGGGTCTCATAGAGATTCTTCTCCCTACGGATCGAGAGGATCTCGTAGGTGGACTTTCTCCTTAGGGATCGTGAGGATTCCTAAGTGTTGTTTTCTCTTACAAGTCGTAAGGATCCTATAAGAGAATTTTTCCCTCTTACGAGTCGAGAGGACCCACAAGCGGTTGTTTCCCTCCTCGTCGAAATTCGACTTTGGAGAGTGAGACCCGTGAATAGTATGCAAGAGACCATTTTGGATTGACTTGCAGGGTCCCATTGTTCAGGAAGCAAGTTTTTTAGTTCCTGCTGCCTGAGGCTTCATTTGCATGTTGAGACGAATCGGGAATTTCCCGCGGAGACAGTTTCTCTGCGAGCCGACGCGAATCAGGAGACTCTCGTCAAGGAGTGTTTGTATCCGTGAGTCGAGGAATTTGGTAGGGATTATTTGTTTCCCAAGCGCCAAGGATTATTTGTTTCCTTGGGGTTTGAAACGAATCGAGGATTTCCCACGGAGGCGCTGGTGGCTCTGCGAGTCGACGCGGATCAGGAGGCTCTCGTCAAGGAGTGTTTGTATCCGTGAGTCGAGGAACTTGCTAGGGATTATTTGTTTCCCAAGCGCCAAGGATTATTTGTTTCCTTGGGGTTTGAAACGAGTCGAGGATTTCCCACGGAGGCACTGGTGGCTCTGTGAGTCGACGCGAATCAGGAGGCTCTCGTCAAGGAGTGTTTGTATCCGTGAGTCGAGGAGTTTGCTAGGGATTGTTTGTTTCCCAAGCGCCAAGGATTATTTGTTTCCTTGGGGTTTGAAACGAATCGAGGATTTCCCACGGAGGCGCTGGTGGCTCTGCGAGTCGACGCGGATCAGGAGGCTCTCGTCAAGGAGTGTTTGTATCCGTGAGTCGAGGAATTTGCTAGGGATTATTTGTTTCCCAAGCGCCAAGGATTATTTGTTTCTTTGGGGTTTGAAACGAGTCGAGGATTTCCCACGGAGGCACTGGTGGCTCTGCGAGTCGACGCGAATCAGGAGGCTCTCGTCAAGGAGTGTTTGTATCCGTGAGTCGAGGAGTTTGCTAGGGATTATTTGTTTCCCAAATGCCAAGGATTATTTGTTTCCTTGGGGTTTGAAACGAGTCGAGGATTTCCCACGGAGGCACTGGTGGCTCTGCGAGTCGACGCGAATCAGGAGGCTCTCGTCAAGGAGTGTTTGTATCCGTGAGTCGAGGAGTTTGCTAGGGATTATTTGTTTCCCAAGCGCCAAGGATTATTTGTTTCCTTGGGGTTTGAAACGAGTCGAGGATTTCCCACGGAGGCATTGGTGGCTCTGCGAGTCGACGCGAATCAGGAGGCTCTCGTCAAGGAGTGTTTGTATCCGTGAGTCGAGGAGTTTGCTAGGGACATTTTTTTCTTCGGAGTTGGACTGAACCATCGAGATTTGGCTTCGTCTTCTGGCGGAGCCTGTTGGGAAAGTATGGTTCCTTCTTTGTTTGCGCCCTTGAATTGTATACAGGGATCGATGTGATCTTAACTGTAGGGCCAAAATTTTATCATCATTTTTTTTGTTTTATCTCCGCGATGCTCTATCATTTCAGCTTTTATATAGCGAAGGTCGCGATTGCCCAATCATTTCGGCTATTTTTCGCGGTGCCCAATCATTTCGGCTATTTTGTATGCAAGTGCGGCTTACTGGCTTTCCGCCGTAATCCTTGAATTAGACACCGATTTCGGCATCAGCACCGCTACAACTGGGATATTGCCAGGAGCGAATCATCATCTGCCTCCGTCGATGTTGAACAAAGGTAGCTTAGCGAACAGGGTTAGGGTCCTGTCGTCTAAGACTTTTAACTTCATGAGCCGTAAGGGTCTCAGAAAGGTATTTCTCCCTACAAGTCGTGAGGATCTTGTAGGTGTATTTTCTCCTTAGGAATCGTGAGGATTCCTAAGTGTATGTTCCTCTGTAAGTCGTAAGGATCCTACCAGAGGGTTTTCTCCTTGTAAGTCGAGAGGACTTATAAGGGTTGTTCATCAAGCGAACATATCCCCAGTCTCGGATGAGACTTGATTAGGGAAATGTTTATTCGCGCCCGTGGATTGTATACAAGGGTCAGTATTGAGCCACTTGTAGGGCAATATCGGAAGTTGTGGGGGTTGCTTAAGCACAGGTTTAGGTCTCTGTAACTTAAGGCTTTCAACTCTTATGAGCTGTGAGGGTCCCATAAGAGAGTTCTCCTTACGAGTCGTGAGGATCTCGCAAGTGTATTTTCTCCTTAGGAATCGTGGGGATCCCTAAGTGTGTTGCTCCCTTGTGAGTCGTAAGGATCTCACGCAGGTGGTTTCTCCCTACAAGGTCGAGAGGATCTTGTAAGTGTTCTTTAACGAGGTTGCGCCTTTTCAGGTTTTCACAAACACTCGCCGGTAGCCCTGCTGTTTTTACTCACGGAGCCCTTTCGGGTTTTCATCCGTGCCCATTTTGCTTATGGACATACCTTTTTTTTTATTCTTTTTATTTTTATGTATATATATATATTTTCTCTCTTCTTTTTCTTTTCACGAGGTCGCGCCCTTTCAGGTTTTCACGAACACTCGCCGGTAGCCCTGCTGTTTTTACTCACGGAGCCCTTTTTGGGTTTTCATCCGTGCCCTTTTGCTTATGGACATACCGTTTTTATTTTATTTTATTTTTATATGTTTTTTTTTATATCTCGTCATCCTAAAGATGCTGCGGTAGTAGTTTAGAGACATTTCGGTCTTCTATTAGTTTAAGAACATTTCGGTCTGTCGTTGAGAGGCGGGCTACTGCTTATAAAGCTTGAGCTTAGGAAGATAGCGAGCGGACGTAGTCGTCGTCATCTATCATTGACCTAGGCTGTGGCTTATCAAGCATAGTATTTCTTTAGGAAGCGACCGTTTATCGGCCTGAAAGGCCTTTCACCGTGCATATCTATGAGTAGATAAGCCCTGCCCTGGTAGACCTTATCTATGACGTATGGACCTTCATAGTTTGGCTCGAATTTTCCCCGCTTGGCACGATTGGGGATCATAGGCCTTTTGACCACCAGCACGAGTTCGCCTTGGCGAAATGTCCTCGGTCGGGTCAATCTTTCATATGAGCGCGTCATCTTTGCTTTATAGGCCTCCAGATTTTGTTGCGCTATGAGCCGTGTTTCTTCAAGGGGCGTCAAGCTCCTCAAGCCGAAGGTGAGCATTTTCTTCGTCCGTCAGCTCATAATGGACTGCCATTCATAGAGAGGGTAACTCTATCTCAAGGGGGAGTACTACTTCTATCCCGAATACTAACGCATATGGTGTTGCGTTTGTGGCCGTTTTAAACGTAGTTCGATATGCCCAGAGAGCCTCTTGCAGTCTTTCGTGCCAGTCTTTTTTATTTCGAGACACTGTTTTCTTCATGATCTTCGTCAAGGTCTTGTTGAAGGCCTCAGCTAGACCGTTAGCTCGCGGATTATAAACCGAGGAATATCTCCAATCTATATTGTGTTGCTGCGCGAAGCGACTGATCTTGTGGCTTCTGTAGGCTGGCCCGTTATCGGAGATGATCCGTCTCGGCGTTTCAAACCGATATATGACATGCGTCTTGAAGAAATGGAGAATATTCTCCGTCTTTACTTCTCTCAGCGGTACCGCTTCTGCCCACTTAGAGAAGTAATCGGTCGTCGCTAGGATGAAACGATGTCCTCTAGACGATGCTGGTTCGATGGGGCCGACTATATCAGTCCCCCACATTTCGAACGGCCAGCTAGCCACTGTTGGATGTAGCGGATTTGGATGCTGGTGGATGAAGTCCCCATGAATTTGGCATGGGTGGCATTCCTTCGCATATTCGAGGCAATCCTGAATCGTGGGCCAGTAGTAGCCCATCCGTTTTATCTTCATCTTCATCTTCGGGCCTGCTTGGTGAGAACCGCAGAGTCCGTCGTGAACTTCCTGGACGACCCTTTTCGCTTCGTCAGGTCCTAAGCATCTCAGCCATAGAGAATCAAATGACCTCTTGTACAGAGTATCATTGATGAAGGCGAAAGACAGAGCTCGTTTCATGAGCTGATGTCTTGTGGACGCTTCTTCGGGCATTCGGTGGGACTTAAAGTAGTCTATAAAGACTTCCCTCCAATCCTCGGCCTTTTCCCGGTCTTTTATTTGTAGAGCCATATGCTCGCTCGCTCCTTTTTCTTCGGATGATTCCGGAGATATTTCTGTTGGGGCAAGCACCCGACAGCATTGTACCACGATTCTAACGTCATCGAGATTCTCGTCAGCCAGTTCTTTAGCAAGTTTGGCCAATGCGTTTGCTTTGCTGTTTTCCGCGCGCGGTATGTTCTCCAAAGTATAAAAGGGGATTTGGGTCAATAATTGTTGCACTTTTTCGCCGTACTTCACCAGTTCTGGTTTGCATGTTTGGTAGTCGCCGTTTACTTGACTAACGACCAGTTGAGAATCCCCGTATATGAGGAGGTTTTTAATTCCCATGTCAATGGCGATCTCAAGGCCCGCTATCAAAGCTTCGTATTCGGCTTCATTGTTTGTCCTAGGCTCTGTTAAGGAGAAAGCGAAGCGCATTATCCCTCCTTGTGGAGTCACAAAGATGAGTCCTACCCCGACTTGATTATAGGGGTACTTTGTTTGCGCTTCTTTACGGAAGATGCTCCATCGAAATAGAGCTCCCATCGGGTATCACCACCGTCGATCGCATCAAACGCATGTTCGTCTGGAAGATCGCAATTTAGATGAGAATCGGCGGGTATGGGATGCTCAGCGAGGAAGTTGGCGATGGCCTGGCCTTTCATTGCTGTCACGCCCCGCTTCCCAAAATACGGAATACGAGGGGTAGACAAGGCCAGCCATGCTCCTACGGTCAAGGAAATGTCCTGCCGTAGTCAAACTTCGGCTTCTAGTTTATCATGGTAAACAGTAAACGATGCGCAGATAATGAGAAATGCAGTAACTGAAAGATACAATAATATAAACTGACCTGAAGTGGAACAAACGAAAGTAACTCGGAATAACAAGGCAAGAAGTCTGTGATGCACGCCTAATTCTGATCCAAGCTAAATCTTCTCCTCACACTGAGCATGCATACTCAGGTCGTCAGAGCGACACAATAGCAATATAATATATATAATTAAGTGACAGTTCTAACAGTGGTAATGGATATGATTAACACTAAATCAACGACAGCATGAATATGAATGAGCAGTAATCAATGCAGCGGAACTGTAAATCTGTATAACGATATGTCACGTATGCCACACAGTATATAAGGAATAAAATGCCAGTATCCCTATCAGTTTCTAAGTCTCACTATACAGGTCACTAAGCCTATCGTCAGTCCAAGTGTGAGAGTCAACCACTCGCGAGTGTCCTCCACCCAAGGGTAGAACCCAAGGGCAAAGGACCACGGACCCAACATGTAACAAGAATACCACGGTGTATATATCACGTACCCTGTAAATCTCCATATAACTCCCTAAAAATATAAGCCGGCATGGGACTCCCGAGATTCTGTTGAACTCACACTTAAACTACCCCACACCCCGTGGTCTACATCAAGCGCTAACCATCAACCTAGATACTAATCGATCCGTGACAAGTCTGCACGAGAACTGGAGGCAGGAGCTCCATCAAGCACGTCCTGACTAATACCTAAGATAACTGGCAGTGTCTAGTGTCTTATCTGTGACACCCGTGCAACGCTTCCATAAATGTCCCATTCCACTTATAGTCACACGTGCACGTATCTCACAGACGTCGACAATGCAATAGAATAATAGGTCACTGATTGTGTACAAGTACGTATCACTTTCACTTAATCACGGATACACGAACAATGACGTACTTGTCACAATCATCACTAAAATCTAACACTGGGTGAATGCACGATATCACTAGGTTATCACTACAATGATACAGGTATGACATGATACGTAAACATTAATTAAGGTGTCATAAGAATGGCATTCTATCACTCGCACGATTTATCATGAAACGTACGTATATAATCTAGCGAAACAATAAACAGGTAGTAATTATTATGTTCAGTTATCTATCCTTAGAATTTTGTTTCAAGCCAATCGGGTTCCAGGATCATTATTTATAACCATTTCATTTTAAGCACTCGCGGCTGGAAATCCGGTTTCAGAATCAGATGTCCGTTTCGCAACGCATTTTGATCCCAGTTGGGATCAGATTTTAGCGACGCTACAGTTGGATGAATTCTAGGGTTTTCAGTAAGGTTTTTAACGCAACATACGGATCTTCAATCGCATCTGCACGTCGGGAGATATACAATGTTTAACCCTAACATGTCAATTCTGATTCTGTTGGGACTGTTATGCGTCCCGATCTTTTAAATTACAAATTAAATATCAAAGGATAACGAAACAGAATGAAATCAATTGTGTTGTCTAGCTAACAGATTTATCTATAATAAACAGTGGAGTTCCGCAACTTACATGTTAAGGAAATCCTGTGGTACCCAATACGGGACAGCAAGCAAAGACTGGAGTCGCTCTGGACTGCAGTCCAGAGTCGCACTCCGATCCGAAAATCATCACAGTTTAAATATAGAAATGTATAGAAACTGGTATAGGGTTATATTTCGTTGAGTTGGCTTCGATTTGAGCCCTCGAACACACCATTCTAGCATGTATATGATTTATGGTGAATTTAACGGTTTTCAGCTGCAATAAAATTTCAGTTTTACGATTTAACTTGGGGGTAGTCGTTTTGGTCATAAACGATCAAATTTTCCAGCGAAATTTACACAGTAGGTCCACGGCAATACGGGCCAAGCAATGATATCCAATTCCATCAAATGTGATAATAATCTTCTAAGAGGATAAGTATCGAACAGTTTTGTTGTAATTTTAGCATAAGGCAAAACATGGAATATATATACGATTTTGATTTGTAAACTAATAATAAATAGCATGTAGCAAGTGGGGACTTGCCTGGAGACGTTGGGGCTCACGGTAGCGAGGTACAGTACGGGCGCGCGATGAGCTATCACCGCGACGGTACGGCTCCGGGTGAGCACGGGGTGTCTGCGGTGGTCGCAACTCTTGATGATGGGCTGTTTGTGTGGTGGTGGCCGGAAGGTGGAATGTTGGCCACAGAGAGAGAGAGAGAGAATTGCTGAGAAAGAGAAAGAGAAAGAGATTTAGAGAGAGAGACAGGGAAATAGAGAGTGAGAGAGAGGAAGACAGAGAGAGAGAGAGAGAGATCTGAGAGAGAATTACAGAGAGAGAGAGAGACAGAATGAGAACAGAGAGAGAGAGTGAGATGCAGAGTGAGCAAGAGTGGGAGAGTGAGGGAGTGAGAGAGGGAGCCAGAGAGTGAGAAATGAGAGGGAGATTGTGAGATCAGAGAGAGAGATAGAGATTGTGAGTGAGAGAGAGAGAGTTAGAGGGAGAGACAGAAGGAAGAGACAGATAGAGAGAGAAGGCAGAGAGAGGGAAGAGAGATTGCAGGGAGAGGGGAAGAGCGAGGGATGGAGCTCGGGTGCGTGCAGGGGTTCGAAGGTAGGAGCAGAGAGCTCGAGAACAAGGGAGGGGGATGCAGGGATGATGGCGAGGGTGATGATGATGGTGGTGCTCGGTCGACGGGGAGGGCACGAGAGGTCGACAAGGCAAACGGGGCTGTGGGTTTGGGGTGGATCTCGGCTGGAGGAAGTGAGGGAAGATGGGTCATCGTCGATGGATGCAGGGAAGCTCGCCGTGGTGTTTGAAACGACGGTGAGGGGATGAGGAGAGAAAATGAATGGGGTCGAAGTCGTCGTCGTCGACGGCTGGGTAGGGTGCAGGAGAGGTCGAGGAGGAGGGAGAACGAGGGGGAAAGGAAACGAGATGAGGAAGAAGGGAATGTAGGTGTGTAGAGGGGAGAGTTAGTGGAGACGGGGTCGTGCGTCGAGGGCGGTAACGCTCGCGCGAGCGAGTGCGGAGGAGGCGGCGAAGAACTGGGATCGCGCGTGAACAGGGAAAGTTACCGTTGGGAAGATGAACAGGGGAAAAATCGGGTCGGGTCGTATGGAGGAAGCGGGCGAGGGAGTAAGCGGGGAGGCTGAAACGGGCCTGGGCTGGGTTGGGCTGAACAAAAAAAAGGAAAAAAAGGTTTTAATTATTGGAAAAGGCCGGGCTTGAGGAAAATAATGAAAACAAAGAAAAATATTGAGAGGGCCGGGCCTGAGAATTTCTTTAAAAGAAAACACAAATTGAATATGATGAGGGGGCCTGCAAGTAAATATAAAAGAAATTCCATTTCTAAATGTTTGGGCTGAGGGAAGATTTAATGAAAAAATCAAATGGAAAAATAGAAATGGGCCAGTCTATGAAGATAAAAAAATGAGAAAGGGGATGGGCTGCACTTAACAAATTCCTATTAGACAAAACTTAATTTTGTGTGGCACTAGGGAGTTTTAAACTGAGGGAGTGAGTTTGGACACTTGGCAAAGGGTTGGGGAATTTTGGATTAAAGGAAATGTACTTAAATCATGGATTTGGGTTAGACGGAGAAATATACCTAACATTTGTTTTGGGTTTAGATTCAATAAAAGGAGAACGGCTGAACCAGAGGAAAAGAAAGATAGGATCTGGGTTTAGTAGGATTTTGAAATTAAATAGATAATTATAAATAAATATTTTAGATAAGAAGAAATACAGATTTAGGCGTATAAGAAAACTGGGTATTACATCATACCACCCTTACAAAAATTTCGTCCTCGAAATTTAAAGAAATAATAAGTTATAGAACATAAGCGAAAGCCATCATAGTTGCAAACTAATATATAAGGATTTACTAAAATATCCGCGGACAAAGAAACTTGATAATATATATATAAGTAAGGACAACATACGGAAGGGTAGGTCTAATAGATATAAGGCAGGAACAACTATAAGGGTAAATACATGTATACGAGAAATTAGGTAACAATAGCGATTAATAATACTCAAGGCTTGTTCGATAGAATCGAACCCAAATATGTGTACATATAAGCATATTAAAAGTAGCAAGGTAGAAATAATAAGTATAAAACACAATCATTTATAATAGTAAATATAGGCACAACACCCGGAAATATAGTAACGACAATGAGATAGTGAAAGCTTGGTTGATAGGTTAAAACAGTTTAAGGTAATTTATCGATCGAATAGTTTTAAATCAACTTAGAGAACTCGCATAACGGAAAAAGGGAAACATGGAACAATATATACGCATTGTAAGTTTGCGCTACTGAAAACGAGATTAATAATAGCGTACTTAAGAATATATGAAATAAAGTAATCAATAAAACGTACTCTTTGATAAATTTAAAGCACTGAAAACTAAATTTTGAATAACAGCGTCCCTAAATATAATTAGGGTAATAGGGAGAACACAAATAGGTATAGAGCTAGATAGGGTAATGACTATGAGGAAGTGTGGCTCAATCAGAAGGTTGAAGTATGTCGGCTTTAGGCTGAAGATCAAGGAGACTGGGATCAGGTTAGCACCGAAAGTAATGGTGAGCAACAAAAGGATGACAAGGTAAAATATAGGGGGAGACTAACGATCGGTAAATCCTATGAATCAAGAATTTGAAAAGCTAATGAACTCGGTAATTCATAAGAAAGGTTCTCCTCCCAGAAGGATCTCAAACAGGGTACAGACGAAGGATGAAGGGTGGCTCATCCCAAGGATCAGGGTGCGGCATTTTCTAATCGAAACGGGGTGAAAACTATACAATGAGTAGGGGTGGACAGTCAGGGAACTCAGCAGAAAGAATAAATGGATATGGGCAGTAGACAATTATCAAACGAACCAATAATCAAAAGGTTTACGAATTCAGAAGATTTATTTTATTGAAGAAAATTTGAAACAAGACATTCTCAAGGACGATAAGTGGCCCTAAACTATACCCATTTTATTTGGCCAGAAAGACAATATCCCAAAGGAATTCCGTCAGTCGCGGTTATGGAGATTCAGCAGGTTGCGGTAGGCTCGCACACTCAGGTAGGGGCGTCCATTCCCATAGAGTCTCACGGGGACTGCCAAAGGGAGTTCTTCCACGGCAGGGTCTTGATCTTCTGGTCCTTCATTCTCGGATAAAGCTTCTTCATCGAGATCTGATTCCATGTGATTTTCTTCTTCTGGATTTTCTTCCACGGGGTTTTCCTCAACTGGATTTTCTTCTACCGGGTTCTCATCGGGATCTTCTTCTATCTGGTCTTCCTCTACAGGGTTCTCTTCGGGATCTTCTTCCTCTTCATCAGAATCAGCTATCATGTCGAACTCTGGGGCGGCTGCTCCTTCGCCCTCTGGAACGTGGTTTCCGAGATTGGCTTGGGGACCGTTGACCTCATCATCGGAACTCGTCAGTGTGTGATCTAAGGAAACGCATGACTGTGCATCCTCGTCTAGATGCGGCGCTGCTCCAGGGTGGGCCATGGCCTGAAAAGAGAAGTCATGATTAGACAGTGGAATACATCAAGGAAAGCTCAGGGTACGAAATATAGGAAAATATGCGGTTGCAGGAACTGAAAGATCAGAATGAAAATACTGTGATAATGAATAGAATTTGACATAGAGAAAGCATGAGAATGATACCTATATTATGATTCAAATTTTATTTCATTCAACTAAAGTTCGACGGATACAAAGGTTCAAATGGAAGGAAATATTCATAAAAGATGACAACATTATTATTGAAATTGGAATCATAGAATTCTTCTTCGATTGCCAGAACGCTGCATCATCGTTATGCGAGTTGAATCCTGCGTTAGATCCGCCTTATGGTCGAAGTTCAAACTACGCGATGATCCTCACTTGGTAGAAGTGGGGAGTGTGGACGAGTTTCCTCCTTGTAGTTCTTTCCTTTCTGGGCAACCGTTGATGAGGTGTTTGTTGGAACCGCATATCAGACATTTCCCTTGGGCACGGCGACAATCCCTCTGAAGGTGTCCTGGCCTCTTACAATATCCACAGCAGGGGTTCTTCTGATGCTTCTGTTGACGCTTCATCTTCTTCTTCTTCCCTCGTCCAATAGGGATCCCTTTATGATAGGAGACTCCCGCTGGGGTCTGATTCACCTGTCTTCTCAGCCCTTCAGCTAATAAGTCGTTTGTTCGCTCCTGGGCTTCCTTTAAACCTTGCAGTATACTAAGGATCTCAACAGTCTGATTCTGAGGAGTGGAGATAGAGGAAGAGTCGTTGGAAGACATGATCCTGAAACAATGATTTTAAGGATGATATAAGTCACGAGATATACGAGTCAAAACGTAATATGGATAGGACAAAGATTTAAGAATATTAGAGGTGATGAATCTATTACAAGTGAAGAATCAACGGTATGATTTTAAGTAAACCAGAGCGAATAGATAGCTGAACACACGATGTGGATATGGATCAAGAATATCAAGTTTACAACCTAGACTGAAGGGTGTCTTAGATTGCTAAACTATACACAGAAAATTGCAATCCCAAACGATGCAAAACCTGGCTCTGATACCAACTAAACCATGTCACACCCCGCTTCCCAAAATACGGAATATGAGGGGTAGACAAGGCCAGCCATGCTCCTACGGTCAAGGAAATGTCCTGCCGTAGTCACACTTCGGCTTCTAGTTTATCATGGTAAACAGTAAACGATGCGCAGATAATGAGAAATGCAGTAACTGAAAGATACAATAATATAAACTGACCTGAAGTGGAACAAACGAAAGTAACTCGGAATAACAAGGCAAGAAGTCTATGATGCACGCCTAATTCTGATCCAAGCTAAATCTTCTCCTCACACTGAGCATCCATACTCAGGTCGTCAGAGCGACACAATAGTAATATAATATATATAATCAAGTGACAGTTCTAACAGTGGTAATGGATATGATTAACACTAAATCAACGACAGCATGAATATGAATGAGCAGTAATCAATGCAGCGGAACTGTAAATCTGTATAACGATATGTCACGTATGCCACACAGTATATAAGGAATAAAATGCCAGTATCCCTATCAGTCTCTAAGTCTCACTATACAGGTCACTAAGCCTATCGTCAGTCCAAGTGTGAGAGTCAACCACTCGCGAGTGTCCTCCACCCAAGGGTAGAACCCAAGGGCAAGGGACCACGGGCCCAACATGTAACAAGAATATCACGGTGTATATATCACGTACCCTGTAAATCTCCATATAACTCCCTAAATATATAAGCCGGCATGGGACTCCCGAGATTCTGTTGAACTCATACTTAAACTACCCCACACCCCGTGGTCTATATCAAACGCTAACCATCAACCTAGATACTAATCGATCCGTGACAAGTCTGCACGAGAACTGGAGGCAGGAGCTCCATCAAGCACGTCCCGACTAATACCTAAGATAACTGGCAGTGTCTGGTGTCTTATCTGTGACACCCGTGCAACGCTTCCATAAATGTCCCATTCCACTTATAGTCACACGTGCACGCATCTCACAGACGTCGACAATGCAATAGAATAATAGGTCACTGATTGTGTACAAGTAAGTATCACTTTCACTTAATCACGGATACACGAACAATGACGTACTTGCCACAATCATCACTAAAATCTAACACTGGGTGAATGCACGATATCACTAGGTTATCACTACAATGATACAGGTATGACATGATACGTAAACATTATATGAAGCATGATTAAGGTGTCATAAGAATGACATTCTATCACTCGCACGATTTATCATGAAACGTACGTATATAATCTAGCGAAACGATAAACAGGTAGTAATTAGTATGTTCAGTTATCTATCCTTAGAATTTCGTTTCAAGCCAATCGGGTTCCAGGATCATTATTTATAACCATTTCATTTTAAGCGCTCGCGGCTGGAAATCCGGTTTCAGAATCAGATGTCCGTTTCGCAACGCATTTTGATCCCAGTTGGGATCAGATTTTAGCGACGCTACAGTTGGATGAATTCTAGGGTTTTCAGTAAGGTTTTCAACGCAACATACGGATCTTTAATCACATCTGCACGTCGGGAGATATACAATGTTTAACCCTAACATGTCAATTCTGATTCTGTTGGGACTGTTATGCGTCCCGATCTTTTAAATTACAAATTAAATATCAAACGGTAACGAAACAGAATGAAATCAATTGTGTTGTCTAGCTAACAGATTTATCTATAATAAACAGTGGAGTTCCGCAACTTACATGTTAAGGAAATCCTGTGATACCCAATATGGAACAGCAAGCAAAGACTGGAGTCGCTCTGGACTGCAGTCCAGAGTCGCACTCCGATCCGAAAATCATCACAGTTTAAATACAGAAATGTCTGGAAACTGGTATAGGGTTATAGTTCGTCGTCGAACGCACCATTCTAGCATGTATATGATTTATGGTGAATTTAACGGTTTTCAGGTGCAATAAAATTTCAGTTTTACGATTTAACTTGGGGGTAGTCGTTTTGGTCATAAATGATCAAATTTTCCAGCGAAATTTACACAGTAGGTCCACGGCAATTCGGGCCAAGCAATGATATCCAATTCCGTCAAATGTGATAATAATCTTCTAAGAGGACAAGCATCGAACAGTTTTGTTGTAATTTTAGCATAAGGCAAAACATGGAATATATATACGATTTTGATTTGTAAACTAATAATAAATAGCATGTAGCAAGTGGGGACTTGCCTGGAGACGTTGGGGCTCACGGTAGCGAGGTACAGTACTGGCGCGCGATGAGCTATCACCGCGACGGTACGGCTCCGGGTGAGCACGGGGTGTCTGCGGTGGTCGCAACTCTTGATGATGGGCTGTTTGTGTGGTGGTGGCCGGAAGGTGGAATGTTGGCCACAGAGAGAGAGAGAGAATTGCTGAGAAAGAGAGAAAGAAAGAGATTTAGAGAGAGAGACAGGGAAATAGAGAGTGAGAGAGAGGAAGACAGAGAGAGAGAGAGATATCTGAGAGAGAATTACACAGAGAGAGAGAAAGACAGAATGAGAACAGAGAGAGAGAGTGAGATGCAGAGTGAGCAAGAGTGGGAGAGTGAGGGAGTGAGAGAGGGAGCCAGAGAGTGAGAAATGAGAGGGAGATTGTGAGATCAGAGAGAGAGATAGAGATTGTGAGTGAGAGAGAGAGAGTTAGAGGGAGAGACAGAAGGAAGAGACAGATAGAGAGAGAAGGCAGAGAGAGAGAAGAGAGATTGCAGGGAGAGGGGAAGAGCGAGGGATGGAGCTCGGGTGCGTGCAGGGGTTCGAAGGTGGGAGCAGAGAGCTCGATAACAAGGGAGGGGGATGCAGGGATGATGGAGAGGGTGATGATGATGGTGGTGCTCGGTCGACGGGGAGGGCACGAGAAGTCGACAAGGCAAACGGGGCTGTGGGTTTGGGGTGGATCTCGGCTGGAAGAAGTGAGGGAAGATGGGTCGTCGTCGATGGATGCAGGGAAGCTCGCCATGGTGTTTGAAACGACGGTGAGGGGATGAGGAGAGAAAATGAATGGGGTCGAAGTCGTCGTCGTCGACGGCTGGGTAGGGTGCAGGAGAGGTCGAGGAGGAGGGAGAACGAGGGGGAAAGGAAACGAGATGAGGAAGATTGGAATGTAGGTGTGTAGAGGGGAGAGTTAGTGGAGATGGGGTCGTGCGTCGAGGGCGGTAACGCTCGCGCGAGCGAGTGCGGAGGAGGCGGCGAAGAACTGGGATCGCACGTGAACAGGGAAAGTTACCGTTGGGAAGATGAACAGGGGAAAAATCGGGTCGGGTCGTATGGAGGAAGCGGGCGAGGGAGTAAGCGGGGAGGCTGAAATGGGCCTGGGCTGGGTTGGGCTGAACAAAAAAAAGGAAAAAAAGGTTTTAATTATTGGAAAAGGCCGGGCTTGAGGAAAATAATGAAAACAAAGAAAAATATTGAGAGGGCCGGGCCTGAGAATTTCTTTAAAAGAAAACACAAATTGAATATGATGAGGGGGCCTGCAAGTAAATATAAAAGAAATTCCATTTCTAAATGTTTGGGCTGAGGGAAGATTTAATGAAAAAAATCAAATGGAAAAATAGAAACGGGCCAGTCTATGAAGATAAAAAAATGAGAAAGGGGATGGGCTGCACTTAACAAATTCCTATTAGACAAAACTTAATTTTGTGTGGCACTAGGGAGTTTTAAACTGAGGGAGTGAGTTTGGACACTTGGCAAAGGGTTGGGGAATTTTGGATTAAAGGAAATGTACTTAAATCATGGATTTGGGTTAGATGGAGAAATATACCTAATATTTGTTTTGGGTTTAGATTCAATAAAAGGAGAACGGCTGAACCAGAGGAAAAGAAAGATAGGATCTGGGTTTATTAGGATTTTGAAATTAAATAGATAATTATAAATAAATTTTATAGATAAGAAGAAATACGGATTTAGGCGTATAAGAAAACTGGGTATTACAATTGCCTTGAGAGGTTGATACGTGATCGAGAACTCTATTAAGAGTAGGGCCCATTTAGCGAGTCGTCATGTCAATATGGCCTTTGACATCAAGTATTTAAGGGGGTCCACCTTTGAAATGAGACGGACCTCATGCGCCAACGCGTAGTGCCTGAGCTTTGTTGTCGCAAAGATCAATGCCAGGCAGTGTTTTTCGATGGGGGAGTAGTTGCTTTCTGCCCCCAGTAGAACTCGACTTAAGTAGTAGAGTGCTCTTTCTTTCCCTTGATCGTTCTCTTGTTCCCATAATGCGCCTAAAGAACCTTCGAGGGCGGCTGTATAAAGAATGAGAGGCTTTTCCTTAACCGGAGCAGCCAACACTGGAGGGTTTTGCAGGTACTGTTTGATCTCGTCTAGTGCGCTTTGGCACTTTTGATCCCAGAAAAAACGGGGTTCCCTTCTTCATTAGGTGGCTGTAAGGACGGCACTTGCCTGAAAGATTGGCTATAAATCGCCGTATGTATGCAAGTTTCCCTTGGAGAGATCGCAACTGTTTAAGGGTTCTTGGCGGAAGCATTTCCATGATCGCCTTGATCTTTGACGGATCTATTTCAATACCTCGATGTCAAATAATGAATCCTAGGAATTTGCCCGAGGAAACTCCGAATGCACACTTAAGCGGGTTCATCTTCAAGTTGTATTGCCGAAGGCGTTGAAATACGGTCTTCAGATGCTCGAGATGTTCCTCATATGATTTGCTTTTAATAACGAGGTCGTCGATATAGCATTCAACGATTTCGTGTATAAGGTCATCGAAGATCTTCGTCATGGCCCTTTGGTAGGTAGCACCGGCGTTCTTTAACCCGAATGGCATCACCTTGTAACAAAATATTCCCAGAGGAGTCCTGAAGGCGGTGTGCTTCTGGTCTTCGGGATGCATCTTTATTTGATTGTACCCTGATGAGCCGTCCATGAAGGAGAAAACCTCATGAGTGGACGTATTGTCTATCATCAGTTCGGTGACTGGCACTGGGAAATCGTCCTTCAGACAAGCTTTATTAAGATTCCGGAAGTCTACGCATATACGCACTGTCCCGTTTTTCTTCATCACCGGAACAATGTTGGCGATCCATTCAGGGTATTGAACCTCCTGGATGAAGCCAGAGTCGATCAGCTTCTTGACCTCGGCATTGATGCTCATCTCAAGCTCGAGTCGCATTCTTCTCGGCGCCTGTTTGACTGGCTTGATGTTCGGGGATATCGCCAATTTGTGTACAACAATTTCTGGATCTAGTCCCGGCATTTCGGAATAGTTCCACGCGAAGCAATCTCTATGCTGCAGAAGCACATCCTTTAACGCAGCTACCCTTTCTTCAGATAGTAATTCGCTGATGAATGTCGGTCGTGGATCGTTTGTCGTCCCCAACTCAATCTTCTTGAGGTTATCTGCAGTGGTATGGATTCCATCTTCCAGCTCTTTTGGCGCTGGTGGGAATTCTGAGATTATCTCGTCGCTGCTGTTTTCGAAGCACCAAGGGAGCTCCTCTATGTCCTCGGGCTCTTCTTTTAATATTATAATCATGTGACAGGTGCGAATTCGCTTCCAATCCCAATGTGGAACCGGTTCTTCTTTCGTGGTCTTGGGCTCGTGCTTCTGTAGCGGCGTTACCTTCCAGTTGTCCGACAGAGCGAATTTGCCGAGCTGGTACTGATCTTCGACCCAATTCTTAAAGGTGAAGCAGTCTTCGAGCGGGTGCCCTATTACTCGATGGTAAGAGCAATAGTTTGGGTCAGAGACTTCGCTTGCTTGTTCGGGGTGCTTGGGCTCCGGCAATGTGAGCATCTGATGTTTTAGCGCAAGCTCCAGTATCCTCCTCGTCTTATCCCGAGGAAAAGAGTATGCTCGACTCATTTTCTTCATGAGGGATAGATCAATAACGCTCGCCTCCCGTTTGCTTGACTTCTTAGCCCTGCTTTGTTGATGTTGAGCGCCCTTTTCGCTTTTCGACTTGTTTCTGCTTCTGCGCCGAGCCTTGTTTATAACAGGTTGACAGGGAGCAGCCTTTTCATCTTTCACGGCCTGTTGGAGAAGGCGTTGCGTCCTAGCTTTCTCGTAGATGACCATTTCGCGGTTATGATCGTCTCGGACTTTTTGACCAGCTTTCTTTATAAGTTTGTCCATTTGCTCCTCGAACGACGGACAGGGTTCCTTTGCATCTGGAACTTTTACTAGCTTAGGATTAGCATCCTCCCATTGAGCATCCGTCGCTTCATCAAGGTCATACACGACGTAGCAGCCGGGTAGTAACTCTCGTTTCTTTGACCTGATGTATCCAAGCCCAATTGTTTCCATTTTCCCATTAGGCAGTTTGCGTTGAGTCCCGGGAACGTTCCAGACTTTGTCATAGAACTTGGCTTTCCGAATGGTCTGCTTGAAGGATATCCCCTGGCGTTTCAGCAGCTTCTTCAAACCCTCTGTATAATATCTGGGAAGACGGATAGGCTGAAGCCTGTCGAGCGTGGGATCCGCCCCGTGCCAGACTTCTTTCTCCGCTTTGTTTTCTTCAGAGTGGTAAAATAGAATTGCCTTTTCGCTTTCTCGTTCGGGAAGGATATAGAATGTCCGCAGCTCTTCTACACTGTAGATATTAAGTGCATCCAGTTCTTTATGATGTTCAGGCGGCACCATGGCGACTTGTAGACTTTGTTCTTCGTCAGCGGACATTTGTATTAAAGGTCGAGCAGAGAATACGGCATGGACTTCATCTTCCGAGTCGCTGCCAAAGATCAATGTAGGAGCCGATGGTCCCGGCTTGTTGTGTTGGGGCGGATCTGAATAAACTATCTCCTTTTCCTCCTCAGTATCACTGCCGAAGACAGGGATGGTAGCGTTAGTTTTATTCTCCGGCTTGTGACACTTCTCTGTGTCTTCGAAATCCGGTAAGAAGTATTTGGCATCTTCATATTTGCGGACCTCGTTCACAGAGAACGGGTTCAGTTCTCCCGTCACGGTATACTCGAAACCATCCTTAAAATATTTCATACACTGATGCTGTGTAGAAGGGATGATGTTGTACTCGTGTAACCATGGTCGGCCGAGCAAAGCGTTGTAGCATGTCTTGGCATCTATGACGTGGAACTTAATGTCCGTGACGAGTAGCCCGAAGCGTAGCGTCAGTATCACAGATCCAAGAGTCTTTGACGATTGGGAATCGAACCCGGAGATGGTGATCTTGTCCCGAGCAAGGTGCTGGACGCTCATGCAGATTTCCTTCAACACCCGCACGTTGAGTAGGTTAACAGACGACCCGTTATCGATCGAGATTTTGCCTATCTTTATATCATGGCAGTATCCCGAGACATAGAGAGGGCGATTGTGTTCGCACGTCCCAAGTAGAAGGTCTTCATCGCCAAAAGTGACATCGGCCGTGTGTACTTCCTCCAATTCATCCTTCATCTTTTTCTCGGCCAGGCATGCTTGGAATTGTTCTGGGTCTTGGAGCGCCTTAATCAACGAATCTCTCGCCTCTTTTGATAGCAAAAGGGCGTCGAGAATGCTGAGCTGTGAAGGCAGCTTCCTCAGATGTGCTAAGACATTGTAATCCACCTTATTCTTCTTTGGTGGGTCTTTGGCAGCTAGCTCTTCCACCACTTGGTCATCTAAGACGATATCTTCAGTGGCCTTTTCTTTTCCTTTATCTTTTTTGTTCGAGGGTCCGAGGTTCTTTTCGGGCAGCGTGCGATTACGTAGCCGGATATTTTCGCAAACCTTCGGTTCTTCTTCTTTTCTCGAAGCGGACTCTTTAAAGAGAGGGGCAAGTTCCAGCTCCTCATCAGAATCGCTCCCGAATGTAGGCACTTGTGACCCGCCGGTGTTAACTACGCGACAATCGCCGGTAGTTCTTTTACTCCCTTCGGTCGTATTTCTTTGCTCTCGACGAGTTTTACGCTTCTCCCGCTTAAAGCGTTGTCGATGAGCAACATATCCTTGCCACCATCTATCGAAAGCTTTGCACTCTTGTGTGGGGTGCGAAATCTTTTGATGATATAAGCAATAGGAAGGGTGCATTTCCACTTCACCGGTGATGTTTCCTTCAGAGGATGGTAGCTTCATGCCCACTGATATGGCCTTAGCAAACTTTTTCCTCACCTTGAGTTGGCTTTTGTCGGTAGCGGAGGTGTTTAGCTCCAACGGGATCGTTTCAGCTCCTTCATCAAGTCGCTGGCGTTTGGCCCCTTCAAATATAGCCGCCTCGCGCTCCCTATCAGCTTTACTTTTCAACCGAGCTTCATTAAGGAATGCGTCAATTACTTCATCTGATGGCCTCAGAACTTTTGGTTCAGGATCTGCCCCCAGCTTTTCGGTGCAAGGAGTCTCCTCATCGTTCATGATCGAATGGGAAATCATATGACAGCTCGCCACATATTCCTCGGATTCATCCGATGAACTTTCTCCCTCATCTTCTTCTTGAAAGACGTGATTGAGGAACTCTTGGAGCGTAATGGGAGTCCGTGCCTTTTGGTTGTATTCATCCAGCGCGTCAATTTGCTTTTGTAAGTCCGTGCGCTTGTCGCCAGGCTTCACGGGCTTCTTAGATTTCTTCTTCTTCTTTCTCGAAGATTTTGACGGCTGGCTGCAAGTGCTTGAACCACCACCATCGGTCTTTGGAGTTGGACGTGGCTTCAACATTCCTTCAAAGACCTGCGGTTCCAACGGGTTTTTCCACTTGATCGCTGGACATGTCTGAAGATCGTTTAGCATCCTCTTTATCTTGGCTGATAATACAACCTCCCAAGGAGCTTCTTCAATGACGGAGCATGTTGCCCCCGGCGTATTCGTCCCCTTAGAGGTGTGGGGCTGCGGGGGATTCACCTTCCATTTATCAGATAACGCGAACTTGCCCTGTCGGTACTGGTTTTCAAGCCAATTTTTGAAAACGTAGCAATCTTCAATCGGATGGCCTAGTACTCGATGATAAGGACAGTAGTTGGGCTCGTTGACGTCACTTGGTTGCAACGGACGTTTTGGATCCGGCAAATTTATGAGTCTGTTGCGCAACGCTAGCTCGAATAACCTCCTCGTTTTATCGCGGGAAAGGAATAAGGACGTCCCATCCTATCCTCAAGGGGCGCGTACGGTCGTGTATTATTTTGACGAGCAACCGGCTTCGAGTCGCTCGGTTGTTGTTGAGCATTAGCGACGACGATCGCTTTTCCCTTTCCTTTGTCATTTCGGGTGTCTGGCCTTGGAAGAGGGGGTTTATGGCCCATTTGATCCATTTGCGCTAGTTTGTCAATCAAGGCCTGGAAGGTAGTCGGCTTGAAAAACATCATAAACTGCGATATGGTTACTTGTGGATCGAGGGTTCCCACAAACATACCCACCGCGGGAGCTTCTTCAATGCGCTGCTCACACTTTGACCATAAGTTCCGCCATCGTATAGCGTACTGAACCTACGTCTCGCCGGGTTTTACCCTGGCGTTAATCAGTGCTGTCATCGGGGTACGTTCACTGGCGCTTGCAAAATGCTGAGTAAACAACAGCTCCATCTCCGCGAAGGTTTTAATAGAGTCGTTCGGGAGCTCAGAGTACCATTCGAACGCCGTATCTGATAAACTTCCAACAAACTGGTGAAGTAAAAGCTTGTCATCTCCACCGGTATTGCCGCAAAGTGCCCTGAACTGGGCAACATGCTGATGAGGATTGCCCGTCCCCTTGTAGACATGGAACTTGGGAATCGTATAACCTGGCGGGTACTTGATTTGATCGTACCAACTCGGATATGGTTTCCCCGTTTTCACGACCTGGCCGGCTGTTTCGATTGCATGATGAACCCGTATTTGCTGGGCAATGTATTCATCCAAATCAGCTTTGGAGATTGTATCCTCTTTAGCTGTGGACAGAACTGGTGGAGGATTCGACGTCTCTCCCCTATCGTCTTCAAGAATGATGGGGGAATCTTCAGCAGGTGGATCTTGTTGAATCATCATACCCACCATATCCTGGAACAGGAGGGCCATTTTCTTTATGTTGGCTTCCTGCTCCGCAGCTTCTTTATCTTTCTTCTCTAGTACGCGATGAAGAAATTCTGCGTCCGTTTCTTGTTTTTGACACTCGTCCGAGGATGTTTCAGGGGTTTCTTTTGGCCCTGTAAGTGTGGCCATAGCGTTCATCATTTCTTGGAGCTTCTGCTGCTGCTCCTGAGCCTTGGTCACTGACCTCGTGTGCGGTCTATGACCTGTTGATATGCGGCTATCTTCTTTTCCCGATGCCATGTAAACCGTATGAACTGTTATGCCTCCTGACTTGGGGCGTTTAGGTTCACTATTTTTAACTTTTGCCGCTGACGCGGGAGTTTTCTCTGGCCTCCTTTTGTGGGCCGTTGAGGTTGAAGGAACCGTTGAAGGGGGCAGCCTTGCAGCTGCTGTCCCCTGCTGTTTAATAGGGCAGTCCTTGTCTTTTTCCACCTTCGCCTTTTTCTGGTGATGAGAGTGACCTGGGTCAATCACGGAGTCTTGAACCCTCCGCCAAACTTTATAAATTCTTGAGGACAGCCGTTGAGGGGGCTGTTCTCGTTTCGTTTCTGGAACTCTCTCCGCAGGTGGAGGAGATCTCTTCAGTGTAGCGGTTGGAGAGTTTTTCCGTACCCTCCTCAGCAGTTCAAAGCTGTTCCCAGTTGGGACAGCAGCGTTGACTTCCACCACTGGAGCCGGTGGAGTTAGCCCTGAGGGAGAGTTGCCCCCTGCCTTCCTCACTCGTTGCCAATGGCGACGTCGAGCACGGCGAGCCGTTGGGATTGGCTCAGAGATTGAGATAGTTTCTTTTTGCCCCCTGTCTGAATGAGGCGCCGCCAATGTTAACCTCTTAAAGACTGAGGTTGTCTTCTGAGGGGTGATATTCAACCTGCCGAAGACGGATCCTTGAGCAGGGGCAGGAGCAGGAATCGTCAGTCTTGAAAAGACTGACTCTTTGACAGAGGAAGCCGCCTTAACGACTTCTGGGGCAGCAGTTATTGCCCTCCTCGGGACAGCTAATTTAGAGTTCTGATTTAGCCTGGTGAAAACAGAGGCTGTCGGTTTGGTAGCGGGCGACCCGTCGACAGGGGCCGTTGTAGCAGTGAGCCGGTCAAAGACTGACTTTTTGTTCACTTCCGGTGCAAGTATTGGCTCAGAGAAGCTTGTAGGTGGGATCATGGTCCCGAAGAACAGGCCAGTGGTGGCCTGGGTCACCTGGTCTACTGGCAGAGTGAGGAAGGAAGCCGCTTGGGGCCCATATGCTACACCTCCCAGTGAGGCGGAGCGTGCGTTGCAGTGGCACTTCGAGCAGTTGGTGCAATTAGAGGCCATTGAATCTTGAGTTCTGCGCCAGGCAAAAGACCAAATCTTAGTAACTTGAAATCCGAAGGCAACCATTAACAAACCGCGACTGGTTCGCGAAGACGACACACGAAGCGTGGAGTGGAAAGAGGATAAGGTCCCACCGGGCGTGCCAGAATCTGTTCCCCTCCGAAAGACGGCGCACAAGACTGCGATGTCCTGACGCTGAGATTCGGGGCAGATGCTATTTGGTTTTATCCTTCCACCTCTCCGAAGATGCCAAGTTGATTTATGGCACTGTGTATCGGAGGTTTAGACGGATGCGGCCGATGTAGCAGACTTCGTCAGATTCCCCCTCGCTTGAGGGGTTTTTGATTGTGGGGACGCTCTTCCCTGCAGGCGCAAGCCCCTGCAGTTAATTATGCTACCGCATCGCGGTAACAACTTTCTCCTTCTCCAGAATTTCACTTCATGTCGTGTGTGTTCGTTTGATTTGTGGTTGCCCGTGGATTGTATACGGAGACTGAGTAATGCCGTCGCCCGTAGGACGTGGAGTAGTCCAAATCCGTATTTTCTTAGATTTGGGTTTGGTGTTTTTAGTTTAAGGATGCATTAGTCGCGTTGCGGCTAAGATCAACTTAAACGGTCGTTAAGGATACGTTAGTCCTGTTTTGAGACTAAGATCAACTTAACGAGATAATCCATTTAATATCTGGCCATCGGGACTCATCGCCTCTCTAACGTCGTTGAAGGATTACAACGGCAGATGTCAGAGGAGTTCAGAGATGTACCCTTGAACCAA
This sequence comes from Agapanthus africanus, assembly GCA_030015575.1. NCBI lineage: Eukaryota > Viridiplantae > Streptophyta > Magnoliopsida > Asparagales > Amaryllidaceae > Agapanthus > Agapanthus africanus. The sequence goes on along the minus strand of JASDDO010000028.1, from coordinate 49,153,882 downwards.
GGTTGATTTGGAGTTTTATAGTCCGTTTGAATGTTTAAGGATACGTTAGCCGTGTTTGGGGGCTAAGATCAACTTAAACGGGATCGTTTAGATCCGACAAAAGAGCATTTGGAGGCTCTACTGTTCCAGTTTAGGGACGTGGTGGTCCGTGTTCCAGTTTAGGGACATGGGGGTCCATTGCCAGTTTAGAGACGTAGTGGTCCATCATTAGTTTAAGGACGTTTCGGTCCGTCGCCAGTTTAAGGACGTAGTGGTCCATCATTAGTTTAAGGACGTTCCGGTCCGACGTTAGTTTAAGGACGTTCCGGTCCGATATTAGTTTAGGGACGTTCCGGTCCAATATTAATGTGTGGTCGTCGGGACCCGTCACCTCTCTGACGTCGTTGAAGGATTACAACGATAAGTGTCAGAGGAGTTCGGAGATGTACCCTTGAACCAAATATAAATTGATTTAAGAGAGAGCTGTGCTCAGTCAATTTTGTTTAAGGATTTACGGCCAAAATTGGGCTAAGTCCAGTGGGAAATGTTCAACACCTTTATTTATTTCCGGTCTATTAGACCTGTGCTAGGGCTTTGCCCACACTTAAATAATGCATTGCATTACTTCAGGCCATTTATGCCCATTTTGACTGGGCTCTGCCCTTTTTATTATGATGCAGATCATTTGTTTTGGTCCACTGGACCTTTCAATTGGGCTCTGCCCTTTTAAATAATGCATAGCATTTTATTTATTAGGCCTGTTAAGCCTTTTAATTGGGCCTGGCCCTTCAAGAAATGAAATGCATTGCATTTGTCAGGCGCTTTGCGCCTATTACTGAGCGCAAGCGCTTGTGGTGAGGACACGTGTCATGCTCTGGCGAGCACAAGCGCAACAGCGCAGTGCACTGCGCTAGTGCGCTGCGCTGTTGCGCTGCTGACACGTGGCGCGCTCTGGTGAGTTGCGCCAATAAAGGAGCGCAACAGCGCAATTTTTCAAGTGCAAAGCACTGTTTTATATTCTGGTTGATTTTAAATCAAAGAAAACAAGTTTTCTTTTGTTTTCAAAGAACTAATGGTTCATAAGAAAGTGCAAAACACTACTATTACTTTTTTTTTTTATTTAAGATTATTGATCTTGTTCTTAGATCAATAGTCTGTCCATAAGAGAATTTTCTCTTTTTTTTTTCCTAAAGGTTTTTATCTTCTGTTGTTCTTGAGGAGTTCTCAAGAGTTCCCTTCTCTTTTTTTTTTTAGAAAGATGTTCTATATCTTTGAATTGAGGCTTGGGGTCTTTTTTATAGTGCTCATAAATTAGTTAAATTTGTTAAAGAGATCCTTCTCTGAGTGATTTGGGGAATTTTCCCCACCGTTGGATCTTTGATCCAAGGGCTTCTGCTTTGCAGAAGAAAATCTTTTTGTTTTAACAAGAACAGAAAAGATTTTTTAAAATTTTAATTCTGTTTGGCGCAGATGCCCCAGCGCGTGACACGGGTCGCGCAGCGCGCAGCGCAACTGCGCTAGCGCATCTGCGCTGACACGTGTCGCGCAGCGCACAGCGCAGCGCAACTGCGCTAGCGCATCTGCGCTGACACGTGTCGCTCAGCGCACAGCGCAGCGCAACTGAAGCGTTGCTTCCTTTAATAGAGCTTTGCTCTGATTGGACGCGCCTTTTTGGGCGCTGCACTGACGTATCAGCGCCTGACATGTGGCGCGTTGCGCCCGAGATTTGAAGCGTTGCTTCAAAATTTTGAATTTTGAATTTCAACAGAGCTTTGCTCTGATTGGGCGAAACAGGAACTTGGTGTCAGTTTTTTGTTCCCGACGCTGCTCACAGGTCTCTGGAGTTTCCTTTAGCCCAGTGAGTGCGGCCATTGTAGTCAGCATTTCCTGAAGCTTCTGCTGTTGTTGTTCCTGAGCCCTTGTTATTGATCGGGTGAGCGGTCGGTGACCCGTGGAAGCACGGCTTTCCTCTTTTCCGGAAGCTATATAAACAGTATGCACCATTATGCACCCAGACTTGGGGCGTTTCAGTTCAGCGTCTTTGCGGTTCACCGTGGTCATAGGGGCTTTCTCTGGCCTCCTTCTCTTGTGAGCATTTGAAGTTGAGGGGGCCGTTGCAGCGGGCACCCAAATGGCTGTCGTCTTTTGTGGCTTGACAGGATGGTTTTCTCCTTGTCGAGCTTTAAGCTTCTTTGATCAGCGAGAGTAGTCCTGGTCAATCACCGACCCTTGAACCCGTCGCCAGACTTTGTAAATTTTGGAGGACAGCGGCTGAAGGGACTGCTCCGGCTTCGTTTCTGTAACATTCTCTACGGGTGGGGGAGATCTTTTCAGTACGGCAGTGGGTGAATTCCTACGCACCCTGTTAAGCAGCTTGAACCTGTTCCCAGTTGGAATAGCAGCATTGACTTCCACCATTGGGGCTGGTAGCGTTAGCCCAGAGGGGGAGTTGCCCCCAGCCTTCCTTACTCGGCGACGTCGAGCGTGTCGAGCCGTTGGGATTGTTTCAGCTTTAGGGGTGACTTCGTTATGCCCCCTGTCTTGGTGAGGCGCTGCTGGTACCAGCCTCTTGAAGACCGACGTCCGTTGAGCAGCAGTATCCAATCTGTCAAAGACAGACCTTTGAGCAGGAACGGGAGCCGGAGTGGTCAGCCTCGTAAAGACTGATCCTTTGACGGGAGAAGCTTCTTTAGTGACCTCGAGAGCAGGAATGGCTATCCTCTTTGGGATGGCCGCTTCAGGTATCGTGGGCTTCTTGACAGGCCCATTGGAGTTCAGGTTCAGCCTATCAAAGACTGATGGTGTTGGCTTGACATCGGACGACCCGTTGAGAGGGGACGTACTAGTAGTGAGCCGATCAAAGACCGACTTCTTTTGCGCTTCTTGCGGCAGCGGGATGTTAATGCTCACTGGTGGGAGCATGGTCCCGAAGAACAAACCGGTGGTAGCCTGCGTCACCTGCTCTATCGGCATTGTGAACAGGGAGGCCGCCTGGGGCCCGTAAGCTATACCTCCAGATGAGACGGAACGTGAGTTGCAGTTGCAGCTGGAACACTTCGTGCAAGTAGACGCCATTTATCTTTCGTTTTCTGCATGGAGCAAGACACCAAATCTTAGTACCTCGAACCCAAGGGCAACCATATCAAACCGCGATTCGTTCGCGAACACGACACACGAAGTGTGGAGTAGAAAGAGGAAAAAGTCCCACCGGGCATGCCAGAATCTGTTTACCGTCGAAAACAGAGACGCGACCGCGTAGGTTCGTCTTGCCTGAATTTGGGGGCAGATGCTATTTAGTGCTATCCTTCCACCTCTCCGAAAATGCCAAGTTGATTTATTGCGCAATGTATCGAAGGTTTAAACGGATGCGGCCGATGTAGCAGACTCGTCAGATTCCCCTTCGTTTGAGGGGTTTTTGATTGTAGGGACGCTCTTCCCTGCAGGCGCAAGCCCCTGCAGTTAATTACGCTACCGCATCGCGGTAACAACTTTCTCCTTCTCCAGATGGTCACTTCGTGTCGTGGGTGTTTGTTTTATTTGTGGTTGCCCGTGGATTGTATACGGAGACTAATTTATGTTGTCGCCCATAGGGCGTGGATTAGTCCAAATCCGTATCTTCTTAGATTTGAGTTTGGGGGTTGGGTTTAAGGATACGTTAGCTTCATTTGGGACTAAAATCAACTTAAACGTATGTTAAGAACACGTTAGTCTAATTTAGACTAAGATCAACTTAACGGGATAGTTTAGATCCAACAAAAGAGTATTTGGACTCTATTGTTTAGTTTAGGGACATTGTGGTCGATTAGTTTAGGGACATTACGGGCCAGCGTTAGTTTAAGGACATTACTGTCCAATGTTAGTTTAAGGACATCTCGGTCCAATGTTAAGGACATCATAGTCCGTGGGTTTAAAGGGACCCCACGGTCCAGGATAAGGACATCGTAGTCCATGAGTTTAAGGACCCCACAGTCCGTAGTTTAAAGACATCATAGTCTATAAAGTTTAAGGACATCATAGTCCATGAGTTTAAGGACCCCACAGTCCGTGAAATGTGTGGTTGTCGGGACCCGTCACCTCTCTGAAGACGTTGAAAGATTACAACGACAGATATCAGAGGAGTAAAGAGATGTACCCTCGAACCGGTGTGAGTTGGTTGAAAGATCTGTAGTCCAATTTAGGACTAAGATTTGTTGAAATATTTATGAGCAGATGGGCTCAATTAAATATAAGTTGAGGACTTATGGTCAATCTTGGGCGAAGTCCAATCAGATTAAAATGTTTAACATTTTATTTAGGGCTGTTGAGCTTTTATTTGGGCTTCGCCCTTTTAATAATGCTGAGCATTGATCAAAGCGCTGGGCTTTATTAAAGAACAATTTATGTTCTGTCATCGCTACACGTGGCGCACCAGGCGCTTTGCGCCAGTCAAAGAGCGCAGTGCGCTTCTGCCAAATAGCGCACATGTGAAGGACACGTGTCGCGCTTGGCGCTAAGCGCCAGATGATGGGCACATTGCACCAATTTATGAGCGCTGAGCGCTAATTTATGAGCGCATTGCGCTTTCAATTTAGTAGCGCACACATGAGTGACACGTGGTGCACTGGGCGCTAGCCCATGAGCGCAGTGCGCTATTTCAAAAGCGCAAAGCGTAAGTTGTTAATTGACACATACGTGGTTGACACGTGGCGCATTTTGGCGCTGAGCAACGGTCCAGAGAACGCAGAAGCTCAGTTCAAGAGCGCAAGGCGCAGTTCAAGAGCTCAAGATGCATTTGATCAATTTTATGATCAGGGAACAAATTTATATTCTTTTAAAAGAGACCTTGTCTCAAGATTTAAGAACAACAGTTCTTATTTTTGCAGGAGTGATTTTCGATCTCTTGTTTTGATGAAAGACTTTGCCTTTATAGATCCATGATCTGTGAGAAGAATATGTTCTTCTTCTTTTTTTATGATGAGATCTTTTGATCTTTTTTATAAAAGATCTTGGTCTTTGTAGATCTATGATCTTTTTTTTAAGAAGATAATTCTTCTTTTTAAGAGATGATTTCATTTCTGTGTTCATCATTCATCATCTTTACCTTGAAGAAATATCTTCTTGTAAGAGCTTGCTCTCTTTCTTTTGAGTTTCTCAAAATTTATAGGGAGGTTTCTCTCTATCAGACTTGAAGTCTTGGGGCCTTTATATAGGGCAAGTTGATTTGTTAAATCAGTTAAAGAGATCTTTCTCTGATTGATTTGGGGATGTTTCCCACCGATGGATCTTTGATCCTAGGGCTTCTGTTTTACAGAAGGCAATCTTCTTGTTTTTAACAAGATTGGAAAATCTTTCCATAACAGAATTTTAATTCTGATTAATTAATGATTTATCGTTATTATTAGATCTTTTGATCTAAGGGTGAGGAATTTTCTAATTCCAGCGCTGGCGTACCCGTGGTTTGCACGTGGTGCGCTGCTTAGAGTGCAGCGCACCTGTGTTTGACACATGGTGCGCTGCTCAGAGCGCAGCGCAACCTGCGCTAACGCACCCGTGTTTGACACGTTGCGCGTTGCGCGCCCAGCACTAGCGCACACATGGTGCACTGCTTAGGACGCAGCGCACCTGGCGCTAGCGCATCTTTGTTTGACACGTGGCGCGCAGTGCGCCTCGCGCTGGATCTGAAGCGTTACTTCAATTTTTGAAATTCAAATTTCAAACAGAGCTTTGCTCTGATTGGGGAAAACACTAGGGTCTCCTAAGTCAACTAGACTGCTCCTAACTGGTCTAAAGGGCAAGTTGTGAGATATCCCTCGAATCGCCTCTTCACCGCCAATTGTGGCCAGGTAAGCACAAGTAAAGAAATGAGAGATCCGCTCACGAATCACCGTGAGACGGGCCTTTTAAAATTACCTTTCCCACTTGTCTAGCCTAGGCACCACAAAGTCATGTTTAGATAAACGATCGATTGCCCACAACCTTCCTTTTTCCTAATGGTGCGACAGTCCTTATTGGCTGAGTCTAAATATTTTTTAATTAACTCGAGGGTTGATGCATATATTTTTTGTGATTTTTGGGGTCCTAGGAAGGGTAATGAAATCCCCATCCAATCTGGATTGGTGTTATAGCCCCTTAAAAGTCCGTTTAAAAATGCAAAGCAGTAAACACACAAAAATCTAAAACACTTGCCAAAAAAATTTTTCCTTTTTATTTGCGGCGCAAAGAATCCTGCACAAGTTTGATTTATTGGAGAGGGAGAAGAAATTTTGCGCAAAGAACCCTGCAGGAAAATTTTTCAGTGGAGTTTAGGGGGTTACAAAGAAGACAAGAAATACTCACAGAGGGATTTGAAGGGCTGACGTCAGCAAGAGGCCGCGGATCCGCGGTTAAAAGCTTGATACTGCGACGGTTCTGCGGTAGGTAAGTTGGTTCAATCCTCCAAAATTCTTATGTTGTCTGTTGTGATTCTCCTCTGTCTGTTCAGATCTTCTGTTTTCTGTTTTGTTCACTGGTTTTGCTCCAGATCTGAATCTGTCCTTCTTCCTTTCCTGTGCAATTCACACAAAACCCTTCAAAAAATAACAAGATGATATTTTTTATGTTTTTATATTTTTCAGTTTTTAAGATTTTTTAATTTTAATTAACTTGAAATTACAAAAAGAAAATAACTACCGTTATCCCCGGCAACGGCGCCATTTAATTGATCGTTTTTTTTTGCGTACGTGCGTTTTAAAATCAAAGTTAAGAATACCGCAATCAATAACGATGTCGCTTGGTAGCTAGCCGGTTGATTACGGATCGGTCTACAGGGAAAACGTGTTCTTTTCTTATTGTTATTACGAGTTAAGTCCTATTTGTGGTAGGTTTTGATTTTTATAAAAACTAAGATTGAATTTGATTTGGATTAAAACCTTGCTAGGGTTAGGATTAGGTTAGTTTGGAAAGTTAATTCTACTCACCGCTTCCTTTGCCCTAATTAAGAACTTAGGTGTTAGGGTAATAGTTAACAAAGGGGATTAGCACGACTAGGAAGAAATATAGTTTCTTCCTTTTGGTCCTTGTCCGTCCTTTCTTAACTCTTAGCCCTAACCTCTATATAAATCAATCACAACCGGTCTAACTAGGGAATCACCACTATCTCGTGGGATAGGGTGCCGTAGTGAGCGGTGTGTGTTTGATTAACATAGAGTCCTAATTTGAAGTATTATACGGGTAAGAAAGGAGTGAGAGATTTCCATCTCTCAAACCTATCCCAAACCTAACCCTAACAAGTGAGGAACTACTCACTCATTAGGGATATTATGATGAAATTCATTTTTTATAATTTTCTTTTAATTACCTAATTAACGTGCAGATAATAAAAGACAGATACGAAAATTGCGGAAATTAAATTGCAGATAAGAAAAATTCAAGATAAAAAAACTTACTTTTACTGACACCTCTTGACGATTACAATGAAACTAAAATTTAATCTAGAAATTAAAAGAGGCATACCCCAAAAGAGGCTGTAGGCTTTCCTATTTATAGATATGAGAAATCCTAGGGTTTACATCTGATCCATATTTAAAATTACAAGACTACCCTAAAAAAGCCGGGTCAATGCACCGACACGTGCATAGCACGGCCGCGGATCCGCGGCAGAATGCCATGTTTGGCCGCGGATCCGCGGCCATCTTGAAGGAACTCTCGCTCATTTTTTCAGGGTTGCTTTATGTTGCCTTTTTCTTCAGTTTTCTTCACTTGGTTCTTCAGAATCTTTTCTACTTTCTTCCAGATTTCCAACAGTGCAGAGTTTGTGGACTTTTACCGTAAGCTTCGTGTTGAAGTCTTGAATCTTGTGTTGCCTTCGTACTTTGTGCAATCGAACTGTTCATTGATCTTCGTTTGTTCCCCAAACTGGTAGGCGGCATCATACAGATTCGTCTATTTGTTGGTCGTAGTCTCACATTTGTAGCGTCTTTTCCTGAATTTCACTGTATTGTTCTGAGAATCTGTAACCTGCAACTATTTAGCAGACATGGATCAAAAACACCTATTTATTTGCAATATGATTAAGAATGGGGAATAAAATAATGCAAAATTCCGATATGAACAGCAAGTTGCTTAAATCCATTTATGGATTAAAGCAGGCATCGCGGAGTTGGAACATCTGTTTTGATGAGACGGTCAAATAATTCGACCTTATCAAAATTTCAGATGAACCATACATCTACAGTAAGACTGTAGCAAGAACTGTGGTATTCCTCATCTTGTACATGGATGATATTCTCTTGATCGGAAATGACATTCTTATGCTACAATCAGTCAAAGGATTCTTGTCACAGAAGTTCTCCATGAAAGACCTGGGTGATGCCAACTACATTATGGGGATCTAGATCTATCGTGATAGATCTAAGAGGATGTTGGGACTTTCACAGTCAAGGTACATCAACACCATACTGAAAGGATTTAGTATAGAAAACTCAAAGAGCGGTGGTTTACCGGCTTGTCACGGAATCACCTTCTCCAAAAAGAAGTCTCCCAAGACTGATTTGGAAAGGGATCGCATCACATCTATACCCTACACTTCCGCGGTAGGCTCTGTAATGTATGCGATATTATGTACCAGACCAGATGTTGCTTACACACTAAGCGTGGTAAGCCGGTATCAGTCAAACCCAGGGGAGAAGCACTGGGAAGCAATAAAGAACATTCTCAAGTGCCTGAGAAGGACTAAGAAGATGTTCTTGGTGTACGGTGGATTAGACCTTCAGATCGAAGCCTTTACTGACTCCAGCTTTCAGAGTGACAAGCATAACTCCAAATCCATATTGGGTTATGTCTTCACCCTCAATGGAGGGGAGGTCTGTTGGAAGAGCTCCAAACAGAACACCGTTGCCGGCTCGATGATGGAAACAGAGTATATCGCTTCTTGTGATGCCGCAAAAGAAGCAGTATGGATGAGAAAGTTCTTAACTGAACTCAAGTGGTTCCAACCATTGTTGTTCCAATACCGCTGTATTGCGACAACAACGGCGCTATAGCTTTAGCAAAGGAACCCAGGTCCCATCAGAGATCCATACATATCTTGAGGCGGTACCACCTGATCAGGGAGATCGATGATCGTCGGGAGATCGAGGTGAGGATAGTAGATATAGAGAATAACGCTACAGATCCACTCACAAAGGCCACCCCTTAGACACAGTTAGAGAGGCTATTCGAGATGATAGGTCTATGATATGCCAATACGTGGCCTTAGTGCAAGTGGGAGATTGTTAATGTTATATGCCCTAGAGGCCATTATTGTATCATACCGGTTTGTATATTACATATTAAAAGCTTGGAATATACACAGATATAATAACAGTCTTACCCAAGATGGTAGTATGCTACCTGATTTGTTTCTACCTCAATATATGCATGTGTTTGTTTTAGCATATCGCTTATACATATTGGTTGAGCCCTTATGATCTTTGCTTGTTTACCAGTGTTGTGATGGCAGTCACACTAGTGGGGGCAGGGTAGTCTATAAGCACATCCTATACAAGTCCATTGTCGTAGAATTATTGTAACAACCCTAAACTTTCTGTACATAATTTTTTCAAAAATACAGAAAGGAACACCTAAGCCTGAGCACAAGTTATAAATTAAATTTTCTTTTGAACAGCAAGAAATCACTTGTAGCTCATTGGTAAAGTTGCGCTGCTGTAACGTAGCCCATGTGTTCGAATCCCCCAGCCACATATATTTTTAATTGATTTTTCTTTTAATCTTGTAGAAGCCCAAAGGTTTACACGTGCACAATATGTAAAATGAAAAGTCATAATAAAATCAAACATGTGCACTGAAGAATATGATACGATATGGACACGTGGAAAATTCCCTAGCATCCAACTCATCTCTTTGGCCGACGAGGACGGGCTTGGGGTCGGCGCTGTCGCCCTGCCCCCCATACCTAATGCCTTCAAATTTTAACCCCACACCCTTTGGACTCCCCCCTTAACTCCTGTACTGTTTGTTTTTATTAAAAATAAACAGAATTAAAAAGTAGCATTAAACCAAATTTTAATGCACAGTTTAATTCTCCAATTCATTATTCTAAACCCTAATTTTCCCCTATAAATACCACACAACTTTTCACCCCTCCTCATTCAGAAATTCTATACAAAAACTCTCTAAAATTTCCAAGTCATAAGTTGTACAAGTGGAGTTAGCAAAGGTCGAGGTTCCAGCGACGTTTCGAAAAGATTCCGGCGACGAAACGACTTACCGACAGATCCAAAAGCTTCCTCCATCTCCCCTATTTATTTATAATCTGTAAGTCCCATCTTCCCTCCTCTTTTGCTATTATAAAACTTCTCCTTTTCAAAACTCGTCGGAAACGGAGTTATTCCGGTTTCCGATTCTCTTTTCTTTAAAAATCTATTTTTTTCTTAATAACAAACCTAAAAAAATTTTAATAGATTGTTTAGTAATCATTAACAAACACATTAGAACAAGTTTCATCTCAAAAGAATTTATTATGCAACTTTTATCGAATTTTTACGGTTAAATACCATATACTCTACTTTCGACATAATTCAACATATTCCCTTGTATTACCTTTAGAAAAATCATGAGGTAATGATATAACTCATCACAACACAAATTTTTGACATAGCACGATAACTCTTGGGATATTAATTTATGGGAAAATATGAGTTTACGATTTGATACCTTAAACATTCAAAAAATCGTTTTCTTTAAAAATGTATTACATAATTTCTTGCAAATATGCCTTTACAACCCATTTTGGGGAACCCCGATCGGGATGGTGCGGGTTATCGCACATCCTCGGGCCTATTAGAGCGAGATGCAGACCTCCGCAAGGAGCATTCGATCTCGATGGAATTTTTAATGCAATTTTTAAGAAAAATGTGATTTCTATTTAATAAATAAATTCTATATTTTTATAAATATTAGATATATATATAAATAATATCAAAATATCTACTTTAAGTATACAATATATATTCCATGTTTTCTATATTAAAGTAATCACAAATTTCATGAAACTACCTTTACAATTCAATACCATTCCAAGATTACACTAAAATACCATATATATTGAAAACTAGGTTATATCCACTAGAATATTTCAGTTTATAAAAAAATACAATTATGAAAACCTTAAAGACAATAATTAAATACTTTAGGTGTATTTTGAAAATATATCAAAACTATTTTTCATAAAACCCCCTCAAGTTATATTAATTTATAATAAAGACCCTAGTAAACATAGCTTTAAGCGGGACCAGTTCTCTTGAGCCTCAGGGAGCCTCAGAATATGGGTGCTTGCCTATTTAAGGTAGACAACCTAATAACGGTGTTATTAACACGGTAATTATCTTAGAAAAAGACACAAATCCTGTCGTCCATGTGCAGCAGTTACCGATAACATCAAAACTAATTCAGGACTTCAATTTCTTTTATATCAGTCTGACTCAGACACAGTCTCAATCTAATATGAAATCAATCTGACTTGAATCCAATTCAAGTATAACTACAATACAATATGAATCCATTTATAACAGAACTCCATCTATATCAACAGGACTCAACTGAACCGAACCATGGATATACTCTGATTACATGACTATCCATTTATATCCATTCTGTTTACATGATATCATAGTTTCGGCAAGTCATCCATCTATAAAACAAAACAATACAATCAATACAAAAGACATTACGGGGTTTTTAAAGGGGTAGACTGGTACGGAATGTGTTAGAAGTGGCACGAGACGGTCACTTTAATACACCCAACCTGAATATCCATTGCTATTCTACTGTGGCTTAACGGTTGCTTGTGCTCCGTATACCTTAGTCTCCGGAATAGTGGGACTCCTCTAGTATACACTGGTATATTCTGTACCAAGCTACAAACAACTGCGATAACAGAACAAAAGATAACATTATATAGTTATATTCTCTTTTTTGTCTATTCTACTTCTCTCTTTCTTTAGGACTTACCGAGTAATTGTTCGCTGATGACATTCCTATTTCTCTTCTTCTTTAGAATGTTGTCAGGAGGACCCGACTCTGAGGAGTTCGAGACCATCCAGGAGCACTTGGAGTATTTCACAGAAAACCCTAAGCATTGATTTTACTTGTACTCATTTTATTTTCAGTTCATGCCATTGTTTAGGCATTGCATTCCAGACTTACATTTATATTTCCAGTTGTACTTGTAAAGGAATGTTGAATAAATAAAAGTTGTTTTTCATTTATATTCATGTCTCTTGTGTACATTTTACTTTATATTGCTCATTTACGCTTAGCGTATATATTTCTGAGTAAATACGTCGCGTGACCCATTGCGTCTCCTTACCGTACACCGGGAAGCAGGGCGCCAGTTAAGAGGAATGTCCCCTGGCGACAAGCTTTCACATTAGCAGCCGTAAAAACCAAGACTGTAGACCAAGGTAACCCTGGCAATTCCTTCACATCTTTTCAATCTTACCAAAACTTTTTCATTCTTTCGTTCTTCCAAATATTTTTATGCACTATCAATAGTTCTATCACCAAATTGTTTTGAATCTGTTACACTTTCCTTCTATAAATTTCGAAAACAAAATTTTTATAAGGAGGGTAGAATGTAACAACCCTAAACTTTCTGTAAAGAATTTTTCAAAAATACAGAAAGGAACACCTAATCCTGAGCATAAGTTATAAATTAAATTTGCTTTTGAACAGTAAGAAAGCACTTATAGCTCATTAGTAAAGCCTTGCACTGCTGTGACGTAGCCCCTGTGTTCAAATCCCCCCAGCCACATATATTTTTAATTGATTTTTCTTTTAATCTTTTAGAAGCCCAAAGGTTTACACGTGCACAACACGTAAAATGAAAAGTCACAATAAAATCAAACATTTGCACTAAGAAATATGATACGATATGGACACGTGGCAAATTCCCTAGCATCCAACTCACCTCTTTGACCGGCGAGGACGGGCTTAGGGCCGGCGCCGCCAGGCCCCCCCCCCGTAGCTAATGCCTTCAAATTTTAACCCTATACCCCTTCGCCTACCCCACCACCCCCGTACCTAAGCTGGATAAGGTCTATTCCTTCAGAAGGGACAAAATCCGTAAAATATTCAAAGACGCCCTGAGGAACGGTCTAAAACTGCCAGAGTCAAAAAGACCGCAGGAAGCGAATATGACCGACGACCCCAAATACTGTCCCTATCACAGAGTGATAGGTCATGCCATTGAGGACTGCTTCGTCTTCAAGGCAGGAGAGATAGAACTGTCTAAAGCCGTGTTAACAAACAGTCAAGCTACGACCGCCAATTTCATACAAACGGAGACCGAAGTCCTTCGTGAAACTGATTCTCTCAGACATCTGCTTTTCTCTGAAAACAGTCGACCACCACGTCATTAAACTGGGAACAGTCGACCTCTAAGTCGTTAAACTGAGGATGTAAAAATGTGTAAATAAAACAAAAAAATATTAAAATATATATATATATATAAAGCCGAAATGATGGGGCAACTCGCAATAAAAATCAGCGAGTAAAAATAAAAATGAAAATAAAATCGAAATGATGGGGCAACCGTGAATAAGAAGCCAAAATGATAGGGCAATCACGACCTTCGCGATAAGAAAAGCTGAAATGATAGAGCAATGCGGTAAAAAAAACGGTGAATGATGAGTCGCTCCTGGTACCATATTCCTGTGCAGCGATGCAAACGCCAACCAAATTCCAAATCCCAATGGCAAATGATAAGTCGCTCCTAGTACCATATTCCAGTGCAGCGATGCAGACGCCAACCAAATTCCAAATCCCATACCCAAACGGCGAATGATGAGTCGCTCCTGGTACCATATTCCAGTGCAGCGATGCAGACGCCAACAAAGTCCCGAAATTTTTCCGGTCCTACGGTCTGGATCATACATCCTGCAAAACCGTATACAATCCACGGGCGTAAAACGATCCCAATCTCTCCCAAGTCCTACCAGCGAGACCACATTCCAAAATCCCACCGGCGGTGAAGATTCACAAAAAAGGGGGGTATGTCCACAAGCAAAATGGGCACTGATGAAAACCCGAAAGGGCTCCGTGAGTAAAAACAGCAGGGCTGTCGGCGAGTTTGTGAAAATCTGAAAGGGCGCAAACTCGTGAAAAAGAAATGAAATGCACTCGCAAAGTCCTCTCGACTTTGTAAGGAGAAAATCCCCGCGTGAGATCCTTACGACTCACAAAGGAGCAACACATTTAGGAGTCCCCATGACTCCTAAGGAGAAAATACACATACGGAATCCTTACGACCCGTAGGGAGAAAATGCTTTGTGAGACCCTTACGGCTCACAAAATTGAAAAGTCTTAGGTGATAGGGACCTAAAACCTGTCTCCTAAGCCATCGCTTCCTAATAAGCAAACGCAAATGATGATTCGCTCCTGATACCATATTCCAGTGTAGCGATGATGATGCCAAACAGAAACCTAAACCCCCAAATCCACTCATGGCAAATGATGATTCGCTCCTGGTACCATATTCCAGCGTAGCGATGCTGATGTCAACCCAAATCAAATCAAACCAACAACCTCTGCGGCGGAATCATACTTCGTCTCAGAATGTACCCCGTGTCGAAATCATGCTTCGTCTCGGAGTATCCACCTGCCCTGTCGGAATTATGCTTCGCCTGGGAATCATCCTCTACATCAAAACAAGTGACACTCCGTGCTGGGGAAACATCGACCACAGACACTCCGTGCCGGGAACAAGTCAACCAGCGACCTCTTCATCGGAATTATGCTCCGTCCTGAAATCAGGTCAACCAGCGACCTCCTCGTCAGAAGTATGCTCTATCCTGAAATCAAGTCAACCAGCGACCCTGGAATCAAGTCAATAAGAGACCTCCTCGTCGGAATTATGCTCGGCCCTGGAATCAAGTCAACCAGCGACCTCCTCGTCGGAATTATGCTCCGTCCTGGAATCAAGTCATCAAGCGACCTCCTCGTCGGAATTATGCTCCACCCTGGAATCAAGTCAGCAAGCGACCTCCTCGTCGGAATTATGCTCCGCCCTGGAATCAAGTCAGCAAGCGATCTCCTCGTCGGAATTATGCTCCGCCCTGGAATCAAGTCAACAAGCGACCTCCTCGTCGGAATTAAGCTCCGTCTCGGAATCAAGTTGACCAACAAGCTCTGCATCGGAATCATGCTTCATCTCAGAGTGTACCCCGCGTCGAAATCAAGCTTCGCCTCGGTGCATGCTTCATCTCAGAGTGTACCCCGTGTCGAAATCAAGCTTTGCCTCGGTGTACCTGCCTTCCCTGTCGGAATTATGCTTCGACTCAGAATCAAGTCAACTAGCGACCTCCTCGTCGGAATTATGCTCCACCCTGGAATCAAGTCAACCAGCGACCTCCTCGTCGGAATTATGCTCCGTCCTGGAATCAAGTCAACAAGCGACCTCCTCGTCGGAATTAAGCTCCGCCTCGGAATCAAGTCGACTAACAAGCTCTGCGTCAGAATCATGCTTCGTCTCAGAATGTACCCCGTGTCGAAATCATGCTTCGCCTCGGAGTATCTGCTTTCCCTGTCGGAATTATGCTTCGCCTGGGAATCAACCTCTGCATCGAAATTATACTCCAGTCAGAATGTCTGCTGCTCATCGGAATCATGCTCCGATCCCTGGAATCATACTCCGCTCTTCGAAATTATGCTTCGATCCCTGGAATCATTCTCCGCTCTTCGGAATCATGCTCCGATCCCTGGAATCATGCTCCGCTCATCTGAATCCTGCTCCGATCCCTAGAATCATGCTCTGCTCTTCGGAATTATGCTCCGATCCCAAGAATCATGCTCCGCTCTTCAGGAATGATGCTCCGATCCCTGAATTATGCTCCGATCCCCGGAATTATGCTCCCAGGATGCTGCTCCGATCCCTGGAATGATGTTCCACCTTGAAGTCCAACTTCAAGATCCATCAATTTCATGCACACAACTCATATACGTAGTGTGCATTCATTGATGGGGGGCACTTTGTTGGGGTCAAAATTTGCACCCCGGTTGACTAAGTCAAGGTCAAGGTCAACCCCAAGCCAGGTGGGCCTAAGCCCAGGTCAAGCGGACCCATACCCAAGTCGAGCCCGCGGCCAGCCTCCCCATGCCAACATAAAAATCATGTAATAAATAATTTTAATGTAATTTTTTATGCATGAATGGGCATAAAGCCAAATTTTTGTAAAGCCCATGGCTTATGTGCAAAAAGAAGTGGCACATGAGCCATGGGATGGGCAAAATGCCATTTTGTAAAGCCCAAGGGGCTATATGTAAATATGTAAGCCTATATAAGGCAACATGATGATGAATAAAGGAGACACTTTTCATTGCTCTAAAAAAGGTTAGGGTTTTTTTGCCCCCTTCTCCTTCCTCAAGGTTCTAAACCTTCTTCTTTTTTTGAATTAAATCAAGAGTTTTACTCTTCTTTTTCCAAAACTAAATAGTTTTTCACCACAAAACCCATAAGGGGGAACTCAGATCTTCCATTAGATCTCAAAAAGGAGAGATTTTTAAAATCTCATACTTCTTGTTCTTCAAGATCCGGCCAATGGAGGAGGAAGAAGGAGACCCGCTTCCAAGAACCCTATTTTGGGGAAGATTCAGGGCTCAAGGGAGAAGCCCCTTCCATCAGCTCCAAAATATCTTAGGAGTTCAATTCCTCAAAAATATATATGCATATATATACAAAATAATAAATATGTCCTTTTTGAAGCACAGCTCCCAGTGCAGGGACCAAGTCCCTTCTGCTGCTGACGCCCAGCGCCCGCGTGCCAGGCATGTGGGGCGCTGGCGCTCTGGCGCCCAGCACCCGTGTGCCAGGCACGTGGGGCGCTGGTGCTCTGGAGCACAGCGCCCGCGTGCCTTGCACGTGGAGCGCTGGCACCTTCTCCCACGCATCCTTTAGATGCCCTTTCCCTTTACACACACACACACGTACTCCACAACATTGTTCCCGTTAGAAAAAATCTTCTAACGGGGCGCTACCCCGCACCCCGTAAGGGGGCTGCTAGCCCCCTTGACCCCTAGCCCGCTATCCGGGTAGCGAGACCCCCGTAAAAACTCTGCGGGGCCCTCAATATATCCAAAACCCTTTCAAAACATACGCACACTGCACAATTGAATTCTCCTGACCTGTTTAACCCGTCAATCGGAGGTTCTCTCGCTCCAAAAGCCGAAGGGTAATTAACGGCAGTTTAGTCCGCGGCTGCCGGAGATTCGGATCCCCACAATCAATAAACCGCCACCTACCCTAGGCAGGAGGAATCTGTAATGCGCCCGACAAGCACGCGTATTCCCATCTCAATGGGGTGACGAAAAACACCCTACAATAGTTATATTCTCTTTTCTGTCTATTCTACTTCTCTCTTTCTTTAGGACTTACCGAGCGATTGTTCGCTGACGATATTCATATTTCTCTTTTTCTTTGGAATGTTGTCAGGAGGACCCGACTCTGAGGAGTTCAAGACAAGCCAGGAGCACTTGGAGCAGTTCATAGAAGACACTGAGTATTGATTTTACTTGTACTCATTTTATTTTCAATTCATGCTATTGTTTAGGCATTGCATTCCAGACTTGTATTTATATTTCCAGTTGTATTGTAAAGGAATGTTGAATAAATAAAAGTTGATGTTCATTTAAATTCCTGTCTCTTGTATACATTTTACTTTATATTGCTTAGATACACTTAGCGTGTTTACTTCTGAGTAAATACGTCACGTGGCCCGTCGCGTCTCCTTACCCGTACACTGGGAAGCGGGGCATGACAGGTTTTGTTGGCGGCCCATGCAGGTTAATGCTACATGGAACCCTACCATGCAGGTCAGTTTTGCATGGACATGCAGGTCAATTCTGTATGAAGTTCTAAGAAATATAACACAAGAATCAGCAACTAAAAACATTCTTTACATTTCATATTCCTTGAATCTTAAAATTTTATATACTTTGAATCTATTCTAACCCTATTTTTTCTTTCAAGATTATGGATTCTCCAAACAATACCAGCACCAACTTCAACAATACACCACCACCTCTACCGCTTACGCCTACCGTTGCTGCTCCGATCAATGAGCAGACGGTACTGCTTGAGGTAATCCGAAGTCTCCTGGAAGGACAGCAGCAGCAGACTGCTATATTACTGAACCGTCCAGAAGCGGAAGCGCCCGGAGTAAAGAAATTCCGGGTATTGCACCCAAAGCAATTTTCGGGAAAAGAGAGCCCTTTAGAAGCTGAATAATGGGCTCAAAGTATCGAGGATGATCTGGCAGCAGCACAAATGCCAGAGATCGCTTGGGTACGAGTTGCGAAGCTGCAACTCACGGATAACGCCCGAGTTTGGTGGAAGGCGGAAGAAAGCCGTCTTGACCAGCCGATCAAATGGAAAACCTTTCGATACATGTTCGATGCAAAGTATTTTCCAGAGACTGCCCGATTTGACATGGAGCAGTAATTCATCCATCTACAACAAGGTTCGATGTAGACCGAATCTGTGGATGGGTATGATGCTGAGTTTACCATGCTCGGTAGGTAAGATATGTCTCAATATTCGATTTTCTAATATCACATATTACACGGCTAACACAAGACCGCAACAGGTTCGCGGAACACCTGATACCGACTGCTGAGATCAGGTCTAGATGATTTCAGAAAGGGTTAGACCAGAAAATCCAAGCTGCCTTAGCTATAGGGGATTTCCCAACCCATGACCTGGCTTTGAAAGCTGCCTGATTGTTTCGAAAAGATGTGTTTTTGTAGTTAACCGCAATCAGAACGGTGTCGCGAGTAGCTAGACCGAGATGAGTACGGGTCGTCCTCAGGGAAACGTTGAACCTTTTATTTTTACTTTAGATGTGTTGAGAAAGAGAGAAGGGATAAAGAATTTTATAGAATGATTTCTAGATCTACGTTAAACAAGAATGTAAAATATAGATCTAGATTATTTTAAAGATGTAATTAATATAATAAGAGAGCTTGTACGGTTCGTTAGGATTTAGTAGTTATGGACGATTAATTAAAAGTTACCCTTTTTATCCATTAATAGATTTAGAACTAGAAAGACGGTGATGCATGTAGATTAGGGTTTCTGGAGGGAAAAGGAATCCCACTCTTAACCCTTATCTCGACACGGAACTCTGTTCATATCTAGCCTTTACCAAAACAATCATTAATCTAATCTCTAATCGCGGTCGGAACTAGCAAAGAATTGCTAGCGCGCCCGATTTGGATGTTAATGATTCCTTTGATAAAGTTCCTAAATTTTATAGGACTTAAAAAGGGTTTAGTTATTTTCATCTTCCATTAGCCTACCCTAATCCTATGAACCCTAACAAGCGGAGAATTACTCGCGCATGTTGGGAAAAGAAGATGAAAAGATAGAGAGGGAAAACATAATGTAAAATGCAAAAAGAATTAAATAAAATAACTATCTTTATTAATCAACTTAAACAAACTACACTTTAATCCGTAGAAAATGATTACAAACTAGTTGCTTCTCGATCTTTCCTAAGGAGGTAGTCGAACAGTCGATGATCAGCCTGGATGCGTGAGCGTCTGGAGCTTCGTGATCTTTTCGGCTTGATAACTTTTCCAAGAGGCTCACGGTGCCTTTTTATAGTGCAAAACCAGAATCTTTTGGTTGAAAACTTGGTAAAATTCATCAGAGATTCATGCCCCAAAATTTTAGCAATTGATCCTCCTAGAATGCCGCGGACCCGCGGCCAACAGGGGGGTTTGGCCGCAGTTCCGCGGCCAAAGATGGAGATCTCCTCATCAACTTTTGGGTGCTCTGTCCTTGTGACATTTGGCAATCCTTGATACCTTCAGAATTCATAAATCTTCTCTCGGTTGCTTCCAGACTTGGTCTCCAAGTTTTGATTCTTAATTAGGCAAGTCTTCTTCAACAACTTGATTTGCTTAATTCTAGTCTTGGAAAATTCTGCACAACTTAGAAATATTCTGCACAACAACTCAAATAAGATTTAGTAGACCTAGTTCTACTAGGATTTGGTCAATGGATTTATTTGCATAAATTTTCCTACCAAATACTAATTAAAATATATTAACACATGGAAAATAGTGTTTTTACACATAAACCCTCATATGTATGATATATTATAATAAAGTCCTTTTTAATATGAAAATGGTAGGAAAAATGTAATACAAATGTGCAGTTTTATCAACTGAACAAATACCCGCAAACTTATCTTTAATCGTCCCGAGCAAACTAGTTTATTCAAGAGGAGAAAAAGAAGGGAGAAAACTAAGCACACTTTCGTAGGCAAACACGATTGCACTGAGCACGTGCAACAAGCCGTTAAACCTCTAGGTGTCCCTAGTATGAGGAGTGTTGTCTTCTGAGGGTTTTCAGCGGATTACACCCACAAAATCCTATAACAAAAGAAAGATGGTGAAATTTACATATAAAGATAAGAACCATAAAAGAAAGACTTTGAAAATAAGAGTTTCCAACTATACTAGCTTTTCAGTTATCATGAGCCCTATCTTAATAGTCATGAAAAAATATTAGAAATCACATCATCCCTCAATAAAACATCGTCTTTATTCTTCATTCCTACCTTTCATCCAAACATTGATCATATAACCCCACGTGTGTGTAAAGAACATCCCTACACTCGGAGAATTCAATTCAAGCTATCATATTCTTGTCCATCTGCCTCGGTACTTTTTAATTTTATGAATATTTAGATTTGCTCATACATTTTTATGCGACCGTTAATACTTCTTGAGGTACTAACCGACCGATTACTCATGTGCTTGCTGATTAGGTGATAATATTTTCTTCGTCTTGCACCACCTAAGGCTTAGCAGTGACTCCCAGACCAGTTGGCCTTAGGGCACTAGGTGAAGAGGCACCCTCGCTATATTTTTTTATTGCTGCCTTGGTGATACAAAACCAGTGTTCATTTTTTTCTTTTCACCATTTTTATATTCTCTTCATTTTTTTTTCATTTCCTTCATACTTTGGCTTTTAGACAAGAGCATTTCAAGGTATCCTCTACTATCCCGAGTTTCAAGACGTGTGTAAGTGCATATAGTAGGGTGTCAACATTCAAATGTTTGGCTTCCAGAATAGAAACTATTTTTCAGACTTATTTTTATCCTCAGATTAGTGACTTCCTTCATCTTACTAACCCTTGGGACAACAGCTCATAACTACTTATTACTAGTTCGTTTAAGAAAACTTCTAATTTTCTTGGTTTTCTTAAACTATTCCTATCTTTTGGATGTAATTTTTCACTTTCTATTCTTTTATTATCAAAAAAATTTTGTGCTTTAATATAGTATAATGCAAAGTATAAGCACAACCTCCCCCAAACCTGTTTACAGCAGTGTCCTCACTGATGTCATCCGCTAAGCTCAAAATCCTGTAGACTTGGGAGGAAATTATTAATGGGGGCAAGAATATATGAAAGTGAAAATCCCCCCCCCCCAAACTTATTTTAGGCTCACAAATTTGTAAAAATCATTTTCTTTCAAGAGCCAAAATATACCCCCCCCAAACTTGAGTTAAACAATTTTAATCTTTTAAAATCACACGAGGGGGTCAAGGTTATTGGTCAATGCCAAGTTTTGCAAAGACCGAAGGTCAACACCAACCATTAAAAAATTTTATCGATGAAGCACCAAGGTTGGTGGAAGAACATGTCACCTTTCGACGTGAAGAAGTGGGGAGGTGATAAGAGGTGTAACGGAAAAGGA
Organism: Agapanthus africanus; assembly: GCA_030015575.1. Taxonomy (NCBI): domain Eukaryota; kingdom Viridiplantae; phylum Streptophyta; class Magnoliopsida; order Asparagales; family Amaryllidaceae; genus Agapanthus; species Agapanthus africanus. Next base: position 49,132,183 of record JASDDO010000028.1, on the reverse strand, counting down.
TTGCGTCTCAATTTGGAGAGACGACACAGTGATAGTGATGATGGATTACTCACATTATCATGATTGTCCAAAAGAAGGGGTGGAGGTCCAATTTCTTCATCTTGGAGTTGATTCATCTCAACACCCGTGTCTTGTAAAAATGCGAGTTCATCAACGAAAATTTTCTCAAAACTTTCATTGATACCCCGAAGAATAATGTCATCAGAGAAAATGGGGTGATCGTCAGACTCTATAAAAAGTTCCTCATCGGTGTTAGATGTTGACCCGGACAACTCGGTGGAAGAGTCCGTGTCAAGCAACAACATATGAAAAGAGTCAGAATTATGAGATTGATCAAATTCGCTGCTGTCGACATCCATTAATTCGACAGAACACATATGAGCATAGGGTTCGGAGGGTTCACTTCCCAACTTGTAAATGTTAATCTCAATTGACTTTTTTCCAAAGGATAGGGTCATAGAGCCGTTTCTACAATTGATTACTGCGTTGGAAGTGGCCAAAAAGGGTCGACCGAGTATCACCGGGATTTGATTGCGTGGATTCGCCACAGGTTGTGTATCTATAATGATAAAGTCCACAGGGAATATGAATTCCCCGACTTTGATTAACACATCCTCTAGCTCTCCCCTAAATTGGGTGATAGATCGATCGGCCATCTGAAGAGTGCAATGCGCAGGTTTTAACTCTCTAATCCCTAATTGCTCATAAACAGAATACGGAAGCAAGTTAACACTAGCACCTAAATCGAGTAGAGCACGATTGATATTTTTACCCCCAATAGAAATTGAAATTGTAGGACTTCCGGGGTCCTTTCGTTTCTTGGGTAGTTGTTGTGTAAAAACAGTGCTCACATTACTCACAAGGAAAACTTTTTTAGGTACTTGAACTTTTCTCTTCCTAGTGCACAAGTCTTTTAGGATTTTCGCATATGACGGAACTTGTTGAATAACATCTAAGAGAGGAATGTTTATGTTAACTTGCTTAAAAATTTCCACAATCTTCTCCATTTGTGGACTTGGTCTGTTGCCCCTTAACCTGTTTGAATAAGGTGCTTTATCAATAAGGGTTTGGTCCAACATTGGAGAGGATTGTGGGGAAGGATTCGATCCCAAAACTGGAGTGGGAATCGACTTAGATAGATTTGGCGAAATGGGCGAAGGGTTCGAGCCTTGGGGAAAACGGAGAATAGGCTCGGGTGAAGGTGGGAGACTAGAAGAATTAGGGGAAGAAGAAGAAGCTGGGGTATCATTGGTGTCACTATCATCACACTGCTCACCCACTTAGTTATTTAGCACTTTTCCCGATCTCAACGTGGTAACAGCACTCACATTATAACTTTGTGAGTGGCCAGGATTAGGTATGGGTTGAGATGGTAGTTTCCCTTTCTCTCTCGCACTCATTGCGGCGTTTAACTGTGCGATTTGGATTTCTATTGATTTAATACTCTCACCATGGGAGGCAGAGTTTTTCGTTATGGTATCAATAGAAGACCTCATCTCAGCCGAAATTTGCATGGATTGTTTCATGAACATATCCAAAGTTTGTGCAAGTGAGTTGTCAGTACCGGCCACTTGTGGTGTAGAAATGTTGGCCGGATTTTGGAAATTCTGTGACTGAAAGGGGGGCTGATTCTGTGGTTGTGGTTGCTGTGGAGGAGGTCTTTGATAATTGCTTTGTTGGTTTTGGTTCCAAGCAAAGTTAGGATAATTCCTCCATCCTTGATTGTACGTGGAAGAATAAGGGTCGTTTCTAGGTCGCTGCTGAAAAGCAGCATTAGCTTGAAACGATGCATTCATAGGACATTCTTCCGTTAAGTGTGAAGGATCCGAACAGCAACCACAGACGGTCTTAGGAAGCGTGACCTGATTTAGGGAGAATGATGAAAATTTGTTCTCAATAGCGTCGAGTTTCTTCTGTATCACTGTCGTTTCGGCTTTTACTGCGATAGAAATATCGAGCTGGTGAACATCTCCCCTAGATGAAGGTGGTCTTACGCTTTCCCACTGCAAAGTGTGTTCTGCTAGATCTTCCAGATATTTCCATGCTTCACCGTCATCTTTAGACATGAAATTGCATTGACACATTGTTTCAAGCATCTGCTTTGTCGCTGGATTAATGCCCTCATATATAATCCGACATAAATCCCATCTATTGATTCCATGATGAGGACATTGGACAAGCAGATCTTTGAAACGTTCAAAGCACTTCCAAAATGGTTCATTGGGAAGCTGGGTGAACTGGTTGATCTCGCTCCTAACACGGGCAGTCTTATGGTTTGGGTAAAACTTCTTAAGAAATGCTATTACGAATTCATCCCAACTAGTGATAGAGTGTGCGGCAGTATTATAAAGCCATTTTTCTGCCAAGTCGCACAGTGTGAATGGGAGAAGACGTAAGCGCATAGCATCTAAAGTCAATTGTGAAGTACCCATCATTGCGCATACGTTCTCGAATTTGGTGATGAAAACGTACGCGTCTTCCGACTCAAGCCCGTGAAATTTGGGCAGCAGGCTGATGTAGTGGGGTTTAATTTCGAAATTATCCCCATTAGGTGGTGGAAGAGATAGACAAGTGGGAAGAGGACCACGGATAGGATAGCATCTCTCTTGGAGAGAGATACGCGGTGGATTCTGCGCACCTACGGGCGGTGGCAGCGTGGTGTTATAATCTGATGGAGTGCCGTCCATCTCGGTCGTGGTGTGTGGTGGTGGAAAAGAGGATGAAGAAGAAGTACCGACTTCGACGTCGATAGCAGGAATGCGGACAAGACGGGCACTAGGATCCCGTGTCCAGCCGAGCATGCACTAAGCGGGTTTAGTGCAAGTGGCAGCGTGTCTGTGATTTCAAAATTGGCTTGTTTTTGAAAAAGTAGGACTCAAGATAAATCACCCTAAGATGCACAAGCAACCCTAGAACTAAGGTCACCTAGGTCCAGTCTCTAGACCGCTCCTAGACTTCCAAAGGACAAGCCGCAGGATAAATCATCTACCGCCTCCGTACTACCTTTGTAGCCAGGTAAGTGCAAGGTAAGTGGGAAGGAACCACGTCGTGGGCCTAATTAAAAACCACTAGCCTTAGTCACACTTGCCTAGGCACTACAAAAGTAATGCGGATAAACGATAGATTACCCACGACCTTCCTCTATCCTTATTGAGCGCGACAGTCCTTAGAGTCTGGTCTAGATATTTTTTAAATTAATGAAGGGTTGATCTATATGCTCAGTTTGTAATTTGTGGGGCTTAGGAAGGGTGATGAAATCCCCACCTAATCCTGATTTGGTCTTTTCCCCTTAAAGTCCGTATTAAATATGCAAAACAAAACAAATCACAAAACTTTTGCAAAAAGATTTTTGAGCGGCGCTATTTTGCAAAGAATCCTGCAGAAAATAGATTTTATTGGATTTGAGAGGAGAGAGAAGGAGTTAAGAAAGATACCGGAGAAGTGTGAAACCCTAGATCTCCCGTTTCCTCAAGTCCGTGACTCCAGATTCCCTCGCAAAATTCACACACAAATCGTTAAATATGCAATTTGCAGTTTTGTGTTAATAATGATATGAATCGTCTAAGAATTCAACACAAATAGTAAAAATAAAAAATTACGCACGTATCCCCGGCAACGGCGCCATTTGATTGTTTCGAAAAGATGTGTTTTTGTAGTTAACCGCAATCAGAACGATGTCGCGAGTAGCTAGACCGAGATGAGTACGGGTCGTCCTCAGGGAAACGTTGAACCTTTTACTTTTACTTTAGATGTGTTGAGAAAGGGAGGAGGGATAAAGAATTTTATAGAATGGTTTCTAGATCTACGTTAAACAAGAATATAAAATATAGATCTAGATTATTTTAAAGATGTAATTAATATAATAAGAGGGCTTGTAGGGTTCGTTAGGATTTAGTAGTTATGGACGATTAAGTAAAAGTTACCCTTTTTATCCATTAATAGATTTAGAACTAGAACGACGGTGATGCGTGTAGATTAGGGTTTTTGGAGGAAAAAGGAATCCCACTCTTAACCCTTATCTCGACACGGAACTCCGTTCATATCTAGCCTTTACCAAAACAATCATTAATCTAATCTCTAATCGCGGTCGGAACTAGCAAAGAATTGCTAGCGCACCCGATTAGGATGTTAATGATTCCTTTGATAAAGTTCCTAAACTTTATAGGACTTAAAAAGGGTTTAGTTATTTTCATCATCCATTAGCCTACCCTAATCCTACGAACCCTAACAAGCGGAGAATTACTCGCGCATGTTGGGAAAAGAAGATGAAAAGATAGAGAGGGAAAACATAATGTAAAATGCAAAAAGAATTAAATAAAATAACTACCTTTATTAATCAACTTGAACAAACTACACTTTAATCCGTAGAAAATGATTACAAACTAGTTGCTTCTCGATCTTTCCTAACGAGGTAGTCGAACAGTCGATGATCAGTCTGGATGCGTGAGCGTCTGGAGCTTCGTGATCTTTTCGGTTTGATAACTTTTCCAAGAGGCTCTCGGTGCCTTTTTATAGTGCAAAACCAGAATCTTTTGGTTGAAAATTTGGTAAAATTCATCAGAGATTCATGCCCCAAAATTTTAGCAATTGATCCTTCTAGAATGCCGCGGATCCGCGGCCAACAGGGGGGTTTGGCTGCGGTTCCGCGGCCAAAGGTGGAGATCTCCTCATCAACTTTTGGGTGCTCTGTCCTTGTGACATTTGGCAATCCTTGGTACCTTCAGAATTCATAAATCTTCTCTCGGTTGCTTACAGACTTGGTCTCCAAGTTTTGATTCTTAATTAGGCAAGTCTTCTTCAACAACTTGATTTGCTTGATTCTAGTCTTGGAAAATTCTGCACAACTTGGAAATATTCTGCACAACAACTCAAATAAGATTTAGTAGACCTAGTTCTACTAGGATTTAGTCAATGGATTTATTTGCATACATTTTCCTACCAAATGCTAATTAAAATATATTAACACATGGAAAATAGTGTTTTTACACATAAACCCCCATAAGTATGATATATTATAATAAAGTCCTTTTTAATATGAAAATGGTAGGAAAAATGTAATACAAATGTGCAGTTTTATCAACTGAACACTGCCCGTCGATACGAGACAGTGGTGAAGAAGGGCAGACCTCAATCTGCTGGAGTGAAGCGCCATGCCACTCAGATGGCAGGAGGAGTCTCTTCAAGGCCAACTTTTGAACCCAGGAGACCGGAAGAAACAAATAACCGGCCAAGTCCAGATTTTTGCTTCTACTGTAAGAGGGATGGACACCTATGGAAAGACTGTAGGCGCGCAAAAGGCATGTGCTTAGTTTGTAGTGCATCCAATCATGGAATTGGAACATGTCCTTATAGACGCAATACGGTTCCAACTCACAACAGTTATCCACAGCGGACAGCCATCCAGGCACCTGCTCCACGACTAGCTCTCCTAGCTCCACCTCTACGTGGACCTCATGCACAGCCTAATCGTCAATTCCATCAGGCACTGAGGAACATACCTCGAGGGCAGAGGAACATTCCCCAAGGATAGAGGAATGTGCCTCCGGTTAGGAAAAATGTCCCCCGGCGACAGGGTTTCACAATAGCAGTCGTAGAAACCAAGACTGTAGACCAAGGTGACCCTGGTAATTCCCTCACATCTTTTCAATCTTACCAAAACTTTTGCATCCTTTCGTTCTTCCAAATATTTTTATGCACTATCAATAGTTCTATCACCAAATTGCTTTGAATCTGTTACACTTTCATTTTACAAATTTCGAGGACAAAATTTTTATAAGGAGGGTTAGAATGTAACAACCCTAAACTTTCTGTACAAAATTTTTTCAAAATTACAAAAAGGAACACCTAAGCCTGAGAACAAGCTATAAATTAAATTTGCTTTTGAACAGTAAGAAAGCACTTGTAGCTCATTGGTAAAGCCTTGCACTGCTGTGACGTAGCCCCTGTGTTCGAATCCCCCAGCCACATATATTTTTAATTGATTTTTCTTTTAATCTTTTAGAAGCCCAAAGGTTTACACGTGCACAACACGTAAAATGAAAAGTCACAATTAAATCAAACATGTGCACTGAGGAATATGATACGATATGGACACGTGACAAATTCCCTAGTATCCAACTCGCCTCTTTGGCCGGCGAGGACAGGCTTGGGCCGGCGCCCCCCTCCCTCCCCCCCCTCCCCCCGTACCTTATGCCTTCAAATTTTAACCCTACGCCCTTTGGACCCCCCCTTAATTCCTGTACTGTTTGTCTTTATTAAAAATAAACAGAGAATTAAAAAGTGGCATTAAACCAAATTTTAATGCACGTTTCAATTCTCCAATTCATTATCCTACACCCTAATTTTCCCCTATAAATACCACATTACTTTTCACCCCTCCTCATTCAGAAATTCCATACAAAAACTTTCTAAAATTTCTAAGTCCTAAGTTGTACAAGTGGAGTTAGCAAAGGTCGAGGTTCCGACGACGTTTCGAGAAGATTCCGGTGACGAAACGACTTCCCGATGGATCCAAAAGCTTTCTACATCTCCCCTCTTTATTTCTAATATGTAAGTCCCCTCTCCCCTTCTCTTTTGTTATTTTAAAACATCTCATTTTCAAAACTTGTCAGAAGCGGAGTTATTCCGGCTTCCGATTCTCTTTTCTTTAAAAATCTAATTTTTTCTTAATAACAAACCTACAAATTTTTAATAGATTGTTTAGTAATCATTAATAAACACATTAGAATTAGTTTTATCTCAAAAAAATCTATTATGCAACTTTTATCGCATTTTTACGGTTAAATATCATATATTTTACTTTCGACACAATTCAACATATTCCCTTGTATTACCTTTAGAAAACTCATGAGGTAATGACGTATCTCATCACAACACACATTTTTGACATAGCACGATAACTCTTGGGACATTAATTTATGGGAAAATACGAGTTTACGATTTAATACTTTAAACATTCCAAAAACCGTTTTCTTTAAAAATATATTACATAATTCCTTGCAAATACGCCTCTACAACCCATTTTAGGAAACCCCGATCGGGATGGTACGGGTTATCAATTCAATTTTTAAGAAAAATGTAATTTCTATTTAATAAATAAATTCTATATTTTTATAAATATTAGATATATATAAATACTATCAAAATATCTACTTTAAGTATACAATATATTTATTCCATATTTTCTAAATCAAAGGAATCACAAATTTCATGAAACTACCTTTACAATTCAATACCATTCTAAGATTACACTAAAATACCATATATATTGAAAACTAGATTATATCCACTAGAATATTTCACTTTATAAAAAATACAATTATGAAAACCCTAAAAACGATAATTAAATATTTGAGGTGTATTTTGAAAATATATCAAAGCTATTTTTCATAAAACCTTCTCAAGTTATAATAATTTACAATAAAGGCCCTAGTAAACATAGGTTTAAGCGGGACCGGTTCTCTTGAGCCTCAGGGAGCCGGAGAATATGGGTTCTTGCCTATCTAAGGTAGACAACCTAACAACGGTGTTACCAACACGATAATTGTCTTGAAAAAAGACACAAATCCTGTCGTTCATGTGCAGCAGTTACCGATAACATCAAAACTAATTCATGACTTCAATTTCTTTTATATCAGTCTAACTCAGACAGAATCTCAATCTAATATGAAATCAATCTGACTTGAATCCAATTCAAGTATAACTACAATACAATATGAATCCGTTTATACCAGAATTCCGTCTATATCAACAGGACTCGACCAAACCGAACCATGGATATACTCTGATTACATGACTATCCATTTATATCCATTCTGTTTACATGATATCATAGTTTCGGCAAATCATCCATCTATAAAACAAAACAATACAATCAATACAAAATACATTACGGGGTTTTTAAAGGGGTAGACTGGTACGGAATGTGTTAGAAGTGGCACGAGACAGTCACTTTAATACACCTAAGCTGAATATCCATTATTGTTGTACCGTGGCTTAACGGTTCCTTGTGCTCCATATACCTTAGTCTCCAGAATAGTGGGATTCCTTTCGTATACACTGGCATATTCTGTACCAAGCTACAAACAACTGCGATAACAGAACAAAAGATAACATTATATAGTTATATTCTCTTTTCTATCTATTCTACTTCTCTCTTTCTTTGGGACTTACCGAGCGATTGTTCACTGACGACATTCATATTTCTCTTCTTCTTTGGAATGTTGTCAGGAGGACCCGACTCTGAGGAGTTCGAGACTAGCCAGGAGCACTTGGAGCATTTCACAGAAGACCATGAGCATTGACTTTACTTGTACTCATTTTATTTTCAGTTCACGCCATTGTTTAGGCATTGCATTCCAGACTTGTATTTATTTTTCCTGTTGTATTGTAAAGAAATGTTGAATAAATAAAAGTTGATGTTCATTTATATTCCTATTTATTGTGTACATTTTACTTTATATTGCTTAGATACGTTTAGCGTGTTTACTTCTGAGTAAATACGTCGTGTGGTCCGTCGCCTCTCCTTACCCATACACTGGGAAGTGGGGCATGGCAATTATCGAGACAGGGCATCGATACTCCAGAATAGACTAGTGTATACACTTCTCATCCCAGCAGGGGAGATGGTCTGTCCCACAGCCATTAGTATGCCGTACTAGAGATAGTATGCAGGTGCTCATTGGGTTATGAGTACACTGGACAGGACTCGTAGGGAACTGTTGGTGGGTATTATACCTATCGTCGGGTAGCAGTTCCCAGATGACATGAGTATAGCTTAGTCCGTCGACTTGACACTGCTTTTTTGCCTCGAGTGTGTTCCCACTGTTCTTAGATCACTACCTTACTACGGCTCAAAAGAGTCGTGCAAACAGGTAGTAGTTGGGTGCAGTCCTGAAGCACTTGGAGGAAGTGGCGGTAAGATAAGATTCGTCTCTCCCAGCATTGGGGGTTGATATCGCGCTGTGTTCGGAAAGCCATTACACAAAGTTCTTGGCCAAGGCAGGCGAGATTTATTGGTAGGTACTCCAGTGGTTTCTCAGAGTGTTTTGGGCTACTTTCCAGCACGACTTATTGTGTTATTAGGGGTCTGACGATTACCGTCCTCTAGGCCCGATATGCGATACTCTTAGACGAACAGACCGGACTGTACGGAGATTGTCACAGATAGGCTCAGTAGGAGTTTGGATGAGTTTGCTCATCGGCCTTCTTATCGACAAATACCTGGGTAGCCGTTACGTGCAGCTAGTACCGCTGACGTGCTTGTGGTTAAACCCACTACCAGTGTAGTGTCGAGTCTTTAGAGTCCCGCACAGAGGGTTTCCCTACATCGGGCAAAAGATATAGAGGTCGTATGGTTTTACGACAGGGTTCGAACATATACGTGCACTTGTGCACGGATAATGATTCGGGCAGATAATACTAGTGGGCTTTAGTTTAAGCCGGATCCTAGTATTATATTGATGGATTATTTTTCGTCTTTTTGTATTCGTATTTTTCGGAATATGGATACGAGCATGTATATACGGATGATGGGCATTCTTGTAATTTACTTAAGATTGTTTATAGAAGAAGACACATCATATTTATATTAACTATTTAGATTAAATGGTTATGAGGTGGAGGAAACGATGTGTATGTTTTCATTAAATGAAGCATGGCTTTTGTGTGACACTTGGTGTCGCATGCCATGACTCACTAGGTGACTCATTGCATGCATGCTACATATTTGGATTTTTGCATTATTGGTATGCTTGATGATAATCACAACTCAAGAGAGCCATCTTCATTTTTATCTCTACACAACACTCTCTCTTCCTCAAGCTCACCTTCTTCTTCCTCTAACCCTACATGTCTCATGTGTTGAGAAATCTTTGATATTTAGAGACAAACTAATCCATCTTCACTCTCTATATCATCTAGGACATCTAGTTTAACGAACTAGATACCGTAGTTACCTCGGATTTGAGGTTGGAGCTCGGACGATAGACTCTTGGGTGGATCGTCTTTGACTCAAGGAGGCCGACGAGGTTGCGTCGATCCGTTACGATCCTTGGAGTCTATGACGAGGAGGAGGACAGCGACAAGAAGACCCGAAGGACATGGTAACGTGAGGTATAACTTCATATTCGAGTAGCTAAGCTCATACAGTTTTGTTAGTTAGGGTTTAGCATCGATCCTGAAGTTCAACTCGGTGTTGTGACACCCGTAAAAATCATTTTTTTACGTATATCGCTTCCCCGTGAACCCGCGGGATGCGCGACATCGACTTACAGTAACTCTGCAGAATTGCTGTTGTTCATTTTTGGAGATTTTAATATAGTTCCTGGGACAAACTCTATATAAAGTTCTACTCTTACATTCAAAACAAAAAAATCTAACACCTATTTGATTCTCTAACTAAATTTGGGACTTGGAAAAAATTTTATTGACTTTTTATTCATTGTTTGGCACTCTTTATCCCGTACAGGTATGTTTATATGGTGAAAAATTTTGATCGGAACCTTTCATTAAACTCTCTTTCTATTTTTCTCTTATTATTTAGGTTTTACTAACAAAATTCAAATTAATGAAAAATCGAAAAACAGAACTTATTCTAAAGTTAAAAATTTTGCGATTTTCTTTTGGTACTAAAATATATATATATATATATATATATATGGAAAAACCCAAATAAAACAAAAAATTTTGACATTTTAAAACAATTCCCTATTTTCAAGTGCTATATTGCATGGGAAATATTAAAATTTTAAAGAAAACGGAAAATTTGAGGTTTTTTAAAATTTCGCGATTCTCGTGTGCCATAGCATGCATAATATTAAAAATTTTGAGATTGTTGAAAATTTTGCGATTTTTTTATGCTATAACATTATAATATTGAAAAAAGGGAAGAACCTAGAGAATATGGAGATTTTTTGAGAATATTGCAATTTTCGTGTGCTAAGCAAACAAAAAATATGAAAAACCGAATATAACAAAAAAAATCTTAATATTTTCTAAGATATCGCGATTTTTATATGCTATAATAAGAAAAATATTGAAAACCAAAGCAAGCAAACGAACTTGAGTGAAAATTTCATGATTTTTATATGGTGAATATTGTAAATTTGAAGAAAATTGGGTTTTTTAAAAATTTCTTGATTTCCATGTGTTGTAAGAGATTTCAAGTCATCCGAAGTTTTATCAGATTGATTTCTTTGTTCAGTTTGGTTTTTAATTACAATTGGCAATTTTTTGTTCTTTTACTCCACATATCTTTTTGATTTGTTGATAACAGGAAATTCTTCAAAAGTATAAGTGAAGTATTAGAAAATTGAAGAAAAACAGAAAATTTTGAGTTTTTTTAAATTTCATGATTTATGTGTGCTATATCTAGCATGCAAAATTATGAAAAAAAGGAAGAAAACAATTTATTTTACGATTTTCATGTGCTATATAATGCAAAATATTGAAAAAGTGAAAGAGAACAAATCTCTTTTGAGACTTCTAAAACTTTTGCAATTTTTGTTCTAGCAAGCAAAATATTGAAAAACCGAAGCAAAAGAAAATTTTGAGAATTTTGAAAATATAGGAATTTTCATACTCTATATAACAAGCTGAATAATAAAAAAATTTGAATAAAACGGAAAATTTTGAGATTTTTAAAAAAATTCTGATCTTTATCTGTAAAAGAATGCAAAATACTGAAAGACCAAATAAAAAAATATTAAGAATTTTAAAATTTCGCGATTCTCATGCGTTACATGCAAAATATTAAAAGGTTGAAGAAAATAGAAGATTTTTTAATTTAAAAAATATACTATTTTCATGTGAAGAATCGGATGAAACTAAAATTTTTGGATTTTTGAAGATATCATGATTTTCTATTGCTAACAAGCAAAATTTTGAAAAACCAAGGGAAACAGAAAATTTAAATTTTGTGATTTTTGAAAAATTCGTGTCTTTCGTGTGCTATATTGCTTGCAAATTGTTGAAAAATCAGAGAAAACTGAAATTTTCATGAGTTGAATTGCTACAGGAAGTGCAATATTAAAATCGAAAAAACTTTAAATTGTTGAGCTTTTTAAAAATTACGCGATTTTCATGTGATTACATGCAAAATATTTAGAATTCGAGAAAACCAAATAATTTTGGGATTTTTGTAAATTTCGTGATTATCTTGTGCAATGCAAAAAATTAAAAATCGAAAAAACAGAAATTTTTTTAAGTTTTTGAAAGTTTCATTATTTTCATGTGCATGATATTGTAAAAAAAACATTTTTGAAAATTTTGCAGTTTTCGTGTACAATGTCATGCAAAAGATTGAAAAAATTGAAGAGAAAACAAAATATTTTATTTTTGAAATTTTCATAATTTTTTTATTTTATAAAAGCAAAATATTGAAAATGCCAAAAAAGATTTTTTTGAAAATTTTAAAATTTCCCCATAATTGAGATTTTTTGAGATTTTTAAATTATTGAGAATTTGAGGAAAACCAAATTTTTAAAGATTTTTGTACATTTATTGAATCTCATATCCTATAATAAGCAAAATATTAAAAATCCAAGGAAAAACTTTGATTAAAACTCTTACAATTTTGTATTTCTATAGCTCGGAAAACATTAAAAATTGAGAAGAAATGCCAAAATATTTGCAACTAAATTATTCATATATTTTACATATGATATTTATAAATATGAGATATCACAACTTATGAATCATATAACACTAAATTTTTAAGAGAAAAAGGAATCTCAGGTGTCATCGAAGGAAATTTATTTAGATAATGTCGTAAAAAGTCAACCCTCTATGATTTTTTTCGACGATCGGCATCCTCTATCTTGATATTCATCGTTTTAGATGTGGATGTACCATTTCAAGTGATTGTAAAACCCTTTCCACCATTGATTTTGTGAAAAAATACTAAATTTTTTCTATTATCAAAATACGGTTAATTCTAATAGCTTTTCAGCATTGATTTTGTAATATAAAAATCCTTTTCTGGCTCTAAATATGAAAGTAATATATAACTTCTACATTTCTATTCTATCATCCTTATTAAAAGAAGTCAATCTCCTTTCTATAATTAGTGTACAACAAACCAGAAGTACAACTACCATAAACAAAATCCTATGATACTTGGAGATTTAAATATCACACTCATGCCATCATTTTTCTTCCAAATGTGGGCTGGGCCTCATTTGTTCCCATGTGAATGTGTCTTTGCATTTGTCAATAACAACCCCACCTGAAATTTCTTTTGTGGAGCCCCTTCTCTCATCAACCTTTTCACTTGTTTATCCCATACTATATCATCCATCGTGCCATGCAATTATTTGAAAAATGTGACAATTTTCCATTATAGTACTGCAAATATTAAAGGAGAAAAAAAGATCACAAACCAAAAAGCCTCATAAATTAGAGAAACTGCTCATTGTGCAATACACTCGGACAGAAGTAAGAAAGAGATGAAAATTTCAGGCATCTTTCCGGCAGCTCGGTGAGTCTGTATTCTTATTTCTTTCTCTTGTGACCCGGCACATATGGACCTGCATAATATAGAATTTTTCCATAAGTCAATGAACCAAAACCAAAACAAAAAATAGGAAAAAGTATCAACATATGGAATCACGAGAAGGACCCAAAGCAAACCAAACTTTTTCCTTTCCAATTGGTTCCTTTGAAATCCTATAGCCATTTTGACTGAGAGTGAGTGAGTGTCTCTAATCATCCATGATAATAAAGAAGCCAAAAGGCGTTCTATATATTTAACCCTCAACAAGAAGAAGCAAAAGAAAATATTGAGACCAGTGTGTGGAGACATGATGGCCCTAGACAATAACTATCTCCTCTTCTCTCAACAACAACAACTAGCCTTGCTTGCTTGGGATCCACACTCTCATTTTGGACCTGGAGATGTTCATGACCTCAACTTGCCTCTTGGTATGTAAAATTTTTTACTCTCTCTCAATTACATAGCTACTAATTACTATAATTTATTTTTGTAGATATGGACTCTCCGATTTCGTCGGAGGCCTCGACGGGTTATTTGCAAGATGCAGTGGCCAAATACAAGAGGAGGAGGTTGGATTCAAGCCATGGTGATGCAATGTTCATGAATGAAGATGTCCAAGATCTTTTCCAAGTAATTCTATAGTTTGAACCTTTTTTTTTCCCACAATTTTACTTGTTCAATTTCAATTTACATGGTTTTTGTGGCAGGGGCTTTGGAATTCAACTTGTTGTGAAGATCCTTTGAGGAATTTGAATTTCTTGGCTGACGATTACAATAGTTGTGTTTCAGGTAAATTAATAAAGTTTTTTTGAACCTAATTCTTAGTTTAATGGATGCAAGCAAGTTGCATGGCATGATCATAATCTGTGTAGCTAACATAATTATGTAGCTTGTTTGAATGATCATGAAGATGTAAGTTAATTAAATAAAATTCAATTATGTGTATATAATTAAAAAGTTGATAAATTATGAGAACACTTCAGCTGGAGAAGGACAAGTCCCCTTAAATTAACACTCTCTGCTGCTGCATGAGGAAAAAGAATTCATACAGGTGTGAGTGTGAAGCAATGATATGACCCACTTTCAAAAAAAAGGGGCTTTGTACTGTTAAATACAATCAGCTCATTCAATAACTATTTAATCAATTTGTAACAGTTGATTTTAATTATCATCATTTTTTACTAGTTCAAAAAAATATATCTAGAATAAAATTCCATGACTCTATGATTTAAAGTAAAATTATACAGAATAGATACGCGCCATGTTTTCACTTCACGAAAAAAATTAAGTAGAAAAAGGAGGCATGCAACTATACGAGTTTTTAAGTATATGTAAAAATGGGGTTGTTGTTAACCACGGCGGACTCATGTTCCGTCTCGACTAAATTCCAGGGACCTAATCTCCTGTTTTACCCCCATTTGGAGCTGCCCATTAACCTCTTTATATGTTTAACTATATTTGTGAAAAAATGTGATATTTGCGCAGGCGACCCCCTTCAGAATTGCTCATCACAGCTGCCTTCTCCTCCCTCTTCATCTGAAAAGGAGCAAATGCCTGAGACTTCAGGTAGAAAAGATGCACGAAATTCAAGAGGCTCCACACCTTCCCCTAAATCTCTTCATCCTCTCAAAGGTAAAGAAAACCATTTCGATCGATTCTTCCTCATAGCCCAATTAATAGCTAGTACTTGCTAGCTAGATTAATTATTTAAGAAAATTAATTAATAATAATCTCCACTTTCCGCGTTCTTTGGAATTTCGGTACAGTGGCAAAGACTTTAAGAGGTTTTCCATAGTTGGAAAATACACACACATACTGTAACATGGTATTAGAGTAATCCTGTTTCAAATTCCTTTCAATGCGTTTTTATAACATTTTAATTTGCAAATCTCTAAGGCTTCAAACCATAAAAAAGTTGTCTCGGCGGCGGCATGTGCATGAGAAAGTGTTTAAATCTTCGACCCTTCGTCACAACTTTAGAGTTTTAAATCTTGATAAGTTACTTTATAAGCTCTCACGGCCTGTTTCTGACAGATGAGGAGCTTGACAAGCAAGAGAAGAAGCCAAAGAAGGAGAAGATCGTGTATCCATTTGCAGTAGTAAAGCCTGTAGGGTTAGAAGGGGATGTGACTTTGGATGATATCAATGAGAGGATCCTCATGCGGCCGACCCGCCCCATTAAGCACCCGGTGGGCGAATTCGCCTTCGGTCCATGCGTTTCCGCGGACGGGCCCGGGCTGTCGGGGAAGGCGGTGGTGGGGCTCACTAGGATCCACACTCAAGGGAGGGGCACCATCACAATTATAAGAACAAGAGGGTGAAGAAGGGGTAATTTTGGTGTAACTACTGTGTAAAATGTATGTCTATAAATGAGGATTAACATCTTCATGTAATTGTAATATTTTTTAGAGATGAGATGATGTTATTTTCTAGTAATTGGATGTACGTTGTATTAACTTAACTTCCTTGAATTAACTTAACTTTCCTTTTTTTCCATTATATTAATTAAAGAATTGAGTTAGCTAAAGCATAAAGTATGCCGGCTTGCAAACGTTGACAACAAAAGTAATAAAGTAGAAAAGATCAGGTCTAGTTATCATTAAATACAAGTAAAATAAGAAATTGAAAGATTTCATTAAAATTGCTTGTTTACCCGGCACGTGTAATTAAAATTGTTTGTTTACCCGGCAGGTGTAAGCAAGTAAACTAACTTTGATACAACCTCCAACTAAACCTTACATAGATGTGGGTCAGAAAAAGGGAGCATCCGTTAATTCTTTGGAGGTCAAAAATTTACTCCATGGTTGCAGATAGGCTCGCAACCGGTCATATTTGCACGATGTAACAAATCAGTAACATATTTGGTTTGATTAAGATAACGAACTATGTTGAAGAGGTGTTTTTGAACCTCATACGCTACTTTAGCTTGCCTATATCTTTAAAAATAATTTATGACCAGATAGATAGTTATATTAATCCATGTAAATATCTATTTTATAAACAAATGTGGTGTACGGATTAATAACATTAGAAAAATCAGAGGGTTGCAGTTGTAATAATGATTCCTGATCCAATAGTGGTGGTCTTTATAACAAGATCGAGACCATTTTGGGGAGGAAAAAAATCAATTCAGGGAACTTGATTAGAGCCTTTGGCAACCAAAATGCGTATGTTAACCTAAAACTATCATCACATTTGAGTTTTGCATTGAAGATCCTTTTGCAACAACATTCATGGATGATGTTTTAAGAACCAAGATTTTCGTTGAGAATATTCAAGTCATCGTGCAAAACTTGAAGCCAACCAAGATGCCTTTTTGGATTTTCAATAGACTAAGGTTCTGTTAAAGTTTATTATTAAATGATTTGTAAATCGTAATATCTTATATTTACGAACTTCATATATAAAATATATAAAGAATAAACATGCAAATACTTTGGCATTTTTCCTCGTATTTTCTATATAATCCTTGACAAACGGAAAAATCACGAAATTTTTTAGAACCTCAAAATTTTCTTTATTCTTTAATTTTTAATATTTTGCTTGTTATACCGTACTAGAATAACGAAATTTATAAAAATTCAAATATTTTTATTTTATTCAAGTTTTCAACATTTTTACGCTATAAGCATATATACAGACATGGCAAAATTTTAAAAATCTCAAAATTTCTATTTTCTTCACTTTTCCGGTCTTTTACTCGCAATATACAAGAATGAATTTCGCTGATTTTTAAATATTTTTCATGATATACGACAAAAAAATCATAAAATTTTCATAAATCTCAAAACCTTCTGTTTTCTTCTTTTTTGCAATATTATGTATGTACTAGACTAAATTGCATGTAACTACCTAAGATTTCACATTTTTGACAGATAAATACTTAAGTTTCTGGGAATAGCCGATAAATACCCAACTTCTTCCTCCGTTTCCACTTAACTATATGAAGATGGTATAACGGTTATTTTGTCAGTGCCATTACTTTTGGGTTCTTTTATAAAAAGCTTGAATCAAAGATAGGTATTTTCATGCAACTCGTGGAAAGTTAGGTATTTATCTGTGAAATTGGTGAAAACATGGATATTTACGTACAATTTAGCTTATATACTACAACACACAAAAATCATTAAACTTTCAAAATATGAAATTTTAAATTTTTTCTTTGATTTTTATTTCAGCATTCTATATAGCAAATGACAATCACAAAATATGAATTTATCCAAAAATTATTTGTTTTTTTTTTTCAAATCCACTGTCTTTTGCAGTCTACTGTATGAAAAACAAAAATTGATTAATTTATAAAAATATCAAACTTTTCTGTTTTCTTTGATTTTTCAATATTTTTCTTATTATATAACTTACAAAACTCCCAAAATTTTCAAGTCTAATATTTTTTTTTTGTTTTCTTCGATTTTTCAGTATTTGAATCCTATAGCACACAAAATCGAAAAAATTTCGCTCTTCGGTTGTTTCAATTGCTATAGCATAAGAAAATCACAATATTTTCACAAATTCAAAATTTTTTACTTGCCAGCCATAGCATACGAAAATTGGGAACTTTTTAAAAAATTTAATTTTTTTTATTCAAATATTCAATATTTTTCTTGTTAGCTTAGTAAAATTTTCAAAAATTTAAATAATTTCTGTTTTATTCGTTTTTTCAATATTTTGCTTTCTATAGCATACAAAAATCTCGGATTTTTCAAAACGATTAGAATTTTTTGTTTTCATTATTTTTGTTTTTTATAGCACATGAAAATCACTAAATTTTAAAACAATTTTAAAAAAATTGTTCTCTTCAGTTTTATAATTTCTCCCACGAAAAATCGTGAAATTTTCCGTTTTTTCAACATTTTGCTTGCATAACAAATGAAAATCGTAAAAATTTAAGAAATCTCAATAAAAGATAGCGTATAAAAATCACAAAATTTTGAGTAATTTCCCAAAAAATTATGTTTTCTTCTTATTTTCATTATTTTGCATGCACATATGGAAATAAAGAAATTTCCAAAATCTCAGAATTTTCTGATTTCATCGGTTTTCTTATATTTCACTTGCTCATGCATTTCAAGAACATCCAGATCTAAAGAAGACATAAAGCTATATGAAGTAAAAGAAAAAAAATCACTAATTGCTACTTAGCACTTAAAAGAACAAAGAAATCCGGTTTGAACGACTGAGACAATGAGTGAGTGGGAATAACTGGCCATACATGAAAATCATGAATTTTCTTAAAATTTTCAATATTCTGCACATTTAAGCATAAGAGAATTGCGAAATTTTTCATAAATATCAAAAAAAAAATTGTTTGTTTCCGTTTTCAATATTTTGTTTGTTATAACATGTGAAAATTACAAAATCTTTAAAAATCTCAAGAACTTTATGTTTTTTTTCGATTTTTCAATATTTTTTATTTACTGGCACATGAAAATCGCGAAAATTTTAAAACACTTGATATATTATGCTTACTTTCTTTTTCTATATTCTACATGCCATAGCATAAAACAATTGCAAAATTTTGAAAAATAGCAAAAAAAAAATCTGTGTTTTTATAAATACTATGCATGCTCTAACACACAACAATGACAAAAAATTTGAAATTTTGAAAATCTTAAATTTATTGTTTACTTCAAACTTAAATATTTTACATGCTGCAAATGAAAATAACAATTTTCCAAAAAAATCAAAATTTCCTGTTTTCTTTTGGCTTTTTATATTTTTTCTTTGGCTTTTTATATTTTTTTCTTCACGCTTAACGAAAATTTTCAACTCTCAAATTTTTTTAATTTTTTGAGTTTTTAATGTTTTACATAATATAATATATCATACAAAAATCATGAAATTTTTTCAATATTTTGCTAGTAAATCCTAAGAAATGAAAGAGAGAAATGGAACGAGATTTTAAGAAAAGAGGTTGATCGAAAAAATTTCACTATATAAATGTATCTGAATGGGATAAAAAAATGATAAACAATAGAAGAAATGGGTTATCAACTAGTAACTGATGCTACTTAATACAGCTCGATCGACCATCAAATACAACACCGCCACCATCTATTATGTTCTTCATGCCAAGATGACTATGTGTACAAAATTTTAGAATAATCGGATTATGGCAGATCATGTGCTAACAAAATGGAAGGAATTTACGTATCATAAAAATTACATAAATCGAAAACACTTGATTAATCCCTTACAATAGTACAAATCATCTAAAAGTTTATACACAATCATGTTGACATGAAGTACATAATTAATAGACCGTGGGGATCTAGTTATTTTCTAACAACATCAACTATAGACACCACTTTACTTTGAAGAAAAGGATCATTCCATTGTCTTCTCTCTATCGGCATGAACCAAGGAGAGGGATATATGCTGGGTAAAGTGTTCCATACCACCATCATCAAAATAGTGTAAACACTGAAGCCATCCCAAGTGAATGCTTGAAGTTGCCTTGCATGAGACTGGGGACACGTTTTTAAAGTCTGTCACGCCTCCAAAGTCAATTTTGTATGCACTAAATTTAATATGGAACCTAAAGCTCAGCATCCGACGACAGACGTCTGAGCTTTTCAATTCAAATGTTTGTACTTCAGCCAAGTACGAAACCAGAGCGTAGCCAGACGTCTGGAACTTATGGTTCAGACGTCTGACGCTCTCGACACAAAATCTATAGAGTATGGCCAGACGTCTGAAAAAGAAGATCCAGACGACTGGATATAAATTCACCACGGTAACGGTTATCAAGCAGACGTCTATCGCCTCTTGGGCATACGTCTGCGTATGTGATATGCAGAGATATACTGAATATCTGATTGAAGATTCTTTGGGATTGATTGTAACAAAATATATTCTGATGATTAGATTGATTGTAACAAAGAATCAATATATAATATAATATAAAAGAAAGAGCACACAAAAGATAAACTTCTCTCTTGCTTATTCTTCTTCCCAATCTATTCTCTTTCTCTTTTACTTTTTATTTATGGTACCAGAGCCATAAAAGGCTAACACCATTAAAATTTGTTTTCTCTCTCTGTTTCTTCTACAATGTTAACAAACCAAGACCAATCATCTATCTCATCAACTCCGCTCCTCATCACAACACCAATCCCTAACCCTAATGTCATGTCACTTTTTCACATAAAATTTACTCGCGACAACTATCTCGGCTGGAAAATGTAGTTTGAAGCGGTTTTCAGGTCGTGATGGTACATGGGCATCATCAACGGCACAGAAAAGTGTCCGCCCATGACCATTCCTGATGAACAAAATCCGCTCATTACAACATACAATCCAGCACATGTTGTGTGAGTCCAAAAGGAACAATTGATTATGAATTAGACACTACTACAAATAAGGGTTGCCCCTACGAATTTATCCGTAGGGGCAACCCACTGCCCCTACGGATATATGCGTAGGGGCGAAAAAATACCCGTAGGTGCAAAGGCCGCAGGTGCAAGTTGAGGCCCTGAACTTGCCCCTACGGGCAAATTCTTGCCCCTACGGATTTCTGTGTAGGTCCTATTGTCCCTACGGACTAAGCCGTAGGGTAAAAAAATTTATATTATTTACGGGTTTTTTTAATATATTAAGTGTACCTACGGATATGTCCGTAGGTCCAAGTTATATCCCCTACGGATAGCTACGTAGGTACCTATCCGTAGGGGAGAGGCAGTGGCCCCTACGGATATGTCCGTAGAGGCACTCCCAACCCCCTGGTACTGAGATCAGGGGGGAAATATCAGTTACTGCTGATATTTTGTCCCTACGGATATAACCGTAGGGGCAACATGTGTGCCTACGGATTAATCCGTAGATACATATTGTCTGTATTTTTTCTTTTAAAATGGGCTGCTTGATTTTTTCCCGTCCTGTGCACAAAAATATATACATCAATCAAATATAAAAATAATCATCACACAACATATATCGCAGTATTCATAATCATATCTCACGCATATAATATACAAAAGAAATCCAAAAACTGAATATGATATAAATATAAACCAATATCGATATCGTTTCAAAATGTAGTACAATGTGTATGATATAAATAAATACATGTTTCAAAAAATAAGAACCAAAAAACTACCCTAGTTCGGTCCATCTCCACCTCTGAATAATGATAGAATAACGCGCGCCTGCTCCTCGGTTAATAAACTCTGCAATTCGGCGCGAGCGGGAGTCTGAGCGGCCTGTGGAGCTGGCGATGTGGTCTGCGCAGCCGCCGAAGAGGTAGTCGCTTGCGGAGCCGCGGCTGCGGGAATATGAGTGGGCGGTGGAGCTACAGGAGCTGTCTGCGGAAGCGCAGCCAATGTAGTGACTTGCGGAGCCGCAGCCGAAGGATATGCATGTGGTGGCTCGGCCGATATACCCTGTCGCGTCTGGACCTAACGTATGTAATAAGCGTGTAAGAACTGTGTATTATTCGAATTCGTATCATTATTAAGTTATTTCGAAACCCCGTTTGGATATCTAGTTTGTTATTTATTTTAATTACATCTGTATGTATGATTAATCAAACTTAAGTCTAAAACCAAATAAGCTCAAGCTACGTACTAATTATGGATATGTTGATATCTATATAATATGACATGATATTTTACTCTAAAGTAGTATACATACCAACATCTCCTTCAACTCCTGAACGGTGGCCTTCAAGCTCTCCAGTTCCTGCTGGACACGTCGCTCACTGGAGACGGAGAAAGTAACCGCCGGGGTGGAGTCCAACCTTATATGGGCCCTGCTAGGGCCCAGTCCCCGGCCTCTCTCCCAACCTCCGTGGTGCCCTCCGTGTGCGGCGTCCAGAACTGGGGTCAGCAGCCTCGGATCGCTCTGTCCGGTAAAATCGATCCCCGAGGCCTGGGCCTGCTCAACCACCCGCTCCTACACCCACATTAAGCAGTAAAGTATAAGTATAAGATTTAAACTTGAACCTTCCAAAACTAAAATTTCAAATTTGGGTAGAAAAAATATTAACACTTACGCAGTACTCCTGGGTAGCGACGTCGGGATATCGAAGCTCGCCCGTGGCGGGATCTGTCGAGGTGCCGTGGACGGCAAGATATGCGGACAGCACGCTCGGTGTACCACCTGACGCCACGGTCCGAGATGTCTGCAATATTAGAAAGTAACTCTTAATATTAGAAATATTAGAAAATAACTCTTAATATTGCAGAATATCACAAACGTCGGTCTATTGTAATTTACCGATAACTCCATGGCTCGAGTAATGTTCCTCGAGCCATCTGTGTAAGTGGGGCGACCCCTCTTCGCCGACTTCCTGTTCTCTGTATTCTGAGCGGCCTGTTTCTGCACAACGCATTAACATTTAGTTTTCTAATTAAGAAACATAAAGAAATAAATTATATCATAAATAATGAATTACATTTAAAATACATACATGTTTGCGTTGGGAGTCGAAATAAGCGCACAATAGAGGCCATGTCTCTATGTCGACTCTCGCAAACGCCGGAGTAGATAGGAGGGCCGCTCTCTCTGCCTCGGGGGTCGCCATCCACAGGGAGTAGCAGTCGGCCTTCAGCTCATTCCTGTTGTATCGGACCTTGGCCTGCATGTTCTTCATTAGGCCATTGTACAGAGCATGAAGGTCGAGCACCCTCCCCGGGTGATCAGGGTCGGCTACAGGCTGAAAATCGTAATCCAACTGAAAATACAAAAAAATATTGTTATTAGATTGCAAGTGTTAATAATAAATATATTGGATAGATCAAATGAAAATATATATTAATACATACCCGAGCCTGATCAAAGAAGAGGGCGAATGAGCGCTGGTGCTGCTCGCCCCACTCAACGTGAAGTGGATAGTTCTTCACGAGTCGGCTCTCGTCCCCCAAATACCGGCCGAACCTCTCGGCATGAGGACCGGTATAGCGATAGTCAAGGGTAAAAAAAGGGGGGAATGCTGCCTGCCCCTAGCTCTGTCAGGCCTCAGCCTATGGAACTGATTCGGGCCTCGAGTCCCCCTCTGGGGATGGGGAGGCCCTGCGTCTGCACGAAATATCAAGACAATCAATAATAAGACAAAGTTGTATTAAGAAATCAAGGTTAAACGAAAATTCAAGTGTGATATATACCTCCGGTGACTATCGCACGAGCCTGGGCCCGGGCAGCAGCACGAGCGGGACGATAGTTCCTCCGGTGAGGAACAACCGGGGTCCCGGATGCGGACGCATCCCCTCCAACTAGAAAATAAACATCGACGCTAAATTTCCATGAAGTTCATATTTATTCTATAGAGCATATGTAAAATGAGTAAATATTTTAAATTTATTCATACTAACCTACAGACGATGCGGAGGGTATGGAAGCGGCAGGAGTGGCCCCTGCGGAAGATGTGGACGCACCACCTATAATTAGACAATTAAAAATAGATTATATAAGTAATTGCAAAAAGAATGTGTAGATCAATAATATAACGTTCTAAATCAATATGCATGCACTATATGATATATAAACATACCCGCAGGTGCGGTGGTGTCACCACCTACAGCTAGACAATAATAAAAATTGCTAAGTAAGAGCAAAAGGAATGTGTGTATTTATGATATAGCATTCTAAATCAATATACATACACTATATGATATATAAACATACCTGGAGGAGCGGGGGTGGCCTCTGTCCCAGATGTGGACGCATCACCAAAAACTAGACAATCAAACATTGACAGTATAAGTAATTTTGACATAAACAGGCATGAATATCTGTAATATTACATTCAAAATGGATATGCGTGCAGTATACCTGGAGGTGTGGCAAAATCCACACGGAAGGAGGCATCCGAAGGGGTCTCCGATCTAGGTGCAAGACCGGCCCTCTGAAGCTCCCTACGGAGCTCTCCGGGCGGCAGAACCGCTCTGCCTCTGCCTCTGCCGCGGCTGGAGCTCCTGACGCCCCTCGCTGCTCCCGACATCGTCATCAAATCTAGATAAACAGTTCGTGGACGCATTAGACAATCATTAAAATTATTGACTATATATGTATAGAGCGTAAAATGTGAAGTAATAATATAACATTACTGATAACCTTTTTCGTTTCGTGGGCGCATCATACATATCTACTTGGATTTCATCGTCGATGTCATTTCTAACCCACGTAACTTCATGATCGGTCGAAGACAACCCGTCCTTCGAAACAGACGGTCGGAGCACTTTAAGCCTTCTCTCTTCTTCGTCCTCATCGCTGTCCTCGTATTCTGGGACATCGTAGACATATCTGGGTTTCCATCGGCATACAACACTCCACCCCGGATGCTTCAAACACTGTGAATAGTATACTTGGAACGCTTGGTTCGGAAAGATAAACGGATCGTCCTGACCGTAAAATCGAAGTGTGTTCACACTGGTCAATCCATATTCATCTTTCCAAGTCCCAAGACTGCTTCTCCACCTGTCCGTATCGGTTCGCGGATCGTACCAAGTACACTGGAATATATAAAAGGGTTCTGATCGTCCGGGATAGTGGATGCCGAGTATACAATTTAATTACCCATAGTAAATCACACCGTCCGATCCTACCGTCGCAATCCCACTATTCTGAGTGGTTCTAGATGTTTCTATGTCCTTAACTTCGAATTTGTATCCAAGGAAACCAAATCCTTTGTAATATGCAACCTCCATACTAGGAAATTGAGCTAAATATCTTGAATCACTCTCAAATGATGCAGAAAAGTTCGGATCGTGGATCTAACAAAACAAATTTTACGACAAATACATAACGATACAAGTTTAGATTAAAACTGATAGCAATAAAATGTAATTCAAATAACTTACATGCTCTGTGACCCAATCACAAAAATTATCCTGATGGTATTTTTCCAAACGTTCTTTGTTCCAATCAGGATGCCCCTCACGTACCTCGTTAAAATGAGTTCTGTTTTCGACAAATAATTGTGACATTAATATTATGTCATTTCATACACACACAAACACAGATATAACAATTAATCCAAAAGAACTTACTCTCTAATTTGTTCAAGACATGCGCAATTAAGCAAGATAAACCGGTATATCTTGTTGATAAACATAGTGTCTACCCTCTTATACTCGGCTTTACCATATGGCCCGTCTT
Organism: Agapanthus africanus; assembly: GCA_030015575.1. Classification (NCBI taxonomy): domain Eukaryota; kingdom Viridiplantae; phylum Streptophyta; class Magnoliopsida; order Asparagales; family Amaryllidaceae; genus Agapanthus; species Agapanthus africanus. The sequence goes on along the minus strand of JASDDO010000028.1, from coordinate 49,106,595 downwards.
GAATTCTTCGTGGTCGGTTAAGCCTTGTCTCAATGTTCTCGTCCAGATAGCGGGAACAAAATATGGTTGCTTCATCAAGAAGATAACCTTGCATGATAGAACCCTCTGGTCGATTTTTATTGCGTATATACTTCTTAATAGTGTAAAGGTACCTAATGAGAATATGTTGAATAAATAAATACGGGTATACAGGACAACAATAAATTTATAAATTGCGCGAAACGAAAAATTACATGTACCTCTCGACGGGATACATCCATTGATATTGTACCGGTCCGGCTAATTTCGCCTCAGTTGCAAGATGAACCGTCAAATGTATTATGATATCGAAGAATGACGGTGGGAAAATACGCTCAAACTTGCAAAGTATCAACGCAATAGAATTTTCTAGTTTATCCAACGTCGCAACCTCCAGTGTTTTAGCACACAACTCCCTGAAAAAACAACATAGGTCGTTGATTACTAGACCAACCGAGTCGGGGAGAGAAGTCCTGAGGGCTAATGGAAGAAGGTGCTCCACGATAACATGGTGATCATGACTTTTCAGCCTATCGATCTTGCCCTTCACAATTTTTATTTTCTTACTGAATGATCCTGAGAAACCTGTGGGGACTTTCAAATCATGCAACACCTGCAGGAATCTTTTCTTCTCCGGTTGTGACATATGATAAGCGGCATTGGGAAGTACAAACTTGCCCGGTTTACCCGCTACCGGTTTAGGGTGCAGTTCACTTCTTATTCCCCACTCTTGTAGATCCATCCGAGCATTCATGTTGTCTTTCGATTTCCCGTCTTTACACAGAAGCAAGTTAAGTATGTGCTCTGATACTCCCTTCTCTATATGCATGACGTCCAGACAATGACGCACTGAATTTGTAGACCAGTACGGAAGCTCGAAGAAAATGCTTAACTTCTTCCAATATTGTGGTTTGACCTGTTTCGTCGGATCCATCCCGAAGGTCACGTTATTGTAACCATCCCATTTAGCAGTCACGTCCTCTCCGGACAATGGGGATGGAGGTCCAAGAAGCTCCTGATGACCATCAAAGTGAACCGTGTCTAACCTATAGGGGTGATCTGGAGGCATAAAACGTCGATGGCCGCAATAACAAACCTTCCTGCTAAAATTCAAAAATTTTGATGTTGTGTGTTCATGGCAATGAGGACATGCTTTGTGACCATGTACGGACTAACCTGATAGCATTCCATACGCAGGAAAGTCATTAATTGTCCACATTAAAGCCGCACGCAGTATGAAGGTTGTATTTGTGTTTGAATCATATGTCTCTACACCATCAATGAACAAAGTTTTCAGCTCCTCGATCAGAGGTCGGAGATAGACGTCGATATTGTTCCCCGGTGAGTTTGGTCCGTCGATAAGAAGAGGCATCATAAAGTATGATTGGTCCATAGCCAACCAAAGCGACAGATTATAAATTATCATTATAACGGGCCATGTACTGTGACTTCCAGCCATATAGTTGAATGGACAGAAGCCATCGGTAGCCAGTCCGAGCCGGACATTGCGAGGATCGCTGCTGAATATTGCGTGCCTCTTATCGAAATCCTTCTATGCCGGTGAATCTCTTGGATGGCTCATTTTTCCATTTTCGCTTGGAGGAGCACGGTGATGCCAAATCATTGCCTCGGCTGTATTCTTGCACCTGAATAGCCTCTGTAGCCTCTGTGTTATGGGAAAGTATCGTGCTATCTTCACAGGTATATCAGGCTTCTTATCAGAATCTTTCGGCTTATACCTGACCTCTCCGCATGTTGGACACTCTTTCAAATCTGAATTCTCTTTCCGGTACAACACGCAATTTTTAGGACATGCTTGAATCTTCTCGCACTTTAGACCCAAATCAGACATCATCTTCTGGGCTTCGTACCAGCTTTCGGGCACATTATTTCCCGGAGGCATAGAATCTTTCAAGAACGAAAGAAGCATTGTGAATGACTTGTTGCTCCATCAATTTAAGCACTTAATCTGGAAAAGTTGGACGAACCATGAGAGGGTGGAATACTTCGCATTCTCATAAATTGGTTTCCTAGCATCATTCATGAAATTTTCATATTTATCCGCACGCGGTCCTTGACCGGAAGGAATGTCATCTTCGGTACGAATAGATTCACCTAGGGCAGTTTCTACCATATCCTCCATTTTTTCTGATGGAAATAAATTTCCGTCTCCTGCCGTATTACCGAATTCTTCTTCTTCTCCTGCCGCATTATCGTGTTCTCCTTCTTCTTCTACCGCAGTACTGCATTCTTCTCCTTCCCCGTGATATTTCTAAGTTGAATAAAGTCTAGTAAACCCATGTTTTACAATATGAAGCTCTGCCAATTCTACCTTCTGCCAGTACTTATTGCCACATCTATCGCACGGACAGAGAATCTTCTCTATTATGATCTTATTATGTGCGCGTGCAAATTCAAGGAAAGCAGCAACTCCTGCGACAAACTTAGGTTGCATACGTTGTTTCCAATCCACATACATCCAGTCCTTAACTCTGACGTACTCATGGGCCATGTTAGACTGAATAACATATAAATTATAGGTTATGCTGACTATATTGAGAAATATAAGAACGGGATAGTTACTGACAAAGGAGAAAATCCGTGTATATGCTTTGTGTGTGCGTTTGTCGTTGAAAAGAATAAATTATCGCACGTATGTTAACCGATAGACGGGGACTAAGTGGCGCTTTTAGTTTCATATATGAGTATCGATGGGAATATGAAGGTTTCATATTATCATATATTGGTTTTAACCCGAACATCTCGAATCGCTCTCTAATTATGCGTTTGTATGTGTATGTTCCGGCTGTCGGGGGTAGGCTTCTATCCCATTAAGAATGTATAGAGCGAACGCCCATCACTTGTGCTTTCAACCGTTTCGAGTAAATTTCGGCAGCATCTCCTCGCTGTTCTCCGAGTACACTGTAATAGAATAGATAATCATTTCAAAGCTGTGAAACAACGTTGAAATGAACATCTAATCTATCTTTGTACACGGAGAACCAGCGGAAAGGTACCGACGAAATATCTCGAAACGGATGAAAACACAAGTGAATGAAGGCGTTTGCTTTATACATTCTTAACTTGTCCACACGGGACAAATCTATGGGTTACCATACGATTGAATTTTCTCGTCGCGTAGACTATACGACGGTTGTTAGTATCGAGCTATACTGTCCGATATTTAACAACCTTCGTATAGTTCTAGGTCACGACGAGCATCGCACGTATGTTAACCGATAGACGGGGACTAAGTGGCGCTTTTAGTTTCATATATGAGTATCGATGGGAATATGAAGGTTTCATATTATCATCGAGTATCATATATTGGTTTTAACCCGAACATCTCGAATCGCTCTCTAATTATGCGTTTGTTGTGTATTCTTGTTGTATGTGTGTGTTCTGGCTATCGGGGGTAGGCTTCTATCCCATTAAGAATGTATAAAGCGAACGCCCATCACTTGTGCTTTCAACCGTTTCAAGTAAATTTCGGCAGCACCTCCCCGCTGTTCTCCGAATACACTGTAATAGAATAGATAATCATTTCAAAGCTGTGAAATAACGTTGAAATGAACATCTAATCTATCTTTGTACACGGAGAACCAGCGGAAAGGTACCGACGAAATATCTCGAAACGGATGAAAACACAAGTGAATGAAGGCGTTTGCTTTATACATTCTTAACTTGTCCACACGGGACAAATCTATGGGTTACCATACGATTGAATTTTCTCGTCGCGTAGACTATACGACGGTTGTTAGTATCGAGCTATACTGTCCGATATTTAACAACCTTCGTATAGTTCTAGATCACGACGAGCATCGCACGTATGTTAACCGATAGACGGGAACTAAGTGGCGCTTTTAGTTTCATATATGAGTATCGATGGGAATATGAAGGTCTCATATTATCATCGAGTATCATATATTGGTTTTAACCCGAACATCTCGAATCGCTCTCTAATTATGCGTTTGTTGTGTATTCTTATTGTATGTGTGTGTTCCGGCTGTCGGGGGTAGGCTTCTATCCCATTAAGAATGTATAGAGCGAACGCCCATCACTTGTGCTTTCAACCGTTTCGAGTAAATTTCGGCAGCACCTCCCCGCTGTTCTCCGAGTACACTGTAATAGAATAGATAATCATTTCAAAGCTATGAAACAACGTTGAAATGAACATCTAATCTATCTTTGTACACGGAGAACCAGCGGAAAGGTACCGACGAAATATCTCGAAATGGATGAAAACACAAGTGAATGAAGGCGTTTGCTTTATACATTCTTAACTTGTCCACACGGGACAAATCTATGGGTTACCATACGATTGAATTTTCTCGTCGCGTAGACTATACGACGGTTGTTAGTATCGAGCTATACTGTCCGATATTTAACAACTTTCGTATAGTTCTAGGTCACGACGAGCATCGCACGTATGTTAAACGATAGACGGGGACTAAGTGGCGCTTTTAGTTTCATATATGAGTATCGATGGGAATATGAAGGTTTCATATTATCATCGAGTATCATATATTGGTTTTAACCTGAATATCTCGAGTCGCTCTCTAATTATGCGTTTGTTGTGCATTCGTGTTGTATGTGTAACATGATTTTAAACCATTGAGATCAAGATTGATAGAACTGATCATCCTACATTGCAATAGCATTCATCAACCAAAAACTATTATTGCAATGGTATTCATCTATAACAATCAACAATTAAAACTACAAATGTACGATACTGATATCATAAAGCGTTATACGCAACATTGATAGAACTGATAAATAAAAAAACGAAACACAAACCGTATCAAGATTTAACAACTTTGATTATGTCATATACGCGGGCTGATATTTTCATATTAGCCAATAGGCAAAAATAGATTGCGGTCTGGATATGGCATATTGGCAGATGTTACCTATATGCATACATGCATGTTGTCTCCCCATTTTTTCATAAATCAAACCAACTACATACATCAAACTAGTCCATGCCACCAATCGGAAACTCCACTATGTCTTTGAATTATTATTTTTCCAAATAACATTGAGCTCCTATTGACATTGTCCCATCCAACAAATTTGTTGTGCTTTCCTCGACCTTCATCTAGCTTTCACATGCCATACACATTAGATGAGTAATATAGTTATAAATTATGGTATTTTGTTGTCATCAATCTACCTAACCCTAACCCCAACCTAACCCTAGCCCCAGCCCCAGCCCCAGCCCCAGCCCCGCCCTAACCTAACCCTAACCCAAGCGCGGCCAGCTAAACCCCAACACCAACCCTAAGGCAAACCCTAACCCCAGCCCCAGCCCCAGCAGCAGCCGAACCCCAACCCTAACCCTAACCCCAACCCCGACCCCGACCCCGACCGCGACCCATGCCGAACCCCAACTCGCGCGCGCAACCCCAGACCCAGCCATGAACCCTAAGCCCAAAATAATCAAAAAATTCTTTAATTTACCTGAAGATTTACTCACCTGAACGGCGGTGGCGACGACGAGAACGGCGGTGGCGACGAGGAGAACGGCGTGGCGATTTGGGGATTTTTTCGCGCGCGATCGAGAGAGAGAGAAAGAAAGTGAGCGTAGGCGATCGATCTGTGCCTTTATTAAATCGATATTTAGTTGCCCCTACGGATTTACCCGTAGGTCCTTTGTTTGCGGCTCCGTAGGGGCAAACACCAAATTAAGAATTAATATTTTTATTCTTGGACGTCTGGGCCCGTAGGGGCAACCTTTTAGCCCTACGGATTAATCCGTAGGGCCAAGTTAAATCTGCCCCTATGGATTCCAATATCCGTAGGGGCAACCCCCTATTTTACTAGTGAGATATTGGTGTCTATGACTGGAACACTAATTTCCTTAGTGGTTGGTCGAACTACAGCTCAGGCGGTATATGAGACACTTACTAAAACCTTCACATCGCACTCTCGTGCTCTCATCCTTCAATTGAAGACACAACTTCAGAACATCAAGCGTGGATCCGACTCCATAACAAAGTACATTCAAAACACCAAGACCGTCGCCGACAATCTTGCGGTCATTGGACATAGTATTTCCGATGTCAATCTTGTCATGCACGTTTTAGCCGACCTGGGATCGGCTTATGACTCCTTTGTTCCTGCTATCAAAACCTGCATAGATGAGATCTCTCTTGAAGATCTACATAGCATGCTCCTTGCACACGAGAGTCTTTACGAGTAACAAAATAAGTCTATCGACACTACTCCTTTTCCATCTGTCAACACCGCAACCATGGGTCATGGTGGTTCCTCTCCAGATTACTATCAGCACGGCGGTCGTGGTCGAGGCTACGGTCGTGGTCCTCCTTGATACCAAATTTATATGACAATTGGTCACTATTGCAATAGTTGTCCACAGCGTTTCAATCAAACTTTTTTGGCGATCAAAAGGGTGCTTTGCAATTTCATGCCTCGCAATCTCAAAATGTAAGATCTGATGGACCATATCAAGGACACGTCCCATACGACATGCTATCGCATACACCTTCACCATATTCATTGAGCGATCCAAGCGCTGCTTCTTCTGAATGGTATCCTGACTCGGGGAAACCCATCATATCACGCCAAACTACAATCAACTCCTCGCGGAAGCCCCTTATAAAGTTACAGATTCAGTACGCGTAGATAATGGTACAGGTTTTCGTATTCTTAACTATGGTCACACAGCAATTCCATCGTCTTCTCGATCACTTCAAATGGCACAATGTTTTTCATGTTCCTTCAATGAAGAAAAATCTCTTATCTGTTCATAAATTTACTAAAAATAATAATGTTATTTTTAAGTTTCACTTGTTTGATTGTTTTGTGAAGGATCCAAAGTCGGGAACAATTCTACTTCAAGGCCACCTTAATAATAGACTGTACCAATTGTATCTTCTGAATGTCTCGTCTCCCACCGTGCTTGTTGGCGAACGTACCTCCACTTTCTCATGGCACACTCGCTTAGGTCATCATGCAATAAAAACTGTAGTCAGGATTCTATCTCATTTTCATTTACCAACTGTTATGAGTAGTAGAGAGTCAGTCTGTTCTAGTTGCATGAAGACGAAAAACCACAAACTTTCCTTTGAATTGTCATCAACATTGTCTTTAGCACCTTTAAATTTAATTTATTCTGATATTTGAGGCCTTTCTCATATTCTATCTCACTCTGGTTTCCGCTATTATGTTACTTTTGTTGATGACTATAGTAAATTTACTTGGATATTTCTAATGCGTAATAAATCTGATTTGTATGATATCTTTTATCGTTTTCAACGACATGTTGAACGCTATTTCAACAGGAAAATACGTATGTTTCACTCTGATTAGGGTGGTGTGTATCCATCCCTTCATCGTCATCTTACCATGGAAGGAATCCTCCATCGTGTTTTCTGTCCACACACTCCCGAACAAAACGGGGCAACGGAACGCAAACATCATCATATTGTAGAGACAGCTCGTGCTCTTCTTGCTCATGCCACCATCCGTTCTCATTATTGGGATGAGGCTGTAAGTACCGTCGTGTTTTGTAACAACTATGTTTCAGTGTACAGAAAATTTATTTAAAAGTTAATGTAAAAATGGAGTATTTACAGTCATGTGTATGCTATAAGTATTTGATTTGTTTTAAATAGTAAGAAACAACTTGTAGCTCATTAGTAAAGTATTGCACTGCTATGACATAGCCCCTGTGTTCGAATCCCCCGGCCACATATATTTTTTTTGTTGATTTTATTTTAAACATTTCGAAGTTCAAAAGTTTACACGTGCAAAACACGTAAAATGAAAAGTCACAATAAAAACAAACATGTGGAAATTGTTATTTATACAGTCTTGGACACGTGTCTTCAATCCAACACCCCAACCCCACAAATGGATCGGCGAGATTCCCTTGGGGGCCGGCACCGCCGGTCTAACCCGTTCAAACTGCTACAATTTTTTAACCCTAATACCCCTTGGCCTACCCCACTACCCCCATGTTGGTTGGATTCTCTGCAATTATCCAGAGAGTGATAATTCCTCTCTTAAATCCATTTTAATGCACATTTTAATTACATTCTTTATTACCCTAAACCCTAATTCTATCTTATAAATACCCCCCTACACCATTGTCATCTCCATTCTAAAAATTATCACAAAAACTCTCTAAAATTTCCAAGTCCAAAGTTATACAAGTGGAGTTAGCCAAGGTCGAAGTTCCGGCGACGTTTCGGGAAAAATCCGGCGATGGAACGACTCCACGACACCTTCGGAAGTTCATTCTACCTCTTCCCTCTTCTACAAATCAGTAAGTCCCCTCTCCACACCTCTCATTCTAGTCTAAAACATTCTCAATTCAAAACTTGTAACACTCTAGTTCATTTATACCAGTTCTAGTTCAAGTATTTCGTTATTTATGGTATTTTTCGTGATTTATGGTATTTTGGGTGCGAATAGTGTATGTGACATCTGTATTTGCATCCTACCTGACCCGCTTGCTGGAAACCCGTCTTAATTCCTGTTTATGATTTATCCTGGCTTGCTTTATGGATCCGTGCACTTTCATGTTGTTTATTTTGCATACTCGCATTACATCAAGCATCTGCATTTTTATAAAACATTAAAAGTTGAATAAAATATTTTAAAAATATCTTGCATGGCTTGCATGATACCCCTGACCATGTCGTAGCATCCGCACACCTTGTTCTCGTCCCGTTCAGTGCAACGGACTCGTTTGGATGGCTACGTGTACATGCGTGCATCCGTTCTTGGGGGTATGCTTTTTCGTGACTCGGATATCCTATTCTAGTTTTGGTCAACACTTATATTTTCCGTATTTTAAAACCGGATTTTTAGACTCGACCCGGGAGTGTTTTGGACTATTTTTGTATTAGCCAAAATAATCAAATTCTTTAATTAATATTATATTTTAATATTCTAACCGTTTAAAAGTTTACCCAACTAAAAAGATTTCTTTAAATCAAATTTTTTTAAACCGCACTAGCTTTCTCTCTCTCTCTCTCTCTGACACTCCCTCTCTCTCTATCTCTCCCTCTCTCTCACCTCTCGCAATTTTTGTTCACTTCTCAAGTCCCATCACCTCCTTCTTCCTTACGCTCATCTCCCTTCTCTTTTTCTTTCTTCCTTCTCTATTTAAACCCCCGTGACGAGAACCCATGCAACCCTAACCCTAACTCCTTCACCTCCTCCTCAACCCCTCGTCGTCATCTCCCTCATCTCCTCTCCTCCCTCTCCAAACCCAGGAACCCCCTGCACACCCGAAACCCACAATCCCTGCACCCTAAGAAACCCTAACCCTAGCTTCCTGCTCTCGTCGCCGTCGCCACACCGCCGACGACCTCCCTCATCTCCTCGTCACCCTCATCTCCATCACCTCCCTCTTCCTCTTCCCTTTCTCCAATCCCGAGCCCCACAGACCCCTGCGAGCCATCACCCGAGCACCCTACACCCCACGCCGGAGCTCCGTTGATCCCGTCGTCGCCCTGACACCCTCTCCACCACCTCTATCCTCTCTCCTCTCTTGTTCCCTGCACAAAAACCCCAGAGCACCCTCTTCTTTTCTTCTTCTTCTTCTTTCTACTTTCTTTCTTGATTTCTTGTTCTTTTCCGGTGATCAACCGCCGGAGCCGTGCTTGTCCCCGTCGATCCGAGTAATCCAGTGAACAACCCCAGCCAGTGTAGTCGTGTTCTTGCTTTGCCTGGTCTTGTCCGTGCGCGCATGCGGATATTGCGACGTTTACCCGACGTCGGACGTGCCGTACGTACCCGTCGTATGATCCAATCGAGGCAAGTTCATCTTGCTACATGCTTTGTATCCTATTATACATCCATATGAGTAAAATGTTACTTGTTTATTATATTATGCATCCATATTAATGTTTTACTGTGTTAGGATACCTGTTTGCATCCATATCATCTATGATATGCGTAGCTGCATCTACAGATCACATTATTACATATTATTGTTATATTAGTACCCCATGCTTGATAATGTGCATCCTATATAGTCTTGGAACTGTAAATGTAACCCCGATCGATATTTGTGCATCCATACCATTAATTATATATCAATTTGCATGCCATGTCACATTGTTTCATATTATTGTTATATTAGTACCCCATGCGTGATAATATGCACCCTACATAGTCATGGAGCTATAGTTGTAACCCCTGATAGATAATTAAGCATCCATATTTTATTGTGTACCCATACCATTAATTCTTTATATCTAGTTGCTTGCCATGTCGTATTAATTCATAATATTGTTACAATAACACCCCATGCTTGATAATGTGCATCCTACATGGTCATGATGTAACCCCTGATAAATATTTGTGCATCCATGCTCTTATCGTGCATCCGTACTTGCTACAGTTTTATTATGAGCATCCGCTTAATACCTGTGCACTACCTGATGCATCACTGCTTGACTTGATACCTGATCCTGTTACTAATGCCGATAATCCTGACCTGTTGTCCCGACGGACATATCCTGTTGTCTGTATAGACAAACATGTACCTGCTTGATCCTGTGTTGGCATTAGCTCCAGATTATCAATACCTGACTTGAACACATAACCTTGGGGATATGGGGAAATCAAAGGTGTAACCGAGTGTAACTTAAAAGGGTATTACTTGATCCGTGGTCCCGGGGGGTAACGGGACAGGGCCATTCGTGACTCTTATATCTTGATCCGTGGTCCCGAGGGGTAACGGGACAAAACCACTCTTGGTTCACATATTCCTAATCCGTGGTCCCGGGGGGTAACGGGACATATTCTTTGAGTTACATGAGGAGTACATCAATTGATTTCGAATAAATTTCGAATAGATAACCCAGTATCACAGTTTAGATTATTTACCGCACTTCACCCGCACGTATACACTTCACTGTTCATGCCCGTGTTACTGTTATACACTCATTACTGTTACTACCCATGCCTGCATATCTTGTTACCTCCTGATTATATTTTATTGTTTGATATTATGACGCACTGACGTCTGGGTTTTGCATGGCCCAGATCCTCTATCTCTGTCGCAGGCCGTTCAGGAATATTTCAGCCAACAGGTCGAGCAGTGAGAATCCTGTTAGTAGCTAGTTAGTTTAGTTTTATTTTCGTACTTTCATTCCTGATCTAAGCTCGTATTTTGGGATGTACTTTCCAGATGTTATTGTTATTAGATTATTGCTTCCGCATATTATTTCTTGACTCGTTATTCTGGCATATGGACATGTACTAGATAGTTTATTTTATTTCTACTGTTCTTGATATCTTATAGACAGCCGTAATGTGATTGTGGAGGGATGTTTCCTAGCCACATGTAGCATGGTTGGCTCTGTCACGTGCCGATCTTAGCGCACTCTGGGAAGCGGGGCGTGACAGGGTTTTTTTGGTATCAGAGCCATAGGATTTAGGTTAATCGGGTTTGATTCTTTTGTTGTTGGGTATTGGACCCAATACACGAATCAGAATACTCGTAACTAGGAGCATGTCCTGCCTTATTACTATCTTGTCATCCTTGAATCCATAACTATCTTACTTCTTGTATCCTGTTTATTGAATCTTGTTTATCTTGCTAATTCTCTTCGGTGTTTTGGCTTCAGAATCATGGCGGACAGAAATCTGAGATCGTATCAGAAGCGTGTTGATGACGCCGCTTTGCTTGGAGTAATTCATGGGATGCTGGAGAACCAGAAGAGACAGACCGAGCTAAACCAGCGGCAAGCCGAAACTTTTCAGGAAGGTTTGCGGACCGTCCAGCAGTCCGTAAACAATGTTGCGGCCAAACCAGTAGAGTGTGTGGGTACCGTGGCGAATTTCAGGAGACTTGGTCCGTCCATTTTCACTGGTTTGGAGGAGCCGTTGCCAGCAGAGCAGTGGCTAGTCGATACGGAGAATCTGCTCGTTGCAGCACAGATTCCGGAGGACAAAAGAGTGGATGTTGTACGCATCCAATTGGTGGACTATGCTCGTGAATGGTGGCTTGTGGAAGAGACCCGTTTGTCCAAGCCGATCAGTTGGGCTACTTTCTCGAAGAGTTTCTTGGAGAAGTTCTTTCCGCAGACTGCACGGGAGGAAATGGAAGAAAAGTTTATCAGTTTGAAGCAGAACGGCGTATCCATGGATGCGCATGCGGCTGAGTGGACACGATTCAGTCAATTCGCTGGACCTTTGGTTGCCAACGATGCTAATAGGGCACGAAGGTTCATGCGCAGTTTGGACGTGGAAATCCAGAGGCATATCATATCTCTGGGATTGACCACTTTCTCGCAAGTTCTTAAAGCAGCCTGAGAGCAGCAGTGCTTATCAATGAAGACAGAGGGTACGCAGCAGCAGGCAGTTGTAGTGCGGAAGCCGGCGTTTGCGCCGAACCGAGTGCCTATACGCAGAGGTATTCCGGTGAACCGATGTGGCGTAGTACCGATAAAGAAGCCCGTCGTACCCGAGCAGAGAGGAAGGATGTTTTATGACTTTTGCCATCTACCCGGACATCAGCAGAAGGATTATCGGAAGAAGCTTGGACTTTGTTTGGTTTGCGGATCAGCTGATCACACTATCAGTGTTTGCCCGTCGAAGCTTCATTTGAAGGATGATGTTCAGAAGCCACCGCAGAGGCAGTTTCAGGGCAGAAGCAGATAACTCAGGGACCTAATCAAGGTCGCGCCTTTACTCTGACGGCTGAAGAGGCCAAGGCTTCAGATAAAGTTGTTTCAGGTATCCTACTTGTTCATGATTTTCCTGCATTAGCATTATTCGATTCTGGTGCATCCCATTGTTTTATATCGTCCAAGTTTATTGCTGCACACTTGATTTCTTGCACGACCCTGTCTAGTTGTTGGGACATACACACTAGGAATGGGAAGATCATGACTAGTAGTGCGCGTAAGGATTGTTCGGTTGTTATTTACGGACGAGAGTTATTTGCAGATTTCTTGGTGATCGATACCGGCAGTTATGACGTTGTCTTGGGAATGGACTTTCTCAGCACTTTCCACGCTCACATAATTGTAGGGCAAAGAAAGTGATTTTCCAGATTCCCGGACATCCGAAGTTTGTTTTTGCTGGAGGAAGCAGTTCTGTCGGGCCAGTCGAGTTTAGGGCTAGGCCGACAAATAGTGTTCTTTCGTCGATGGAGGTTGATAAGGAGGAAGCGCCAGCTGTAATTCGAGAGTTCATGGACGTGTTCGAGGATATCTCGAGTTTACCGCCAAAGCGAGATGTAGAGTTCGCAATCGATCTTGTTCCTGGTGCAGATTCAATCTCAAAGGCGTACTATCCAATGGCTCCAGTGGAGTTGGAAGAAGTCAAGAAGCAGATTACTGAATTGCTAGAGAAGGGTTGGATTCGCAGCAGCAATTCACCTTGGGGAGCTCCAGTTCTTCTAGTAAAGAAGAAAGATGGCACAAGGAGAATGTGCATCGACTATCGAGAATTAAACCGGGTGACTATTAAGAACAAGTACCCGATCCCTCGTATTGGCGAATTGTTCGAGCAACTCAGTGGCGCGAGGTTATTCTCGAAGCTGGATTTGCGATCCGGATATCATCAGGTCCGAGTTAAATCAGAGGATATTTGCAAGACTGCGTTCCGAACTCGATATGGGCATTACGAGTATTTAGTGATGCCATTCGGAGTCACGAATGCACCGGCGATATTTATGGACTTGATGAACCGAATCTTTTCACCATTCTTGGACCAGTTTATTGTGGTGTTTATCGATGATATTCTGGTCTACTCGAGAAGCCTTGAAGAGCATGCAGAACACTTGAAAATCGCACTGCAGACATTGAGGCAAGAAAAATTATATGCGAAGATAAGCAAGTGCGAGTTTTGGCTTGAAGAAGTGAAGTTTTTGGGGCATGTCGTATCCGGAGATGGAATCGCCGTTGATCCCGAGAAGATTGCAGCAGTTCAAGATTAGCCGATTCTGAAGAACGTAGCAGAGATCAAAAGTTTTCTTGGACTTGCCGGATATTACAGAAGGTTCGTGGAGAATTTTGCTCGTTTGGCTGAGCCTTTAACCAAGCTTACGCGTAAGGAAGTACCGTTCGTATGGATGGATAAATGTGCGTCAGCTTTTGAGGCATTGAAGCAGAGATTGATAACCGCTCTTATTTTGACCGTACCAGACGGTTCCGGAGGATTGGTGATTCACAGCGACGCATCTGGGAAAGGTTTGGGATGTGTTTTGATGCAGCATGGGAAGGTTATAGCTTTCGCGTCGGGACAGTTGAAGATCCATGAGAAGAATTACCCAACTCATGATTTGGAACTAGCAGCTGTGATTTTCGCTTTGAAGATTTGGAGACACTACTTACTGGGCGAAAGGGTCAAAGTATTCACCGATCACAAAAGCCTAAAGTATGTGTTCGCGCAGAAAGAGTTTAACATGAGGCAGCGTAGATGGTTGGAGCTGATGGCTGACTATGATCTTGATCTCAAGTACCATCCGGGGAAAGTTAATGTAGTGCCGGATGCGCTTAGTCGGTTGCCAGCAATTCGGATGTTGACTGCACAGAAGGAGCTTATCGAAGACTTTCGGAGATTCGAGTTGGAGATCGTGCTACCGCATTCTTCGGGACAGTTGATGCAGCTGCAAGTACAGTCGTCGTTGATCGAGAATATTAAAGCAGCGCAGTCACAGGACCCATGATTGCAGAAGTTTCGAGAACAGGTTGAAGCGGGACTTCGAACGGACTTGTTGATTCGTGAAGATGGTTCGTTGCGATATGATAGCCGTTTGTGTGTGCCGAAAGGAGATATTCATGAAGAAGTTATGAAAGAGGCACACTGTTCCGCATATTCCATACATCCAGGAGGCATGAAGATGTACTGTGATCTACGACACCATTTCTGGTGGGAAGGTATGAAAAGGGAGATTGCCCGCTTTGTAGCGAAGTGCTTGGTGTGTCAGCAAGTTAAGGCTGAGCATCAGAGGGTAGCTAGTTTATTGCAACCACTTCCGATTCCTCAATGGAAGTGGGAACATATAATCATGGATTTCGTGACAGCTTTACCGCGGAGTCCAAAGGGCAACAATGCAGTTTGGGTGATTGTTGATCGATTGACCAAGGCAACTCATTTCATTCCGTTTTGAGTTGGTCAGTCAACAGGAGCGTTAGCAGAACGGTACATGCAGGAGATTGTAAGATTGCATGGAGTACCCGTAAGCATCGTTTCCGACCGTGACACCCGATTCTTATCACACTTTTGGAGGAGCTTACAGAAAAGTTTAGGGACGTGATTGAAGTTTAGCACCACTTATCATCCCCAGACAAGCGGCCAGTCGGAGAGAACGACCCAGAATCTTGAAGACATATTGAGAGCTTACATGTTAGACTTCAAGGGTTCATGGGAGGATCATCTACATTTGGTGGAGTTTTCGTACAACAACAGTTTTCAGGCGACTATTCAGATGGCTCCATTCGAAACATTGTATGGTCGCAAATGTCGCTCACCTGTTTGTTGGGACGATGTTGGAGAGCGAAGATTGTTGGGACCGGATTTGATCGTGCAAACCATGGAGAAAGTTAATACTATCTGGAATCACATGCAGGCAGCACAAGATCGGCAGAAGAGTTGGGCCGATACATCGAGAAGACCTCTAGAGTTCGCAGTTGGTGATCTGGTATTCTTGAAGATATCACCGACTAGAGGAGTGATTCGTTTTGGGAGTCAAGGCAAGTTTAGTCCTCGATTCGTATGGCCTTTCAAGATTACGGAGCGTGTTGGAGAAGTGGCTTATCGATTGGCTTTACCACCATTTTTTGCGAATGTTTATGACGTGTTTCATGTATCTCAACTCTGTAAGTATGTTCGAGATGAAACACACGTGCTAGATCATTCGGAGCTGACTGTAAGAGAGGATGTAAGTGCACGGCGGCGCCCCGGCCGTCAATCCGACGGCCAAACGCGGAAGCGGTGATAAACTTTAATTTTTGCGGACTTTGCAAACCGGCACCACCGCGCACTAAACTCCGGATCGTAACCATTAACAAGTCTAAGCTACTAACAAGAAAGGGAAGAGATGTACCGAGTGATCCGAGTCCTCCGGTCTTCTCGTCGTCGTCCCGATCTCCCGCGGATCCTCCGGTCGTCGCCTCCTTGCCGGAAGGGCACCACATCGCCTGTATCTTTTACGGGCTCCCATCTCAATACCGAGGCAACTCGGGCGCGAAGTGGGCTAGCCGACGCGCCCAAGATTTGCTGTAGAATAATGTAGAAACTTGTCTCTTTGGGATTTATGAGATTGCCATGTCGGAGGAATTTGTGGACAAGAATTTCCATGGATGCTTAATGAAGAATGGAGCACCCAAAACAAAGAAGAGCTCGGCCAAGACTTTTTTGTTCACTGGAAAAATACATGAAGCAAGCTATCTTTCTCAAAATGGATGTGTGAAGGAATTAAACCAAAGGAAATTAAAAGACTTCACTGCACACACACACACAATGAGGGGGGGCCCACGAAAATCACCATGAAGGAAAAAATTCTCCAGCACACTCATATCACTATGTAGCCTATTAATTAATCCACTAAAAATAAACCCCACTCCAATTATCCACAGTGGCCGGCCCATCACTAACCCATACCCAATCATGTCAAAATAAATGCAAGGGATGGAGCAAAGGATAATGATGCTATCATATCAATCTTTTACATAAAACCCCTCCACAAATGTGTTATTTGCAAACTTGCAAATAACACCCTCCATCGGAAAAGTCCGGCCGGGAAAGAACAAAGGAAAACCGGCCGGAACGGAATGCAAACTGGCAACTCCAGAAAACTGGTCCCGTAATAAATTACAGGAAAACCCCGATACTGTGCATACACACCCGCATCTGTATTCCGTCTGGATACAAATGCAAAGAGACAAAACTACACTATCAAATACTAAGATCCGGCTTAAGCCAAAGCCGGCTAGTAAAAATCGTCCGATCACGATCCGTGCAATACAGCACGTATCTGATCGAACCCTGCCATATCTCCATACGGCCTCTACAGCGTTTCGCCCGAAACTTGAGTAACTGAAAGTGTGGTGGACTCTAAAGACTCGTCAATACTATGGCTGTGGATTTAACCACTAGCACGTCAGAGGTATAAGCCAATACGTGACGGGCCACCAGCTATTGACCAAAAGGGACGTCGATGAGCGAACTCATCCTGACACCCTACTGAGCCTGTCAGTGACAATATCCGTACAGTCCGGTCCGTTCGTCTATGAGTATCGCATGGCGGGCCTAGGGGGTTGGTAAAAGTCAGACCCCCAAAAGCGGTACAAGTCGTGTCGGAGTGTAGCCCAGAACACCCTGAGATACTACTGGAATACCTACCAGTAAATCTCCTTGCCTTGGCCAAGGACTTTGTGTAATGGCTCTCCTAGACACAGCACGACCTCACCCCCAATACCGGGAGAGACGAACCCCTGAAGATACGCTCACTGCCTCCATGTGGCTCGGGACTGTACCCAACTAAAACCTGTTTGCACGACTCCTTTGAGCCGTGGTAGGGTAGTAATCAAAGTACAGTGGGAACTCACACGAGACAAATGACGATCCCCAGGTCGATGAACTAACCTGCACACATGTCACCAGGGAACTGCCATCTGACGTCTGGTATATGACCAACTAGCATGTTCCCGGCGAGTCCTGTCCGGTGTACTTATAACCCAATGAGCACCTGTATACATCTTAGGTGATCCAACTGACACCAGTGGCTTGTGAGACCGGCCACCGCCCCTCGTCGGGGTCTCGACTGTATACACTAGTCTACTAATGGAGTATCGATGCCCGGTCTCGAAACTCCCACGACTAGGGACCTTTTAAGGATATGCTTGTAGACCCCCAGCTCCCACTTATATGATCGCCCTCATACTGCTGGTGGTCAAGCAAGAATCCTAGGGGCTCTATCAACGTGTAATAGCGACGTGTCAGGTCACCTAAAAACAGTACACGATGATAAAGGTAAACCAGATAGCATACTATCATCTCGAGTAAGACTGTCCTACCGGGATAGGTCTTCCCTCAATCATTACAATCACGTACCTGTGACCTAATAATTGACTCTGAGGGCACTATCTCCAACAATCTCCCACTTGCACTCAAGGCTAATTATTGCGATGTCGCATACTCACAGCCCGTGTGATACCGAACATCCAACTCCTCTACTAGTCAGTCTCACAAAGCTCGTTTGCGGAACTATTGCGTTCGAGGAATAGCCTCAGTGAGTGGATCCGCTTTGTTGTTTCTTTCCATGTCTCTCTATATCTCATGTTCGCGGAGAAACCCATCTCCCGAAATGAGCAATACCTGTCTTAGAATGTGTCTGGATGTCTGATGGGACATAGCTCATAAATGAACTCCAAATCCAAACTTCTTAGACTGTATCGTCAACTGAACTTAATCAGTATCCTGCGCGCCATGCCTCCCTCAGTATTGCCTTGGATCACCTGTCCAAAATACTGCCCCTCGTCAGAGGGAAAACTATAACTCTGACAACCTCCTTGTCGTCCATGTCACCTTGGAAGCCTGGAATGATAACCGTCTCCTGAATGAGGCTGTCGTTATCATATCCCTAGAACATCCACTTATGTTCTAAAACTGCTTCCGACTGTTTCTCCAGGATTGGATTAATGTCAACTTATTGCATCTAGTGCAAGAACAACATCTGGTGTGGTACTTGACATCTCATGATTGACTCAATTGCCTAAGCAAGTGATCTGCCAATCATGCACGTCCCTCTCCCCTTTAGTCTGTAAGACACCTTTAGAGAGGGTGACTCCATTACCTGCAGGTACACTACCGTGCCAGGAGTCGTCCATCCTAAATACTCTTAGAATGCTGTCAAGTACCCTGATTGGGAAACCACCCAAATCTGGATCTAAAACCATAGATCTAGTAACCAGTATGTTTGATATAATGTCCAAGTCCTTTGTGGAGAAACCACTGTGCGACGACCAAAGTATAACCGATCGTAGTATAGGAATTCCTTTTCCTATTCTATGTATGTCATCCAAATACCAGGATATCACACCCTACTACCTTCTCAACAGATCCATCCCCTATTCTGATGACGTCAAACCCATGACTGTCACATCAGAAATAGATGATCTATCTCCGCTACATCTGCTTTAGTCTATAAATAGATATAAGCCTGATGTCCACCAATGCTTCCGCTGCTCCCACTGACTACGACAACCCTCTGTCAGAGTCATATAGACGTGCACTTCTAAAACTAGTTTAGAACGACGCTATACTCATCCTCCTGCCGGGTCTCGCAGCCTGGAACAACAACAATGGCAAGTGTGGGTAAACAAGAACTTCCCTGTCACCGTCCTTGAGGCTACCTGAGTACCTCTCGGGTGCCTGAAGTTACCCACCTTATCTGCGGAGTGGCCAATGGAATGTCAAACCAGATTGAATCTTTAGGTTCCTTATCAAATCTTCAGTAATCGTTTGTGGTTCTGGAATCACTTCCAGTTCTACCATACTCCCACTACTATTTTCTGAAAAAAATCCATTTTTAATAAAACTGTGGCGAGTCTAGAACAATATCGCTATTGTTCATCCAGATGGTAGAAAGTCAACCCTCGTCATAGCCTGGGTCAACCCACAAACAGCCATTACAGAAATGTGCCTTGAGTTGTCCAGTGTCTGGTTTTAATCATAAACCGGACAACTCCCCGTACCTTAACATCGTTAAGATATGAACTGTTCTATATCCAATATAGAACCAGAGGCACTGATTTAATTGAACTAGATTCAAATCATGCAGCTGTCTCCAGTGCATGTCAACTAAATGGAAGGAGGCCAGATCAGCGTTACTCAACTTAGGAATACTTCCAATTATGAGTAACCTGAAAGAGAAGCAATTTCTCTTAATCATCACTTTCAACTGAATACCACAAGTATCTACATCTTCGATCTCTTTGAAGAATCCCGATACTTGCTACTCCTGGTTCTCTACTCTATTCAAATACCTGTAACTTCTCCAAATTCGGACCCTGCGTTTCCACGAAACACCTGTCTAAAAACTAGAGAAGTCATAAGTAAACTGAATGTAGTACGAGGACCAACCCCTCTGTCCTGATGGACTCTGGACAACATACAATACTCTGTAAAAGTCCCTTGAGTCTGATTACTCATTCACTGTGTGTCGTAGGTTGAAAACTGTACTTATGGTTAAGAAGAATTACACCGCTGTTTAATGCTCCTTACCTAACCATCCACTGATATAGGTAAATGTCGTAGACATAATTTCAGAAAGGTATATCTCACTCTATGAAAATAGACGTACAGATATATCAATTTGAAATTGGTGCATAACAGCGGATATTCAAAACCAAATATTTGCCGACCGGCAAACAACCCAGGTGATTTCCTCAAATATCACCGATTACAACGAATCCCAATATAATGAGGATAATCACCCAATTCCCAATAACTTACTCCCACTCATCATCTGTAAAACCATACAGATGTGAGAATCGTACCTGGTAAATACATACCCTGGAGTAAGTATCTAATCGGGAAATCAGTTTTCCTTTAACATTACACAGTGAAACTGAAACATTGAAATGTTCCGTTGGGGTACCCTGGTATTCCTAGTAATGCCTCTTCCAGATTCACGACTGTAACCGTATAGTTCTTTGCCACCTCTCCAAATCCCTTCATATGTCTTTAGTCTTTACCTTCTGTACACCCCTTTAGGCCAAATGGTTTTCTTCCTTCCCTACCGTTCGGCACCAGCCTATGGTTTGGAAGAAGACTATCCAATTTGCATAATGGGTGTACTGTCCCAATCCTAGGAACACTCGCAATGAGAGAGGGTGAAGATAAAAGACAACCGAATAAACCTTATTCCTATTTCTCCTGAACCAGAATCCATCCCCGAACTGGAACAAGTTCCATTCGAGTTCGTATATAACCATACGATGGAGTATCCAAATAAACTGTGGATCTTCGTAGTGATACGGAGTGTCCTGGAGAAATACAAAGGTGATGTGGGAGTGGTAACGAAATATTTGGTTTGGTCGTGAATGGCAGTCGCAATTTACTTTGCCCTCTTACTAATCCCTTGTTTTGTCTGAACTTAATACCTTCTGTACACCGTTTAGGCTAACTGGTTTTCTTCATTCCCTACCGGTCGGCACCAGCCTATGGTTTGGAAGAAGACTATCCAATTTGCGTAATAGGTGTACTACTCCTAAACCAAGGAGTACTCGCAACCTGAGAGAAGGTGAAAAAGAAAAGACAACTGAATAATCCTATCCGTTTTCTCCAGAACCGGAAACCATCCTCGAATCCCTTCGAGTTCGTATCTAACCATACGATGGTTTTGTCCAATGGAAGTGGACGTTCGCAGTAATACGGGGTGTCCTGGAGAAAAGGGTAAAAGTAGGAGTGGCAATGAGGTCTGCAACTCTGACAATCCAAAAGCCTGTGTTAAAGAAGGTTCGGTCAACTTGGTCACTGAGTCAAAGTCCTAGGGTCGGGTCAAATGGTTGCTGCCAGAGAGAGAGAGAAAAGAAACACTCAGCGTGCACTCTAACCTAGATCAGAATGGTTACCAATTTATCTAATCTGGAATCCTCCCACTGTACCTCAAATTCTCCTCCAAACCTGAAAGAAGAATTAGTCGGGGTTACCCGAGGAGTAAACTAACTCATCAGTGGGAATCGGGATCCAACTATCATTGCATGATAACGTGACGGAATCCGCTCACGCTATCACACTCCAGAAGGTATGCGCATATCTGGCAAGTTTCAGTTCTTTTGAAACTCCCGATGTGATTTCTGCCCCATGCTCTTATGACCTTGGCGAAGGTCAACAAATCATAAGTCACATGTCAAGTTCTACCCGTCATTATCCAGGTTAATTTGAATCCACCCGTACAAGCCCTTGACGAAGGTCAACAAGGCTGTACGACTGTCCCAAACCAACGCATCTATCTATGCAGCAGAAAGGTAACAAGCAGCTACCATACACTATGCCTTGACGAAGGTCAACAAACATAACATGAATACTACGTGCTACCCGTCTGAAACGACGGAGGGCTACGAATGGTTTCTGGCGAAAATCTTTAACGTAATGAACTTGATATCGTCGAAGGAACGGATAGCTTTTAAAAAATATAGTGACGAAAACCGTTGCTAAAGAGGTCACTCCCTGTGAGGGGATCTCGGCTCTTTCCCCGTAGAATGGGGTGCAGGATATTCCAAATGAATACCGCGATGCAAAGCAAAAGTAATCGGCTATAGTGAAGTTAATGCCCTGACGCAAACTTCTGTCCAAGGGGTCACTCCCGGTGAAGGGATCTTGGCCCTTGCCTCGTCGACTGAGGAGCAGGATATTCCAATGAATACCACGATGCAAAACAAAAGTAAACGTCCTTGCAATAACAGCTTTTTGAAAAGTGTTCCAACAACATCAGATTAGGTTTGTTTAACTTGCATTGATCCGAATCAACGCAGTCCCATCAATTGATCACACCACAAAGAACGAAAATATACTGACGTACGTATATGCCATCCGCATTCGCCACTGGGTCCCGTCATCACCCGTTAGGTTAGCTAACTAACGGCAGAGCGGGGACTGGACTAGCGCGGATGAAAAACATATACAACATCTACTAATATATATACCAATATATAGTATTTCGCTCAAGACGTGAATAAAATGCAACATCACAGAACAATACAGATATCTGGGACCCCCGGGTTTCACAGAGCCACTACTGAAACCCGACGTTCCCCTGGCCGTGTGGATAGCCTGTGCAATGAAAACCTAGACCCCTACGGGCGCGGCAAGTCACCCGCCAAAACCTGAAGCGAGGCAGCCCCCTTCAGCGCCGTGAATGGACCACCCAGCACTTCACGGAATCCGGCAACTTGGGCACCCCTCCTGGGTCAACCTGTACCCCCTACGAGTGCGGCGAATAGCCCGCCAATCCTAGAGCGAAGCCCCCTCCGTCACAATGCCATGAGATGCGGGCTTGTTGCCCTCCAGAACCCGGCTATCCGTGCACCCCTCCGCGGGGTAAACCTAGTACAGAATGTAAAATATACATACAATGGGTACATCGACCGCAACCAGGTCGTGCCCCAAAAGAATAATACAATCAGGCAGTGACGGCAGTCCACATGTCGGACGCTCGCCCCGCAATATCAAATGTACATAATACAACAAACACTGAACTAGCATTGCATCCAGGCTATCCCCCACGACCGATCCGCAACATCACAGCATAAACATAGAACATCAACGTGAAAGTCACGTTCGCAAATCCGTCTAACCGGGCTATAGCAGTTAGACAGGATTTACCGATCGAGTGACATTCACGGTCGCAGATATAATGTAAATACTGTGAAAAATGTGTTTAAAATTTTCCGATTGATCAAACAATTAACAAGTGGGCCCCCAATCAAAACTGTAGCACTCACAGAAATCCTGGGCCCAATTTTAATATTCCAAAACCCATATTTTAAGCCCAGAAAGCCTCTATAAAAAATTGGTGAAGTGATGTGAATAGTGCGCGGCGGAAGGGCCGCACAAATGGGGTTTTCGCGGCGGTTCCGCGCTCCAACTGTGGAGTTACTTCGTCAAATTTTTACAGAACTCTTAGATTTTCCAGTACATCAATATTTTATAACCTGAAAAAATTTTCGAGACCAAAAATTTTCAACAGAAACTGATGCGAACTAAAATGCAGTTTTGGAACTTTTTGATCGATCGGAAATGCAAACACATTACACAAAGCTAGACTAAGTTAATGGCGAGTCTCTGATACCACTGTAAGTGCACGGCGGCGCCCCGGCCGTCAATCCGACGGCCAAACGCGGAAGCGGTGATAAACTTTAATTTTTGCGGACTTTGCAAACCGGCACCACCGCGCACTAAACTCCGGATCGTAACCATTAACAAGTCTAAGCTACTAACAAGAAAGGGAAGAGATGTACCGAGTGATCCGAGTCCTCCGGTCTTCTCGTCGTCGTCCCGATCTCCCGCGGATCCTCCGGTCGTCGCCTCCTTGCCGGAAGGGCACCACATCGCCTGTATCTTTTACGGGCTCCCATCTCAATACCGAGGCAACTCGGGCGCGAAGTGGGCTAGCCGACGCGCCCAAGATTTGCTGTAGAATAATGTAGAAACTTGTCTCTTTGGGGTTTATGAGATTGCCATGTCGGAGGAATTTGTGGACAAGAATTTCCATGGATGCTTAATGAAGAATGGAGCACCCAAAACAAAGAAGAGCTCGGCCAAGACTTTTTTGTTCACTGGAAAAATACATGAAGCAAGCTATCTTTCTCAAAATGGATGTGTGAAGGAATTAAACCAAAGGAAATTAAAAGACTTCACTGCACACACACACACAATGAGGGGGGGCCCACGAAAATCACCATGAAGGAAAAAATTCTCCAGCACACTCATATCACTATGTAGCCTATTAATTAATCCACTAAAAATAAACCCCACTCCAATTATCCACAGTGGCCGGCCCATCACTAACCCATACCCAATCATGTCAAAATAAATGCAAGGGATGGAGCAAAGGATAATGATGCTATCATATCAATCTTTTACATAAAACCCCTCCACAAATGTGTTATTTGCAAACTTGCAAATAACACCCTCCATCGGAAAAGTCCGGCCGGGAAAGAACAAAGGAAAACCGGCCGGAACGGAATGCAAACTGGCAACTCCAGAAAACTGGTCCCGTAATAAATTACAGGAAAACCCCGATACTGTGCATACACACCCGCATCTGTATTCCGTCCGGATACAAATGCAAAGAGACAAAACTACACTATCAAATACTAAGATCCGGCTTAAGCCAAAGCCGGCTAGTAAAAATCGTCCGATCACGATCCGTGCAATACAGCACGTATCTGATCGAACCCTGCCATATCTCCATACGGCCTCTACAGCGTTTCGCCCGAAACTTGAGTAACTGAAAGTGTGGTGGACTCTAAAGACTCGTCAATACTATGGCTGTGGATTTAACCACTAGCACGTCAGAGGTATAAGCCAATACGTGACGGGCCACCAGCTATTGACCAAAAGGGACGTCGATGAGCGAACTCATCCTGACACCCTACTGAGCCTGTCAGTGACAATATCCGTACAGTCCGGTCCGTTCGTCTATGAGTATCGCATGGCGGGCCTAGGGGGTTGGTAAAAGTCAGACCCCCAAAAGCGGTACAAGTCGTGTCGGAGTGTAGCCCAGAACACCCTGAGATACTACTGGAATACCTACCAGTAAATCTCCTTGCCTTGGCCAAGGACTTTGTGTAATGGCTCTCCTAGACACAGCACGACCTCACCCCCAATACCGGGAGAGACGAACCCCTGAAGATACGCTCACTGCCTCCATGTGGCTCGGGACTGTACCCAACTAAAACCTGTTTGCACGACTCCTTTGAGCCGTGGTAGGGTAGTAATCAAAGTACAGTGGGAACTCACACGAGACAAATGACGATCCCCAGGTCGATGAACTAACCTGCACACATGTCACCAGGGAACTGCCATCTGACGTCTGGTATATGACCAACTAGCATGTTCCCGGCGAGTCCTGTCCGGTGTACTCATAACCCAATGAGCACCTGTATACATCTTAGGTGATCCAACTGACACCAGTGGCTTGTGAGACCGGCCACCGCCCCTCGTCGGGGTCTCGACTGTATACACTAGTCTACTAATGGAGTATCGATGCCCGGTCTCGAAACTCCCACGACTAGGGACCTTTTAAGGATATGCTTGTAGACCCCCAGCTCCCACTTATATGATCGCCCTCATACTGCTGGTGGTCAAGCAAGAATCCTAGGGGCTCTATCAACGTGTAATAGCGACGTGTCAGGTCACCTAAAAACAGTACACGATGATAAAGGTAAACCAGATAGCATACTATCATCTCGAGTAAGACTGTC
The DNA here is from genome assembly GCA_030015575.1 of Agapanthus africanus. NCBI lineage: Eukaryota > Viridiplantae > Streptophyta > Magnoliopsida > Asparagales > Amaryllidaceae > Agapanthus > Agapanthus africanus. Next base: position 49,080,646 of record JASDDO010000028.1, on the reverse strand, counting down.
CTACCGGGATAGGTCCTCCCTCAATCATTACAATCACGTACCTGTGACCTAATAATTGACTCTGAGGGCACTATCTCCAACAGATTTGACCTTTGAGGAACGACCGATGTCGATTGTTGATCGAAGAGAAAAGGTCCTTAAGAACAAGGTTATCCCTTTCGTACTTGTTTCATAGGGGAATCGCTCGCACGAAGAATCGACTTGGGAACGAGAAGACGAGATTCGACAGAAGTTTCCACACCTATTCTTGTAGATTCTTGATTGTTTATCTTTTCTTGTTCCTGAAATTTCGAGGACGAAATTCTTTTTGTAGTTGGGTATAATGTAACACCCTAGTTCATTTATATCAGTTCTAGTTCAAGTATTTCGTTATTAATGGTATTTTTCCTGATTTATGGTATTTTGGGTGCGAATAGTGTATGTGTCATCTGTATTTGCATCCTACCCGACCCGCTTGCTGGAAACCCGTCTTAATTCCTATTTATGATTTATCTTAGCTTGCTTTATGGATCCGTGCACTTTCATGTTGTTTATTTTGCATACTCGCATTACATCAAGCATCTGCATTTTTATAAAACATTTAAAGTTGAATAAAATATTTTAAAAATATCTTGCATGGCCTGCATGATACCCATAACACTGTCGTAGCATCCGCGCGCCTTGTTCTCGTCCCGTTCAGTGCAACAGACTCGTTTGGATGGCTACGTGTACGTGCGTGCATCCGTTCTAAGGGGGTATGATTTTTCGTAACGCGGATATCCTATTTTAGTTTTGGTCGACACTTATATTTTCCGTATTTTAAAACCGGATTTTTAGACCCGACCCGGGCATATTTTGGACTATTTTTGTATTAGCCAAAATAATCAAATTCTTTAATTAATATTATATTTTAATATTCTAACCGTTTAAAAGTTTACCCAACTAAAAAGATTTCTTTAAATCAAATTTTTTTAACAGCTCCCTCTCTCTCTCACCTCTCGCAATTACTGTTCACTTCTCGAGTCCCATCACCTCCCTCTTCCTTACGCTCACCTCCCTTCTCTTTTTCTTTCTTCCTTCTCTATTTAAACCCCCGCGACAAGAACCCATGCAACCCTAACCCTAACTCGTTCACCTCCTCCTCAACCCCTCATCATCATCTCCCTCATCTCATTTCCTCCCCCTCCAAACCCAGGAACACCCTGCACACCCGAAACCCACAATCCCTGCACCCCGAGAAACCCTGACCCTAGCTTCCTGCTCTAGTCGCCGTCGCCACGCTGCCGACGACCTCCCTCATCTCCTCGTCACCCTCATCTCCATCACCTCCCTCTTCCTCTTCCCTTTCTCCAACCCCGAGCCCCACAGACCCCTGCAACCCATCACCCGAGCACCCTACACCCTTCGCCGGAGCTCCGTTGACCCCGTCGTCGCCCTCACACCCTCTCCACCACCTCTCTCCTCTCTCCTCTCCTGTTCCCTGCACAGAAACCCCAGAGCACCCTCTTCTTTTCTTCTTCTTCTTCTTCTTCTTCTTCTTTCTACTTTCTTTCTTGATTTCTTGTTCTTTTCCGGTGATCAACCGCCGGAGCCGTGCTTGTCCCCGACGATCCGAGTAATCCAGTGAACAATCCCAGCCAGTGTAGTCGTGTTCTTGCTTTTCCTAGTCTTGTCCGTGCGGGCGTGGATATTGCGACGTTTACCCAACGTCAGACGTGTCGTACGTACCCGTCGTATGATCCAATCGAGGCAAGTTCATCTTGCTACATGCTTTGTATCCTATTATACATCCATATGAGTAAAATGTTACTTGTTTATTATATTATGCATCCATATTAAGGTTTTACTTTGTTAGGATACCCGTTTGCATCCATATCATCTATGATATGCGTAGCTGCATCTACAGATCACATTATTACATATTATTGTTATATTAGTACCCCATGCTTGATAATGTGCATCCTATATATTCTTGGAACTGTAAATGTAACCCCGATCGATATTTGTGCATCCATTCAATTAATTATATATCAATTTGCATGCCATGCCACATTGTTTCATATAATTGTTATATTAGTACCTCATGTATGATAATGTGCACCCTACATAGTCATGGAGCTATAATTGTAACCCCTGATAGATAATTGAGCATCCATGTTTTATTGTGTACCCATACCATTAATTCTTTATATCTAGTTGCTTTCCATGTCGTATTAATTCATAATATTGTTACAATAACACCTCATGCTTGATAATGTGCATCCTACATGGTCATGATGTAACCCCTGATAAATATTTATGCATCCATGCTCTTATCGTGCATCCGTACTTGCTACAGTTTTATTATGAGCATCCGCTTGATACCTGTGCACTACCTGATAAATCACTGCTTGACTTGATACCTGATCATGTTACTAATGCCGACAATCTTGACCTGTTGTCCTGACGGACATATCCTGTTGTCTGTATAGACAAACCTGTACCTGCTTGATCCTGTGTTGGCATTAGCTCCAGATTATGAATACCTGACTTGAACACATAATCTTGGGGGTATGGGGAAATCAAAGGTGTAACCGAGTGTAACTTAAAAGGGTATTACTTAATCCGTGGTCCCGGGGGGTAACGGGACAGAGCCATTCGTGACTCTTACATCTTGATCCGTGGTCCCGAGGGGTAATGGGACAGAACCACTCTTGGTTCACATATTCCTGATTCGTGGTCCTGGGGGGTAACGTGACATATTCTTTGAGTTACATGAAGAGTACATCAATTGATTTCAAATAAATTTAGAATAGAAAACCCAGTATCACAGTTTAGATTATTTACCGCACTTCACCCGCACGTATACACTTCACTGTTCATACCCGTGTTACTGTTATACACTCATTACTGTTACTACTCATGCCTACATATCTTGTTACCTCCTGATTATATTTTATTGTTTGATATTATGACGCACTGACGTCTGGGTTTTGCATGACCCAGATCCTCTATCTCTGTCGCAGGCCGTTCAGGAATATTTCAGCCAACAGGCCGAGCAGTGAGGATCCTGTTAGTAGCTAGTTAGTTTAGTTTTATTTTCGTATTTTCATTCCTGATGTGAGCCCGTATTTTGGGACGTACTTTCCAGATGTTATTGTTATTGGATTATTGCTTCCGCATATTATTTCTTGACTCGTTATTCTGGCATATGGACATGTACTAGATAGTTTATTTTATTTCTACTGTTCTTGATATCTTATAGACAGCCGTAATGTGACTGTGGAAGGATATTTCCTAACCACAAGTAGTATGGTTGGCTCTGTCACGTGCCGATCTTAGCGCACTCTGGGAAGTGGGGCGTGACAAAACTCGTCGGAAGCGGAGTTATTCCGACTTCCGATTCTAATTTCATCAAAAATGCATTTTTTCTTTAAAAAAATTTACCATCTTTCTATATACTTTTTATTAACTATTAAATAACATTTAGAACAAGTTTCAATTCAAAATATAATGTTAAACAACTTTTATTTAACTTTTACGGTAACATATCATGATGTTTACATACGACATTGCTTATTCATTTTGATCATATTACCTTTAGAAAACTCATGAGGTAATGACCTACCTCATCACAACACTCATTTTTGACATAGCACGATGACTTTTGGAACATTAGTTGTGGGATAAATATGAGTTTACATTTAAATACCCTAAACATTCAAAAACCGTTTTCTTTAAAAGTGTATTATTTAATTTCTTGCAAATGCGTCTCTACAACCCATTTTGGGGAATTTCAATCGGGATGGTGCGGGTTATCGCACATACTCGGTCGTACTGGAGATGCAGACCTCCTCACGGAGCATCCGATCTCTATGGAATTTTTAATTTATTTTTTAAGAAAAATGAGATTTCTACTTAATAAATAAAATTGATTTTTATTAAATATATATATATATATATGAATATTATCAAAATACCTACTTTAAATATATTATATATATATTCCATGTTTTTCTAAATCAAAAAAATCACAAATTTCATGAAACTACTATTACAAATCAATAGAATTCTAATATTACACTAAAATACCATATACAATGAAATCTATGTTCTATTCACTAGAATATTTCATTTTATAAAAATTACAGCTATGAAAAGCCTAAAGACGATAATTAAATACTTGAGGTATATTTTGAAAATATATCAAAACTATTTTTCATAAAACCCCCTCAAGTTAAATTAATTTACAATAAGGACCCTAGTAAACATAGGTTAAAGCGAGACCAGTTCTCTTGAGCCTCACGGAGCCGGAGAATATGGGTGCTTGTCTATCTAAGGTAGACAACCTAAAAACGGTGTTATCAATACGGTAATTGTTTTGGAAAATGAAACAAACCCTGCCGTCCATGTGCACCAGTTACCGATAGCATAAAAACTAATTCAGGACTTCAATTCGTTGTAAAGTGTCTGACTCAGGCAGAGTCTCAGTCTAATATGAAAACAATCTATCCTTGAATATGATTCAAGTATAACTTCATTTCAACATGAATCTATTTATACCAGAATTCAATCTATATCAACATGACTCGACTGAACCGAACCATGGATATACTCTGATTATATGACTATCCATTTATATCCATTCCGTTTACATGATATCATAATTTCGGCAAGTCTTCCATTTAACAAACAATACAATCAATACAAAAGAGATTACGGGGTTCTAAAGGGGTATACTGGTATGGAATGTGTTAGAAGTGGTACGAGACAGTAACTTTAATACACCTAAACTGAATATCCATTGTTGTTGTACCGTGACTTAACGGTTCCTTATGCACCGTATACCTTAGTCTCCGGAATAATGGGACTCCTCTCGTATACACTGGCATATTCTGTACCAAGTTATAAACAACTGCGTTAACATAACAATCAGATAGTATATGGTTATATTCTTTTTGTCTATTCTAGTTCTACCTATCTTTGGGACTTACCGAGCAATTGTTCGTTGAAGACATTCCTTCTCTTCTTTCTTTGGAATGTTGTCAGGTGAATCGAATTCTCTGGAGGTCGAGCCCAATACTGAAGACTTGGAGCAGTTCACCATTGACCCAGAGCTCTAGATACTTGTATATATTTTCTTTTCAATTCATGCCATTGTTTAGGCATTGCTTTCCATTTCTGTATTTACATTTTCAGCTGTACTTGTAAAGAAATGTTTAATAAATAAAATTTGTTGTTCATTTACACTTCATGTCTTCTTGTGTATATTTATATTATATTACTTAGTTACGCTTAGCGTGTTTATTTCTGAGTAAATATGTAGCGAGCATCGTCGCGTCTTCTTACCCGTACACTAGGAAGTGGGGCGTGACAGGTTTTGTTAGCAGCCCATGCAGGTCTGTATTGCATGGAACCCTACCATACATGTCAGTTCTGCATGGACATGCAGGTTCAATTCTGCATGAAGTCCTAATCAGTATAACACAAGAATCAGCAACTAAAAACATTCTTTTCATTTCATATTACTTGAATCTTATAATTTCATATACTTTGAATCTATTCTAACCCTATTTTTTCTTTCAAGATTATGGATTCTCCAAACAATACCAGCATAAACTTCAACAGCACACCACCACCTCTACCACTTACGCCTACCGTTGTCGCTCCGATCAACGAGCAAACGATATTGTTTGAAGCAATCTGAAGCCTCTTAGAAGGACAGCAGCAGACTGCAATATTACTGAATCACCCAGAAGCGGAAGCACCCGGAGTGAAGCGATTCCGAGCATTGCACCCAAAGCAATTTTCAGGAAAAGAGATCCCTTTAGAAGCTGAAGAATGGGCTCAGATCATTGAAGACGATCTGGCAGCAGCACAAGTGCCAGAGATCGCTTGGGTACGGATTGCGAAGCTGCAACTCACCGACAACGCTCGAGTTTGGTGGAAGGCGGAAGAAAGCCTCCTTGCCCAGCCTATTTAATGGAAAAAATTTCGCGACATGTTCGAAGCAAAGTACTTTCCAGAGACTGCCCGATTTGACATGGAGCAGCAATTCATCCACCTACAACAGGGTTCAATGTGGACCAAATCTGTGGATGAGTGTGATGCTGAGTTTACCATACTCAATAGGTAAGATATGTCTCAATATTCGATTTTCTTGTATCACATACTACATAGTTAGCACAAGACCGTAACAGGTTCACGGCACATCTCATTCCGACTACTGAGATCAGGTTCAGACGATTTCAGCAAGGGTTAGATCTGGAGATCCAAGCTGCCTTAGCTACAGGGGATTTCCCAACCCATGAACTGGCTCTGAAAGCTGCCCGTCGATATGAGGCAGTGGTAAAGATGAAGGGCGGACCCCAATCTGCCGGAGTGAAGCGCCCTGCCACCCAGATGGCAGGAGGAGCCTCTTCAATGCCATCATTTGTACCCTGGAGACCGGGAGTACCATCCAACCGGCCTAGTCCAGCTTTTTGCACCTACTGCAGGAGGGATGAACACCTAGCGAAGGACTGTCAGGATGCAAATCGCCTTTGTTTGGTCTGTGGCTCAGCCACACATGATATTGGGTCTTGTCCTCGTAGACTCAATCCAAATGCTGCACCCAGACTAGCAATTATCTATCCGCAGCGACCAGCTATTCAGGCACCTGCTCCACAACTTGCTCTCCCAGCTCCACCTCCTCATGGTCTGACTGTACCTCCTCCTCGTCAGTTCCACCAAGCACAAAGGAACCTACCTCAAGTACAGAGGAACGGATAGAGGAATGCTCCTCCAGCAAGGAGGAATGTACCGAAGTGACAGGCTTTCACAATGACTGTGGAAGAAGCTGAAGCCACTGGCCAAGTCATCACTGGTAACTCTTTTCTTTCAAGTTTTCTTTCAGTCTTTATATATACCCATATATCTTTTCTTATACCTAAAAATGATCCCTTATAACTTAGGTACAATCCTAGTAGCCTCACTTCCTGCACTATCACTCTTCGATACTGGAGCATCTCATTGCTTTATGTCGCAACAGTTCGTCCGAACACATGCGATTCCAGTCAAACCACTTGTATTCAGCTGGAATGTCAGTTAAGGGAACAGTGTTCTAAAGGCAATAATGGAATACGACCTGTGTCCAGTGGTCGTCTGCAGCAGAGAATTCTATGCTGACTTCAAGGTGCTGGACATACCGAATTTCGATGTCGTTTTGGATATGGATTGGCTAAGAACATTCTATGCTACCATTGATTGTCGTCAAAGAAGTGTAGTATTCGAGATTCCAAAGCATCCAGTCTTTTATTTCAAAAGTGGAGACCGTACCCAGGAGCCAAGCACATACAAAGTAAAACTGAAAAAGGCTGTGATTGCAACATTTCAAGCGGAGGAAAGATCGAAGCCAGAGGTAGCTCGAGAGTTTGACGATGTATTTCCTGAAGACATATCAGGTTTGCCTCCCGATCGAGCTCTTAAATTCAGTATTGATTTAGTACCTGGAGCACAACCGGTGATCAAAGCACCGTATCGGTTAAGTCCTGAAGGTTTGAAGGAGGTTCATACTCAGTTGGACGAATTATTGAAGAAAGGATGGACTCGTCCCAGCACTTCAAGTTGGGGATCGCCAGCTCTACTTGTGAAGAAGAAGGAAGGTCCATATCGAATGTGCATTGATTATAGAGCTCTGAACAAAGTAACTATAAAGAACAAGTATCCACTTCCGCGCATCGACGATCTGTTCGATCAGCTAAGTGGGTCTTGCGTTTTCTCCAAGTTATATCTTCGTTCGGGTTATCATCAGGTGAAGGTCAAAGAGTCTGATATTCCGAAGACGGCATTCAGGACTTGCTATGGTCATTATGAGTTTCTTGTGATGCCATTTGGAGTGACCAACGCACCAGCTATATTCATAAACTAAATGAATCAAGTTTTCCGAGAGTACCTAGACAGGTTTGTTGTCATCTTCATCGACGACATCCTGGTATATTCTAAGAGTCGGAAAGAACATGCCGAGCACCTACAAATTGTCCTGGAGACTTTATGACAGTATCAACTCTATGCCAAGTACACAAGTGCGGGTTTTAGCTAGATCAAGTCGGTTTTCTTGGATATATTGTATCAGGCGAAGGAATCTTTGTAGATACAGCTAAAGTATCAGCAGTAAGCGAATAGCCGACACCGAAGTCAGTGAAGGACATTTGAAGCTTCTTGGGAATAGCAGGATATTACAGAAGATTCATTGAAGGATTTTCGAAGATTGCAACACCCCTGACCAAGCTCATGTGTAAAGATGAAGAATTCATGTGGTCAGAAGCATGCGAACAAGCTTTCGTAGAACTTAAGTCAAGATTGACATCAGCATCTATTCTCGTTATACCGGACCAATCTGGAGGTTTCGTAGTGCATTACGATGCATCCGGTAAGGGATTAGGATGTGCTCTACATCAGCACGGTAAAGTTGTAGCTTATGCATCAAGACACCTGAAGATTCATGAGCGCAACTATCCGACGCATGATTTGGAGTTGGCAGCCATTATCTTTGCTCTTAAGATTTAATGCCATTATCTTCTTGGTGAACGAGTGGACATATACACAGACCACAAGAGTTTAAAATATGTGTTTACTCAGAAAAAGTTGAATATGTGGCAGAGAAGACGGTTAGAACTTATGGCAGACTTTGACATCAACCTACGATATCATCCAGGGAAGGTGAATGTAGCTTCTGATGCACTTAGTCGCTCAGCACTATCAATGAATCTCAACGCACAGTGCAAGCTTCAACAAGATTTGCATCAAATAGAGATAGAAGTGGTCATGCCAGATAACGCTTCAAGTTTGATGAACTTACAAGTTCAATCTACCATTGTCAATCAGATCAAAACAACTCAAGAAAGTGATGCTAAGTTGCAAAAGATCAGAGAACAACTAAAAAGATAACTTGGAACAGATTTCATCATCCATGAAGACGAAACTTTGAGATACGGAAGTAAATTGTGTGTACCACAAGGTTCTGTTCCGGAAGAATTGATGAAAGAAACTCATAGATCTCCCTATTCAGTATACCGTGGTGGTACAAAGATGTACAAAGATCTGCGGCAACATTACTGGTGGCATGGAATGAAGCGTGAAGTAGCCAGAAGCGTCGTTAAATGCTTGGTGTGTCAGCAACTAAAGGCTGAACATCACAGGACTGCTGGCTTACTTCAACCGTTACCTATTCCAGAATGAAAGTGGCAACACATCATTATAGATTTCATGACTGCACTTCCTCGCAGCATGAAAGGTAACGATGTGGTATGGGTTATTGTGGATCGACTCACAAAGTCGGCTCACTTCATCCTATTTCGAGTTGGCCAATCTACTGAGACACTAGCAAAGAAGTATATGGAGGTAAGAATCTAAGTAAGATTTAAATCTTCAATGTGTACTATCTCTGATACCCATGAACTCATGCAGGAGATCGTGAGATTACATGGAGTACCGGTTTACATTGTCTCCGATCGTGACACCAGATTTCGATCGCAATTTTGGCAGAGTCTGCAAGCTAGCTTAGGAACAAGTCTGAACTTCAGCACAGCTTACCATCCACAAACAGATGGACAGTCTGAGCAAACTATTCAGATACTTGAAGGTATGCTAAGAGCGTGTATGCTAGACTTCGGAGGATCGTTGGAAGATCAACTACATCTTGTGGAGTTTTCATACAACAACAGCTACCAAGCAAGTATAGGAATGGCATCCTTTGCAGCTCTTTATGGAAGGAAGTGTCGATCACCATAAAATTAGGACGACATTGGAGATAGAGAACTCCTTGGACCTAAGATGATAGTGGCAACTGTCGATATAGTTCGCACTATCAGGAAAATAATGCGCATAGCCCAAGACCGACAGAAGCACTGGGCTAATGCAAAGCGACGTCACTTGGAGTTCCAACAGGGGGATCATGTATTTTTGATGATCTCACCAAACCGTGGAGTGATTCGCTTTGGAAGGAGGGGTAAGCTAAGTCCGAGGTACATTGGACCTTTCGACATACTCGAACAAGTCGGAGAAGTGGTTTATCGCTTGGCACTTCCACCTTCATTGGAAGGAGTGCATAATATGTTCCATATATCCCAACTCAGAAAGTATGTAAGTGACCCAAGTCATATTCTTGATCACTCCGAGCTCACTTTACAGCCAAACTTATCCTGTGAGCAACAACCTATTGAAATCCTGGATAGACAGGTGAAGTCACTTCGGAACAAGGAAGTAAACTTGGTTCGAGTGATGTAGAGAAAAGACTCACCAGGAGAATCAACATGGGAACGAGAGGACGACATGCGTGCAAGATACCCTCACTTATTTGTAAATTAGTCCTTAAAATAAATGTAAATTTCGAGGACGAAATTTTTGTAAGGAGGGTAGAATATAATAACTCTGTTTCAGTGTACAGAAAATTTGTTTAAAAGTTAATGTACAAATGGAGTATTTACAATCTTGTGTATACTATAAGTATTTGATTTGCTTTAGAACAGTAAGAAACAACTTGTAGCTCATTGGTAAAGCCTTGCACTGCTGTGACGTAGCCCCTGTGTTCGAATTCTCTAGCCACATATATTTTTTGTTGATTTTCTTTTAAACTTTTAGAAGCTCAAAAGTTTACATGTGCAAAACACGTAAAATGAAAAGCCACAATAAAAACAAACATGTAGAAATTGTTATTTATACGGCCTTGGAAACGTGTCTTCAATCCAACACCCCGACCCCACAAATGGACCGGCGAGATTCCCATGGGGGCCGGCGCCGCCGGTCCAACCCGTTCCAGATGCTATAATTTTTTAACCCTGGTATCTCTTGGCCTACCTCACTACCCCCATGTTGTTTGAATTCTCTGCAATTATGCAGAGAGTGATAATTCCTCTCTTAAATCCATTTTAATGCACATTTTAATTCCATTCTTTATTACCCTAAACCCTAATTCTATCCTATAAATACCCCCTACACCATAGTCATCTCCATTCTAAAAATCATCACAAAAACTCTCTAAAATTTCTAAGTCCAAAGTTATACAAGTGGAGTTAGCAAATGTCGAAGTTCCGGCGACGTTTCGGGACAAATCTGGCGACGAAACGACTCCACGACACCTTCAGAAGTCCACTCTACCTCTTCCCTCTTCTACAAATCAGTAAGCCCCCTCACCCCTCCTCTCATTCTAGTCTAAAACATCATTAATTCAAAACTCTTCGGAAGCGGAGGTATTCCGACTTTCGATTCTAATTTCATCAGAAATGCAATTTTTCTTAATAAAAAATTTAACATCTTTTTATATATTGTTTATTAACCATTAAATAAAATTTGGAACAAGTTTTAATTCAAAATATATTGTTAAACAACTTTTATTTAACTTTTACAGTAAAATACCATCATATTTACGTAAGACATTACTTATTCATTTAGATCATATTACCTTTAGAAAACTCATGAGGTAATGACCTATCTCATCACAACACTCATTCTTGACATAGCATGATGACTTTTGGAACATTAGTTGTGGGATAAATACGAGTTTACATTTAAATACCCTAAACATTCAAAAACCGTTTTCTTTAAAAGTGTATTATTTAATTCCTTGCAAATGCTCCTCTACAACCCATTTTGGAGAACCCCGATAAGGATGGTGCGGGTTATCGCACATCTCGGGCCTAGTAGAGCGAGATGCAAGCCTCCTTACGGAGCATCCGATCTCGATGGAATTTTTAATGCAATTTTTAAGAAAAATGAGATTTCTACTTAATAAATAAAATTTATTTTTATTAAATATATATAAATGAATATTATCAAAATACCTACTTTAAATATTATATATATATATTCTATGTTTTTTTAAATCAAAGGAATCACAAATTTCATGAAACTACCATTACAAATCAATACAATTCCAATATTACACTAAAATACCATATACAATAAAATCTAGGTTCTATTCACTAGAAAATTTCATTTTATAAAAATTACAACTATGAAAAGCCTAAAGAAGATAATTAAATACTTTAGGTGTATTTTGAAAATATATCAAAATTAATTTTCATAAAACCCCATCAAGTTTTAATTTACAATAAGGACCCTAGTAAACATAGGTTAAAACGAGACCAGTTCTCTTGAGCCTCAGGGAACCGAAAAATATGGGTGCTTACCTATCTAAGGTAGACAACCTAAAAATAGTGTTATCAATACGGTAATTGTCTTGAAAAAAGATACAAATCCTGTCATCCATGTGCAGCAGTTACCGATAACATCAAAACTAATTCAGGACTTCAATTCATTGTAAAGTGTCTGACTCAGGCAAAATCTCGGTCTAATATGAAAACAATCTATCCTTGAATATGATTAAAGTATAACTCCATTTCAACATTAATCCATTTATACCAGAATTCAATCTATATCAACATGACTCGACTGAACCGAACCATGGATATACTCTGATTACATGACTATCCATTTATATCCATTCCATTTACATAATATCTGTTAGTTATATGTATGCCCTAGAGGCCATTACTATACATAGGATGTATATTGTAGTGGATGCTTGGACATATATAGGGAGGACTTTCTCGCTCGGCATGATAGTATGCTATCTGGTTACTCTTTACCTTAACGTGTACACTGATTGTCTCTCTGTTACATGTTGGTAAAGCCCTTAGGATGTGTACTTGACTACCTGGACTATGATGAGGATCATACTAGTGGGGACATGGTAGTCCATAAGTACATCCTTCAAGGTCCCTAGTCATGAGTATATCGAGACGGGGCATCGATATACCAGAGTAGACTAGCGTATACCTTCTCGACCCATACAGATGGGCGATGGATGATCCCATATCCATTGGTGTTTGACATCAAAGATGATATACGGGTGCTCAGTGGAGACTGGGTACACTGGACGGACTCGCCGAGAACTCCCAGATGGTATTATACCTTACGTCAGATGGTAGTTCTCAGGTGACACTGGTACAGAGTAGTCTGTTGACCCGAGATCGTCATAGAGTCTTGTGTGGTTCCCACTGTGCTTTGATTTCCACCTTACCACATCCAAGAGGGCGTGCAAAACGGTGGCTTTTGGGTACAGTCCCGAATCACATGGAGGCAATGAGCGATAGGAGGGGATTCGTCTCTCCCGGTATAGGGAGTTGATGTTGCGCTGTGTTCGATTGGCTATAACCGGAAATCCCTGGCCAGGGTTGCTGAGATTTACTGGTAAGTGTTACCAGTAGTTTCTCGAACTGTTATAGACCTCATATCGACACGACTTATCGAGCTATTGGGGTCTGACGTTTACCACCCCTAGGCAAGATATGCGACATATCAGACGACGAGACCGGACTGTACGGTAAGTGTTACTGGTTAGATTCACAGGAGTGTGAGCGGGCTTGCTCGTCGATCTTCTGATCGCTCAATACCTGGGTGGCCGTTACGTTTAGCAGACCGCTTGCGGCTTGTGGGTGCTTGATATGATCATCATCTGCTGCCGGCGTATTGACGAGTCTTTAGAGTCCTACACAGAGGTTTCCTGGCTCAAGCGAAACGAAATAGGAGCGCATATGAGATATGTACGGGACCGAGAATGATACCAGTATGTGATACTGTATTCGATTCTCGCGATTTATGACATTGATCCGTTATATGCGATATAGCCGGGTTATCGGATCAAGTGTTGATTCGATAAGTTGTTACTGTTGATATTAGTCGGTTATATGCGATATGACCGGATCGTTAAATCAAGTGTTGATTTAATGATTTAATGCATAATTATATATTTGATATATTATTTTGCATTAACTAGTATTGGTTCACTTTAAATGGATTTTCTCACTTGCATTGCACAAGTTGTATATGTGATATACTTTTGTGCACTTGATTGTATCATGTTTGATGATGCATGTTTACTTGGGTTTGTGTAAAGATTAAACCATGGTTATATGAATGGTTAGGGTTTTTTTTTCTTACTTATTTATTTATTTATTTATTTTGTAAAATAAATGGCATAAAGAGAAAATGGTGGCTTTCTTTGTTTGCACCTTGAAGCTTCATGAAGCTTTGACTAAGTGACCATTTTGTCTCATGCTTAACCCTAACCACTCCACTTAACCCTAGTTCATTCTCTACACTTGACCATGGTTGTATTATGATAAGTATTGATTTTCTTTTCTATTTGAAGAGAACTTATCATAATATTTCTATCTTCTTCTTCTTCTTCACATGAAGAAAACCTTGCTTCATCAATGGTGAATTGATGAAAATGAGTGAGAAATCCAATTCTAAAGTGAACCCACCTCCTATTTCTTCATCCTCTACCTCTTACCAAGTAGTATAGGGTGTTTTCTTCACAAGTTTCATGACTTGGTGAAGTGGGAGCTTGATCTTGTGATACCTCGACGTAGATCATCTTCGGCATCGTTGTCGATGACCTAGCCCGCCCATTTCTCCGATGAAGCCGACGCTAGAGCCCGGGATTTGATTTGGACAGCAAGGGGACTTCATCGCGGAGCTATGGAGGTGGAGAACCGGATCTACAAAGGTTGTATTTCCGTTCATTTAGTTAAGTTGTTAACTAGTTGCTTTTTCGCCTAAAATTCTAGTTAACGATCCGTATTAGGGTTTCTCGGCACTTGTAAAATTTGAAATTGGCATGGTTGATGCCTTGTGAGACCTCATTAGTGTGCCTAGGAACCCTACAGTGGTATCAGAGCCTAGCTAGAGCCTTAGGCGATGCGTAGACGATGTTAGAAACCCGATCGAACCCCGAAACCCTAACTTTTAAACCCTCTCTGGACTTTTTCTGAAAAAGTGGTTTTTTCCAGATTAAAAATGCTTAAAAAATTCAGCAGGGAATTATAAGAATTACGGTGCAAAATTTGACAAAAGATACTTCAAGAGTGCGGCGGAACCGCGGCATAAGCCTACCTTATGCGGCGGTTCCGCGGCAAAAGTGTGACGTCACCCTCCCAATTTTGCACAGTAACTTCCTTTATTCAGTGCTGAGTTCTCTGGGCATTTTTAAATATTATTCAAGAGTTGAATTTTCTGGGGTTGTTTTGGGGATTCGTTTATTCGATCGGATTGTCAAACTCTGTCTATGTGTCTTTCCGGATGATTTTTGAATATATTAAAAAGTTCCACCGGATATAAATACCCAACTTTTCCCCTGCCGGAAAATTTCCAAGTGTTGGATATTTCCGAAGTTTAAAGACGTTCTAAGTAGTGCAAGTAACGCGATGGTCCCTCTAGAAGACAACAAACCTTAACTCGATTATGTGACCGTCTTGAACTGCCCTTTGAACCTTCAGGTTTGGGGCAGTACGGCGTGCCACATGTGAGGCGTTGGCTTGACCCTTCTACGACTGGACCGTTGGTACTGAGGCACGAAGTGAATGTCTTTGAACTTATTTCATGAGTTGAGCTGTTTCGGGAAAACTTGGGTGTTCGACTGTTCGATCGGAAAGTTTAACATTTTCTGTTTATCTGGAATGTGATACAACAATTGGAATTCACAAGAAGTTATGAGATAACTGAATGAATGTTATAAACATAGCAGTTTAGTCTCACTTGATCGGTTGCCACGGAATTTTGATGCGATCAAAAGTCCGTCGCAATCACGTAGCGTACGCGGATACTCGCCGGGTAAACTTAATAGACAGCCTCGCCCCATAGCCCCGACCAAGTGACTGTAGGAGAACCCCGTCGCCGAAAGCATCCGTTTGGGTGCTCGCGGCAGCGGTGTTCCACCTTGGTGCATTTTGTCGACGGCGTCGGGGGTGCGGCCGTCCACTAAAGTTTGCGACGAGCATTCGATCAGGATGTCGGGAATCTTGTTGAATTGCCCGACTTGATATTGAAAAGAGTTTTCGATTTTGAGACTAAAATGCGGGGTTTATAATTGTTAGGCATAGGATGTCTAAGTAATTCATTTGATTAGGCATGCGATGTCTAAACAGATTGCGGATTCCAACTGTTGTAGTTTTACACTTTCTTTTCTGTGACCGTAAGTGTAATATGTGATATCGCCGGTTTCGTTGCTATATGTCAACGACAATTGGGATGGACATATTTACTTACGTTGATGACATGTGATGTTATGTGTTGCTGGATATGTTATATTGGATCGTCGTGTTTGAATAGCCGGGGGTTTTTATGTGAGATGAGTGTTTTTCATTTTCATTCATGTAAAAACTTGTATGTAATATTCTTTTATTGGGGCACTTCCAGGTTGCGGAAGATGTCACCGTTTGTATATTATTTACTTTTCCGCACTAGGATAGACCCAAGGAGGGGAGCACAAGTAACCGGCTTCTAGGGTCCAGTGGGAGACCATCTCGAGGAGTCGAGTCCGGGTCTCCTAACCCTAGAATTGGTAGGGTTGCTTGCCGCTCTCGTAGGGGTCTAGGGGTGTGGGTTTGGCTATTCATCGCGACCGTGGAATCCGTGTTTTATACTGACTCGTATGGAAAACACGGACGTCCTAGTATATCCAATATTTCATATGATATTCTTCTGCTGCGATATCTGTGATGTGATCATGTGATATGTTCTGTGATAGATACTGTATATAGTATATATGATATATTATATAGGCGTTACTTATGTTTTACACCCGCGCTAGCCCTGCCCCACTCTGCCGTTAGTTACCTAACCTAACGGTGCACGAGGAGACATCGAGGCGAATGCGGATGGCATAAGTGTACGTCGTATTTATCTGTGATGTTTAGGTACTTAATTGATGGGACTTCATTAATATGATTAATGAAATAAAAAGAAACCTAAAGATGTTGTAGAATCGAATTTCAAAAATAAAACAGGTAGCTACAGTTCTTGCTTTGCACAGCGGTATATATGATATATCCTGCACCTTATTCGATGAGGAAAGGACCGAGATCCCTTCACCGGGAGTGAATCCTTTAGCAATAACTGGCAGATGCTACACACTCGGTTTGTCTTTTGATTGCTTTTAAGAGTTTTTGCTTTGCACGGTGATATATATGATATATCCCGCACCTCATTCGACGAGGAAAGGACCGACGATCCCTTCACCGGGAGTGACTCCTTTAGCAAAACTAGAAAAACTTCAAAAACACTCCATTTTAAAATCATTTGATTCTACAACGATATCAAGTTCATTACGCAATAGGTTTTCAGAAAAACCTGTCGTAGCCCTCCGTCATTTCAGATAAGTAGTAGTTAGTATTCGTGCTGCGTTTGTTGGCCTTTGTTAAGGCGCAGTGTGCGGTAGCTAACTGGTGCTTATCTGCTTATGCATATGATGCAGATTGGATTAGGGTAGTCGTGCGACCTTGTTGGCCTTTGTCAAGGGCCGTGCGGGTGGGTTTAATTCAATCAGGAAATGACGGGTTGAACTTGACTAGCATCCTATGGTTTGTTGGCCTTTGTCAAGGTCATAGGAGGTTAGGGGCAAAAAATTATCGGGAATTTCAAGTGTTGAAATTTGCAATGAGATTGCATACCTTCTATGAGATAGTTGGATCCCGATACCCGCTGCGAGTAAGAGTTACTCCTGGGAGAGTTTTACATATTACAATTAGCCGATCAAGTAGGTGTCTAGAAAGGTGTCAATGAGGTTACGCCTCTGGAAAAACGAGGTTTACATTAATTAGGTTCGTGCGAAAGCACGGGGGACCTCCCTCAAAGTACCGACACTGGCCTGGCTGAAAGATTGGCGAACTTATAGTGTGTAATTAATCCCGGCTAGTCTTTCCTTTTAGGGTTTGAAGGAAGATTTGATAAAAAGCAGTGGGAGCCATCCTGATTAGATAAAATAAAAACCAATCTATTCTTGCAAGAGCGCACGCTGAGTGTTTTCTTCTCTCTCTCTCCTGGTAGTGACCATATCACGCCTTAATCAAGATAATAAAATGGATATATTAACCGAACCCGCTTGTTATACTGAGCTGGGGAATGTTGGTCCCGCTCCAACTTATAATTGTTATAAGACAGAGCAGGAAATTGGGGATTGCCAGAATTCCCGTGCCGCCCAAACGAAGAGAGTGCATGCTGATGCATCATCTTCGGATGTGTTCATTACAGAGAACTGTTTCTCAGTATCCTTTACGTCCTGGGTATATGATACCGGATCAGGATCCCACATATGTAATATGTTACATGGGCTACAGATAGGTAAAGAACTGAGAACGGGTGATAAGTTTCATGAGGCAGAAAACGGGGCAAGTGTTGCAGCCAAGTATGTTGGTCACTGTCACCCTGTATTACCAATACATTGATTCTGAACGAATGTTATTAGATACCGAACCTGATATACAAAATCATATCAGTCTCTTTATTAGTAAAGAAATGATAAAATTTTGTATTGTTGGATAATGTTTTGAACATTTCCTATATCAAAAGTTGATCGGTTCAGGCACGTTATCTAAAAGCATTAATGTTCTAAATCAAACTACAGTTCTTAGTATACGGAACACACACAAGAGAAAGAGTTCAGAAATGAACGAATCCTTCTTGAGGTATTGTAGACTAGGTCATATCAATGCGACCCGACTAGCAAAGTTGCACATAGATGCATATTTAAATCAGTTTGAATTTACATCTTGTGAAACTTGCCAGTCATGTCACAGAGATAAGATGACCATAGCTCCGTTTATTGGAAACAGAGAAAGAGTTAGTGACTCTTAGGATGATACATGTTGATGTATGTAAGGTCCCCTGTCTACATATGCCAAGAACGGTTCTTTGTACTTCGTTACATTCTCTGATAGTCTCTTTAGATTCAGACATATGTTCCTATTGAAACACAAGTCCGAACCTTTTGAGATATTCACAGAATATAAGCTGGAAGTAGAGAACCAAAACGGGAATAAGTATTATGTCCTTTGATGAGATCGAGGAGGAGAATACTTGAGCACGGAAATCCTGGATTATTCTAAAGGAGAATGAGATTCTCTCTCAGCATTACTCCTCCGAATACACCATAGCACGATGGTATATCGGGGTGGAGCAATCACACCCTATATGATAAGGTGTGCTCTATGATGAGTACTACTGAGTTACCTATTTCCTTTTTGGGAGTTATGCACTTGAGAAGCTGCATACCTATTGAATAGGGTTCAAATCAAATCAGTTGCCTACCACTTCATATTTGATATGATAAGGAAAGAGCCCATCTCTTAAGTTAGTTAAGATTTGGGGTTGTCCAGCCTATGTCTGAAAAGCTAAATCCGGACAAGCTTGAGGCAAGATCTGTTATGTAGAACTGGAAAGGTTCCAGCTATACAAAACTGCAGCTGATGATTTGACAGAACCAAAGGATTCAATAGTTACCAACGAACCTCAGCCTCTCCGCCGATCTAGTAAGGTTCCTCACCCGCCTGAGAGATACTTCGGTTTCTCTATGACAGTGGGAGCGAGAATTGCATCATGAGATGATGACCCAACTAGTTTCGAGCTGGCCATAAGGAGTAGGACTCTGTAAGAATGGCTGGATGCTTAGCGATCTGAGATGGAATCCATGTACACCAACAAAGTATGGACTTTGGTTGCTATATCTGAAGGGTTAAATCCCCATCAGGAGCAAGTATATCTTGAGAAGATTACTTGGTGTAGATGGAAAAGTTGAGACTTTCAAAGCTAGACTTGTTAAAGCTTTTCGTCATCGACCAGGCGTGGATAATGATGAAACCTTTTCAAGTGGCTATGCTTAAGTCCATCCAGATCCTACTTGCCACGGCTACATACCATGACCACGATATCTGGCGGTTGGGTGCCATGACTGCTTTTCTAAATGCTGTTTTAGAAGAGAGCGTCTATAAGTACACAGCCAGAGGGCTTCGTAGACAGTGGGAGCAGCGGAAACGCGAGCAAGATGTTTTATGTGATAAAGCAGGCATCGCAGAGTTGGAACGTCTGTTTTGATGTGTTAGTCAAAGAGTTTGACATCATCAAAATGGTAGATGAACCTTGTATAAACAAAAAGGTAGTAGGGAGTATGGTGACGATCCTCGTAGAGTACGTGGATGACATACTCTTGATAGGGAAGGAGTTTCCTATGCTACGGTCGGTCAATCTCCGCTTATCACAATGATTCTCCATATAGGATCAAAATGATACCTCCTAAATCCTGGGTTTTGGATCTATGAGATAGATCTAATTGGATGTTAGGATTCTCACTAAGTTGTAGTGAGATGGTATCAACAGATCCTGGGGAGAATCACTGGAAGGGTTCCAGGGTGATAAGGATGACTGAAAGTCAGTCACATGCATTGTCTTTACCCTCAGTAAAGGGACGGTATGTTGGAAGAGTTCCAAGCTAGATACCGTGGCATACTAGACGATAAAGGCTCGATACATCGCTACTTAAGATGCTACCAAAGAGGCAGTCTGGGTGTATATTAGTTCATGAGATGAACTTCGTTCCTCCCATTGTGTGACAATGGAGTTGTGGCATATGCCAAGGAACGTCTGTCCCATCAGTGATCCAGACATATTCTAAGGCAGTATCACCTGATCATGGAGATGGTTGATCTCCAGGGTGATCAAGGTTAGGAGAGTAGACTCAGAGAACAACACGGCGGATCTACTCACGAAGGCCTATTTCCAGATAGAGACTTTTATGGGATGGTTGAGTATGAGATACTACAACCACTGCTACAGATGGCCCTAGTGCAAGTGGGAGATTGTTAGTTATATGTATGCCCTAGAGGCCATTACTATACATAGGATGTATATTGTAGTGGATGCTTGGACATATATAGGGAGGACTTTCTCGCTCGGCATGATAGTATGCTATCTGGTTACTCTTTACCTTAACGTGTACACTGATTGTCTCTCTGTTACATGTTGGTAAAGCCCTTAGGATGTGTACTTGACTACCTGGACTATGATGAGGATCATACTAGTAGGGACATGGTAGTCCATAAGTACATCCTTCAAGGTCCCTAGTCATGAGTATATCGAGACGGGGCATCGATATACCAGAGTAGACTAGCGTATACCTTCTCGACCCATACAGATGGGCGATGGATGATCCCATATCCATTGGTGTTTGACATCAAAGATGATATACGGGTGCTTAGTGGAGACTGGGTACACTGGACGGACTCGCCGAGAACTCCCAGATGGTATTATACCTTACGTCAGATGGCAGTTCTCAGGTGACACTGGTACAGAGTAGTCTGTTGACCCGAGATCGTCATAGAGTCTTGTGTGGTTCCCACTGTGCTTTGATTTCCACCTTACCACGTCCAAGAGGGCGTGCAAAACGGTGGCTTTTGGGTACAGTCCCGAATCACATGGAGGCAATGAGCGATAGGAGGGGATTCGTCTCTCCCGGTATAGGGAGTTGATGTTGCGCTGTGTTCGATTGGCTATAACCGGAAATCCCTGGCCAGGGTTGCTGAGATTTACTGGTAAGTGTTACCAGTAGTTTCTCAAACTGTTATAGACCTCATATCGACACGACTTATCGAGCTATTGGGGTCTGACGTTTACCACCCCTAGGCAAGATATGCGACATATCAGACGACGAGACCGGACTGTACGGTAAGTGTTACTGGTTAGATTCACAGGAGTGTGAGCGGGCTTGCTCGTCGATCTTCTGATCGCTCAATACCTGGATGGCCGTTACGTTTAGCAGACCGCTTGCGGCTTGTGGGTGCTTGATATGATCATCATCTGCTGCCGGCGTATTGACGAGTCTTTAGAGTCCTACACAGAGGTTTTCTGGCTCAAGCGAAACGAAATAGGAGCGCATATGAGATATGTGCGGGACCGAGAATGATACCAGTATGTGATACTGTATTCGATTCTCGCGATTTGTGACATTGATCCGTTATATGCGATATAGCCGGGTTATCGGATCAAGTGTTGATTCGATAAGTTGTTACTGTTGATATTAGTCGGTTATATGCGATATGACCGGATCGTTAAATCAAGTGTTGATTTAATGATTTAATGCATAATTATATATTTGATATATTACTTTGCATTAACTAGTATTGGTTCACTTTAAATGGATTTTCTCACTTGCATTGCACAAGTTGTATATGTGATATACTTTTGTGCACTTGATTGTATCATGTTTGATGATGCATGTTTACTTGGGTTTGTGTAAAGATTAAACCATGGTTATATGAATGGTTAGGGTTTTGTTTTCTTACTTATTTATTTATTTATTTATTTTGTAAAATAAATGGCATAAAGAGAAAATGGTGGCTTTCTTTGTTTGCACCTTGAAGCTTCATGAAGCTTTGACTAAGTGACCATTTTGTCTCATGCTTAACCCTAACCACTCCACTTAACCCTAGTTCATTCTCTACACTTGACCATGGTTGTATTATGATAAGTATTGATTTTCTTTTCTATTTGAAGAGAACTTATCATAATATTTCTATCTTCTTCTTCTTCTTCACATGAAGAAAACCTTGCTTCATCAATGGTGAATTGATGAAAATGAGTGAGAAATCCAATTCTAAAGTGAACCCACCTCCTATTTCTTCATCCTCTACCTCTTGCCAAGTAGTATAGGGTGTTTTCTTCACAAGTTTCATGACTTGGTGAAGTGGGAGCTTGATCTTGTGATACTTCGACGTAGATCATCTTCGGCATCGTTGTCGATGACCTAGCCCGCCCATTTCTCCGATGAAGCCGACGCTAGAGCCCGGGATTTGATTTGGACAGCAAGGGGACTTCATCGCGGAGCTATGGAGGTGGAGAACCGGATCTACAAAGGTTGTATTTCCGTTCACTTAGTTAAGTTATTAACTAGTTGCTTTTTCGCCTAAAATTCTAGTTATCGATCCGTATTAGGGTTTCTCGGTACTTGTAAAATTTGAAATTGGCATGGTTGATGCCTTGTGAGACCTCATTAGTGTGCCTAGGAACCCTACAATATCATGGTTTCGGCAAGTCTTCTATTTAATAAACAATACAATCAATACAAAAGACATTATGGGGTTCTAAAGGGGTAGACTAGTACGGAATGTGTTAGAAGTGGCACGAGACGGTCACTTTAATACACCTAACCTGAATATCCATTGCTATTGTACCGTGGCTTAACGGTTCCTTGTGCTCCGTATACCTTAGTCTCCGGAATAGTGGGACTCCTCTCATATACACTGGCATATTCTGTACCAAACTACAAACAACTGCGTTAACATAACAATCAGATAGTATACAGTTATATTCTTTCTGTCTATTCTAGTTCTATCTATCTTTGAGACTTACCGAGCGATTGTTCGCTGACGACATTCCTTCTCTTCTTTCTTTGGAATGTTGTCAGGTGGATCGGATTCTCTAGAGGTCGAGCCCAGTAATGAAGACTTGGAGCAGTTCGCCATTGACCCAGAGCTCTAGATACTTTTATATATTTTCTTTTCAGTTCATGTTATTGTTTAGGCATTGCTTTCCATTTCTGTATTTACATTTTCAGTTGTACTTGTAAAGAAATGTTTAATAAATAAAAGTTGTTGTTCATTTACACTTCATGTCTTCTTGTGTATATTTACATTATATTGCTTAGTTACGCTTAGCGTGTTTACTTCTAAGTAAATACGTAGCGGGTCTCGTCGCGTCTTCTTACCCTTACACTGGGAAGCGGGACATGAAATGTTTTTAATTAATCGTCTCCTTACACCAATCATTCGTAATGATACTCTTCTCTACAAATTAGTTGGTCACAACCCTAACTATACCTTCTAACGCACATTTAGATGTGCGTGTTATCCTTGGCTTCGTCCCTACGCCAAACACAAACTTGCTAATCGATCTGATCGTTGTGTGTTCATATGTTATAGTACTCAACACCATGGTTACCGTTGTCTTCACGTGCAATCTGGCCATATGTATGTGTCCAGGCATGTTACTTTTGATGAAAATTGCTTCCCCTTTGCAGGTTCAGACCATACCAAAGACTTGCCACCAAATACTGAGCCCCTACCAAGAGCTTGCATCCTTTGCTCTGGCCTTGTTACGAGTCTTGCACTACGACTAGTGTCCGCCGCCGCTGCCCCTCGTGTGGCCGGCATCCTTGGGTCTTCCTCATGCCAGCCGCTACAACTCGTTCAACCCAGCCACTCGTATACGGTCGCTCTTTCTCCCGCTCACACGAGTGCTGCTTGATCGGCACCGACAGAGGATTCCGATCCACAGAATTCAGTGCAATTCTCCCCACTCATGAGCTCCTCTTCCGCCTCCTCTCCAAGCACTTCTGGTGAATCCCCAACTCTTCACATGCGTTCTCTTGCGGACATCTATGCCTCGACAGGCCCGATCGTTGATTCTTCGCCATCTTGCGCACTCACAAGCAGTCACACATTACCTGTAGCACTTCTTGCCACTGTTTCATTTGAGCCCACCTGCTTCACAAAGGCTTCCAAGGACCCGACTTAGAGTGCGTCTATGTCCTCCAAATTCGATGATCTACTTCACAATGGTACATGGTCGATGGTCCCTCGCCAACCTCATTTTGATGTCATCAGGTGCAAATGGGATTTTAAGCTGAAATATCATGTCGATAGCTCAATTGAGCGCCACAAGGCACGGCTCATGGCCAAAGAGTTTCGGCAACAACCCGGTATCGACTACTTCGATACTTTCAGTACAGTCATCAAGATCACCATGGTTCGCTTGATTCTTGCCATTGCGATAAGCTCGGGTTGGCTGGTGCAACAGTTGGATATCTCGAATGCATTTCTACATGGTCATCTTGAGGAAGTGGTATATATGGACCAACCACCGGGCTTCATTCATCCCCAGTTTCCCAATCATATCTGCCAACTGCATCGATCCCTTTATGCCCTTCATCAAGCTCCTCATGCTTGGTTCAAACGACTGAGTGCCCGACTCTTTCAACTTAGCTTCCTTGGTTCCAAAACAGATACTTTTTTGTTCTTTCGTTGGACCCGGCACTCCCGGCTCTATATCTTGATTTATGTCGACGACATTTTAATTACTGGTTCTGATCAAGGGAGCGTTACTGACCTTATTACTTCTCTTCAACAGGAGTTCTTTATTCGTGATCTTGACATCGCTCACTACTTTCTTGGCATCGAACTATGTCCTCACCCCGAAAGCTGCTTATTATCTCAATCTCAATATATTGTGGACATTCTTAACCGCCTCAAAATGACGGCCGCGTGCCCAATGTCTACACCCATGGCCACTGTCACGACTACCAATGATTCGTTTTCTACTCCCCTCGCAGATCTATCCTGTTAGTTATATGTATGCCCTAGAGACCATTATTGTATATGATTTTATATTATAGTGGATGCTTGGACATATATAGAGAGGACTTTCTTGCTCGACATGATAGTTTGCTATCTGGTTGCTCTTTATCTTAACATGTATACTAGTATTATTATACTGTCTCTCACTGATACATGTTGACAAAGCCCTTAGGATGTTAGCTTGACTATCAGGACTATGATGCAGATCATACTAGTGAGGCTTACGTAGTCCGTAAGCATATCCTTTAATTGTTCCTAGTCTAGAGAGTATCGAGACAGGGCATCGATATTCCAGAGTAGACTAGTGTGTACGTTTCTTGACCCTGTATGGGGCGAAGGTTAATCCTACAGCCATTGGTGTTTGACATCAAAGATTGTGCACGGGTGCTCATTGGAGAATGGGTACACCGAACAGGACTCGCCGAGAACTCCTAGATGGCATTATACCTATCGTCAGATAGCAGTTCTCTGGTAACACTAGTACAGGTTAGTTTGTAGACCCGAGATCGTCATAGAGTCTTGTGTAGTTCCCACAGTGCTTTGATTTCCTCCCTACCATGGCTCAAAGGAGTCGTGCAAACAGGTGGATTTTGGGTACAGTCCCGAGTCACATGGAGGCAATGAGCGATAGGGGGGTTTCGTGTAGGGTTTCCATAGCACCTCATGTAGGGTTTGGAAGCATCACACATGCCACAATTTAAATTTTAAGATGTGCTAAGCAAACTAACCAAGGAATCGAGCTAGAAATTTAGGGTAACAGTTAATAGTATCACATACTATAAATAATCTATCACTAAGTGGAGAGACTACAACCTTTGTAGACCTCCTTGAGTGACTCCTTGGATCTCCTAGACTTTGGAACGGCTCGCTTGAATCCTTCCTAGTCCACGACGATCCACCCGAAGTCCCTTTACCCAAAGCTCCTTGCTTCACTTGATCAATGAGGAAGTGATGCAAACACTAAACTAATAGGCTAAACTAGTATAGAATGATTGTGTGGTTTGTTATCTCACTTAAAAACCCTTTCTTTTTCTTTTCCTCACACTCATAGAACTCAAGAGAGCTTGAAGAAGGAGGAAGATGAAGATGGCAAAGCTTTTCTCAAGATAATGATAATTGTTATGTTTTAAAATAAAAACAAAAGGATATATATATGAGACACTCTCACATCCAACCATGGTTAAAAGAAATATCTAGATATTTTGTGATGAGTTAAAAGAACAAAGGAAATAAACCTAGGGTTAAGTCAATGGTCAACCCTAGAAGAGTGTAGAAAGAATGAGTCATTTGTTAATTTCCTTTTTCTTTTATCTCAAAACAAAAATACACATATTAATTTGAACCATGTGAGTCTTGCATTGCCATGATCCATGTATCATCAACCATGATACACATGTATGTATGTATGTGTGCATACACATCATCATGTGTATATATATACACATATATGCATACATCCATAAAGAAAAGGTTTAATAAAAGTGAGCAAAAAGTCATTATTAAATCAACGCTTGATTTAATAAACCGGTCATATCACATACGACCCGACCAATAGTAAACGCACGATTAATATACGGTATCTCATACACGCATTTAATCGAGCTCCCGCGCATATCTCATATGCACACCACATCATTTTGCCTGAGCTAGGAAACATCTATGTGGGGCTCTAAGACTCGTCAATACTCCGGAAGTAGGTGATGATCACATCAAACACCCACAAGCCGCAAGCGGACAGCTAACGGCCATCTGGGTTTTGAGCGATCAGAAGAAAAACAAGCGAACCTGTCAAAACTCCATCGAGCCAACTGGCAACACTTACCGTACAGTCTGATCTCTTCGTCAGATATGCTGCATATCGAGTCTAGGGATGGAATCGTCGACCCCAATAACTCAATAAGTCATGCCGGTATATGGCTCATAACAGATCGAGAAACTACTGATAACACTTATCAGTAAATCTCAGCAGCCCTGGCCAGGGACTTGCTGTTATAGCCAATCGAGCATAGCGCAACATCAACCCCCAATACCGGGAGAGACGAAATCTCTCCTATCGCTCATCGCCTCCATGTACCTCGGGACTGTACCCAAAATCTACATGTTTGTACGACTCGGTAGAGCCATAGTAAGGTGGAGATCAAAGTACAGTGGGAGGACACACAAGACTCTATGACGATCTCGGGTCTACAGACTAACCTGTACCAGTGTCACCTGAGAACTGCTATCCGACGTATGATATAATACCACATAGGAGTTCTCGGTGAGTCCGTTCAGTGTACCCAGTCTTACTGAGCACCCGTATACAATCTTTGGTGTCACCACACCAGATGGATATGGGATCATCCATCGCCCATCATATGGAACAAGAATGGTATACGCTAGTCTACTCTGGAATATCGATGCCCTGTCTCGATATACCTATGACTTGAAACATTTCAAGGATATACTTATAAACCACAGGTGTCCCACTAGTATGATCCACATCATAATCCCAGTAGTCAAGCCAATATCCTAAGGGCTTTTATCAACATGTATCAATTGAGTAAAAGCATGATCAAGTGAACATATGATAAAGAGCAATCAGATAGCATACTATCATGTCGAGCAAAACTGTCATCTGAATGCATATATACATCAGTACATACACTATCATATAATGGCCTCTAGGGCATACATATATCCAACAATCTCCCACTTGCACTAAGGCCAATTATTGGCGTATCTCATACCCAACATCTCAAAAAGTCGCTCATGCTGTGGCTGAGGGAGGGCCTTGGTGAATGGATCCACAGTGTTGTCCTTTGTATCTACTCTCTTAATCTCGATCTCGTGGCGATCAACTATCTCCCGGATCAGATGATATCGCCTCAGGACGTGTCTGGACTTCTGATGGGACCTGGGCTCTTTGGCCAACGCCATAGCCCCATTATTGTCACAATACAAAGGTATTGGATCAATAATGGTTGGAACTACTTCTAGCTCCGAAATGAACTTCCTCATCTAAACGGCTTCCTTGGCAGCATCATTTGCAGTATTGTACTCAGCTTCCATCGTTGAGTCTGCAACGATATCCTGTTTGGAACTCTTCCAACTTACCGTCCCTCCACCGAAGGTAAATGCAAACCCTGAGATAGACTTGCTGTCATCCTTGTCACTCTGGAAGCTCGAATCGGTAAAGGCCTCCATTTGGAGATCCCCGTTAGCATACACCAAGAACAATTCTTTAGTCAGTCGCAAGTACTTAAGAATGTTCTTCACAGCAGTCTAGTGATTCTTCCCTGGGTTTGACTGATACCTACTTACTACACTAAGTGCATAAACTACATCAGGGCGTGTACACAATATCGCATACATTATTGATCCTACGGCCGAAGCATAGGGAATAATGCTCATGCGAGCTCTCTTTTCATCAGACTTTGGGCAATCGTCCTTGGAAAGAGTGACTCCGTGGCAAGAGGGTAAGGCACCCCGCTTGGAGTATTCCATACTAAACCTCTTTAAGATGGTGTTGATGTACTTGGTTTGGGACAATCCCAATAACCGTTTGGATCTATCCTATAGATCCGTATGCCCAATATGTACGTGGCATCACCCAGGTCCTTTATGGAAAACCTTTGTGATAAGAATGATTTGACCGATTGTAGCATAGGAATGTCATTTCCTATCAGAAGAATGTCATCCACGTAAAATACGAGGAATGTGACAGTTCTCCCTACAGTCTTCTTATAAACACAAGATTCATCTGGATTTTTGATGAAATCAAACTCTTTGATAACATCATCAAAACAGATGTTCCAACTCCGTGATGCCTGCTTTAATCCATAAATGGATTTAAGCAATTTACATGCTTTCCTGCTGCTCCCACTATCATTGAAGCCCTATGGCTGACCCATATAAACGCATTCATTTAAATCACCATTTAGAAATGCAGTTTTAAC
Organism: Agapanthus africanus; assembly: GCA_030015575.1. Taxonomy (NCBI): domain Eukaryota; kingdom Viridiplantae; phylum Streptophyta; class Magnoliopsida; order Asparagales; family Amaryllidaceae; genus Agapanthus; species Agapanthus africanus. The sequence goes on along the minus strand of JASDDO010000028.1, from coordinate 49,051,527 downwards.
GTCCATCTGCCAGATTTCATAGTCATAGTAAGCAGCAATAGCAGGTAGGATCCGAATGGATTTAAGCATGGCTACCGGAGAGAAAGTCTCGTCATAGTGCAAACCTGGTCTTTGACGAAAACCTTTCGCTACCAACCTTGCCTTATAGGTCTCCACCTGTCCATCTACATCGATCTTTCGTTTAAAGATCCATTTGCAGCCTACTGGTTTTATCCCAGAGGGTACATCCTCCTAAGTCCATACTTTGTTGGTATACATGGACTCCATTTCGGATCTCATGGCATCCAGCCACTTCACAGAGTCACCACTCATGATAGCTTGCTGAAAACTGGCAGAGTCATCATCATCCATGATGCAATCTTCTCTATCACCATCAATGAGAAAACTGTAGTATCTCTCCAGTGGACGAGAAGTCCTACCAGATCTACGGAGTGGCTGAGGTTCATAAGATTCTGTTGCAACTTCAGGTTCAACCAAGTCGTCATTTGTAACTTGTGTCTCTAGAGCCTCTTCTAGATCTACCACATTGCCATCAGCATCATTTGGAAAAATCTCATTTTCTAAAAATATGGCATACTGAGAAACAAACACCTTTTGTTCCTCCTTGTGGTAGAAAAGATACCCAAACGAATGTTTTGGATATTCCATAAATATACATTTGACCGATCGTTCTCGAGTTTGTCTGGATTCTACTTTTTAACAAAAGCCGGACAACCCCAAATCTTAACTCGTTTAAGAGATGGTCTCTTCCCATGCCATATCTCATATGGAGTGGTAGACACGGTCTTGGTTGGAACTTTGTTTAACAGAAAAGCTGCAGTCTCCGATGCATGCCCCCAAAAAGAGAGGGGCAACTCAGAATCACTCATCATAGATCGTACCATATCTAATAGGGTACGATTCCGCCGCTCTGACACACCGTTGTGCTATGGTGTGTAAGGGGGAGTGAGCTGAGAGAGAATCCCATTCTCTTTTAGGAAGTCCAAGAACTCAGTAGTTAAGTACTCTCCACCTCAATCTGATCGAAGTATCTTGATTCTTATTCCTGTTTGGTTTTCTACTTCAAGTTTGTACTCCTTGAATTTCTCGAAAGCTTCATACTTATGCTTTATCAAAAACACATGACCGAATCTTGAGAAATCATCAGTAAAAGTTATGAAGTAAGAAAAACCGCCTCTTGCATGTGTAGACATTGGCCCATATACATCACTATGTATGAGGCCTAAGAGCTCAGTAGCTCTTTCTCCGTGTCCAGTAACCGGAGTTTTGGTCATTTTACCTTTGATACAAGACTGGCAAGTCGCATAAGATTTATACTCAAAAGAATTTAAATATCCATCTTTATGAAGCTTGTTTAGTCTTGTTTCATTAATATGACCAAGTCTACAATGCCAAAAAAAAGCTTCATTTATATCTGAAAATTTTCTTTTTCTTGTGTGTTGAATGTTGAAAACTTGTGTGATTAAGGACGTATATCTCGTTATTAAGTGTACCACAACCAATCAACTCTTGATTTAGTCTAATGTTCATAACATTGTGTTGCACAGCAAAATGATATCCTTCATTGTCTAACAAAGAAACGGATTTAATATTACAAAGCATACTTGGTACAAAATAACATGGGTTCAAAACCAATATACAACCCGACGGCAACCCTAGGTGATACTCTCCTACTGAAACTGCATGTACAATGGAACCATTTCCAACTTGGAGAGTATGATCACCTGTCTTCAAAACTCTGCTATTTCTCAACACCTGCACAGAATTGTAAATATGAGAACCTGAACCGGTATCTAATACCCAGGAAACAGAGCTAATAGAAAAACAGTTTTCAGTCACAAACACACCTGAAGCTGAAACATCACCATGCTTCCTTTTCTTGAGTTCAAGGTACTCAGTACAGTTCTGCTTCCAGTGCCCCGTCTTCTTGCAGTGAAAACATTCTCCCTTTCCCGACTCCGCAGCTTTGGATTTGTCTTTCCCCTTCGCCTTCTTTATTCCTCCTCTCGGTTTGGTGAATTTCTTCTTATTCTTTCCCTTGGCGTTGGCTTTTGGGACGGAAGAGAAAGATTGTCCAACAAGCATAGATGGGGACTTCGCTTTCAGCGTGCTCTCCGCACTTCTCAACATATTGAGAAGTTCGGGTAGTGACTTCTCCATGTCATGCATGTTGAAGTTCACTATAAATGGAGCAAAGGCGGAGGGAAGAGACTGTAGAACAATATCAGCATACTGTTCGTTATCCATTGTCCAACCGAGGTCCTCAAGCTCTTCTATAAGAGCTATCATCTTCAAAACGTGATCGCCTACTGATGTGCCTTGAGCCATCCGCATCTGAAACAACTTTCGAGATGCTTCGTATCTCAGGATCGGAGATTGCTCCCCATACAACTCTTTTGTATGGAGAAAGACGGATTGAACATCCATCTGCTCGTGTTGCTTTTGATGTGTATTGTCCATTGATGTAAGCACAAGGCATTTGGCAGTAGCACAATCACTATCCCATGTTTTGCGGATTTCCTTATCCGCAGTAGAAGATTTAGGGCCTGGGACGGGCGGGGCTTTGGCGGTGAGGACATATGATACTTTATCATATGTTAGAGCAATGTTTATGTTCCTCGGCCAGTCTTTGTAGTTTGGTCCGGTCAGCTTGTTTTTATCTAGTAGAAGCTTAAGGCCTGTCATTGGTATCTGCCATTAAGAGAGAGAAAAGAATACACTCAGCGAAAGCCCTTGCAAAGATCAGATTGGTTATTATCTTATCTAATCGATATCTCCCACTGCTTTTATCAAATTTTCTTTAAAACCTTTTAAAAAGAAAACTAGCCGGGATTAATTACATTCTACAACTTCGCTAACCGTTCAGCCAGATCAGTGCCGGTACTTTGAGGGAGGTTCCCCGTGCTTTCGCGCGGACCTAATTAGAATAAACCTCGTTTTCCCAGAGGCGTGGCCCCGTTGACACGTTTCTAGACACCTAATGGGTTAGCTAATTGTAAAGTGCAAAACTCTCCCGGGAGCAACTCTTGCTCACAGTGGGATCGGGATCCTACTATCATATAGAAAGTATGCAATCTCATTGCAAATTTCAACTCTTGAAACTCCCGATATTGTTTTTACCCCTAGCATTCATGACCTTAACTATGGTCAACATATCATAAGTACTAGTCAAGTTCTTCCCGTCATTTCATGATTAACTAGACCCACCCACATGACCCTTAACTAAAGTCAACATAATCATATGAATGTCCTAACTAATCCGCATCATATGCGGTGTAGGAAGACATCACTTAGCTACCGTACACTGCGCCTTAACTAAAGTCAAAATACGCAGCACGAATACTAAGTACTCTACTTCCTAAAATGACGGAGGGCTGTGGATAGTTTTTAAGAAAACTTTTAACGCTTTGAACTTGATATCGTTGTGGAATCAAATGGGTTTAAAAGGGGTGGCTTAATCTCCGCATTTTTGAAAACTTTTTTTCATAAAAAGCCGGGTGTGTTTCAAATCCGATTCTACAACATCTTTTTAGGTTCATTTTTCTTTACATTAATCTCATTAATGTAATTCCATCATTTAAGTCCTAAAGCCATCACAGAAAGAAACGAAAATATAACGTACGCTTATACCATTCGCATTCGTCACGGTGTCCCGTTATGCACCATTAGGTTACTTAACTAACGGCATATCGGGACGGGGCTAGTACGGGTGCAAAATATAAGCAACGTCTATTATATATCATATATATAATATTCCATTCATCTCAGATATATCAAATGATCACATCACAGAATATAAGCAGCAGAAGCACATATTATATAGGATATCTAGGAGGTCCGTATTTTGTATTTAGCCATCAATAGAAAATACGGATTCCACAGTCGCGATGAATAGCCAAGCCCACACCCCTAGACCCCTATGAGAGCGGCAAGTGACCCTACCAATTCTAAAGTTTAGGAGACCCGGTCTCGACTCCTCTAGATGGTCTCCCACTGAACCCTAGAACCCGGTCACTTGTGTCCCCTTTTCTTGGGTCTATCCTAATACGGAAAAGTAAATAATATACAACAATGGTGACATCATGCTCAACCCGGAAGTGCCCCAAATAAAAGAATATTATATACAATTGAATTTTACATGAATAAAAGAAAACTCTCATCTCACATAAAACCCTCGGCTATTCAATCACGACAATCCTGCACATCATATCTCAGCAACACATAATATCACATGTCATCAACGTAAGCAAGTATGCGTATCCCAATTGTCGTTGATGTATAGAAACGAAACCGGCGATACACCACATACTACACTTACGGTCGCAGAAAAGAAATGAAAAATTACAACAATTGGAATCGTAACTGCGCTTAGACAACACAAACCCGGGATATTACATATCCAAGATTTCATGCCTAACAATGTAAAGCTCGCATTTAGGTCTCACCCATGAAAACACCTTTTCAAAATAAGTCGGATAATTCAACAAGATTTTCGATTACTCCCGAGACCGAAATGCTAAATTTACACGCAACAAACAAATTTGTAGATTCCAATTATTGTATCACATACACATATACTAGGTGCAGTTAAAACGTTCGATCGAACGATCAATCACCCAAAGGATTCTCAGAAAGCTCAACATCCGAGCAGTTTTAAAATGTACCAGAGACTGCATCAAGTACATACGGGCCACTACAAGAAGGCACAGTCCAAGCCTCACCAACGACGCCGCGGAACCGCCGCAAAATAACCATTTTGGCCGCGGTTCCGCGGTCGTATAGTTGAGTTAGGGCTTCGTTCTTCTTGCAGGCCCATAAAATACCCTGCATGATTTTCTGAGTATATTTAATGTGAAAAAATCTAACTTTTTGAAAAATTTCCAGTGAGGACCCTTCGGGCGTCATTTTTCGTTCGTTCGAGGTTTTTAACGTCGTCTAGGTTATTCTAAAGCTCTAGTCTGGCTCTGATACCACTGTAAAGTTTCCATAGCACCTCATATAGGGTTTGGAAGCATCACACATGCCACAATTTAAATTTTAAGATGTGCTAAGCAAACTAACCAAGCAATCGAGCTAGAAATTTTGGGTAACAGTTAATAGTATCACATACTATAAATAATCTATCACTAATTGGAGAGACAACAACCTTTGTAGACCTCCTTGAGTGACTCCTTGGATCTCCTAGAGTTTGGAACGGCTTACTTGAATCCTTCCTAGTCCACGACGACCCATCCAAAGTCCCTTTGCCCAAAGCTCCTTGCTTCACTTGATCAATGAGGAAGTGATGCAAACACTCTAAACTAATAGGCTAAACTAGTATAGAATGATTGTGTGGTTTGTTATCTCACTTAAAACCCCTTTCTTTTTCTTTTTCTTTTCCTCACACTCAAAGAAACTCAAGAGAGCTAGGAGAAGGAGGAAGATGAAGATGGCAAAGCTTTTCTCAAGATAATGATAATTGTTATGTTTTAAAATAAAAACAAAAGGATATATATGTGAGACACTCTCACATCCAACCATGGTTAAAATAAATATCTAGATATTTTATGATGAGTTAAAAGAACAAAGGAAATAAACCTAGGGTTAAGTTAATGGTCAACCCTAGAAGTGTGTAGAAAGAATGAGTCATTTGTTAATTTCCTTTTTCTTTTATCTCAAAACAAAAATACACATATTAATTTGAACCATGTGAGTCTTGCATTGCCATGATCCATGTATCATCAACCATGATACACATGTATGTATGTATGTATGCATACATATCATCATGTGTATGTATATATACATATATGCATACATCCATAAAGAAAAGGTTTAATAAAAGTGAGCAAAAAGTCATTATTAAATCAACGCTTGATTTAATAAACCGGTCATATCACATACGACCCGACCAATAGTAAACGCCCGATTAATATACGGTATCTCATACACGCATTTAATTGAGCTCCCACGCATATCTCATATGCACACCACATCGTTTTGCCTGAGCTAGGAAACTTCTATGTGGGACTCTACGACTCGTCAATACTCCGGAAGTAGGTGATGATCACATCAAACACCCACAAGCCGCAAGCGGTCATCTAAACGTAATGGCCATCCGGGTATTGAGCGATCAGAAGAAAAACAAGCGAACCTGTCAAAACTCCATCGAGCCAACTGGCAACACTTACCGTACAGTCTGATCTCTTCGTCAGATATGCTGCATATCGAGTCTAGGGATGGAATCGTCGACCCCAATAACTCAATAAGTCATGCCGGTATATGGCTCATAACAGACCGAGAAACTACTGATAATACTTATCAGTAAATCTTAGCAGCCCTGGCCAGGGACTTGCTGTTATAGCCAATCGAGCATAGCGCAATATCAACCCCCAATACGGGGAAAGACGAAACCTCTCCTATCGCTCATCGCCTCCATGTGCCTCGGGACTGTATCCAAAATCCACATGTTTGTACGACTCGGTAGAGCCGTAGTAAGGTGGAGATCAAAGTACAGTGGGAGGACACACAAGACTCTATGACGATCTCGGGTCTACAGACTAACCTGTACCAGTGTCACCTGAGAACTGCTATCCGACGTATGATATAATACCACATAGGAGTTCTCGGTGAGTCCGTTCAGTGTACCCAGTCTTACTGAGCACCCGTATACAATCTTTGGTGTCACCACACCAGATGGATATGGGATCATCCATCGCCCATCATATGGAACAAGAATGGTATAAGCTAGTCTACTCTGGAATATCGATGCCCTGTCTCGATATACCTACGACTAGGAACATTTCAAGGATATGCTTATAAACTACAGGTGTCCCACTAGTATGATCCACATCATAATCCCAGTAGTCAAGCCAATATCTTAAGGGCTTTATCAACATGTATCAATTGAGTAAAAGCATGATCAAGTGAACATATGATAAAGAGCAATCAGATAACATACTATCATGTCGAGCAAGACTGTCATCTGAATACATATATACATCAGTACATACACTATCATATAATAGCCTCTAGGGCATTCCTATATCCAACATTTCGTCTCTCCCGGTATTGGGAGTTGATGTTACGCTATGCTCAATTGGCTATAACAGAAAGTCTCTGGTCAGGGCTGATGAGATTTACTAATAAGTGTTATCAGTAGTTTCTTGATTTGTTATGAGCCTCACATCGGCATGGCTTATCAAGTTATTGGGGTCTGACGTTTACCACCCCCAGACTCAATATGCGACATATCAGACAAAGAGATCGGACTGTACGGTAGTGTTACTTGTAGGATTCATGGGAGTTTGGACAAGTTTACTTGTTGATCTTCTATTCTCTCAATACCTGAGTAGCCGTTACGTCCAGCAAGTACCGCTGACGGCTTGTGGATAACTCATATGATCATTACCTACTGCTGGCGTATTAACGAGTGTTTAGAGTCCCACACAGAGGTTTCCTAGCTCAAGCGAAACAAACTAAGGCACATATGTGATATGTGCGGGACTAAGATTAAATACGTGTATGTGATACCGTATTTTAATCTCGCGATATAAGTTATATGTGATATAACCGGATTATTGAATCAAGTGTTGATTCAATGATTTATTATATGTATATTTGATATACATATAAATGATATTAGTCGGTTATATATGATATAACCGGATTATTAAATCAAGTGTTAATTTAATAATTTGATATATATTTATATATTTGATATATTAATATATGTTAACTAATATTAGCTCACTAAAGAATTTCTTCTCTTGATTTGTATATATGATGAATATATACATTTATGTGTGATATATATATATATATATATATATATATATATATATATATATATATTATTGTGTCAAGGTAGATGATACATTGGACATAGGTGTATGAGACTCACACCAAACTAAAGATAATTTGGGTGATGTAATTATTAAGGGATAAACCAAAATTAGGTGGAAATTGTCATGGCTTAAGATGCTTGTGGAAGCATATAGAAGCCTTGACTTAGTCCACTAATTTTGTTTTACTCTAGATATTTATTAACCCAACCATTATCTCTAGCCATGTTTAAGTCTCTACAGATATCATTTGAGATATTTTTTCACCATGGTTCATCACTTGATCATCTTCTTCATCTCATTTTTCTTCTCTAGCTTTTGATGAGGTGAAGAAAGAAAAGGAGAAAAATAATTCTAAAGTGAGCAAAATTCATATTTCATCAATCTATACCAAACTAGTCCTTTAGTATAGGTTGTTTACTTCACTAATTCTTTAGTCAGTGAAGAGATAGCTTGAGTTAGAGATTTCTCGACGTGCATCATCTTCGGCCTCGAAGATCTTTAAGCAGGCTTGTTCCTTTCGCCTAGTGGAGCCTAAGAAGAGTTCGGGGGACCACTACTTGTAGCTAAGGGACTACTACTTGGAGCTTTAGAAGTGAAGGACCGTTCTACAAAAGTTGTATTCCTTGTTCACTTATTGTAAACCTTGTTTACTAGTTTAAAAACTCTAATTCTCTAGTTCGATTCTAGGATAGCATGTAATAGCACACTAGATTTTTTAAAATTGTATACTTGATACTTCTAAAAACCTAGTAGTGGTGCTAAGGCATACTTTCATGGTATCAGAGCTAAGCTAGAGCATTAGACGGTGTAATTAGAATTGCGAAACCGAAACAACTCCGAAACAGTCGAAACAAAACCCTAGTTTCTGTCGAATTTTCCTGAGCCTCTAAAATTTTTTTAAACAGTTGCAGAGTACTCTTTAATGTGTAAATAGAACACTGTAGAAAAACGAGACCATGACTCACAAAATTGGCCGGCGAAAATCAAGTTTAGACCGGCCTGGCCGGTTTTGTTAATAGCTTTGGTTTCGAAATTATTTTGTGGTGTTCAGTCTCTAGGGTTTGGTGTTTTTGGTACTGTTTGTTTTTGTCAAGATTGAATGTGATGTTGTCTTTCTGTTGGGGCACTTCGGGGTGTTTCGTATTCATAATTTTAACATCGTTTCGGGTTTTATATGATATGTGATACAATATTTGGAATCCAAAATAATTAGTTTTGTGAACTAGTTAATGTTTTGTAAATCTAGCAATTTAGTCACTTCTGATCAGTTGCCATGGAGTTTCGATTCGGATCAAAACTCCATCGCAATCTTGTATTGTACACGAACATTCGTTGGGTAACACTAGTAAATAGCCACGCCCCATAACCCCGACCAAGTGACTGTAGGAGAACCACGTTGCCAAAAGCATCCGCTCGGGTGCTCGCGGCCGTGGTGTTCCGCCTAAGTGCACTTCATCGACGGCATCGGGGGTGCGGCCGTCCACTAGAGTTTCCAACGAGCGTTCGATCACAAGTCGAGAATCTTATTGAATTACCCGAATGGATATTGAAAAGAGTTTTCTATCCGAGACTAAAATACGAGGTTTATATCGTTAGGAATGAAATCCGGAGTATGAGAAATTCCGGGTTTATGATATCTAAGATGGTTGCGGATTCTAATAATTGTAATTTTCATTTCTTTTCTACGGCTGTAAGTGTAATATGTGGTGTATCGCCGGTTTCGTTGTTATACGTCAACGACAATTGGAATACGCATATTTACTAACGTTGATAACATGTGATGTTATGTGTTCCTGTGATATAATATATTGGATCGTCGTGTTTGAATAGCCAGAGTTTTTTGCGTGAGATGAGAGTTTTTCATTTTCATTCATGTAAAAATTTGTATGTAATATTCTTTTATTGGGACACTTCCGGGTTGAGGATGATATCACCATTGATGTATATTATTTACTTTTCTGCATTAGGATAGACCCAAGGAGGGGAGCACAAGTAATCGGGTTCTAGAGTCCGGTGGGAGACCATCTCGAGGAGTCGAGACCGGGTCTCCTAACTCTAGAATTGGTAGGGTTGCTTGCCGCTCTCGTAGGGGTCTAGGGATGTGGGTTTGGCTATTCATCACGACCGTGGAATCCGTGTTTTTTACTGGCTTGATTTAAAACACGGACCTTCTAGTATATCCTATATTTCATATGTTAACTTCTGTTGCAATGTTCTGTGATGTGATCATATAACTGCGTGAGACGAATGTTTTATATTATATATATATGATATATAATAAACATTGCTTATGTTTTGCATCCGCTCTAATCCTGCCCCCGCTCTGCCGTTAGTTAAGTAGCCTAACGGAGCATTATGGGACCCCGTGGCGAATGCGGATGGCATAAGCGTACGTTCTATGTTCATTTCTTCTGTGATGTTTAGGAAACATAAATGATGGAACTTTATTAATGAGATTAATAAAAAAGTAAGAAACCTAAAGATGTTGTAGAATCAAAATTTTCAAAAAGATAGCTCTAGTTCTTATTTTGCATAGTGGTATTCCTTAATGAATATCCAGCACCTCATTCGATGAGGATAGAGCCGAGATCCCTTCACAACCTCTTTAGCAAAAGCTAGAAAATACTACAACCCACTCGGTTTGTTTTGAAAACTATTCGATTTTAAAAGCGGAGCTTAAACCACTCCTTTTCAAATCACTCGATTCTACAACGATATCAAGTTCATTACGCAAAAGATTTTTTAAAAAAACCTGTCGTAGCCCTCCGTCATTTCAGATAAGTGTTATTTAGTATTCGTGATACGTTTGTTGACCATAGCCAAGGCGTAGTGTGCCGTAGCTAATTAGTGCTTATCTGCAACCATATGATGCGATTGGATTAGGGTAGTCATACAACTTTGTTGACCATAGCCAAGGGTCGTACGGGTGGGTTTAATTCAATCAGGAAATGACGGGTTGAACTTGGCTGGCGCTTATGATTTATTGACCGTATCCAAGATCATAAGTTGCTAGGGGGAAAAACAGTATTGGGAATTTCAAGTGTTGAAATTTGCAATGAGATTGCATACGTTCTATATGATAGTTGGATCCCGATACCCACTGCGAGTAAGTGTTACTCCTACGAGAGTTTTCCACTTTACAATTAGCTGATCAAGTAGGTTTCTAAGAAAGGTGTTAACGGAGTTATGCCCTTGCGGAAACGAGGTTCTTTAATTAGTTCCATGCGAAAGCATGGGGAGACTCCCTCGGAGTACCAATACCTACCTGGCTGAACGATTGGTGAACTTATAAGGTGTAATTAATCCCGGCTAGTCTTACCTTTTAGGGTTTGAAGAAAGATTTGATAAAAATAGTGGGAGCCATCCTGATTAGATAAAATAATAACCAATCTAATCTTGCAAGAGCGCACGCAGTGTTTTCTTCTCTCTCTTCTAGTAGCAACTATGAAACGCCTTAATCAAGATAATAATATTGATGTATTGACCGAACCCGCTTGTTATACTGAGCTGGGGAACGTTGGTTCCACTTTACCTTATAATTGTTATAAGTCTGAGCAGGAAATAGGGAATTACCCGGATTCACATGCTATTTGAACGAGGAATAAGCATGATGATGCATCTTTTTCGGGTGTGTTCGTTACCGAGAATTGTTTCTCAGTTTTTTTTACGTCCTGGGTATTAGATACCGGATCAGGATCCCACATTTGTAATATGTTACATAGGCTAAAAAAAGGTAAACAACTGGGAATAGGTGATCATTCTCTCAGAGTAGGGAATGGTGTAATGGTTGCAGCCAAAGCAATTGGCGAATATCACCTAGTATTACCTGAAGGTAATACATTGATTCTGAACGACTGTTATTACATACCAAAAATGTTGTGCAATTTAATATCAATTTCTTTATTAGATAAAGAAGGATATAACTTTGTAGTAGAGAAAAATGTTGTGAACATTTTTCTAAATCAAGTGTTGATTGGGTTTGGTACGTTATGTAACGGTTTATACGTTCTGAATCAAACTACAGTTCTTAATATACAGAACACACACAAGAGGAAAAGTTCTGAAATGAACGAACCCTTCTTGTGGCATTGTAGACTAGGTCATATCGATGCGATACGACTAGCTAAGTTACATAAGAATGGATATTTGAATCCGTTCGAATTTACATCTTATGAAACTTGCCAGTCATATCTCAAAAGCAAAATGACCAAAACTACATTTACTGGACAGGGAGAAAGAACTACTGAACTCTTGGGACTGATACATAGTGATGTATGTGGTCCCATATCTACACATGCTAGGAATGGTTCCGCGTACTTTATTACATTCACCTATGATCTCTCAAGATACAGACATATGTTCCTGTTGAAACATAAGTCTGAAGCTTTTGAGAAATTCAAGAAATATAAGTGCGAAGTAGAGAACCAAAAGGGTAAAAGTATTAAAATCCTTCGATCTGATCGGGGAGGAGAATACTTGAGCACGGAGTTCCTAGATTATTTAAAAGAGAATGGAATTCTCTCTCAGCTTACTCCTCCATATACACCACAGCACAACGGTGTATCGGAACGGAGAAATCGCACCCTATTAGATATGGTGCGCTCTATAATGAGTACTGCTGAGTTACCTATTTCCTTTTGGGGTTATCCACTTGAGACAGCCGCATACCTATTGAATAGAGTTCCGACCAAATCAGTGCCTACCCCTCCATATGAGATATGGGAAGGGAAGAGACCATGTATTAATTTCATTAAGATGTGGAGTTGTCTGGCCTGTGTTAAAAAAACAAAATCCGAACAAGTTTGAGGCAAGGTCAGTTCTGTGCAAGTTTGTAAGATATCCCAAACATTCGCGAGGGTATATTTACTACCACAATGAAGAACAAAAGGTGTTTGTTTTTCGGAATGCCACTTTTTTAGAAAATGAATTTCTTATGAAAGAAATTAGTGGTCATGAGGTAGAACTGGAAAAAGTTCCAGCCACACAAACTATAATTGAAGATTTAGTGGAACTGAAGAATTCGATAGTCCCCAACGAACCTCAGCATCTCCGCAGATCTAGTAAGGCTTCTCATCCACCTAAGAGATACTACGGTTTTCTTATAGACGGTAGAAGCGAGGATTGCATCATGGAAGATGATAATCCAACTAGTTTCGAGCAGGTCATCACAAGTGGAGACTCTGTGAAATGGCTAGATGCTATGCGATCTGAGATGGAATCCATATACACAAACAAAGTATGGACTTTGAAAGTTGCTCCTAAAGGAGTAAAACCCATCGAGAGCAAGTGGATCTTGAGAAGATAATTGGTGTAGATGGAAAAGTTAAGACTTTCAAAGCTAGACTTATAGCAAAAGGTTTTCTTCAACGACCTAGTGTTGATTATGATGAAACATTTTCTCCAGTGGCTATGCTTAAGTCCATCCGGATTCTACTTGCTATCGCTGCATACCATGACTATGAAATCTGGTAGATGGACGTCAATATCGCTTTTCTAAATGGTGATTTAGAAGAAAGCGTGTATATGACACGGCCATAGGGCTTCGTAGATAGTGGGAGCAGCGGAAAGGTGTGCAAGCTGCTTAAATCAATTTACGGATTAAAACAGGCATCGCAGAGTTAGAACATCTGTTTTGATGTGACAGTCAAAGAGTTTGACTTCATCAAAAACGTAGATGAACCTTATATATACAAGAAGGTTGTAGAGAGTAAGGTTTTCTTCCTTGTATTGTACGTGGATGACATACTCTTGATAGGAAATGATATTTCTATGCTACACTCGGTCAAGCTCTTCTTATCACATAGGTTTTCCATGAAAGATCTGGGTGATGCCTCCTACATCCTCGGATTAAGATCTATAGAGATAGATCTAACCGGATGTATCATACTCACTAGGTGTAGTGAGTAGGTGTCAATTAAATCCTGAGGAAAAGCACTGGACAGCTGTGAAGAACATTCTTAAGTACTTGAGAAGGACTAAAGAAATGTTCTTGGTGTATGATAATAGTGAACTCCATGTCGAATCCTTTACCGATTCGAGCTTCCAGAGTGATAAGGACGACAGTAAGTCGGTCTCGGGTTTTGGCTTTACCCTCAATGGAGGGACAGTATGTTGGAAGAGTTCCAAGCTAGATACCGCAGCAGACTCGATGATGAAGGCTGAAAACATCTCTACCAACGATGCTGTCAAAGAGGCTGTCTGGATGAACAAGTTCATAGATGAAATTGGTGTGGTTCCTACCATTGGGCATCTAATACCTGTGTATTGTGATAACGATGGAGCTGTGGCTTTGGCCTAGGAACCCCGGTCCCATCAGCGATCCAGACATATTCTTAGACGGTATCACCTGATCAGGGAGATAGTTGCTCTCCGGAAGATCGAGCTTAGGAGGGTTGACACGAAGAATAATACGGCGGATCCACTCACGAAGGCCCTCTTCCAGATACAATTTGAGAGAATTTTTGGGATGTTGGGTATGAGATACTACAACAACTGGCCTTAGTGCAAGTGGGAGATTGTTAGTTATATGTATGCCCTAGAGGCCATTATTGTACATGATGTACAATTATAGTGGATGTTTGGATATATATAGAGAGGACTTTCTTGCTCAACATGATAGTATGCTATCCGGTTGCTCTTTATCTTAACATGTATACTAGTATTATTATATTGTCTATCACTGATACATGTTGATAAAGCCCTTAGGATGTTAGCTTGACTACCAGGACTATGATGCAGATCATACTAGTGGGGCTTGGGTAGTCCGTAAGCACATCCTTTAATTGTTCCTAGTCGAGGGAGTATCGAGACAGGGCATTGATATTCCAGAGTAGACTAGTATGTACGTTTCTTTACCCTGTATGGGGAGATGGTTGATCCCACAGCCATTGGTGTTTGACATCAAAGATTGTGCACAGGTTCTCATTAGAGAATGGGTACATCAAACAGGACTCGCCGAGAACTCCTAGATGGTATTATACCTATCGTCAGATAGCAGCTCTCCGGTAACACTGATACAGGTTAGTCTGTAGACCAGAGATCATCATAGAGTCTTGTGTGGTTCCCACTGTGCTTTGATTTCCTCCCACCACAGCTCAAAAGAGTCATGCAAACAGGTGAATTTTGGGTACAGTCCCGAGTCACATGAAGGCAATGAGCGATAGGAGGGGTTTCGTCTCTCCCAGTATTGGGAGTTGATGTTGCGCTATTCTCGATTGGCTATAACAGAAAGTCCTTGGCCAGGCTGATGAGATTTACTGGTAAGTGTTATCAGTAGTTTCTCGATCGGTTACAGGCCATATATCGACATGACTTATCAAGTTATTGGGGTCTGACGTTTACCACCCCCAGACTCAATATGCGGCATATCAGACGAAGAGACCGGACTGTACGGTAGTGTTACTTGTAGGATTCATGGGAGTTTGGACAAGCTTGCTTGTTGATCTTCTATTCGCTCAATACCTGGGTAGCCGTTACGTCCAGCTAGTACCGCTGACGGCTTTTGGGTAACAGATATGATCATTACCTACTGCTGGCGTATTAATGAGTCTTCAGAGTCTCACACAGAGATTTCCTAGCTCAAGCGAAACGAAGTAGGGCACATATGTGATATGTGTGGGACAGAGATTAAATACGTGTATGTGATACCGTATTCTAATCTCGCGATATAGGTTATATGTGATATAACCGGATTATTGAATCAAGTGTTGATTCAATGATTTGTTATATGTATATTTGATATACATATAAATGATACTAGTCGGTTATATATGATATAACCGGATTATTAAATCAAGTGTTGATTTAATAATTTGATATATATTTATATATTTGATATATTAATATATGTTAACTAATATTAGCTCACTAAAGAATTTCTTCTCTTGATTTGTGTGTGTGTGTGTATTGTGTATATATTACATATATTATTGTGTCATGATAGATGATACATTGGACATGGGTGTATGAGACTCACACCAAACTAAAGATAATTTGGGTGATTTAATTATTAAGGGATAAACCAAAATTAGGTGGAAATTGTCATGGCTTAAGATGCTTATGGAAGCATGTAGAAGCCTTGACTTAGTCCACTAATTTTTTTTTACTCTAGATATTTATTAACCCAACCATTATCTCTAGCCATGATTAAGTCTCTACAAATATCATCTGAGATATTTTTTTCACCATGGTTCATCACTTAATCAACTTCTTCATCTCATTTTTTTCTCTAGCTTTTGATGAGGTGAAGAAAGAAAAAAAAGAAAAATAATTCTAAAGTGAGCAAAGTTCCTATTTTATCAATTTATACCAAACTAGCCCTTTAGTATAGCTTGTTTACTTCACTAATTCCTTAGTTGGTGAAGAGGTAGCTTGAGTTAGAGATTTCTCGACGTGGATCATCTTCGGCCTCGAAGATCCTTAAGCAAACTTGTTCTTTTCGCCTAGTGGAGCCTAAGAAGAGTTTGGGGGACCACTACTTGGAGCTAAGGGACTACTACTTGGAGCTTTAGAAGTGAAAGACCGGTCTGCAAAGGTTGTATTCCTTGTTCACTTAGTGTAAAACTTGTTTACTAGTTTAAAAACCCTAATTCTCTAGTTCGATTCTGGAATAGCATGCAATAGCACACTAGATTTTTTTAAATTGTATACTTGATACTTCTAAAAACCTAGTAGTGGGGCTAAGGCATACTTTCATATCCATGTATCACAGCATTGTGGGCGCTGTTTCCCCCAATCAGAGTAAAGCTCTGTTTGAAATTTAAATTTCAAAATGAAGCAACGCTTCAAGTGCAACGCTGGGTGCGCTGCGCCCTAAGCAGCGCACCATGTGCAAAACATATGTGCGCTAGCGCTGGGTGCGCCGCGCTTTAAGCAGTGCACCACGTGTAAGACACGAATGCGCTAGCGCTAAGTGCGCTGCGCTCTGAGCAGCGCACCACGTGTAAGACACGGGTGCGCTAGCGCTAAGTGCACTGCGTTCTGAGCAGCGCACCACGTGTAAGACACGGGTGTGCTAGTGCTGGAACCAAAAACTCCCCACCGTTAGATCAAAGATCTAATAATAATGATAAATCATTAATTAATCAGAATTAAATTCTGTTAAGAAAATATTCCTCAAAATCTTTCCAAATAACAAGATTGTGCTCTGTAAATTAGAGCACTGTTGGATCAATGATCCAATGGTAAATGTTTCCCCAATCAGAGCGATACTCTGTTCAAATTCCAAGATTTGAAATGAAGCGACGCTTCTGCTTCCTCCAATCAGAGCAAAACTCTGTTCAAATTCCAAGATTTAGAATGAAGCGACGCTTCCTTTCCCTCAATCAGAGCAAAGCTCTGCTTCAAAATTCAAAATTTAAATTGAAGCAACGCTTCAGATCCAGCGCTTTGCGTTGCGCGCCACGTGTCAAACACGGGTGCGCTAGCGCAGTTGCGCTGCACGCCACGTGTCGAACGTAGGTGCGCCAGCGCAAGGTGCGCCAGCGCTGGAATTAAAAATTCCCCCACCATCAGATCAAAAGATCTACTAATAATAAATTATTAATTAATTAGAACTAAAATTCTGTTATGGAAAGATTTTTCAATCTTACTAAAATAAGAAGATTATTTTCTGTAAAACAGAAGCCTTAGGATCAAAGATCCAACGGTGGGAAATATTCCCAAATCAATCAGAGAAAAATCTCTTAAAACTGATTTAATAAATCATTTGGCCCTATATAAAGGACCCTAGACTTCAAGTCTAAAGGAGATACAGAATACAGGGACAGAAAGGAGAGAGAAAAACCCTCTGCAAAAGAAGAGAAAACTCTCAGAAAAAAAAAGAAGATTTTTCTTCATCTTCAAGGTAAAAAAGAACTATGTTCTTGAATAATAGAGATGAAACCATCTCGTAAAAAGAAGAACCATCTTTTAAAAATATCAGAGATCTAAGAAAAAGACCAAGGTCTTTAATAAAAAAAGAAAAGATCAAAAAGATCTAATCATAAAAAGACTAAAAGAAGTATTTTACTTCATTCACAGATCTTTTGATCTATAAAGGCAGAGCCTTTTATAAAAAACAAGAACTTTTGTTCTTGGATCTTGAGGAAAAAGCCTCTTTTGAAGAACATAAATTTGTTCTTTGATCTTAAAATTGATCAAATGCGTTTTGCGCTATTGAAAAGTGTCTTGCACTCATGAATTGCGCCCTTGCGCTCATTGGACCGACGCTCAGTGCCAAAACCTGCCACGTGTCAACCAGAGGCACAATCTGCGTTTTGCGCTTCTAAAACAGAGCACTACGCTCATGGGCTGGCGCTCAGCGCCAAGCGCTCCACGTGTCACTCACTGGTGCGCCAACAGACTAGCGCAATGCGCTCATAAATTAAAAGCGCAATGCGCTAACAAACTAGCGCTAAGCGCAACATGTGTCATCTTCGTGTGCGCTACCCGACAAAAGCGCAATGCGCTCTTTGATTGGCGCAATGCGCCTGGCGCGCCACATGGCGCACTGTTAGAAAAAACTTTGTTGCTGATAAATGCTATGCATTCAATACAAGACAAAAATGTCAGAGCCCAATGCCTAGCATTATTAAAAGGGCTGAGCCCAAATAAAGGCTTGATAGCCAGAACAAAAATAAAATGTTAAAATATTTTAATTGGACTTAGCCCAATTTTGGCCATAAGTCCTCAACTTGTTTTGAATTGAACACATCTGCTCTTTCAACCAACTCACCTTGGTTCGAGGGTACATCTCTTCACTCCTCTGATATTTGTCGTTGTAATTTCTCAACGTCGTCAGAGAGGTGACGGGTCCCAACAACCACATATTACTATGGACTGTGGGGTCCCTAAACCCATGGACTATGATGTCCTTAACCTCGACCGTGATGTCTTAAAACTAACAACGGAATGTGAGGTCCTTAAACTCACGGACTATGATGTCCTTAATCTCGACCGCGATGTCTTTAAACTAACATCGAACTGTGAGGTCCTTAAACTCATGGACTATGATGTCCTTAACCTCGACCGCGATGTCTTTAAACTAATATCGGACTGTGAGGTCCTTAAACTCACGGACTATGATGTCCTTAATATCGACCGTGATGTCTTAAAACTAACAACGGACTGTGGAGTCCTTAAATCCACGGACTATGATGTCCTTAACCTCGACCGTGATGTCTTTAAACTAATACTGGACCGAGATGTCCTTAAACTAACAATGGACCGTAATGTCCTTAAACTAATTACCGACCGCAATATCACTAAACTAAACAACAGAGCCCAATTGCTCTCTTGTCGGATCTAAACGATCCCGTTAAGTTGATCTTAGTCTAAAATTAGACTAACGTATCCTTAACAAACGTTTAAGTTGATCTTAGTCTCAAATAAGGATAACGTATTCTTAAACCCAAAACACCAAAACCCAAATCTAAGAAAGATGCGGTTTTGGACTAGTCCACGCCCTACGGGCGACAACATACATTAGTCTCCGTATACAATCTACGGGCAACCAAACACAAAACAAACACCCACGACACGAAGTGACCATCTGGAGAAGGAGAAAATTGTTACCGCGATGCGGTAGCGTAATTAACTGCAGGGGCTTGCGCCTGCAGGGAAGAGCGTCCCCACAATCAAAAACCCCTCAAACGAGGGGGGATCTGACGAAGTCTGCTATATCGGCCGCATCCGTTTAAACCTTCGATACATGGTGCCATAAATTAACTTGGAATCTTCGGAGAGGTGGACGGATAGCACCAATTAGCATCTGCCCCGAAATTCAGGCTAGACGTTCACCGCGTCTCCGCCGCGTCTTTCGGAAGGGAACGGTAAATAAAAATTACCAAAAGACAGAATAAATTCTGTATGGAAAGATTTTCCAATCTTGTTAAAAACAAGAAAATTGCCTTCTGTAAAACAGAAGCCCTAGGATCAAAGATCCAATGGTGGGGAAACATCCCCAAATCAATCAAAGAAAGATCTCTTTAACTGATTCAACAAACCAGCCTACCCTATAAAAAGGCTCCTAGACTTCAAGTCTCAGAGATACAGAAAGAGAGAGAACCCCCCCCAAAAAAAAACTTTGATAAAATTCGAAGAGGAAGCTCTTGCAAGAAGATTTTTCTTCAAAGTAAGAATGAATGATGATGAACACAGAGATGAAATCATCTTATGATTAAGAAAGAAGAATTCATTTCTTTAAATAGATCATAGATCTACAAAGACAAAAAGTCTTTCACAAAGAGATCAAAAGATCTCATCATAAAATAAAAGAAGAACTTACTTCTCACAGATCATAGATCTATAAGACTAAAGTCTTTCTCAAAGAGATCATGAACGTCTCATTATAGAAAGGGGAGGAGAATAATTCAATTCTCTTAAGGATCATAGACCCATAAAGGCAAAGTCCTTTCATCAATATAAGAGATTGAAACGGTTGTTCTCAGATCTTGAGACAAAGTCTCTCTTTGGATCATAAAATTGATCAAATGCGCTTTGCGCTCTTGAACTGCGCTTCTGCGCTCTCTGGACTGGCGCTCAGCGCCAAATGCGTCATGTGTCAATCACACATGCGCCAATTAACAGTTAGCGCTTTGCGCTCTTGAAATCGCGTACTGCGCTCATGGGCTGGCGCACAGCGCCAAGCGCGCCACGTGTCACTCACGTGTGCGCCACTAAACTAGAAGCGCAATGCGCTCATGAATAAACTGGCGCAATGCGCCCATCATCTGGCGCTTAGCGCCAAGCGCGACATGTGTCCTTCACGTATGCGCCACGTGGCAGAAGCGTACTGCGCTCTTTGACTGGCACAAAGCGCACCATGTGTTGCGCTGACAGAACATAAATTGTTTTTTAATAAGCCCAGAGCTATGATGAATGCTCAGCATTCAATAAAAGACAAAACATTGTCAAGATATAAATCAATGCTCGGCATTGTTAAAAGGGCTAAGCTCAAATAAAAGCTCAACAGGCCAAAATAAATGTTAAAATATTTTAACTCGATTGGACTTAGCCCAAGATTGGCCATAAGTCCTCAAATTCGGATTAATTGAGCCACATGCTCATAAATCTTTTAACAGATCTTAGTTCCAAATTGGACCACAGATCTTTCAACCCACATCGGTTTAAGGGTACATCTCTGAACTCCTCTGATATTTGTCGTTGTAATCCTTCAACGTCTTCAGAGAGGTGACGGGTCCCGACGACCACACATTTCATGGACTATGGGGTCCTTAAACTCACGGACTATGATATCCTTAACCTTGACTGTGAGGTCTTTAAACTCACGGACTATGATGTCCTTAATCTCGACCGCGATGTCTTTAAACTAACATTGGACTGTAATATCCTTAAACTAATTATGGTCCGCAATGTCCCTAAACTAAATAATAGAGTCTAAATGCTTTTTTGTTGGATCTAAACGATCCCGTTAAGTTGATCTTAGTCTAAAATTAGGCTAACGTATTTTTAACAAATGTTTAAGTTGATCTTAGTCTCAAATGAGACTAACGTATCATTAAACCCAACCCCCAAACCCAAATCTAAGAAAATACGGATTTGGACTAATCCACGCCCTACGGGCGACAACATAAATTAGTCTCCGTATACAATCCACGGGCAACCAAAAAAAAAACACACGACACGAAGTGACCATCTGGAGAAGGAGAAAGTTGTTACCGCGATGCGGTAGCGTAATTAACTGCAGGGGCTTGCGCCTGTAGGGAAGAGCGTCCCCACAATCAAAAACCCCTCAATGAGGGGGAATCTGACGAAGTCTGCTACATCGGCCGTATCCATTTAAACCTTCGATATATGGTGCCATAAATCAACTTGGCATCTTCGGAGAGGTGGACGGATAGCACCAATTAGCATCTATCCCGAAATTCAGGCAAGACGGACCTGCGCGGTTCCCGTCTCCGTTTTTTCGGCGGGGAACAGATTCTGGCACGCCCGGTGGGACCTTTTCCTCTTTCCACTCCACACTTCGTGTGTCGTGTTCGCGAACGAATCGCGGTTTGATATGGTTGCCCTTGGGTTCAAGGTACTAAGATTTGGTGTCTTGCTCCGTGCAGAAAACAGAAGATCAATGGCTTCAACCTGCACAAAATGCTCTAGCTGCAACTGCAACTCACATTCCTCCTCATCTGGAGGTGTAACCTACGGGCCTCAAGCGGCCTCTCTTTTCACAATGCCGGTAAACCAGGTGACTCAGGCCACCACTGGACTATTCTTCGGGACTATGATCCCGCCAATGAGTTTTAGCACTCCTACACCATTACAAGAAGCTCCGAATAAGTCAGTCTTTGATCGGCTTGCAACTATTGCGGCCCCTCTCAACGGGTCGTCCAGCCCCAACGCCTCGGTTTTTGACAGACTGGGCCAAAGCTCAGTTGGGCCCATGAAGAAGCCTGCAATTCCAGAAAGGGTTATTCCGAAGAAGATAGCCATCCCTGTTTCCGAAGTCGTTAAAGCGACTTCTCCTGCCAAAGGGTCTGTCTTTTCAAGACTGACTGTTTCAGCTTCTGCCCCGAACGAAGTCATCAAAACTTCTCCTCCTACGCGAAAGTCTACTTTTGATAGGTTGGTCATCCCCACTCAACGGACGTCGGTCTTTAAGAGGCTGATACCAGCGACTTCTGACCAACACAGGGGACATGAAGAGGTCACCCCTACATCTGAACCAACTCCAATCGCACGACATGCTCGCCGTCGTCACTGGCGCCGAGTAAGGAAGGCTGGGGGCAGCTCCCCTTCTGGACTAACTCCGCCAGCGCCCATGGTGGAAATCAATGCTGTTGTTCCAACTGGGAACAGCTTCGAACCACTAAGGAGGGTTCGCAAGAACTCTCCGACTGCCGTCCTGAAGAGATCTCCTCCACCTATGGAGATTATTACAGAAAAGAAGCCGGAGCGGCCCCCTCAGCGGCTGTCCTCCAAAATTTACAGAGTCTGGAGACAAGTCCAGGAATCGGTGATTGATCAGGACTACTCTCGCCGATCAAAGAAGCTTAAAGCTCGACAAGGAGAAAACCATCCTGTCAAGCCACAAAAGGCGACAGCAGTCTGGGTGCCCGTTGCAATGGCTCCCTCAACATCAGCCGCTCACAAGAGAAGGAGGCCAGAGAAAGCCGCTGTGACCGCGGCGAACCGCAAAGGCGCTGAATCTAAACGCCCCAAGTCCGGGGGTATGGTGGTACATACTGTCTATATGGCATCCGGAAAAGAGGATAGCCGTGCTTCTATGGGTCACCGACCGCTCACCCGATCAGTAACAAAGGCCCAGGAGCAACAACAGAAGCTTCGGTAAATGCTAACGCAAATGGCCGCACTCACTGGGCCAAAAGAAAGCCCGGAAGCGTCATCGGAGCAACGTCAAGAACAAGAAACTGATACTGAGTTCCTCCGCAGAATCCTCGAAAAAAAGGACAAAGAGGCAGCGGAACAAGCTGCCAACATAAAACGAATGGCGTTCTTATTCAAAGAAATGGTCGGGATGATGTTACAGCCGGATCCTCCAGCTGAAGATCCTCCGATTATCCTCGAAGATGACCGAGCGGAGACATCAAACCCTCCCCCGGCTTGTTCAGCAGCCAAAGAGGAGAACATCTCAAAATCTTCCCTAGATGATTACATCGCTCAGCAAATACGAGCTCACCAGGAGAATAAGGTGGCCGGCCAAATTGTTAAAACCGGACGACCATATCCAGGATGGTATGACCAAATAAGGTACCCGCCGGGATATACGATCCCCAAATTCCATGTATATAACGGTACGGGGAATCCGCATCAACATGTCGCTCAATTCAGAGCCTTGTGCGGCAACACCGGAGGTGATAATACGCTTCTGCTTCGCTAGTTTGTTGGTAGCTTGTCAGAGACGGCGTTTGAGTGGTATTCGGAGTTTCCCAAAGACTTCATCAAAACGTTTGCAGAGATGGAGCTACTATTCACCCAGCGTTTCACGAGTGCTAGTGAACGCACCCGAATAACCGCATTGATTAACGCCAGGGAAAACCAGGCGAAACGTGGGTGCAATACGCAATACGGTGGCGGAACCTGTGGTCAAAGTGTGAACAACGCATAGAAAAAGCTCCGGCCGTAGGCATGTTCGTGGGTACTCTTGACCCTCAAGCAACTATTTCCCAATTCATGATGTTCTTCAAGCCGACCGCATTCCAAGCCTTGATTTACAAGCTGACCCAAATGGACCAGATGGGTCATAGACCATCTTCTTCAAAGACGGATCCTCGGAATGAAAAGGGGAAAGGAAAAGCAACTTTCGTTGCCAATACTCAACAACAGCCGAGCAACTTAAAGCCGGTTATTCGCCAAAACAACGTGCGTCCACACCCATCCTTCGAGGAGAGACTGGGACGTCCTTACTCGTTTCCCCGGGATAAAACGAGGAGACTGTTCGAGCTGGCAGTGCGCAACAGGCTCATCAATCTGCCGGACCCTAAACGTCCGTTGCAGCCAGGCGAAGTCAACAATCCTAATTACTGTCCTTACCACCAAGCAGTAAGCCATCCAATTGAATATTGCTTCGTCTTCAAAGGCTGGATTGAGGACCAATACCAACAAGGCAAGTTCGTATTATCCGAAAATTGAAAGGTGAACCCACCACAACCTCAGGCCCCTAAAAAGGTGGACATGCCGGGGGCATCGTGCTCATTCATAGAGAAAGCCCCTTGGACCGAAAAGTCCGTAAACTAGAAACTCGCCTCAAATATGGCAACAAGCCGGACCGAAACGTCCTTACACTAACAATGGACCACTATGTCCTAAAACTTGTTATTGACCGAGACGTCGATAAACTACTACGGACCGCAGCATCCTAAGGCTGACACAAAAAAAATAAAAATAAAAATAAAAAATAAAAAAAAGAGAAGAAAACGATATGTCCATAAGCAAAATGGGCATGGATGAAAACCCGAAAGGGCACCGTAAGTAAAAACAATAGGGCTACCGGCGAGTTTTGTGAAAACCCGAAAGGACGGAATCTCGTTAAAAGACACTTGTAAGGTCCTCTCGACCTTGTGAAGAGAAACCACCTGCGTGAGATCCTTATGACTCACAAGGGAACAACACACTTAGGGATCCCCACGATTCCTAAGAAGAAATTACACTTGCGAGATCCTCACGACTCGTAAGGAGAACCTTCCTATGAGACCCTCACGGCTCATAGGATTCAAAAGCCTTAAGTTACAGGGATCTGAACCTGTTCTTAAGAAGCCATCACAACCTCCAATGCTGACCTACAAGCGGTTTAGTATTGACCCTTGTATACAATCCACGGGCGCGAATAAACATTTCCCTAACAAAATCATATCCGCGACTAGGGATATATTGACACGGTGAACAGCCCTTGTAAGTCCTCTCGACTTATAAGGAGAAATCATTCTTGTAAGATCTTTACGACTTATAAGAGACCATACACTTAAGACTCCTCATAATTCTTAAGAAGAAAACACACTTACGAGATCCTCACGACTCGTAGGGAGAAATACTTTCATGAGACCCTTACGGCTCATGAAGTTAAAAGTCTTAGTCAATAGGATCTTAACCCTGCTTGCTAAGCCACCTTTGTTTCGGCATCGACAGAAGCAAATGATGATTCACTCTTGGCAATATCCCAGCTGTAGCGATGCTAATGCCTAAATCGGTATTAAATCCCAGACGCGCAGCGAAAAGTCAGCGAGCCACAAGTGCATATGAAATAGCCGAAATGATTGGGCAACCTGCAAATTAGCAAGTAAAAATGTATGCATACAAAAACAGCCGAAATGATTGGGCAACTCGCAATAAAAAGCAGCGAGTAAAAAGAAAAAATAGCCGAAATGATTGGGCACCGCGAAAAATAGCCGAAATGATTGGGCGATCGCAACTTTCGCGATATAAAAGCTGAAATGATAGAGCATCGCGGAAATAAATAAAAAATTCTGAAAGAATGAAACTTTTGCCCTACAGGTAAGATCACATCGATCCCTGTATACAATCCAGGGGCGTAAACGAAGAGGGAACCATATAATCCCACCAGGCTCCATCAGAAAGAGAGCTAAGTCTCGACGGTCACATCTGCATCCCAGAAGGCCAACAACATGGTTCCTCCTTATGCCAGCAAGGCACGGAAGCAACACAACAATGAAGCCACGACAAAATCCTTAGTTCCAAATCTCGATGGTTCATCAACAACTTAGAGACAACCGCGAGATTCGTCTCAATACAGCAGACGCAATACCAGCAAACGAAGCGAAGGCTAAATTCCTAGCTTCAGGGACTTGACAGTAACTCATATAAAACCTGAAAGACTACCGGAGATCATCCCACATGGAGTGGTCACCACCTCGACGTTCATCTCGATTCAGCAGACAAAATGTCACTACAGCGTCCTTCCTCCAACAGAATTCGGACACGCCAAAGCAAACGAAGCGAAGGCCAAATTCCTAGCTTCAGGGTCTTGACGGTAACTCATATAAAACCTGAAAGACTACCGGAGATCATCCCACATGGAGTGGTCACCACCTCGACGTTCGTCTCGTTACAGCAGACAAAATGTCACTACAGCGTCCTTCCTCCAACAGGATTCGGACATGCCAAAGCAAACGAAGCGAAGGCCAAATTCCTAGCTTCAGGGTCTTGACGGTAACTCATATAAAACCTGAAAGACTACCGGAGATCATCCCACATGGAGTGGTCATCATCCCGACGTTCGTCTCGATATAGCAGACGAGATGTCACTACAGCGTCCTTCCTCCGGACACGCCAAAGCAAATGAAGCGAAGGCCAAATTCCTAGCTTCAGGGTCTTGACAGTAACTCATATAAAACCTGAAAGACTACCGAAGATCATCCCACGTGGAGTGGTCACCATCTCGACGTTCGTCTCGATACAGCAGACGCAATGCCAGCAAACGAAGCAAAGGCCAAATTCCTAGCTTCAGGGTCTTGACGGCAACTCATATAAAACCTGAAAGACTATCGGAGATCATCCCACACCAGCGCGGAGTGGTTATGACTCATCGGGGCTCCCCAAACTGAGCCCAACCTCAAGTAAAAAGCGGCATGGCAAAATTCCTAACGCTTGCTCTTCCGACGGTCAAACTGCCTAGGAAGATTGCTTGAAGACGTCTTGTCCAGCCCCCGAAGGGATCAGAGACACGACAGTCGCAAGGCTACTCGAACAGCAAGATTGCCTGTCAAGGGATACATCAGCCAACGCGACGGTACGACGGGCAAAACCCTAGTACCACAGACCCTAACGGACCTCTGTCGTAAAGAGCAAAGGTTAACTGTAACGTTAGGACATTCTTTCGAGAACTCCTCGATTCGTCTTAACCTCAGGGAGATCAGCGTCTTTGATGAGAACATCTCGATTCACGTTGACCCGTAGAGAGATCAGTGTCTCTACAGGAATATACGACGTCAGCAAAAAGAGTCATGGAAGAGTCCCTGTTCCAAATCTCGATGGTTCACAAACAGCTTGGAGATCATCTCAGCATTCGTCTCATTACAACAGACGCAGCATTAGCAAATTGGAACCGCGGAAATTCCCAGTTCCATGACTCAGCGGTGCACAGACAACCGAGAGTCAAACCCCAACTCCATGAAATGCAGATGGAGTCAACAATTCCTGGTCACATGGAACACGGCCTATGTCAATCCTGATCCCGTGGGAAACGTACAGAGCGGAGCTTGGTTCTCGCAGAACACGGCTATGTCAATTAGACCCCGTTGAAGCATCCAGATTAAATTCCTGGTTTCGTGGAACGCGGCTTATGTCAATCCTGACCCCGTGGGAAACGTCCAGAGCGGATCCTGGTCCTCGCAGAACACGGCTATGACCCCGTGGGAAGCATCCAGAGCAAAATCCTGGTTTCGTGGAACGCAGCCTATGTAAATCCTGACCCCGTGGGAAACATCCAGAGCGGAGCCTGGTCCTCGCAGAACATAGCTATGACCCCGTGGGAAGCATCCAGAGCAAATTCCTGGTTTCGCAGAACACGGCTATGTCAATCAGCCCCCATGGAAAGCATCCAGAGCAAATTCCTGGTTTCGTGGAACACGGCCTATGTCAATCCTGACCTCGTAGGAAATGTCCAGAGCGGAGCCTGATCCTCGCAGAATACGTCGATGACCCCGTGGAAAGCATCCAGAGCAAATTCCTGGTTTCGTGGAACGCGGCTTATATCAATCCTGACCCCGTGGGAAACATCCAGACCGGAGCCTGGTCCTTGCAGAACACGGCTATGTCAATCCAACCCCGTGGGAAGCATCCAGAGCAAATTCCTGGTCACGCGGAACACGGCCTATGTCAATCCTGACCCCGTGGGAAACGCCCAGAGCAACTCCTGATTCCGTGAAACGCGGATGATGTCGATCTCATCAAACACTTACGGGTCCTCTCGACCCGTAAGGAAGAAAACTCTCTTGTAAGATCCTTACGACTTATAAGAGAAAACGTACTTAGGAATCCTCACGATTCCTAAAGAGAAAATACACCTACGAGATCCTTTCGACTCGTAGGGAGAAAAGTCTTTATGAGACCCTCACGGCTCATGAAATTGAAAAGTCTTAGGCAACAGATATGAACCTGTTTTCTAAGCCATCACTATCTCTCGAAAAATTCAAAACGGAATGCTCTCTCTATCATCTGCAGGCTATGATTGCTAAAGTGATATGCTGATAACAAAGAAAAGAAGAAAGCAAGAAATTACACGAGAAAGTATGAAAGAAATGTATCTTTTATTCATAAATTCAATTGAGTACAATTTACATCATAAAAAAAATAGATACATTTTATTCAAAATTACAAGTGGTGCAAAAACAATTATTGAGAGGGAAGCGTTTTCAATAGACTAATTAGCCACTCGCGCACTTCCCTCAGCCCCTTTTCATGGTCAGCTGCCGCGGCCAACTCTGCTTCAACCTGAGCTCGTTGCTGCAGATAAGATGAAAGTTGCTCGTCAACGACCCGCTGAGCCACCTCACGACCTTGTGCATCTCTTTCAATGAGGTTGAGTTTTTGCCATAGCGTTAGCCCGTCAGAAATACATCGTAGAAGGCTTTCAAAGATAACTTTCGGCTGTGCAGCATTTGCATCAACTTGAGCATGCAAACGAGCAGATTCGCTTAAAGTCTCCTTGCGCTCTTTACGCCTCAAAGCTGCTTTTTGTTCAAGATGGCGGAAGTAAGGAGTGCTCTCCTCGACCCATGCAGCCCGTTAGGAGTTCACAGCCAAGACCTTGGGGGCAGGACGTCTAAACTCGAACTCATAGAGACAGACCTCAATTTTTCTGCAGTGATTAACCCAGGACTCCATGACGCCTTCGTTATGAAAGTGCACGAGCATCGCCAGCATGGAATTAACCTCAGCAGCGAAATCTGTAGTAAGGGCAGGAGTCTCCACATCAAGCTCCTCGAGGTGATCGATCAACATGCGCAGGCTATTCACAGCACCTTTGGAAGAGGGACGTCGAGAGAAGGGGCCTGCTGGTATTATAACTTGAGACTCGAACGGAGCTGAAATCGATGTCACAGCTACAAAGCAAATCGCAGTAAGATAACGGTTCAAGAAATAAAGGGGGTTCACGAACAACGGAGTTTACTATACCGGCTACAGCAGGTGGCAAGACCGGGAGTACCGGTGGTGCAACTGTTCTTTCGTCTCCTCCTTCGATCTGTAGGACTACAATTAAAACAAAGAAGAATTAGAAACGATTTGACTACCCGTAAAAGAAAAGAAGAGACGTTAGCTAAAGGCTGTACTCACCAGCTCCGCTAGAAGAGGCAATCATTGACCGAAAGGAGAAGTGTGGGTGTAGCACCTGATACAGGTGATCGAAAAGGACTCCTGCGAGGATGTAATAATGCAATATCAGTACATAAGGTATACTGCTTACAATGAAGCTGATGGGTCACAAATCCGCACCTTCCAGCATATTAGATGGTACGAGAGAAGGTAAAGGAGCGGTCACCGTCAAAACAGCAACTGGAGACGCTTCCTCGGGTGGAACAACCCCAACACTTATCACACCTGCATTAGAAATAATAGAAACGATGTCAAAAGAAATTGAAAGGGATTGCAGAATAAAGGGGAGAGTAATGACCCAAAATCTACCTGGTGAATCACTGGTCGGGGCCACGACAAGGGCGTCACTAGATGCAGCAAATGCTTCACCCTCCTCCATCGGAACGGTCTCGCCACCCGTAGCCTCATCCCCTGACTCTACGAGAGCCGTCGTAACGCTCGCAACGGCAGGAGATGGCAGAGAACTGCATGCGGAAAGAGTAACGATTGGAGTAGTGCCCGACTCTTGAGAAAGAGTGGCTACCTCGGGCTCAGCGATTGTAGCCATCTCACCTACCGCTACCTCGGGCTCAGCGATTGTAGCCATCTCACCTACCGTTACCTCGGGCTCAGCGATTGTAGCCGTCTCACCTACCGCTACCTTAGGCTCGGTGGTTGCCGCCACGTCACCCACCACTTCCTCGGTAAGACTCGGCCCTGCAAGATAGGATATATGAGAACCTGAAAATTAAGACTTTGATAAGAGAACCCAATGTCACTTTACCTTGGGTCAGTTTTTCGATTGCTTCCCGAGCCGCACATGCTTCCTGTCTATGGGCAGTAGACAAGGCAACCGAAGCATCCTCTGAAGGAGTTGGGGCAGGGGTAGCAGCGCTCGAACCTACGCCCGCGGCCAAGGCAACGTTACGTTCCCTTGCTGCGCGCACTCTACGCTTCCTTTCCGCTCGGGCTGTAAGAGCGGATCTTCTAAAAACCTCCGTCAATGGGACGTCATCGTCCATGCCAAGGATTACCTCTGGAGCCGTTATGGTATCCGTCATCGGTTGCTTCAGTGAAGCTTCTTTCGGCAATACCGGCGGAACTGAGACTTCGATAGCCGACCCGGGAAGCATTTCTGCACCACCCTGCGAAGTCGGTACCACACCTAGAACAACTTGAGTAGAGGTAGTTTCTGTAATAATATGAAAATGAGGGGTCAGATTACCCATAATAAATGGGAGCGGAGACGCAGTGAACCGAAATATACCGATGCCTAAGGATGC
The DNA here is from genome assembly GCA_030015575.1 of Agapanthus africanus. Taxonomy (NCBI): domain Eukaryota; kingdom Viridiplantae; phylum Streptophyta; class Magnoliopsida; order Asparagales; family Amaryllidaceae; genus Agapanthus; species Agapanthus africanus. Next base: position 49,020,650 of record JASDDO010000028.1, on the reverse strand, counting down.
TCGAAGTCTTTCCTCTTCCTCAAAAGTCTTGAGAGAAGCTGTGAGAGCTTCTTCGGTGGAAATGCCTATTAAAAAGGGGGGAAAGTGTCAGTCAAAATATGATGACAAAAATATGATGCAATGACGAAAGATACAGCTAATCGTTACCTGATTGCGTGAGGATGGCTAGTCCCGCTTCGTGGCTTGCCAATTGCTCAGAAGCTGCAATGGCAGCCGCCGGATCAATATCATCTGGCGGCATGAATAGACCCTCGTTTGTCCCATACTCGCTTAGACCCTCGCCATAAGGAGCGTGAGGCTCCTGGCCGAGTACAACGTCGACAGAAAGGATCGACTTTTTCTTCCTCTTCTGCGAGCGAGCTCCAGTCGCAGCTAGCACAAGCTTACGCTTGGTAGGCACTTTAGGACGACGAGTCCCGATATCTGAACCCATGCCAGAATCGGGGGAAGCTACAGTCGCCGTTTCTACAGGAGCCCGGGGTATCGGTAGCTCGGGCCTGTCGTGGGGACTTCGATCATGGCAGCTTCCCTTAAGGGAGGATGGACAATGGTCCATCGCTTCAGAGGGACGTTTTGATCACCAGCATGGGGTGCACCTTTGCGATCGAGCAGCAGTCGCTTCTCCTCCCTGATGACGGCGCCCATTGAATGCTGGTACCATGCCACGTACACATTAAGGGCCTTCGAGACACAGCTCGGTTCGCTGATAAAGAAGTTGGACCCCGTGTTCAAGCGCATGAAATGATGCAGCGCGTTTCGCATTCTCTCTTTAGTGACAGCAGGTTCTAACAAGAAAGCCTCAAGCGGGACTCCCTGATTGTAGCTCAGCTGCTGGGCGAAACGGTGCGGATTGTATCTCATGAATAACGCCGCATCATTTTTCCTAAACACTAGAAAGCCCGGTCTGATGGAATATAAATGAAGTATTTCCCAAGCTTTCAAAACAGAGGCTCCACTTTAAAAATGTCCCGCAATGGCTGCACCGTTGTCGCGGACTCTTTGCCGATAGTCAGGATCTTGTCAGTGAAAGTCATGCCATCTCCAACCGTGCAAGGACGAAGGTGCAAACCTCTAGCTTCCCGCGGTGACGGATTTACAATAGATGAGTCGACTAATCGCATAATCCGGGGGAAGCCGCACCTGTCGTAGAAGGACGGCCTTTTATGTATACCGAAAATGCCAAGTGCATGTAGTTCGAGCCATGACATGAAGTAATGCATCGAGAAGTTCACATGCTGCACTCCAGGTTCAGTAGTATACACCGCTTGGCTGAGGCCGTAATACAGATGAGCTAACCCGGCAACCCCGATAGCCACTCTCACCCCAATGACCATTCGGTGAGCTGGGTAGAAGACAGATGGCCTCATACGGCGAGGGTGCATCGGAAGCGCAAACCAGCTCAGCCAAGAAACTCCAACAAGAACGTCTCCTCATCAATCCCAGGGACTGCGACCTCCGCGAAAGAAACAACTGGAGTATTGGGAAGGAAGAAACTCTTTTGATCTGCCGCCGCCGTTGGGAAGTTGTTTAACCCTAAGACGAAAGGGTCGTCAAGTTTGGCGAATTTAGCAGCCTCCTTCGAGAGGACTTCCGGATGGAGAAAACGAGCAATGAAATCCTCGAAATTAACCCCGCGGCTCCCAGATTCGAGAAAAAGGTCCTCATAAATATTCAACACTTTGATTAAACTAGGGAACTGGTGTTGAATGGCATTCTCCGGGGTAAGGCCTATCATCACTGGCTTGGCACCAAAAATGTATTCATCTGTAGGAAGCAGTTCCTCATAATGCTCCCCCATAACCGGTAAGCCAGAAACTTCTGCAAATTCCTCCAAGGAAATTGATACTTCTCGGTCCAGCGAAAGGAAGGTATGAGTAGGAACATTCCACTGCTCCAGAAAGGCCTTGACCCACCAGGCGGGAAGCGTAGAATACTGGAAGAGAGAAGCATAAATGGCGGGATACAACCCAAGCCTCAACAACTGTGACTTCTTCACTGACAAAATGTAGCGGGCCCATTGCAGATAGCCAGCTGGATGACGAGAAATTAGGCCAATCATATATGGTTGTCCCCACGGTCGCGCTTCGCCTTGACAAATACGTCGTCCCAGGGTATCCAAAGCCATTGGAGGCTGAACAGGTATCGAAGCCATAGCAGGCTGAAGAAGACCTCCCAAAGTCCAGTTGACTTCTTCCACCGTATAGTTCATCGGAGGTGGGTCGGCGTAATGGATCGCCATGATGGGCTCTGAGGGTACCGCGCACGAAAAGCTTTGCCGACCCCTAATAATTTGATTGTACCATGTCCCCAGAGGTGAAGATTCTTATGTTCCGGGTCATGATCTTTGATCAATGCTAGGACTTCCCGGTCTACAGGCGCTCCAGGGAATCCTCCCTCTGAACGAACAAACCGGAAAAAGGGATCGAAAGACATGCCGCCTGCGCGAAAAGGGACAAAAGTCAACTGTCAATGCTATAATTTAATTTAAATTCTGACACTTGGTACTTTAAAATTTGTACCGCACTGCAATGCAGTTGAGAGGGACAAAAGGGGGCCCACAAAATCTAGATGACAGTTCATCAATAAAACAACCTCATCATTTGATGAGACTGTTAATTAAATGAGGAAATCCTCAATTGATTCTCATTTAATGAGAAATCCCTCGGCATGAGGAGTAAATCTCCCTTTGAGAGCGGTGCTCTGTGACAGAGTGACACCTGTCAAACTCTAATCATGAAGGAATAAAAATTCCTCAAGAGCCTTACTCTGGAAAAAACGATGATGGAATAATCCATCAGGAAAATTGAAATCAATTTTTTATGAATTAAAAATTCTGAGATCTTCAAGATCCATGAACGAACTCTTAAGAGTTCTTCATAAGAGATTAACAAATCTACTTAGGCAAAGCTCTGTTGATGGGTTAAGAAACCCTGAAGGAGATCTCTTTAGATCCATGATTCCATGAGAGCAAAGCTCTGTTAATGAAATCTTAAAAGGGTTTTTTTTAGATCAAAGATCTATGAAGAGCAAGGCTCTGTTAAAGAGTAAAACCCTAGATCGTTAAAAAGTTTAATCCTTACCTAAATTTTGGCAGAGTTTTAACTCTTGAAATTTCTTAAAATGAAGAGCTATACTCTGCAGGAGAATAAAATTCTCAGAAAACAAGAAGAAGATGAATAGAAATCATCCTAAGGACCAAAAGTCCTATTTATATGCACTGAGTGCCGTTTCAACTTCTTAGTTGATCCGAGGGCGCAGGTGCTGCCACCGCTGCACTCACATGTGAGCCACGTGAGCGCAACGGTACGGGGCATTTGTTTCCCCCAATCAGAGTAAAACTCTGTTTGAAATTTAAATTTCAAAATGAAGCAACGCTTCAGGTGCAGCACCAAGTGCGTTGCGCCCTAAGCAGCGCACCATGTGCAAAACACATGTGCGCTAGCGCTGGGTGCACTGCACTTTAAGCAGCGCACCACGTGTAAGACACGGATGCGCTAGCGCTAGGTGCGCTGCGCTCTGAGCAGCGCACTACGTGTAAGACACGAGTGCGCTAGTGCTAGGTGTGCTGTACTCTAAAGCAGCGCACCACGTGCAAAGCACGGGTGCGCTAGTGCTGGAACCAAAAACTCCCCACCGTTAGATCAAAGATCTAATAATAATGATAAATCATTAATTAATCAGAATTAAATTCTGTTAAGAAAAGATTCCTCAAAATCTTTCCAAATAACAAGATTGTGCTCTGTAAATCAGAGTACCGTTGGATCAATGATCCAATGGTAAATAAAAATTACCAAAAGACAGAATAAATTCTGTATGGAAAGATTTTCCAATCTTGTTAAAAACAAGAAAATTGCCTTCTGTAAAACAGAAGCTCTAGGATCAAAGATCCAATGGTGGGGAAACATTCCCAAATCAATCAAAAAAAGATCTCTTTAACTGATTCAACAAACCAGCCTACCCTATAAAAAGGCCCCTAGACTTCAAGTCTCAGAGATACAGAAAGAGAGAGAACCCCCCCCCAAAAAAAAATACTTTGATAAAATTCGAAGAGCAAGCTCTTGCAAGAAGATTTTTCTTCAAGGTAAGAATGAATGATGATGAACACAGAGATGAAATCATCTCATGATTAAGAAAGAAGAATTCATTTATTTAAAAAGATCATAGATCTACAAAGACAAAAAGTCTTTCACAAAGAGATCAAAAGATCTCATCATAAAATAAAAGAAGAACTTACTTCTCACAGATCATAGATCTATAAGACTAAAGTCTTTCTCAAAGAGATCATGAACGTCTCATTATAGAAAGGGGAGGAGAATAATTCAATTCTCTTAAGGATCATAGATCCATAAAGGCAAAGTCATTTCATCAATATAAGAGATTGAAATGGTTGTTCTCAGATCTTGAGACAAAGTCTCTCTTTGAATCACAAAATTGATCAAATGCGCTTTGCGCTCTTGAACTGCGCTTCTGCGCTCTCTGGACTGGCGCTCAGCACCAAATGCGCCACGTGTCAATCACGCATGCACCAATTAACAGTTAGCACTTTGCGCTCTTGAAATCGCGTACTGCGCTCATGAGCTGGCGCTCTGCGCTAAGCGTGCCACGTGTCACTCACGTGTGCGCCACTAAACTAGAAACGCAATACGCTCATGAACCAGCGCTCTGCGCTCATAAACTGGCGCAATGCGCCCATCATCTGGCGCTTAGCGCCAAGCGCGACACGTGTCCTTCACGTATGCGCCACGTGGCAGAAGTGCACTGCGCTCTTTGACTGGCGCAAAGCGCCAAGCGCACCATGTGTTACGCTGACAGAACATAAATTGTTCTTTAATAAGCCCAAAGGTATGATGAATGCTCAGCATTCAATAAAAGACAAAACATTGTCAAGATATAAATCAATGCTCGGCATTGTTAAAAAGGCTAAGCCCAAATAAAAGCTCAACAGCCCAAAATAAATGTTAAAATATTTTAACTCGATTGGACTTAGCCCAAGATTGGCCATAAGTCCTCAAATTCAGATTAATTGAGACCACATGCTCATAAATCTTTTAACAGATCTTAGTTCCAAATTGGACCACAGATCTTTCAACCCACATCGGTTTAAGGGTACATCTCTGAACTTCTCTGATATTTGTCGTTGTAATCCTTCAACGTCTTCAGAGAGCTGACGGGTCCCGACGACCACACATTTCATGGACTGTGGGGTCCTTAAACTCACGGACTATGATGTCCTTAACTTTGACTGTGAGGTCTTTAAACTCACGGACTATGATATCCTTAACCTCGACCGCGATGTCTTTAAACTAACATTGGACCGTAATGTTCTTAAACTAATTATGGATCGCAATGTCCCTAAACTAAATAATAAAGTCTAAATGCTCTTTTGTTGGATCTAAATGATCCCGTTAAGTTGATCTTAGTTTAAAATTAGAATAACGTATTTTTAACAAACGTTTAAGTTGATCTTAGTCTCAAATGAGACTAATCCTTAAACCCAACCCCCAAACCCAAATCTAAGAAAATACGGATTTGGACTAATCCACGCCCTACGGGCGACAACATAAATTAGTCTCCGTATACAATCCACGGGCAACCCAATAAAACAAAAACAAACAAACACGACACGAAATGACCATCTAGAGAAGGAGAAAGTTGTTACCGCGATGCGGTAGCGTAATTAACTACAAGGGCTTGCGCCTGCAAGGAAGAGCGTCCCCACAATCAAAAACCCCTCAACGAGGGGGAATCTGACGAAGTCTACTATATCGGCCGCATCCGTTTAAACCTTCGATATATGGTGCCATAAATCAACTTGGCATTTTCGGAGAGGTGGACGGATAGCACCAATTAGCTTCTGCCCCGAAATTCAGGCAAGACAGACCTGCGCGATTCCCGTCTCCGTGTTTTCAGTAAGGAACAGACGCCCTTTAATATGTCACTATCACTCGCCCCGATGTCTCCTTCACAGTCAATCGGTTTTGTCAACATATGCATGATCCTACTGAGCAACATTTGTCACTAGTTAAGTGCGTACTTTACTGTTTTCAAGGCACGCATTCTTATAGACTTATTCTTTATCGTGATTCGCCACGCTATCTGCATGCTTTCAGTGATGCTGACTGGGCTGGGAATACTGTGGATCATCGTTCCACCAGCGGGTACAAAATTTTCTTGGGTCGCGGGTTCATTTCATGGAACTCTAAGAAACACGCAACCGTCGCTCGCTCAAGCACAAAGGCTAAATACAAGACGATTGCGAATGCTACGGCCGAGCTCATTTAGCTTCAGTCTTTGCTTCACGAGCTTGGGTTCTCTCATTTCCCACCTATGTTGTAGTGTGATAATATCGACGCTACCTATCTTATTGCTAATCCCATTTTCCACGCTCGCACTAAGCACATAGAAATTGATTTTCACTTTGTTCGTGAACGTGTCATTGAAAACCAACTCATTGTGCGCTACATCTCCACGTATGATCAACGATTCGATGCTCTCACCAAGCCACTATCGAGACAATGCTTTGTCGAACTGCAGACCAAGCTCAACGTCGTCCAACCGCCGTTCAGCTTAAAAGGACATAATAACAAACCTAAACCTCTAGATCCAGCATCAGACGACAGACGTCTAAGCTCTTCGATTCAGACGTATGTGCTTTAGCCAAGCACAGAACCAGAGCGTAGCCAGACGTCTGGACCTTATAGTTCAGACGTTTGACGCTCTCGACACAAAATCTACAGAGCAGGGCCAGACGTCTGAAGACGAAGATCCAAATGTATGGGCATAAATCCATCGTTGTAGCGGTTATCAAGCAAACACATGCCGCCTCTTGGTTAGACATCTGCGTATGCGATATGCGAAGATATTCTGAATATCTGATTGGAGATTCTTTGGGATTGATTGTAACAAAATATATTTTGTATGATTGTATATGATTAGATTGATTGTAATAGAGAATCAACATATAATATAATATAAAAGAAAGAGCACACACAAGAGAAATTTCTCTCTTGGCTTCTTCTTCCCAATCTCTTCTCCTTCTCTTTTACTTTCTATTTAAAATTAAGAAAGAATAAATACTCTCTCTCTCTCTCTATATATATATATATATATAGAGAGAGAGAGAGAGAGACACACACACTGGCTAAGAAAGAATTAAAAGCTTTAAGACGTGTATGATACAACAAAGCTCCTGAAACTATTTTAGAAAATAATGAGAAGAAGATGTAAAATCTATGAAGAGAAAGACTTAATTTATAGAGTTGAACAAACACAACTGTTTGGACGGTTGTGACTGTTGCAGTAAATAGTTTTCAGACAATCTTTAAATTTCGAAATCAAAAAACAAACTCAAAGCAGAAAATTCGAAAAAGCAAACTCTGTTATCAAGTCAGAGCCCAAGATGGCCCAAGGCCATAAGACAATAATAAATAAATATTATAAGCCTACTAGAAATTAGGCTTAGTTGAGTCATAACCCACTTTGTTCACAATGTTACTTAAAAATTAGAAATTATTATAAAGGCTTGGACATTCGTCTCTCCATCCAATATGGGATTATTTCCCACATACAAATGCTACCAATAGATTCAAACAACCAACACACTCACAAAGGCATATTCATAATTGATGTCTGGGTTGCATGAAGCCTGAATAGCTCTCTTTGTTTGCAGGGAAAAGGTGTCGGCCGTTTCATTAAAAATGTATATATCTCTTGCGGGGGCCCACATTGTCATGCTTTGCTCGCATGCAGGAGATTTTGCAGGAGAAAAAATGATGTGCTAGCTCTTAATTAATACAATTTGATGGCACGTAATTAGTCAAACAATTGTTACTGATCATTGATTTGATTGAATGAGCTAGCAATTATTGATTGCCAAAGCTGACATGCATTATATGTTGATATTTGGTGAATTAATCATTTGATTGGACTAATAAGATACAGATTTAACTTCTTTGTAATTAGAAAAAAGAGAAGCCTTGACATTTGTGATCGTTTTGACACCATCAGGGTTTTAGATGCTTCTTATTTTCTCATGATCTCATTAATTTTATGTATGCATGCTCTTGATGATATTTATCTCCCACTGGCATCCAATTTTTGTGGGAACCAAGGGAAAGCTCAATAGGATCAAGAATTTGACTACAATGCTCCCTCACTTTCACCAGTTAGCATGATCTACTGCTCTCAGTTTGAAAAACATGTATTTAATTACCTTCTTGCTTTAACCACTGTGGACTTTCTCTCTTCCTAATAATTATTTATTTTCAAAATGTTCTTTAATTAAAATATTAATTACGACTAGATGGTGAAACAATGTCGACAGAAAAAGAAAGAAATTCAACAGCCTCTTAGGAATATACAATTAATGGAAAAAGCAATGCAAGAAAGGACCACATATTACATGATGCTATAGGAGTGAATCATACTTCACCTCTAGGGACCCTTCATATATACTCATTACTTGCAGTGGACCAAACGTTAAGCATTTATGTATAGATAGTAGGTGTCTCAATTAATTTCTTGTTAACGAAAAGTTTACAGTTCTAAAGTCACTATACAAATTAATTGATATATCAAGCATATACTATATGCATGGAGGCATGCAAGAAAAAGAAAATGATGTTGTTCTTTTTAACATATTCGGCTAGTTTCTCACAACTGATATAAACTTAAGTGGGTAGCTTTTGTCCAACCCTTGTTTCTCTTATGGTACAACCCTCTTCTCGCTAATCCCCACCCTTCTAACACATGGCATGGTTGGGTCCGTAAGTAGATCTACCGCATGGCAGGGGCACATATGATATTTTTTGGCTTGTGCTTATTAATGTCGGCTCATGATTAGTAACCAGAGTAAGACATCGTACGGGATTTACCCACCCTATTTGTTTCATGTTCTATAGGTCTACTGGAGAGCTACCCATAGGCTAAACCACCGCTTCTCAGACCTCCCTGACTTTGTTGGAAAAACCAACGCCGCCGTTTCTTCAGAGTTGATGTAGCTGAGCGAGGCATTGATCAGGTCGTGTGGGAACAAGGTTAAAATCTACTGGTCCCAGAGATTCATGTGTATTTCTCGTTTCATGCACGGATGGATACTCTACACTAGGATCGACATTGAGCAGTTCGTACGTAGTGGAGGGCTGCATGATTGATTTGGCCGTCAACTCTCTTCATTTCCATTAATAATTCTAGGGATGGGTGCTAGTGGAAGTGGAAGAGCAAAGTTTTTCAGCTATAGATCGTACTCGTCTGCATGTAGCAGCTAATGCATGCGGCCACTGAGAGCACACTCAGCGTATTACACTTTTTGGGTTTTTCACTGATCATCAGTACAATGCAAGATAAAAGAATGGAGCGGGAGCAGCATGGCTCCATGTGATTTGTCGTTTACTATACATGAGTTTATAGCCCCTATATTGGCTATCTTGTACATTAATAGATAACCCTGAAGATTCTAGAGCAATTAGCTAACCAGGCTTTACTAGATTTGTAGCGCTATAGTTTGAAAATCAAATGATAAAAGAGGTCGGCAAACCTATATCAACCTTTCATATAACAAAGCATAAATTAACGTAAGAGCTACCTTCAGTGATTTCAGTGGACGGAAAGATAACCAACATTTTTCATTGGACAGATATTCCCCGAAAACATTGAACTAAAAAACGATTCACAATTGAACAAGTTTCAAAATGTCACCACACCTGGCTTGTTAGGCACCAAATAATACCAGATATCAGTTCTCAAGAACACAATTAGTTTCCTACATTTATGCATTTGATGATATACAAGACTATCTATCGATCATTTATAAGCCCATACAAAAAGTACAATTTTAGTCTTAATATTGCTTTGGGTTGCACCTACTTGCATCGACAATCAAATAATAATGTTAGTTGAACGACAAAATCAACACTGGGCATCAACAAAGAAAATGAAAGGAACCGAAACGTATCAAATTAGTATGATACAAACTATATACTCCAAATGAAAGGGAGAAAGCAAAGTCTGCAAATTATGTTTACATCGCGACATACAAACATGTACAGACACACTCAGGATTCAATCTCACCTTGCAGGAGAATCTCATATATATCAGTTCTCAGATTCAACTCTTTGTCTCGCATGACTTCTTGGAGATCAGACAGCTCGCTCGCTGACAAAATGGAGCTTAATTTCTGGAAACCGTCAAGCCACAGCCTCTTTGACCTGGAAACCAATTCATCAGTCTAAACATTTCCTTATAATGTTGACTTCAAACAGTAAATAATAGCGATCCCTATGAAAGCTTCGAAGCCAATTAAGACAAATATGCTCATAGTAAAGTGCGGTGGAGCGTATCAACACTTGCTATGCATTCCATGTTCTATACATTATTCAGAGAAGAAACTTCTATTGCAACTTTCCCTCATCGGTTTTATAATATGCACAAGATCCTCACATATAAAAACAAAATAGTTACGAATTTGAGATATTAAATACAGTAGTTTATCTGCCGGATCTGCCCCCGCCTGATAAGTTTCTCCATCAGTTCATGCGAGCTAATGTAAAGTCCTGAACCTATTTTTTATGGTCTTCCAAATAATTTTCAAACTGAAATTTGGCACAAAAAAAAACTTCACATGCAGATATATAGATGATAAAATCCTGTACCATATTCAGTTTTTTTTAAGAAGAAAATTTGCATTACAGTGAAAGACAAACAAACCAAAAAAAACACAGAAGATGAAGCATGCTGCAAATTGATGAGTTTAAGTAGAATCTGCCATCCATCCAATGCATACCAAAAATGTTTCAGAAAACTTCATAATCGAACTGTTTTTACCACATACATCTCATATTACTTTGTGAGATCAAACGCCAGCTTAAAATCCTACTTGATATAGGTTTTTGTTTCAAAAAAGCAACGTTTATATTGAAAAAGACAATATATTGGAATTAATGAAATATCACTCATTAATTAGACGCGGTGTTATATGAAGTGACTGACTGGATGTCTACAACAATCCAGAGCATTGACCACTCTGCTTAATCAAGATTAGACCTGCTCTCATTAGGAGTGAAGGTTAATAATGATAAGGGTGAACTATCAAAATCCAATGTCTCTACAATTACATTATAATTATATATCATGATTAGGACTTTGGTATCATGAAGAGCGCTAAATTTTCATCTTTAGAAGTGTAAATCATAAATTAACCCTACCTCTACATGATAATCCATTCTTCTCCAATCATGTGCAACCATTAGCTTCATATCCCAATTCTAAACTTAAGTATATAGCCCTTGTTTCTCAATTCCGATGAACCAACACCATTGTTGCATTAAGTGATCAATTTCACCTGTGTCAGAGGCACTTGGGCTCAAGCGATCAACTCATGATCATAACAGACTCCATTCTTCCTTCTTTTTTAAATAATTTTCATTTTTGTTAGAATTTTCTTTCTTCTACCCATATTCTTCTGGGATAGGGTCCTCTCCAATGAAAGAATTCACTGAAGAGTCCGGTTGTCGAAGCAGAGCCGTTTGATCTATCCACCCATCTATGATCGATTCAAGATAAGTTTGGTGAGACCCAAATAAATATTTGATCATCTTCTGTTTCTCTCCTGTTCTCTGTTTCTTTTCTTCTATCTTAGTCTCCCAAACTCATAGATCCATCAAGATGCAGAGGTATTTTTTTCTCTGATAAATAATTGGCAATTTCTACCTTATTGATTATTCTAGTAGGCTGCCAGATTAGTTGGCAAATTCTATTTTAAAAATTTTGACATTGATGTGAAACCATAAAACGTGGTTAAAAAGAGCCCATCCGTAGCATATCAAGATTCTTGAAGCTTTTTTCTTTAGCAAGACCCATACATGGACTTAACTTTCTTAAGGATAACATGGTTGCAATGATCTCAATTCTGACTAATTCATTATTTAAAAAACTTTAAAGCATTTTGTTCAAACTAAAAAAACCCATTAAAGTGTGATCACCTTTATATCTGTGAATTGAGAGCAATCCAATCAATTTCTATATCTTAATTTGAGAGCAAACCCATGGTGATGTGTGATGGGTACCATCAATTACCTAATCTTTAAATCTGTCAGATATGTAAAACAGTTGTGGGACAATTTTATCAGATGAATTTGATCAATCCCTTTTGACCAAAATTGTAGGAGTTGAGAAGGGATCGATCCCTTTTGACCAAAATTGTAGGATGGAGTTGAGAAGGGCATTAGACTCCTTTTTCTATTTCTTCTTCTTTTTCTTTTCTTTTCTTTTTTGTGTGTGTGTGTGGGGGGGGGGGGGGTATATTAATTGTCTCCATGAATTAACGAACAAGTAAAGTCCTTTTTATTAATTGCAATGGGTCCAGTGAAATTTAAGCTATATCACAGTCGCTCATAGAGATCGGACAGCTCTGTTTTAAAATATCCATACCCTATTCTTCTCTATTTTTCTCCAAATTTTCTTTTTCGTCCTTTCTTCCATAACTTTTTCTATGTCCATTTTTATCCATTCTTTATTTATTTCCTCTCTGAGTTTTCTTTCCCCTCCCTCGTTCCCATTTTTTCACTAGTTTTTAGTTGTCCCTAGTTTCTTAATTTTGTTTTATCTTTTCATGTTGTTTTTAAAATTTGTATAAAGTGAATACAAACTTATTTATCAAATTATTATGACTTTCTGTGGAATAAAATCCTTCTTTTTGAATAAACTGTTTCCAACTGCTAGCAGACAATAAGATACATGATAGGCTAATACCCTCCTGCAAAGCATTGGTTACACACAACAAATGCCTTACATAAATTGTTTCTTCAAATGGTAAATTTCAAGAAAATTTGAAAAATGTTCGTGTTTAATTATTAATTTTTGCACACATCTAAGGATGCTTTGGGAAATGAGTGAGTCATGTGGAAAGAGAAAGTAGATTGTGAGAGTGAGGTCGGGACCGAACGTGGCACAATATAACTATATGGACTCGAGATTGTTAGGATCTAAGAAGTCTACTATTCATTTATTGATAGTTTTGCCTTGTTGAAAATACTGAACACAGACAATGGAACTTAGGATCTTAATCAGCCGCTGAATACTATTCATTGGAATGGTCAAAGGCAGGATTAAAGTCTAGAGGAAAAAGAGAGTTCGGATAGGCAATGTGGTTTCAGCAGCCATCGATAGATTCTGAATAGAAGCTTAGGAAAAAAGACGAAGATGTTGAAAAATTGAATAAAAGACAGTAGAAGTCAAGGCCCTATGTTTTCTGCATTAAAGAAATAGGCAAATAAACGATTAGGATCTTGGACAAAGAAGGCGACGCATGTCGCAATTTTTTTCAAAATTCCTTGATCTGTAATGAAAACCGGAATGATGAGATAACTTAATATTAAACAAATCGAAAGTTGCAAAGCAACACCAGTTTCTAACAATATGATCTGCTGACCTCATCCGTTTTAAGAGCAATACAATCGCTATGAACAAATGCAACATGTAACATGACGAAATCGGTAACGTGCCAAGAATTGACTCATGGCACATGAGAGGGACAGATGTTTGCACCAAATGAATACTGTTATCCCCATTCCCTTGATCACATACTTTACAAGGGAGACATGTTTTTATTAATGTGAAGATGCTAAAACGTGCTAATCAATAATCATACAGAAAATAATTAAGAGCCAAAACGCAGCTATGAAGGTAAGAGAATCGGAAATTGTAAGCATTTATAAATGGAGTCATGCTTTTATAAGCAAAAAATACGATTTTTTTTTTAGTAGAAAAATAACATAACATGTGGTTAGCATAACCAAAATCTCATGGTCTAACAAGTATATTTACGTTGTCAGAAGCTTACCATGGACAGGCATGAATGGCTCTGAAGAAACTTCGTCTCGCAGCAGAAGGGTTTTGTGCTATGTCTACCTCATATGCAAGGTAGAAGCGCCATAATAGTATTGACTTCTGCAACCTATTATTTGCTAATGCTTTCTCAAACAATCCATGAATTCTATGTTGGGTTCCAGGTTTACTCATCTCAAATGACAAAGCAACGATCCACACAACTAGAGACGGTTTCCTGCAAACATTGGAAGGATGAAGATCACTAAATTTAGACTAAATATTGCTAAGATATATTAAATGATACCGCCTACATTAAGCAGCAGCTTGGGAAATATCAAATGATAAGCACCTATGAATTTCAATCTAATATAGTAAATGAAAACTAATAATATCATGCAACAATGCAGCATAGAGACTTAAATTAAAATAGACTAGCATATAACAGCCAAAGCTTTGGCAGTGACAAAAGATAATTCGAAGTACAAAACAACGTTTAACAAATGAACTGATAACAAGTTGTAGATGAAATGTGCAGCTAGGTGGCATGGACATGGATACGGGGATACAAATACGACACGATGCGATATGGCTATACGGTAAAATCCCAAAATGTAGGATATGGCGACACGGCTATATATATAATTGTATAAAGATAAATAAGATATCAAACGACAACATTAAATAAGGAAAAATTAACAAGTCTAACATATTATACGCTACTAACATACTAAAATATGTTTATACACATTGACGCAGTCGCACACATAGTACTCATACTATACGTATATGACATATACACAATGCATCCGACGTGCAAGTGTCTTGCAAGTGTCGTGTCCAATACGTGTCGGACACGGATACAGGAACCTGTTGGAAGTGTCCGTGTAACCTACAGTGCGCTGCAGAGACACATAACCTTAGTTATAAAATACTATCTGAGAAAGCAGGGGGAATTGTGAGCAGAGACTGATTCTTACAAATCCCAAGTACTTTACTGATCAGCGTCATTACGCTGGTCAATGGTGTCTAGATGAGATCTGGATCAGAAATTTAAAAAAAACAGATGAGATGAACAGCCATTAGCACAAGCCATCATTGTGCAGAAAAAGAAAACCATAAACAACCTAAACACCCCGTAGAAAAAGAGGGAGGGGGGAGAGAGAGAGAGAGAGACCAAGAATGATATAGCAATTAGTTTTTATAGTACAAGAGCTAAAACATAATAAACTATGTAATGCATGTGCCTAGCAGGGACCAAAAGAGGAAATCAAAATGAAGTGGAACACATCATTTTTAGGAGTTTATATACCTCCAACCATTTTTAATGCACAATCCATACATAGACAAAAACTTTAGGCTGGATTATACCCACAATTAAAAGATATAATTAAAAAAAATACAAGTACAAAAACCACTAACCATCTTAAAATTGAAATGGACTAAACAATGAAAGGAAAAAAGACACACACACACAACCCCCCCCCCCTCTCCAAAAAAGGGGGAGGGAGAGAGAGAGAGAGAGAGAACCTCTTTCTCTCCCAACATTTCTCAAGAATCGCATTATTAACCCAACCCCAAAAAAAAGATATGAAACCATTAGAATGTAAAAAAATAAAAATTTATATAAAAAAAAACCTTCAGTGTTAACATTGCTCCCAAAAACCATCACATGATGATCAAGTGATCATCCGTAATGGCAAGTACTTATGCTGATGGTTAGACAGAAAAGTAATCGTGCTGCCTTGATTAAGTAGGCAACATACGCTTCAGATCCTGCCCCTGCCATCCAGCTCTACCCGGAATCAAGGTTATTGAGCTGCTCCAGTTGTGAATTGCTGGAACTAGTTGAAGAAGGCTTCAAGGGTATTTTCAGAAGAGATTACGCAGCAGACCTCTTATCCCAAATTCCAATTTTAAACTACGATTCTAAACAATTTTGATATGTCTACATACATATTATTAATGGTAAATTACATTAAAATACCCTCAAATAACACGGTTTTTCACTAAAATACCCAAAGGTTTTTTATTACAGTAAAATACTTTAAACTATGGTTTTTAAGGGAATTTTTTCACTAAAACACCCTCGAAAGTAACACTTAAGCTATTTTACTGTAATAAAAGAACTTTAAGGTATTTTAGTAATTAAAAAAAGATAGTTGATGGTATTTTAGTGTAATTTACCCCAAAAATAACCAAAATATTACATTGTTTTCCACACTAAATTCAAGAGTTGAGAATTCTGCAAAATTTTAGTTTTATGAAGTAGCTGTTTCAAAAAATTACTAACAGACATCAATTTGACAACAATATGGAATGTCCAGAGGTAAACTTTCCTTTCCAAAGTGTCGCATCAAAAAAAGAGTCAGGACAGTCTACCTAGAATATTTATAAATTGAACAATAGAAGACGTGTTATCAATAATCAGATGATATTTATGAGGTAATAGCATGTCAGTAAATAACCAAAATAATATATGGCATTGTGCATTAAAATGATTAAGAGTTTAAGAATTATGCAAATTTATGTTTTATGAAACAGCTCTTGCTAAAATTACCATCAGCCATCAATTTGACAACATTACAGTAAAACTTTCCTTTCCAAAGTGAGTAGTCACCAGTTCGATTCCAAAGTGGGCCACATCCAAAAATAAAGGTCAGCAGAGTCTATCTATAATTAAACGACAGAACATGTGTTATCAAATCATTAGATGATATTTACGAGGTTACAGCATGTTGTTAAATACCATTGCAAGCACATGCTAATGGAAAACCTGACATAAAAAAAAAGGTAAGTCTCATGTCAAATGAATAACTGTACCTTTGGCTGTATTCATCAAATATCCGCCGCACTTTGTGAGGAACTGAATAAAGAGAGCTTACTTCAACCATAGAAGTAAAACATTTTGGATTATAGGGATATAATTGCAACCCTTGAGCAACTTTCTCCCACACCGTTGAGAAACTTAATTCCTTAAGATGTCTCTGGAGCATATTAATGTAATAGGTCCACAAAGACTCGAGTTGCAAACTCTGGCTTCTTCTTTCTGCAAACATCAATCTTGGGTTAGTCAACTTCACACAACAGACATTATGCCACACAGTGAAGTACACCCAAAAGAAAACATATATTCATATAAGCAATACTTAATTTTTGTCACCAAATCAAAGCAACAGCTAGGTAATCAAAGACTAATAAAGGGTCCACATCCAACATGATTAGACCTGTCAGAATACTTTACACCAGGATTTTACTTGGAAATAGCATCCACACTTTTGCTTTGTTTGTTTTACTGAATTTAGTCTGTACTTTTTTATAAATAAAAATATTCAATTGTTTTTGTTTTATTAAAAGTTTATTTGAAATTTTGGTATGCTTAAGCAAATTTTCAGATATTTTTCATTTTAAAAAATTAATAAGTGGTGAAGGGTGACACTTGGGCTTGCAAATTTTAGAGGACATTTCAGCGTAAAATTCAACATTCATGGCTGGCTGAGCTTCTAGCACTATGACAGATCAATATATAAAAAGACAAGGGTAACAATTTGAGAGCAAGCTATCATTCATAACCTTCTACAATTCGAGTGAGAATAAAAACTTACAAAATTGACACCGCTGCCAACTGAGAATCCTTCAATAAATTTTGAAAGCCAATTTAAAATTAGAGAACTAATGGAGTTAGACTTATTGCAAATTATCACTTATCTTTAGCCAGTCAAAAGACAATGTAATACTAAATATTTTACTTTAATTGAAAAGAATGATAACAGTTGTACAAGAATTTACCATAATAATAATAAAAATCTCATGTATTCCAGAGTCAGCAAAAAACCACATTGCTCAAAATAATTTTCTTTAGTTACTTCAGGTTTTCTTCACTAGGAGCTACAGCATATGAAGAAAATTCTATCAATTAAATATTCAGATATCATCAAGAAATAGAGGAATTAGAAAGGTTGCTGATAAATAGATTCACTCTTATCATTAAACATGATGCATGCCTTTCTTTATGTGTAAGGAGGAATTCTACATGTAAAATGTATTTCATATAGATGTAGCATGGTCATGTCATATAGTATCTATAAATATTACGATCCTCATAACTTTGTCATAATCAAATTTCACTGTTGTGTCTGAATCCTAGCAACTTCATAACATTAATGTATTTATCATTAATACATTTTCAATCTATGAGGTGCCTTCTATGGAGCAAAACTCTAGTCAATAATGATCCAGCTAAAGATTTGAGCAAGTTCACAGTAAAAAATAGCAGCCATATGCACAAGAAAAGAAAAAGGAAAAAATGCTCCTAAAAGCAGATATAATACTCTGGAAAACTGGTATGAGCAGTGAGAAGCTAAATTGAGCTATCCACTTCCAACAACCAACTCCATTTCGCTCGCTGATTTCTAGTCTTTACTTCCATCTTATGCGGACGATTGATTATCAATTGCATGCATTTAAGAAACCGTTCGAAACTTAAAATGCGAATGTAACATAAAAATTCCTATACTAAAAGCATAACTCATGAATACTAGATATCGGGCTTGCAGCTCACATATAGGATTCATAATTCAAATATCGAATGTTTGGCTTGCATGATTTCACTATTAAGGGGTAGATTGACAGAAAAGGAACAAAGTACGGTATATGACCTGGAAGTGCCATGGAAAAAGCTTCCTCTATAACTTCAATACCAGCAGATAAGCCTGTAGTCAAGGCCTCAAACAAAGAAGCTGCACATACGAAGGCAACAGAATATTCCTTTATATCACCCCGAGCCCAGACAGACCACAACCCTTTAATTTGTTCTTTGTATCCCTGGCGTGCTCGTAGAATTTGCAGACCTGATGGTTGACACTTGAAGGGAGTGTACTTCATAGTACCACCTAAGCAGGATAATATGTGAACTGCACGCTGTGCCGAATCAGAATTGCTACCGGATCTACAAAAGTCCATCTCCATTTCAGCATACCAGGAGTACAGAAGGGGAACAAATTCCCTATGATCCTTCAGCAATGACTTCAACATAAGAACAATCATGAAATTTCAAGTCTGGATAAATTCAAGCAATAACATAAATAAATCTTACCAATATTCATGCTGAATATATTGTAAAGAAAAGATGAAACTTCGAAACAGCAAACAGTGCGATAATAGAGTGAATTATTAATATATTTCCTCAACTTGCTATCTGTGTTGGTACAAGAGTTTTTTTCCTTAAATAACCCCATTTAAATAATTAAATCCAAAAATAACCCCAGATCCAAAATAATTCCCAGAATGGCTTGGGATAGATAGCGTGGACTGGGCTTGGCCACGTCAGACAAAAACGCTATCCAAGATAGTGTTTTCCTCTTCTGAAAAACTCTATCCCAGATAGAGTTTTGTTTGGGACAGAGAGCAAAGCCTCTCTGGAAAAAACGCTATTAGGCATAGTTTGAAGCAAAAACTAGTGTTTAAGTAGTGGGCGAGATAGAAACATAGTGCTTCAAACTATGTCGAAGCAAAAACGCAATCTCAGATAGCGTTTTTGCCGAGAGGCTTTGCTCTCTGTCCCAAACAAAAACTCATATGAGAAAAGGAAAATGCTATCTCGGATAGCGATTTCAAAAAATAGCCAAGCCTAGTCCACGCTGTCTATCCCAAGTCATTCTGAGAATTAATTTGGATCTGGGGTTATTTTTGGATTTAATTATTTAAATAGGGATATTTAAGGAAAAAATTCTTGATACAATGAGAATGAGTACTGTTCCTATCTGGGTTCACATGAGCCTTAGAGTAGAATGCAATTTTTAGAAAAAAATATCAATTTTTTTTCCTTTTTAGACTAATCCCTAACATAGGTGAACTTTGAAGCTGTCAAGTAGTTATTTAGGAGTATGACAATCCCCTCTCATTTCCAAGTTACCTCGGCCAGAAATTTCACATATAATGATAGTTGTCGTCTTCAGGTTGTTAAATTGTTAGATCTTTCAGGTAACCTTGCTTCATGGAGACCCCCTTTTGATGAGAAAAGTCGTAAGATGGTGATGACTACCTTTGTTGACACATGGACGCAAAATATATAAAGGCGCCTTCAGAATAAGCGAATAATTGTGGAGTAGAATATGCATGGCATTCCTTCAAGTCAACAAGCTTATCATGAAACACCTACTTTTTTGAGCAGGCTGAAGACTTATTCAGTATAATTGATCCCTATCAAGATGATTTTTATGTTATGTGCATTCATCTAAGACACATCTGACAGTACAAACTACAATTCCAAGACTGCAGCACAACCAATTTGGGTAGAGAGAATAAAATCTAACAAGCAAGCACCTAGCTGCATCACTTAGCATGAAACACCATCAGTGCGCTCATATGATACAGAACAAGCACTGACTAACAGCAAGAACATACAATGGACTCGTATTAAGAAATGTTCCATTATAAAATAAAACGATTCAAGCTTACTATAGGAAGCCCATCAGTAGATGACAGTGCCATGTCAAATATCTTTCTTGCAATATCTATGTTCTTGCATGTAGCCTCACTTTGTGCATATACTCCACAAAGTAGCAAGTCCTGTGGCAAAAGAAAACAAAATTAAAGCAAGAATACGAATTGCAACTCTGGAATGAACATAAATAGTCTTTAAATTACATCACAGCTAGCCAGAAACATTGAAACATTGTTCAAATCAACAAAGAACTCACATAGAACCAAAGAATACAAGTAGAACCCATAAGCAAGCACAACAGTAGGCTTGTTCAGATTACAGCTGAAAGAATGTCAACTGATATTAGATCTCCGAAGGTCTACGAAAGCTTACTATGAAAATTCCCAATATTAAAAATGGGATGTTCATGACAAGCTTCGAGCAAGATTATCTCTTAAGGTTATTTGGTTCCTGGAAGCCGACTCCAAGAACAGGAGGAAACCTTGAAACTGATTGAACCTTTTACATTTTAGCAACTTATGATGGTAATTCAAAGTGCTTACGTAAAATCAACAGTAACGTAGAGAAGGGAAGGAGATGATTTTACAAGTTTGAAGCAGAATCATTCGACCCCGCACCAAAGTAACTATAAACTAAGAACGCGAATCAGAAAAAGTAGACCTTTCAATTTAGCCCATGAAAAATTTAGAATCGTGGGATGCATTTCTTAATCCTCCCAGATTTATTAGGAAAGAGATCAAAGTTTAATGTTCCATCGTTTAGAAAATAAATACAGTCTATGAGCATAAAAATTTTGTATATGACAAGAAAACTCTCGGAACATGTAATCTGGAAAAGTACGTTGGCAAATTCTTTCTAGTCATACTAATCTACAATGTTTCGGTCATGTCGTCTGACAATCCAACATGTCATGTTTTGGAGAGAAAGCGATATAATTTTGTGTAGCTGTTCTGGTGTATAGTTTGGTTAAACTATTGTGTGAAATGTCAGTGTGTCGTTGATATATCGGACGGCATGAATCAGATTTTTAAAGATTCCCGATTTTATGTAATCTTTTCGTGCTGGATTGCATGTTAATGAGTTATGTTCGACCTGCTTCCAGATCCAAATCTTAAAGTTGTGTCCATAGAGTTGAAAGTTTCAGACCCCGAATAAATCTCCAAGCCGAGACCACAATTTTCTCTCTTCAAAGAGAAATCCAAGCAAAATAAAAACCGTCATCATCTTCAACTCTTCACCTCCGAGCCCTCCTTGTTGCCACCAGTAAGTCACCATTGCTCCGTGGACCTAATCCAACATCTTCGTCTTCTTCTCAATAGCAATGAAACCCTATTAATGAATCTCATCCAACCACTTCAACTGCTTCCCAGTAATTAAATCAAACTTCTACACATGGTTTGAAATCTCGGACGATCCCGGCCCGAGATGGGCAATTCCAATCCTAAAAAACGACTAACGGAGTTCCAATAACGACACTGTACGATACCAAGTAATATTGGGAATACCATTTGATTAGTGAGATTTTCGCATTAGTTTAATAATGGATTGGTGAGTTTATAAAAAGACAAATGGTTATTCCCGTACTATGGCTTATTTGACATCACTAATTAGTGGAAAATATATCAAAAGTTTTATGGTTATGATGGCAAATTAATGATTTTAGATGTGTGCCTATGATGAGAATTTTTTGAATCTGCTTGGAGTCTGGATGCATGGAGATCATTTTACCTTTAATGTTATCCTATCATGATATCACTCCAAAACAATACACTCGATTTTAGTTTTACATGTCAAAACCACCTCAAATAATATTTTCTCATAATATCCCCAAACTGATGCTAATTCTAATTTCTTACTAAGGTACTCATTAATTGCACGGGTGATAATTTATCTCACCATTTTAATTAATCTACACCTGGTTTCTAAAAGTTTGGTTTTAGGTTGCCTTAGTTTCAAACATAATGCATGGAATGGGTAGGGTATGCAATCTAACCTAAGTACTCTACCTAACCTAACCGAAACTTCCTAATTTTTGTTTCACTGTATTAGTATAGGTTTTTAACCTAAAATCTAAATATCTACTTAAAAAGGGTCAGACGCTCGATTTTGGGGCATGCCGGTGTAATAAAAGGTTTGCAAGTGCAATGTGCAACCTATAATTATGATTAAACCAAATTAAAAACTGATAAAATGCAAATTTTAAAATAGGACCAACCTTCTTGTATAACCATAATGAAAGTTAATTGTAAACAAAAATCAAATTAATTCTGGTGAATCTAGCCTCAACTAATCATAATTTTCTAATGAAAAGAATTTTGCATTAATAAACATTTGAACCCCTGGCAATTGGCAAATTTAGAAAACGATTAATCCGACGAGTTTCAAAAGCATCAGTTCCAACCATTACCATAAAAGCAACTACCAACATAGCCTAGTGGTACTACCCTCTTTGCAGTTGAGCAAAAGGCCTCGTTTGTATTTGGTTAAGTCCTATTATTAAGAAAAAACTATTAGCATGAAAAAAGGATGCTTGAATACAAATAGAGCAATGGCAGAAGAAGATCGAGACATGGATTCAACTTAATCGATTAAAATGGGAGTCGATCCTTCTCTCGTCTCTAGCCGGTGGTTGCAATGAGATGTTTCTCCATCGCCATAAGCAAGCACTATAGGGTTTGCGTTTCATGAGACCTGAGCTGAATTAGGATAAATTTATGAGTAAAGAGGAGAAGATGGCAATAAAGGAAAGAGGTTTGGATAAGGTATGATAACGAGAGAAGATAGATTTGATAGTAGATAAAATGGTTGAAAAAAAGGTTTAACAAAGTTAGCAATGAGATGGAGTAAATTCCCATTCCCATACTATAATGGGTATTAGTGCTCAACCTTAATTGTAACGGCGTCTACGATTGAAATGAAGATTTAAAGGAGTTAAGAATGAGGGGGAGTAAATTCTCATTTCCATGCTTCAAGGAGTATTAATGCTCAACCTCCATAGTACAGAGGGTTATCTGTAATTTACCTGGAAAGACCCTACATCTTGCAAAACAGCCAATGCTTCTTTCTCTTTCCCTATTGCTCCCCTTCGCAGCCATGTCTTCGCCTTCAAAAATCCCAACGTAATACGTCTTCACAAACCTCTTTGCAGCAAAAGCATTACCACCAACCCCTCTTACCAGCAAACACCTTTGCAAAATGAGGATCGGGAAGGATCCATTCGGAACGGGTTGGATGGGGAAAATCCAACCCGATCTCATCCAAATCTTGTCCAATTCTACACATTCTCATCAATTAGATTTTTTTAAGTAATCGTGTCTCCATAGACTGAAAATTCCAATATGATCCAGATCAAAATTAGCTTTATCAATCCTTGCAATACACCATTTCTCCTCTTTTTCTTAGTTCCTTGAAGCTATCCCCACATAGTAGCAAGGCCACACGAAATAACAAAAGCATGATAAAATTTATATAGAAAGTTTTCCCACTGAAAAGTTCTCCAATGACAAAGGAAATGAAAGGTTAAAGATTGACTATTCAAGGAATTGAATAATTTACTTGTAAATTGTTTAAGTAGAACCAAAACTTAGGACATAGGCTTTTTTGTTGTGTTGTAATAGAGCTAGGTTAGAATTACATAGCCTTAAAAATTAAAATTTAGGTATTGATTCATTAGTTGGGGGGGGTTGACGTAAGAACAGGGCCTCAAATAGAAGCCCGTCCCTAAAATTTTATTAAACATAAGACAGGTACAAAACAATTGTAGCTGTACATCCATATTTACACCTAAATAATGTGCAGACATGCACCCAACATTTGAACATCAAAAAAGAAAGAAAAGAAAAGCAGGGAGAAGAGGAAATTTTGGTATTGGTTCATTAGTTAGAGTTGGAATTAGGTTTAGGATTTAAGAGTCTTAAGAGGAGAAATGGAGAAGTTGTTCTGGGTGTTATAGATTTAATTAAGGAATGGCCGAATGGGTTTAAAAATTTGAATGTAAAAGCAACACAGAGCCGCAAACTTGCAATGGTTGGTTGTAGCAAAGATCTACTAAGGGCCTTGTAGGATTCTAAGATATGTATTATAAGATCTAATACAGAGAACAAAAACCTACGAGAAATATTATGGGTTGTAAGAGAACGCCTAATTGGTCTCTGGAGTAGTTTTGAAAGTGTTAAAGTGGGTTTGGAGTATGGACAGCTTTTGGGAGAAGAAAACTTACATAGGGAAGGAAAAAAGAAGAAGACCTATTATTGGATCAAAGGTTTAAAATCTTTGTATCCGTATTCGTATCACTCTTGGGATCAGAATCAGCCGTATCGCCCCTATCGGCCAACTAGGATCGGAACCATCAGCGTTTTTTATAAAAGAAATT